>OX371262.1:111093802-112293802 GCA_947311025.1 Lypha dubia
AATTCAATTGAGAAATCGGACTTACATAGTCAATAAGTATGGATTCTTGCTTTAATTTCCCATTGGTTCAAAAGAGTGACAAACAAGAATGTGCCCACAAATAGCCAAATTCAATTGAGAAATCGGACTTACATAGTCAATAAGTATGGATTCTTGGCTTTAATTTCCCATTGGTTCAAAAGAGTGACAAACAAGAATGTGCCCACAAATAGCCAAATTCAATTGAGAAATCGGACTTACATAGTCAATAAGTATGGATTCTTGGCTTTAATTTCCCATTGGTCCAAATGAGTGACAAACAAGAATGTGCCCACAAATAGCCAAATTCAATTGAGAAATCGGACTTACATAGTCAATAAGTATGGATTCTTGGCTTTAATTTCCCATTGGTTCAAAAGAGTGACAAACAAGAATGTGCCCACAAATAGCCAAATTCAATTGAGAAATCGGACTACATAGTCAATAAGTATGGATTCTTGGCTTTAATTTCCCATTGGTCCAAAAGAGTGACAAACAAGATGTGCCCACAAATAGCCAAATTCAATTGAGAAATCGGACTTACATAGTCAATAAGTATGGATTCTTGGCTTTAATTTCCCATTGGTCCAAATAAGTGACAAACAAGAATGTGCCCACAAATAGCCAAATTCAATTGAGAAATCGGACTTACATAGTCAATAAGTATGGATTCTTGGCTTTAATTTCCCATTGGTCCAAAAGAGTGACAAACAAGAATGTGCCCACAAATAGCCAAATTCAATTGAGAAATCGGACTTACATAGTCAATAAGTATGGATTCTTGGCTTTAATTTCCCATTGGTCCAAATGAGTGACAAAGAAGAATGTGCCCACAAATAGCCAAATTCAATTGAGAAATCGGACTTACATAGTCAATAAGTATGGATTCTTGGCTTTAATTTCCCATTGGTCCAAATGAGTGACAAAGAAGAATGTGCCCACAAATAGCCAAATTCAATTGAGAAATCGGACTTACATAGTCAATAAGTATGGATTCTTGGCTTTAATTTCCCATTGGTCCAAATGAGTGACAAAGAAGAATGTGCCCACAAATAGCCAAATTCAATTGAGAAATCGGACTTACATAGTCAATAAGTATGGATTCTTGGCTTTAATTTCCCATTGGTCCAAATGAGTGACAAAGAAGAATGTGCCCACAAATAGCCAAATTCAATTGAGAAATCGGACTTACATAGTCAATAAGTATGGATTCTTGGCTTTAATTTCCCATTGGTTCAAAAGAGTGACAAACAAGAATATGCCCACAAATAGCCAAATTCAATTGAGAAATCGGACTTACATAGTCAATAAGTATGGATTCTTGGCTTTAATTTCCCATTGGTCCAAAAGAGTGACAAAGAAGAATGTGCCCACAAATAGCCAAATTCAATTGAGAAATCGGACTTACATAGTCAATAAGTATGGATTCTTGGCTTTAATTTCCCATTGGTCCAAATGAGTGACAAAGAAGAATGTGCCCACAAATAGCCAAATTCAATTGAGAAATCGGACTTACATAGTCAATAAGTATGGATTCTTGGCTTTAATTTCCCATTGGTCCAAAAGAGTGACAAACAAGAATGTGCCCACAAATAGCCAAATTCAATTGAGAAATCGGACTTACATAGTCAATAAGTATGGATTCTTGGCTTTAATTTCCCATTGGTCCAAAAGAGTGACAAACAAGAATGTGCCCACAAATAGCCAAATTCAATTGAGAAATCGGACTTACATAGTCAATAAGTATGGATTCTTGGCTTTAATTTCCCATTGGTCCAAAAGAGTGACAAACAAGAATGTGCCCACAAATAGCCAAATTCAATTGAGAAATCGGACTTACATAGTCAATAAGTATGGATTCTTGGCTTTAATTTCCCATTGGTCCAAAAGAGTGACAAACAAGAATGTGCCCACAAATAGCCAAATTCAATTGAGAAATCGGACTTACATAGTCAATAAGTATGGATTCTTGGCTTTAATTTCCCATTGGTCCAAATAAGTGACAAACAAGAATGTGCCCACAAATAGCCAAATTCAATTGAGAAATCGGACTTACATAGTCAATAAGTATGGATTCTTGGCTTTAATTTCCCATTGGTCCAAAAGAGTGACAAACAAGAATGTGCCCACAAATAGCCAAATTCAATTGAGAAATCGGACTTACATAGTCAATAAGTATGGATTCTTGGCTTTAATTTCCCATTGGTTCAAAAGAGTGACAAACAAGAATGTGCCCACAAATAGCCAAATTCAATTGAGAAATCGGACTTACATAGTCAATAAGTATGGATTCTTGGCTTTAATTTCCCATTGGTCCAAAAGAGTGACAAACAAGAATGTGCCCACAAATAGCCAAATTCAATTGAGAAATCGGACTTACATAGTCAATAAGTATGGATTCTTGGCTTTAATTTCCCATTGGTTCAAAAGAGTGACAAACAAGAATGTGCCCACAAATAGCCAAATTCAATTGAGAAATCGGACTTACATAGTCAATAAGTATGGATTCTTGGCTTTAATTTCCCATTGGTCCAAAAGAGTGACAAACAAGAATGTGCCCACAAATAGCCAAATTCAATTGAGAAATCGGACTTACATAGTCAATAAGTATGGATTCTTGGCTTTAATTTCCCATTGGTCCAAAAGAGTGACAAACAAGAATGTGCCCACAAATAGCCAAATTCAATTGAGAAATCGGACTTACATAGTCAATAAGTATGGATTCTTGGCTTTAATTTCCCATTGGTCCAAATAAGTGACAAACAAGAATGTGCCCACAAATAGCCAAATTCAATTGAGAAATCGGACCTACATAGTCAATAAGTATGGATTCTTGGCTTTAATTTCCCATTGGTCCAAAAGAGTGACAAACAAGAATGTGCCCACAAATAGCCAAATTCAATTGAGAAATCGGACTTACATAGTCAATAAGTATGGATTCTTGGCTTTAATTTCCCATTGGTCCAAATAAGTGACAAACAAGAATGTGCCCACAAATAGCCAAATTCAATTGAGAAATCGGACTTACATAGTCAATAAGTATGGATTCTTGGCTTTAATTTCCCATTGGTCCAAAAGAGTGACAAACAAGAATGTGCCCACAAATAGCCAAATTCAATTGAGAAATCGGACTTACATAGTCAATAAGTATGGATTCTTGGCTTTAATTTCCCATTGGTTCAAAAGAGTGACAAACAAGAATGTGCCCACAAATAGCCAAATTCAATTGAGAAATCGGACTTACATAGTCAATAAGTATGGATTCTTGGCTTTAATTTCCCATTGGTCCAAATAAGTGACAAACAAGAATGTGCCCACAAATAGCCAAATTCAATTGAGAAATCGGACTTACATAGTCAATAAGTATGGATTCTTGGCTTTAATTTCCCATTGGTCCAAAAGAGTGACAAACAAGAATGTGCCCACAAATAGCCAAATTCAATTGAGAAATCGGACTTACATAGTCAATAAGTATGGATTCTTGGCTTTAATTTCCCATTGGTCCAAAAGAGTGACAAACAAGAATGTGCCCACAAATAGCCAAATTCAATTGAGAAATCGGACTTACATAGTCAATAAGTATGGATTCTTGGCTTTAATTTCCCATTGGTCCAAATAAGTGACAAACAAGAATGTGCCCACAAATAGCCAAATTCAATTGAGAAATCGGACCTACATAGTCAATAAGTATGGATTCTTGGCTTTAATTTCCCATTGGTCCAAAAGAGTGACAAACAAGAATGTGCCCACAAATAGCCAAATTCAATTGAGAAATCGGACTTACATAGTCAATAAGTATGGATTCTTGGCTTTAATTTCCCATTGGTCCAAATAAGTGACAAACAAGAATGTGCCCACAAATAGCCAAATTCAATTGAGAAATCGGACTTACATAGTCAATAAGTATGGATTCTTGGCTTTAATTTCCCATTGGTCCAAATGAGTGACAAACAAGAATGTGCCCACAAATAGTCAAATTCAATTGAGAAATCGGACTTACATAGTCAATAAGTATGGATTCTTGGCTTTAATTTCCCATTGGTCCAAAAGAGTGACAAAGAAGAATGTGCCCACAAATAGCCAAATTCAATTGAGAAATCGGACTTACATAGTCAATAAGTATGGATTCTTGGCTTTAATTTCCCATTGGTCCAAATGAGTGACAAACAAGAATATGCCCACAAATAGCCAAATTCAATTGAGAAATCGGACTTACATAGTCAATAAGTATGGATTCTTGGCTTTAATTTCCCATTGGTCCAAATGAGTGACAAACAAGAATATGCCCACAAATAGCCAAATTCAATTGAGAAATCGGACTTACATAGTCAATAAGTATGGATTCTTGGCTTTAATTTCCCATTGGTTCAAAAGAGTGACAAACAAGAATATGCCCACAAATAGCCAAATTCAATTGAGAAATCGGACTTACATAGTCAATAAGTATGGATTCTTGGCTTTAATTTCCCATTGGTTCAAAAGAGTGACAAACAAGAATATGCCCACAAATAGCCAAATTCAATTGAGAAATCGGACTTACATAGTCAATAAGTATGGATTCTTGGCTTTAATTTCCCATTGGTCCAAATGAGTGACAAAGAAGAATGTGCCCACAAATAGCCAAATTCAATTGAGAAATCGGACTTACATAGTCAATAAGTATGGATTCTTGGCTTTAATTTCCCATTGGTCCAAATGAGTGACAAAGAAGAATGTGCCCACAAATAGCCAAATTCAATTGAGAAATCGGACTTACATAGTCAATAAGTATGGATTCTTGGCTTTAATTTCCCATTGGTCCAAATGAGTGACAAACAAGAATATGCCCACAAATAGCCAAATTCAATTGAGAAATCGGACTTACATAGTCAATAAGTATGGATTCTTGGCTTTAATTTCCCATTGGTTCAAAAGAGTGACAAACAAGAATATGCCCACAAATAGCCAAATTCAATTGAGAAATCGGACTTACATAGTCAATAAGTATGGATTCTTGGCTTTAATTTCCCATTGGTCCAAATGAGTGACAAAGAAGAATGTGCCCACAAATAGCCAAATTCAATTGAGAAATCGGACTTACCTAGTCAATAAGTATGGATTCTTGTCTTTAATTTCCCATTGGTCCAAATGAGTGACAAACAAGAATGTGCCCACAAATAGCCAAATTCAATTGAGAAATCGGACTTACCTAGTCAATAAGTATGGATTCTTGTCTTTAATTTCCCATTGGTTCAAAAGAGTGACAAACAAGAATATGCCCACAAATAGCCAAATTCAATTGAGAAATCGGACTTACATAGTCAATAAGTATGGATTCTTGGCTTTAATTTCCCATTGGTTCAAAAGAGTGACAAACAAGAATGTGCCCACAAATAGCCAAATTCAATTGAGAAATCGGACTTACATAGTCAATAAGTATGGATTCTTGGCTTTAATTTCCCATTGGTCCAAATGAGTGACAAACAAGAATGTGCCCACAAATAGCCAAATTCAATTGAGAAATCGGACTTACATAGTCAATAAGTATGGATTCTTGGCTTTAATTTCCCATTGGTTCAAAAGAGTGACAAACAAGAATGTGCCCACAAATAGCCAAATTCAATTGAGAAATCGGACCTACATAGTCAATAAGTATGGATTCTTGGCTTTAATTTCCCATTGGTCCAAAAGAGTGACAAACAAGAATGTGCCCACAAATAGCCAAATTCAATTGAGAAATCGGACTTACATAGTCAATAAGTATGGATTCTTGGCTTTAATTTCCCATTGGTCCAAATAAGTGACAAACAAGAATGTGCCCACAAATAGCCAAATTCAATTGAGAAATCGGACTTACATAGTCAATAAGTATGGATTCTTGGCTTTAATTTCCCATTGGTCCAAAAGAGTGACAAAGAAGAATGTGCCCACAAATAGCCAAATTCAATTGAGAAATCGGACTTACATAGTCAATAAGTATGGATTCTTGGCTTTAATTTCCCATTGGTCCAAATGAGTGACAAAGAAGAATGTGCCCACAAATAGCCAAATTCAATTGAGAAATCGGACTTACATAGTCAATAAGTATGGATTCTTGGCTTTAATTTCCCATTGGTCCAAATGAGTGACAAAGAAGAATGTGCCCACAAATAGCCAAATTCAATTGAGAAATCGGACTTACATAGTCAATAAGTATGGATTCTTGGCTTTAATTTCCCATTGGTTCAAAAGAGTGACAAACAAGAATATGCCCACAAATAGCCAAATTCAATTGAGAAATCGGACTTACATAGTCAATAAGTATGGATTCTTGGCTTTAATTTCCCATTGGTCCAAAAGAGTGACAAAGAAGAATGTGCCCACAAATAGCCAAATTCAATTGAGAAATCGGACTTACATAGTCAATAAGTATGGATTCTTGGCTTTAATTTCCCATTGGTTCAAAAGAGTGACAAACAAGAATGTGCCCACAAATAGCCAAATTCAATTGAGAAATCGGACTTACATAGTCAATAAGTATGGATTCTTGGCTTTAATTTCCCATTGGTCCAAAAGAGTGACAAAGAAGAATGTGCCCACAAATAGCCAAATTCAATTGAGAAATCGGACTTACATAGTCAATAAGTATGGATTCTTGGCTTTAATTTCCCATTGGTTCAAAAGAGTGACAAACAAGAATATGCCCACAAATAGCCAAATTCAATTGAGAAATCGGACTTACATAGTCAATAAGTATGGATTCTTGGCTTTAATTTCCCATTGGTCCAAATGAGTGACAAAGAAGAATGTGCCCACAAATAGCCAAATTCAATTGAGAAATCGGACTTACATAGTCAATAAGTATGGATTCTTGGCTTTAATTTCCCATTGGTTCAAAAGAGTGACAAACAAGAATATGCCCACAAATAGCCAAATTCAATTGAGAAATCGGACTTACATAGTCAATAAGTATGGATTCTTGGCTTTAATTTCCCATTGGTCCAAATGAGTGACAAAGAAGAATGTGCCCACAAATAGCCAAATTCAATTGAGAAATCGGACTTACATAGTCAATAAGTATGGATTCTTGGCTTTAATTTCCCATTGGTCCAAAAGAGTGACAAAGAAGAATGTGCCCACAAATAGCCAAATTCAATTGAGAAATCGGACTTACATAGTCAATAAGTATGGATTCTTGGCTTTAATTTCCCATTGATCCAAAAGAGTGACAAACAAGAATATGCCCACAAATAGCCAAATTCAATTGAGAAATCGGACTTACATAGTCAATAAGTATGGATTCTTGGCTTTAATTTCCCATTGGTCCAAAAGAGTGACAAAGAAGAATGTGCCCACAAATAGCCAAATTCAATTGAGAAATCGGACTTACATAGTCAATAAGTATGGATTCTTGGCTTTAATTTCCCATTGGTCCAAATGAGTGACAAACAAGAATATGCCCACAAATAGCCAAATTCAATTGAGAAATCGGACTTACATAGTCAATAAGTATGGATTCTTGGCTTTAATTTCCCATTGGTTCAAAAGAGTGACAAACAAGAATATGCCCACAAATAGCCAAATTCAATTGAGAAATCGGACTTACATAGTCAATAAGTATGGATTCTTGGCTTTAATTTCCCATTGGTCCAAATGAGTGACAAAGAAGAATGTGCCCACAAATAGCCAAATTCAATTGAGAAATCGGACTTACATAGTCAATAAGTATGGATTCTTGGCTTTAATTTCCCATTGGTCCAAAAGAGTGACAAAGAAGAATGTGCCCACAAATAGCCAAATTCAATTGAGAAATCGGACTTACATAGTCAATAAGTATGGATTCTTGGCTTTAATTTCCCATTGATCCAAAAGAGTGACAAACAAGAATATGCCCACAAATAGCCAAATTCAATTGAGAAATCGGACTTACATAGTCAATAAGTATGGATTCTTGGCTTTAATTTCCCATTGGTCCAAAAGAGTGACAAAGAAGAATGTGCCCACAAATAGCCAAATTCAATTGAGAAATCGGACTTACATAGTCAATAAGTATGGATTCTTGGCTTTAATTTCCCATTGGTCCAAATGAGTGACAAACAAGAATATGCCCACAAATAGCCAAATTCAATTGAGAAATCGGACTTACATAGTCAATAAGTATGGATTCTTGGCTTTAATTTCCCATTGGTCCAAATGAGTGACAAAGAAGAATGTGCCCACAAATAGCCAAATTCAATTGAGAAATCGGACTTACATAGTCAATAAGTATGGATTCTTGGCTTTAATTTCCCATTGGTCCAAATGAGTGACAAACAAGAATATGCCCACAAATAGCCAAATTCAATTGAGAAATCGGACTTACATAGTCAATAAGTATGGATTCTTGGCTTTAATTTCCCATTGGTCCAAAAGAGTGACAAAGAAGAATGTGCCCACAAATAGCCAAATTCAATTGAGAAATCGGACTTACATAGTCAATAAGTATGGATTCTTGGCTTTAATTTCCCATTGGTCCAAATGAGTGACAAACAAGAATATGCCCACAAATAGCCAAATTCAATTGAGAAATCGGACTTACATAGTCAATAAGTATGGATTCTTGGCTTTAATTTCCCATTGGTTCAAAAGAGTGACAAACAAGAATATGCCCACAAATAGCCAAATTCAATTGAGAAATCGGACTTACATAGTCAATAAGTATGGATTCTTGGCTTTAATTTCCCATTGGTCCAAATGAGTGACAAAGAAGAATGTGCCCACAAATAGCCAAATTCAATTGAGAAATCGGACTTACATAGTCAATAAGTATGGATTCTTGGCTTTAATTTCCCATTGGTCCAAAAGAGTGACAAAGAAGAATGTGCCCACAAATAGCCAAATTCAATTGAGAAATCGGACTTACATAGTCAATAAGTATGGATTCTTGGCTTTAATTTCCCATTGATCCAAAAGAGTGACAAACAAGAATATGCCCACAAATAGCCAAATTCAATTGAGAAATCGGACTTACATAGTCAATAAGTATGGATTCTTGGCTTTAATTTCCCATTGGTCCAAATGAGTGACAAAGAAGAATGTGCCCACAAATAGCCAAATTCAATTGAGAAATCGGACTTACATAGTCAATAAGTATGGATTCTTGGCTTTAATTTCCCATTGGTCCAAAAGAGTGACAAAGAAGAATGTGCCCACAAATAGCCAAATTCAATTGAGAAATCGGACTTACATAGTCAATAAGTATGGATTCTTGGCTTTAATTTCCCATTGGTCCAAAAGAGTGACAAACAAGAATGTGCCCACAAATAGCCAAATTCAATTGAGAAATCGGACTTACATAGTCAATAAGTATGGATTCTTGGCTTTAATTTCCCATTGGTCCAAATGAGTGACAAAGAAGAATGTGCCCACAAATAGCCAAATTCAATTGAGAAATCGGACTTACATAGTCAATAAGTATGGATTCTTGGCTTTAATTTCCCATTGGTCCAAATGAGTGACAAAGAAGAATGTGCCCACAAATAGCCAAATTCAATTGAGAAATCGGACTTACATAGTCAATAAGTATGGATTCTTGGCTTTAATTTCCCATTGGTCCAAATGAGTGACAAACAAGAATATGCCCACAAATAGCCAAATTCAATTGAGAAATCGGACTTACATAGTCAATAAGTATGGATTCTTGGCTTTAATTTCCCATTGGTTCAAATGAGTGACAAACAAGAATATGCCCACAAATAGCCAAATTCAATTGAGAAATCGGACTTACATAGTCAATAAGTATGGATTCTTGGCTTTAATTTCCCATTGGTTCAAAAGAGTGACAAACAAGAATATGCCCACAAATAGCCAAATTCAATTGAGAAATCGGACTTACATAGTCAATAAGTATGGATTCTTGGCTTTAATTTCCCATTGGTCCAAATGAGTGACAAAGAAGAATGTGCCCACAAATAGCCAAATTCAATTGAGAAATCGGACTTACATAGTCAATAAGTATGGATTCTTGGCTTTAATTTCCCATTGGTCCAAAAGAGTGACAAAGAAGAATGTGCCCACAAATAGCCAAATTCAATTGAGAAATCGGACTTACATAGTCAATAAGTATGGATTCTTGGCTTTAATTTCCCATTGATCCAAAAGAGTGACAAACAAGAATATGCCCACAAATAGCCAAATTCAATTGAGAAATCGGACTTACATAGTCAATAAGTATGGATTCTTGGCTTTAATTTCCCATTGGTCCAAAAGAGTGACAAAGAAGAATGTGCCCACAAATAGCCAAATTCAATTGAGAAATCGGACTTACATAGTCAATAAGTATGGATTCTTGGCTTTAATTTCCCATTGATCCAAAAGAGTGACAAACAAGAATATGCCCACAAATAGCCAAATTCAATTGAGAAATCGGACTTACATAGTCAATAAGTATGGATTCTTGGCTTTAATTTCCCATTGGTCCAAAAGAGTGACAAAGAAGAATGTGCCCACAAATAGCCAAATTCAATTGAGAAATCGGACTTACATAGTCAATAAGTATGGATTCTTGGCTTTAATTTCCCATTGGTCCAAATGAGTGACAAACAAGAATATGCCCACAAATAGCCAAATTCAATTGAGAAATCGGACTTACATAGTCAATAAGTATGGATTCTTGGCTTTAATTTCCCATTGGTTCAAAAGAGTGACAAACAAGAATATGCCCACAAATAGCCAAATTCAATTGAGAAATCGGACTTACATAGTCAATAAGTATGGATTCTTGGCTTTAATTTCCCATTGGTCCAAATGAGTGACAAAGAAGAATGTGCCCACAAATAGCCAAATTCAATTGAGAAATCGGACTTACATAGTCAATAAGTATGGATTCTTGGCTTTAATTTCCCATTGGTCCAAAAGAGTGACAAAGAAGAATGTGCCCACAAATAGCCAAATTCAATTGAGAAATCGGACTTACATAGTCAATAAGTATGGATTCTTGGCTTTAATTTCCCATTGATCCAAAAGAGTGACAAACAAGAATATGCCCACAAATAGCCAAATTCAATTGAGAAATCGGACTTACATAGTCAATAAGTATGGATTCTTGGCTTTAATTTCCCATTGGTCCAAAAGAGTGACAAAGAAGAATGTGCCCACAAATAGCCAAATTCAATTGAGAAATCGGACTTACATAGTCAATAAACAGACTCTTAAGGATTGGATATGGCAACTAAAAAATAATATGGGAGGGACCATTAACATGGCGTTGACAGTTTTATATTAACTGACCCGCTAATGGTTGATAGATTTAAGATCCACACATAAGCTCCTTCCTTGCCTTGTTTTCATACTCTACCACAACGAAGACAATTGATTGTATAGGAGCTTAACACCTCGTTCGTAATGGTTCTGTGTGACATAATTATGAATTCTGTTAAAATTCTGTTATTATTCAAAAACACATGTTTGTATACAAATTTATGCATTTTTCTTTCATTCGCTTCAGCATTTTTATTTCATCATAAATTAAAATAAAAATATTAAACATGAATATTTATTTTCACATATGCCACACGATGTGGTTGCCCCACATTATGTTATTGGCCAGTGTTTATAAAAGATGTCTTTCCGTGTTTGTCAGTGCTTTTGTTGTTGTTATTGATCGTGGTTAAGTTGAAGGCTCACCATCATTATAGTTGCAAGCTACATACGAGTGTGCCTTTTTGTTTTATTTTATTTTGTGAGGAAAAACTTCATTATGGCAACATAAAAATTGAGTTAAATTTTATTCCATTATTTCAGTTTAAGCCAGATGCTTTATTGATAAATGTCATAGATGTATGTGCTTTTTAGTTCTTTTTTATTTGTTGTTGTGTGGATTGAATTATTTATATTAATTTTCATTATTTATTTTCGTAATTTTTTGTTTATATTTATAAATATTTATTTATGACATTTATTAATTTGTTTGTATTTATTTGCAACGTAAAAATACAAATTTTGTTTCATTATTTTTAATTACCAACCAATTTCAACAATATAAAACAAATTTCAATGAGAATACCAAAACAAATTTTAATTAAATTAAAACTTTTAAATGAGTTTTGCAAAATTTTGCGACTTTAAATACAATAAATGTTGCAATTTTATAATTAAATAAAGAAAAAATTGTTTTAAAAGTGAATTGAAAAAAAAAACAATTATGAAGAAACTCATATAAAATATATTAAAATGTGAAATAATTATATAAATACTTTTAAAGTTTTTTGTTGCACTTACGAGAAGAAAATGTTTACAATACAACGTTTACGAACCTGAAAAAAAAAAGAAATTATAATTAAAATTTTTAATATTAAAATAATTTTAGCAAAATAAAAACTGTAACTTGTGAGCAAATCTCACAATTATTACTTCAAAACGATCTTTTGTAGGATGACTCACAGAATATTAGTAGGATTTTTTTTACTAGCCACCCTGCAGACGCAATAAAAGTACGAACAATTTAATTGATTTTCTCACTTATCCTGTTGTTTATAGAATGATAAATATACAAATTACAGAGACGAGACGCAGACTATATGCATTTCGTTAGTTGTTAAATACCATCTCATCAGTAAATCTTAAACCACCAAACTCATTTACTTATACACAAACTCCCAAGTACGAAATAAGAATTGCTAAAGCACAAGCAAAAATGGTTTCAAACCACTTCAACAAACAACACAACAAATATTTTTTATTCAATATGAATCGAATCTGTTTATGTTTCCAACCGAAAAATGTTTCAACTTTTAAAAATATTAATAAGAGAAATTGCAAAAGTTCTTGAATTCTATTTCTGTTTCAAAATTGCTTAAATGATTTATAGTCTTTCCCAATTTGGATTCACCTTCAAATGTGGTAAAAACAATCGCTGATGAGGTATAGTGAGCTTGAAATCCGTATACTGATACGTTCTGGTCGTCTGATTTGATATTCGAATTCTCCTAAAAGCTGTAACTAATTTGAATTTTCATTAATTCATTTAAAATATTTTATATTCTGAAAATATTTTAATGCAGGAATAGAAAGTTTTCTACACAAATGACATTTGACCGCGATGCGACACGTGTTGACATTATTCGAATGGTCTCAAATTTTAAATAAAAATATTTTAGACTAAATGTTCAAATTTTATAGCGTGTCTGTTTACGGAATGCCACCTCAATTAAGTGCATATAGTAAAATCCAAATATTTATGATCTTAATAGTGAATTATTGTACCAATTATCAAAAAAATTTATTCAATTTACTAAAAACACTTACTAAACAATTTAGAGATATTTAGCAAAACTTAGTTTGCAAGTTTTTTTTAGTTATTATGTGAGACCTAAATATGAACAAAAAAAAAAAACAAAAAAAATGTCTAAAACATATCTGCAAAAGTTTGAAAGGTCTCCGGATTTTTTAACAAAACCAACTGATAATGAATCAACTCAACAAAAGCCTTTGTATATTTTTCTTGGATCTAGAAGTGAACATCAAATATTATCGAATAAAAATCACATACAATCATTTTACTTGTAATATCGGCCATAAAATGTGCTTACAACTGTAATAAATTTATGAGACCACAGATTTCTTTTATTCATTATTTTTTCTCATTTCTAAGGAAATATTTTTATTATACAATATACGAGTATATAATATATAATATAATATTTTATGACAACAACCCTCTTTATTTAACTTCAACATAATGATATAAGAAAAAAAGAAAATCTAAACATGGACATAAATTGTTCGTAAAAATTTTATTTTGTGTCTGTTCCCAAAAAGAAAGAAAAAAAATATTTATGTTTAACTAAAAGCTAAAAATTCAAATTAATATCAAAAAAGGGAAAAAATATTTTGTCATAGAAATATATTAAGCTGACAACTAAAGCAGGATACATAAAAAACTTCTATTGCTTGACCAGCATTTTTATCAACCTCTCCCACTTTACGTTTACACATAATGGCTATTTTTTTTTGGTTTTGCCATGTCGTGGATAGGGAATTGTTAAAGTAGGCAAACAAAATTCTATTTTAGTAAAATATTTTAGTTTTGGTTTGACAATTTCTGTGGTCAGCATTTGTTATAGTTTATGGTTTTTGGTAAGAGATTTTCACAGACTTTGTAATTTAATTTTAATATATACGATACACAATATGATTTAATTAAATGTTGAGCTTTGCTTTTTACTTTCCAAAAAAAAAGTGTAAGGATTTAGAAAAATTAATTATACTCGTACAGTTATGGATAACAATTGGTTCTTAAGGTCGAAATATTATAATTTTCTATTTTATATTATTATTATGAATAAACGTAATTATTATTTGAACTGTAATAATATATAAATGAGAAATTATTATTATTAGGCTTAATTTTAATTTTATTGAATTAATGGAAATTCAATATTACTATGACTTTTTTAATTTTGAAAAACATTTGCATGTGCAATCAAATTGGCAGAACGTATCAGTACACAGATTTCAAGCCCGCTACACCTCCCATCCGCGTTCAATTGTCCACCTTTACAATTTTCGTAAAGTGGATACTAATTGGGAAGAATATCAACTATTTAACCAAGTTTTCAACAGAAATAGAATGCGAGAATTAATTTAATTCATTTTTATTCTATTTTTACATATTGAAACAATTTTGGATAGTACGAAATTCCCCAAGTCTGATTGCTTACTACTAATATTCTACTAAAAGTATTTTACTTTGCAATTATAACGTATTGTTATTTTCTCTCAATATGAGGGATATTCACATCACTGTGACAATTAGATTAGAGAGTAGCTCGTGCCATCACAGTGATGTGAATATCCCTCATATTGAGAGAAAGTAACAATACCTCTGTCTCTTGATAAAGTCAAACCATTTTTGAGTGTAAAGCTTAGATCCCACTGTCGGCACAATGTACCGATTTTCGTCGGCTCACTGGAATAAAGTTATAAGTAATACGCTAAATTTGCCTTATATGTCAACTAATTTAAATAGAGGGACATAACTGCACCACACTGCATTGGTAATAAAGCCATATAGACTTATTCCAGAATTAATTGAGAAATAAAGCAATTTTGGTTTAGTACTTACGACTTTATTGCAGTGAGCCGACGAAAATCAGTACATTGTGGGATCTAAGCTTAATACACTACGAGTCATAACTATTTTATATCACTTTGGATTAAAGAGGATAATAAAAAATAAAATTTTTCGTCTATTTTCTTTAATTAACATACATTGCTAACGATTAATTTTACTAAATACTAACAATAACACAAACACTTTGATATAATTAAATTACAAGCTCAATTAAACATCAATTAATCTTGTAGTTATTTTCTAGAAGAAAACCCATCTAGAAAATAACAAACCTTTAAATAGGAATAACAATTGGCTTAAGTATGCTCAAAATATCAACACAACAAATGCGATTAAATTAGACTTAAAGCTGAAAAGGAAATGTAAAAAATGTTTTCACAAAAAAAAATATATATAAATAAAACTTCTGTAACAAATAGTTTTACAAAGAGGTTTCGAAAAAAAATGATTGGGCAGAAAAAAAATCAATTATCGAAAATGTTTATTTTATCAGTGATTTATACCGAACATTTTTTATTAAGCAAAGTGATGGATGGGGCCTAAAAACGGCTAGAACTACTGTACTATGTGACAAGACCTACATCCAATTTTCAATTAGAGTATTTTGAAAAATACTGTAATAACTTCGGTAGATAAATTTTGAATAATATTAAATTTGTATTTCAAGAGAAATGGTGAAAGAATATTCCAATAACTGGAAATTTACCCATTTTGCTCGTTTTTGCGAGTCATAATGCATCGATAGCAATTAAATTTTGTTTTGAAAATATCTTATAAAAACGCTACGAGCCTTAACAATAATCCGAAAACCTATTTGTAAATAACAGATTTGGTCTAATTTACATTCATACATAAATTCTTCTTAAATATTTTTGTTTCAAACACAGCAAATGTTTTATTTCTTTTAAATGCTGAATATTTTAACTTTATTACTTCAAGTGTTTGCAATGATTTAAGTTGTTTATATAAAGTATCAATATTATGAAGCACAACAAACCTATTCTTCTTATATTTGCAAATACAAACCTGTCTATCTTATGCACAAAATGCATAAACTTCATATTTAAACTTTATGAGAAAAAAAAAGCTCCTTCGAAAACATGTTTGGTACAAGACGAACAAGATGTAGTATCTTAATAAAATGCAAAAAAAAAAGTTGTCAAAACAACTCTATTATTCCATAATATATCTTGACTGCAGTATTGATAAACAGAAAACTTAAAAAGCCAATGAACTTGATGTCTGAAATACAAAAGTGCTCTTGGTAGTTTGGAAGGCAAATAGGAATAATAGACACCGCACATAATATACAAAATAAGAAGGGAAAGAAAAATCCACAAAAAAAAAAACCAGAAGAGAAGAAGTCAAACAAAAACTGCAAAATAAAGAAATGCCTCGTTTAACAAAAGAGGCGGGCAGAGAACGTCAGAGAGCTGAAATAAGGCTGAAGGATTTCGTTCAACTTAGGCTGTAAGATAATGTTAGGCAAAAAAAAAAAAAAAAAAAAAAATTAAAAATAGACAGATATACATACATAAGGAAGAATATTTGAAATAGTTTTGTGAAAAATATTAGCACATGACAATCTCATTCTGTGTTTTTTTCTTGTTTTACAAAAATATGTACTGAGTACTTTTTGTAGAGAATTATTTATATTTTTTTATAATATCTAGTAACAGATCAGTTTTTTTTATTATATAAAATTATATTCGAGTAATTCTTAAGAATTTATGTTTTCAAACATTTTATTTGTTTGTTACGTTTATAAATAAGCAAATGATTTTGAAAACTTCTCAATCATTGCAAAGATATACTGATAAGTTGGTATTAGCAACGAACGAAATGCAGAATGTGAATTGAATTACTTAGCTACCATAACTACCAAATTTTTTACATAAACATTTATCCGATTTTCAAGCTAAATAATAGATAACTCTCGAATCATCAAAAAAAAAAAAAAAATTGACTATAATTACACTGTGCTACACAAATTTTTTCAATAACAAAATAAATTTACGTCTATCAGAATTTTTAATCATGGTACTCATTTTATGGCACCTTTAATTTTTGTTACAGTGAATTACACACATTTGAAAAAACTAAAACTTGAAGTTTGTAGCAATTTGATGTAAAAAACTACCACAAAAATTTTTGTGAACAATTTTAAATTTCTAACTCGTTGTTGTTTGTCTCTTTCACGAAAAAAATTTAAAAAATTCACCCTGAGCAGCAATATAGCAACCTAAAATATCGTCCAATAATTTTTTATATATATACAATTTTACAAAATTGAAAGGCCAGAAAAAAGTAAAAGCTGAAAAACCACGTAAGAATCTTATTTCGCACTTACTAGCGTAGAAAATGGACGCCACAAAGCTCATTGAGAAATTATTTAAAACGTTTTAAAAAAAAATCTCTAAAATAAATCACACGAGGTTCATATTTAAATTAATTTAAATTAATTATAATGTTTACTTTAAGCAACATTCTAATATAACTTTTCTCCTTAGAGTAATTTTAATTTAAATTATTTGTACACTATTTTATGTGACCTTTTCTTTATATTTATTAGAATGTTTAGTTTAAGCAATATTGCTATAACCGGTTTTTGCGAAACCATAACTGAGACTAGTACTTAGGAAACTACCACAGGACAAGTCCCTTAAGCTTAGACCCCCTCTAATGACAACGCCATGTTAAAGTTACCGGTCCCTCTCATATAAAGTTCCAGAAATCGAACCGGTAGCTAGTCCCTGCGAACCAGTCACGTGACGTGTCCTGTGACAGGTTCTTTTCCCTCTAGGGAGGTAACAATCAATAGCTTCAGAACTAACAAATACATTAGTATTTTAATATCTTTTATTTTACCCTTGAGTGTTGTGAACAACAATTATTAGTGCAGAGTTATTAAAGAGAATTGCTTTTGCTAAGTTTTGTTCTGCTATCAGACGTCTGTCTACAGAGTGTTTACTTCCAATGTGGCAGGATATAAGAATTTATAAATAAAAACTAAAGTTTTCAATGAGTAACAAACGAAGCAGCACACAAGAAATCCTGGTATAATAATAAAGCCAACTCAGTAAATCTGTTGCCTAAAGGAAAAACTACACATTTGATTTGTCAGCTTCTAAATTATAAAAATAATTAGGTGCAGATACACATATCGTTATCTGAAATTTATTAAAATATTATTATCATTTAAAAAAAAAATTAAACTGAGTTATGATCTGACCGACGACAAATATTGGATGTCAAATTAAATAAATCGAGTTCTATTTTTTAATTATTATTAAATTTAATTAAAATAGTTTTTTAAATTAGTATCTTAAGCTACGTTCACATTTTCCAAATATTTGTCGAAAAGAACGTAACCAAGAAAAAACTATTAATTTATTTCCTTTAATTCTAATTTTTTAATTTTCGGTTCGAATTTTTTAAAATATGTATAAAAATACTTTTTTGTAGAATAATTACTTAATAAATACTTAATATTATTTTTTTTTTATTTAATAAAAAATTTAGGGAGCAGCCAAAAATATGCAAATTAAATTTTATATATTTTATTACATGGCGATATCCGTGCAGAACGGAAATTTTAATTTTTTTAAAAATTTATAAATAACTCAGCAATGAATTTTAAAATTGCAGCAAGGCCATTTTTAGTTCTTATATGTGTTATAGTACTTAAAATTTTTTAAAAATATGAAGTGTGAAATCTCTCGATTAGCAAATGATGCTCATAACTTGATTTTAATGATTTTTTTAAATATATCATATTTTTGTTCTGCTATTTACGTTAAAAATTTAATAGATTTTTATTTTTCCCTTGAACTTTGTAATAGTGATCATATCTCATGTAATGAAGTTTCTTTTCGGATTATTTTTAAATTATTGTTGAATATATTGAACCATTTCGCAATGTGATCTACACTTAACAATATTAAAAATTCCAAAACGTAACAGTGAAGATTAAGATGCTGTTTAAATTTCCATCATCCAAATTAAAAATAAAGACTTGATAAACTGGGGAAAACAGAGCACAACCTGGCAAATAACTGCGATGATACCAAACCCCAAAAAACAAATAAAATGAAAAAAGTAATGAACTTCAGCAGTCTATTGCAGGTTAGAGAATACAAAACAAAAACTAAAAATATAAAATAAACTTTCTATATTTTTTCTTAAAATTATTCATATGTGTGTTCATGTGCACGTAGTATATTTTAGCATTTTTGCTCTCTTACGACAAGAAGCAGAAGTAAAGATACTGAGTTTTAAGTGCTAAGGAAACGAATATTTCTCTTTATGACTGCCATACAAGTAGATGGTCTCATGTGATAACTTTAACAAAACATTCAGTACAATATTGTGAAAAGGAAACTTAAAATTACATAGAAAATTTCACACATTCAAAAAGTATTTACGTAAAGAATGCATGTGCAAGATGTAAGTGGCAAAAGTTGTTAACTAAAGTAAACTTTTTGTTCCGAAGAAAGTGGTATGTGTGTGAGTGCAGCGCTAAAAGTTAAAATGATACTGCAATTTTTTTGAACATCTGAAGTTTGACATTGTTAAGAAGAGCTCTTAAGGCAAAAGACAAAACCAAAAAAGAAAGAAATATTCATGCTTAAAGTGTCAGTATATAACATAAACTTTAACACGTTAAGTATAAACCTTAATTTTGATTTTAAAGAAAAACTGTACGATTTGTTTAGCAGTTGATTTTATGGTAAGAAATAATGAGATTTTAAGTTTGTTTTAAAATTATATTTACTTAGTTATTGGTAATCTAACAGTACACCTTAAGCTGGATTCTAAAATGTCGTGACACCAAGCTCCTATGTAGAAGATAATATACATACATACATACATAAAAAAACATATACTAAATTTTAATAAGGAAAATTTTAGTATAATTTGATAATATGTAGAATTTTTTTTATATCAAATAAATTTTTTTTATAATAAAAAAAAAATCAAATGCTTATAATTTCACTTCAAGAAATAAATACGTTAAAGAAAATTTTCATTTTATTTGAAGGTTCATTTTCTAAAAGTAAGAATTTAAGCTATTGCATAGCTTCTATCGCGGGCTTTGAGGCGATCGAATTCAGAAATTTTTAAACGTTTGTTTCTTAAGTCTTTTGTTTTTTTAACGAAAAAACCTGGAAAAAAATCTGTCATTTGTTTATGAAACAAAAAAACCTGGCATTAAGTTTTTTTCTTAAGGCTTTTGTTTGTTAAGTATTTAAATCGCCCGATGTATGTATGTTAACTCCTAAAGTATGCTATTGATTAACATTAACATTTGATATCATATTGATATCATTAACATACAGTATTGCCAGAATAACAACGGTGTTATTAAACAAAACGTAATAATATAATTGCATAATTTGATAAAAAATGCTGTGCAATAGCTTTACCGCGGCAGTCCGCGAGTGCCACATGTCTTTTTTTTTACTAATTTTAAGTGCATTTTATCATGCAAATGAAAATATTTGTTCATAGAAATTTGAATACTTAAACACGGAAAACGGCTGTCCTCAATTAAAGTTTAAAGTTTTTTCTCATATTGAAAATTTTTCCAAAATTTAAAGAAAATATTTTTTAAAATTATTTCTAGTTCATGACTTACTAATTTCAAAAAATTATTTTTATTTTACGAATTTACTACTTATGTGCAATGACTGGTACAGGTAGCAAGGCGTTGTAGTGAGGTGGTTAGAGTGCCTATCTACGAAACCGAAGTTCCTTGGTTCGAGTCCCAAACGACTTAAGTTTTATGTTTTCATCAGCCCTCATTTCAGAAAATACAACTTGATGTTGTAAATAAGCTTTCCGAACGTTCCAGCGTTCTGATGACATCAAAAGCTTCTTTGTAGCAAATGTGCCGTTTCAGAAGAGGTAAAACAAGGAAATGAAAAAATTACATGCAAGATGGCAGAGGCAGCTGTGCGCACATGACGAAATTTTTACTAATTTCGGGATAAACTCTGAACTTGTTTTTAGTAAATGTTTTTCTAGTTTTCCCTTTTCAAAACGAAATTTGTATTTCGTAACATCAAGAAAAATTGTACTTAGTTTCTATAAAAAATGGCATTGGCACCATACCTCAACGAATTTAAACTAAAATGATGTAAAATTTTAAAAATCAAGTTAATTTTTTTGAGTGTATGCTACTGTCGAATCATAGAAAGAATCATGAGCGCTGGAATTATGTTATAACGAAATCACCTGCCCGAGTCTAATTATATCCCAAAACGATTATTTGATGTCCAATGGTGGTCACCTCACAGGCTAGTACGCTTGCTGGCAGCGTTAATTAAGGAACATCGTTTTATAGGTGAGGATTATAGGTAGACATCTAGTTATCAGTTTGTGTTAGCAACAAATTAACAGCCTAACCCACGATGTCGATCGATATCGCTCGCTTGCTTTTTCAACGACAAACAGCTGTTTTGCGCCCCACTAAAAGTTTTCAGCACGACAAGTCGATCGACAATGAAAGCGAGCGATAACGTAAACATTTTCATACAAATTTCCGACCCACTAAGAAATATTATGCGACAACAACTGTCAAAATCAGTCACGAAAGTTTTGTTGTCGACAGAGAAATTAATTTGACAAAATAATTTAAAAAATGTTATTTTATATGAATGTATGTACAATGTAATAATTTTAAAAATTTTCATGATGGGAAATTAGTAGGTATTTACATAAATATGTACATACATACATACGAGTACATATATGTATTAATAAATATATTGTTGTACAGATAATAATTATTCATTAGCATTTAACAGGCAAAACCGAAGCCGCTGCAGGGTCTTGTTGAATTTGTGAAATTAACAAAATACCAAAAATTATTTTGATATAAATAATTTTTACAAAATTCATTTATTGAAAGCATATGTTTTGTGTTTAAATTTGTAGCAAGGCATATCCAAAAGGTGAGCTTACTAGCACACCTACCTCAATTCGCTTTATATTAAACTAACTTTATATTCATGCCAACTGATACAGTTTTAAAGCATACACAAATAATTGTTACAGCTTGGAAATCAATCGCAAGAAAATGTTAAATTTATTTGCGTTTTTTGGTGAAAAGCGAGTACTTTATGCCAAAAATATACATGTTGTTTTTGGATTGTTGTACTTGTAATGGAACTGTGCATACCTGGTCGTTGTGCCACGTTCAAATGGCCATATTTATGGCTCAATTTACATGGAATATTTGATGTGGCAATATAGTCATTTGACAATGATTACGTTAAAACGTAAAGCCAGACAACCGACAAGTCGATAGTTAGTGGGTCGCTTATGCGAACGATAATGAGTGAGTTGCTGTCGCTCTATCGACTTGTCGGTCGATATCGTGGGTTTGGCTGTAAATGTAACATATAAATTCTCTTAGCCATAACAAATAAATTTATTTTTGAAAACAAAAATTCTTTTATATTAATTAAATAATATACATATTATATTTTTTAATAAATTTGTTTATAAAATAATTTCAAAATGATTTGTTTTTCATTTCCAAATATATATATTTTTTTTTTTATTTAACGATTATGTGAACTTGTTTCACTTTATGTACAGATATAATAAATATATAAAGATTCGTAAAGGCAAATGACCTTAGACACACTACTATCGAAATAAGTAACCTGTTGCTAAATCCCTAAACGCCGTAAAATTCCAACTTATGCATACACGCAAACCCTCATTAATTTCTAAAGACCCGCATAACTATTTCTTTTCATTATCGACAACATGCTACACTATACCGTTATATTTTAAAACGGAATAGTTTTAAGCATTTTTTTGTTTATTTTTTTATATATTTGTGTGTAATAAAATATCCCTTTTTGTTGCAGTTGAAATTACTTTTATCTTAAGCTAATAGAACAAAGTGTTTTAATTGAAACCAACAAGGATTCAAGCTGACACACCGATTCGTTAGCTCATTTACACTCACATGCATAAATAAACTCGTATGTGAATGAATATGTAGATTTTTTCAGTGAAACATAAAGGGGACCTCGATTCATAAAAATAATTAAATTTATTAAAATAATTTATGCGGTAGATTTTCAAGTATGTAAGAAGGAGTAAGAAGGAATTATTAAAATTTATACAAGTCTTCTTTATATTTACATACTCATAGAAACCGCATTGTTTTAAATTGTAATTAAAAGTTTATATTAATTTCTTTTAATTTTTTGGTGGGAGACGTTTATATGAAGAGTCGCAGAACAAAACGTACTTTTTCACATATTTTTATGAATTGGTTTTTTGGTATTTTTAGAATATTTGGATTGAAATCTTCTAGAAAAAATATAGTTAAGACATTTTTTTTTGTTTTACTATGAAAATGGGCTATAAAAAAAATTGGAGCACAGCGAAACGTACCTTTTTAATTTTTTTTTAACAAAACGTACTTTTTTTCATAGCCTTTGCCATTTTTTAACAGCACGTACTTTTTCCAATATAAAAGTGATTTGATATCAAAGAACCTTAACGATTAATATGATAACTGTTGGCAACTTGATGCATCTATTGATAAGTAAAAACTTGTTACTATATCCAGGGTCATGCAGTTTTTTTAAGGAAACGAAATAAACCTCAATTTCCCAAAAATTTTATATGAGCGAAAATGTACGTTTTGTTCTGCGGTTCTTGTTATAAAACAGAGAATTTTAAAAATTTTGGAAGTCTACTTAATTTTATGTAAATTCACTGTTTTTTTTTTAATTAAAACTTGAGTGTTTTTAATTTTTTTTTTGTTTTTTTTTTTTTGTTTTAACGGACCAAAGTGCGTTACTTCTTAAGCTGTGACGGCACTCGAAACCTAAACTAACCTTTTTCTGTTTTAGCGATCGTTTTTCCTTAATTTATTACACCATTTATCATGAAATAATTTATATTTTCAAAATTAAAAATAACTTTTTAAGTAGTTTCACTTAAAGGCTTATTCTCCAATAGTATCCGTCTTAAAGTGTTCAAATAGCAAGGAAATAAAAATCTTCATTAAGGCTGGAGCAAAGATTTGCTAATAAATAATAATTATTCGATATGAAATGTTATTTACAGATACTGCTCTAGCATTACACATTATCTATAAATGTATGTATGTATAAGTTATACATAAACTGTATCTATGTATAGATATCCCTAATAACGTCCTTAGATTTTTCTTTAGTTCTATACCTACAACACATATGTGTTTTGTATTTATCCATCTTTTTGTACAATTAATTATTTATATTATAAATTTATTCTACTCTTTGATTTATACTTTCTGTACTGTTGCTCCCCCTAACACAAAAATTATTCTCCTTAGAGATGTGGAGATATCGCATTAGTAGCAGTACTGAAAAATAGAAACAGAGGCTGTTGAAGTTATGGCATCGTGAAATAGAAAAAGATTATTATGTATTCACTACAATTATTCCTGAAGCACTTTTGTTACAAGTGCTGTATTGTTAAATACTGAGCAAAAACAAAAGTTGAAACGACGGCAGACAAAAGCTTTTATCTAAGCATTCAAACAAACACACACACACAGAACACATAAATTTGTCTAAAATTTACGCCGCTTATATTTAATGTCAGAAATTTATTCACATAGAGGTGTAAGTCTATAGATGTAGGCACTTCAATATAATTATGCAAGCGTGTGTGTGAGTGTGTGTGACGTGTTGTGTATTTTCAGAATAAACTTATGCTTGAATTAATTTCAACATAAGCGCGCTTGTTGCCATTTTATAGACATTTTATGTAAGCAGAACTGTAGAGATGGTAGCGTGTTGTTTATTTTTATACAAATAACTGAGTGCGTAAGTGTGTTGACTGGTTGAAGTACATGACTCACGTATACATTCTGACTCCTTTGCGATACACTGGCTCTTTCTATACAAACGTTTTTGCAGCTGTTTCCGCAAGTCGGTCAAAGGATTGGAGTGTAAAATTTTTATGGATTCTAAAGTTTTTCTTATGTAGAAAAAATCTAAATATAATCATATTTTCTATATTTGTCAGCATGCATGACCGTGATTCGACTACACTCATGTGCTCACCATTACGCTTACGTTTAATATATATAAACTATATACATTTCTACGTTTTGCATAGCATATTTCCAGGAGATGGGCGTTTATTCAAATATCATTTTATTTGTGAATATTTAAAAGGATGTGATGTTTTGCTGTTCATAGATGTTACATTTATTTCTAAACGAGCATACCTTATATATGTATGAGTATAACACTATTCAAAGAAAAAGAAAAAACAGATTGAAGAGATTAAGAAATTTTATTTGAATAGTAATCATTGTACGAATAAGTTAAATGACAAAAGTGTTTGAACAACAAAAAGAACAAATTGAAAGACAAAGAAGAGTGCTCCACGCCGTACTCTTCAATTGCAGCAGTAAGTAAACAATAAACGAATCTTAATAATACTCAGTGTTCAATAGAGCCATAATAAATGTACATTTCTATTACTAAAGAAATTCAAAGTCAGTGAGGTGGAAAGTTGGTCCTGATATATGACAGATACATTTTATGCGCAAGATAATATATTAGAAAAATTGTCCTAGAATGAAATAGTATAAGCTACACATGTTTTCGTAGAGGTTTTTAGCCTTTTACATTACTTTTAACCTTAAAGGAAAGTCAATTTCACCACATCAGACTTATGGTGTTATTGGTTATGAAGTGACTAGCCATGAAAGTCGAAAGCTTGGGTCCTTTAATTTCCAAGGAAAATAATCACGTTGTCGGTTAAGTACCTCAATTATGTATTTTCTCACGCAATCTAGTTTAATATCGATGAATATGATGAATTACACTTAAATTTCCAGTCTAAAGCAAGGACTAAATAATTTTTCACTCGACCTGCTGCAAGAAAGGCAGTTAAGTAGGAGGCGGTTTCATCAGTCCAGCATACTCCGCTGCATCACAAATGAGCTCCTTCCCATCAAGCATCGTAATGCTATACATATCGGCATCAATTGAAGGATAGGGGAGAGAAGTGATCATTTAAGAACACCCTAGATCTCACCCTGATACCATTCGGGCCGACACCAGAGTTATGAGGGTTCAAATCGCCCTCACTAGTCACTACATCAGAAACCATCAAAGGATGCGACGCGACGGATTTAAAATATGCCTGCATAATCACATCACGCACTGCTGTGCAATTGAATTTTATGAGCACCAGTTGCTTATTGTGCAAGTTGCAGGCGTAATTAATCAATCATCTGTCGGTCCGCAGGTATATTAAAGTATTACGCCAGATTAACAGCAACAGCTGATATATCCTCCAAGCCCGCAGGCAACCCGCCAACAATGATATCACCTTGATTGAATTTGCGGTATAGGGAATTCTTCTCTTTATCGAGCAAAGAAGTCGAGAAATGCGACTACTGCAGTCACTCACCTCCGATTTAATACCACTGATGATACCAAAAACTTCAGTTTTAAAATATTCAACAATGTCCTGAAGAGCCAGTTTCAGTGTCTGCTTGATGGAGTCACAATCAACATTACCATTCCACTTTGGTGTTAAGGGTAGAAATATCCGCACGCAGCGATGCAATTTAAAAATAACAATAATTTTTTCATATTTCCATATAAATTTGCATTGCGATGTAGATGCAAAAATAACTTATACGCATTGTGTAATCTTTATTGCTCATACGTATTGCATTGCCAATGCACAATCAGGTGTGACCTCAAATAAATAAGGCAAGTGATTTTTGTAATTATTGTCGTGCAATAAATTTCACTAATTTTGTTGTTTTTGTTTCTGTGTGGTTTCTCTTTCAACAAAACCAAACGCCAAAGCTAGTAAATTTCCTTTATTTGCATGTTGAACTTTGTAAAACGAAAAGCTAAAAACTTCAATAAAAGAATTATATGCGAGTTTATATACATTTTTTTTTTGTAAAATGCAATTGTATTTATTTGGAAAAAATTTGCTGTGCCATTTTGTAGGACAATCGATAGTGCAATGACTGTGTGAAAATAAACTCAGCCAAGGGCAAACAGGAAGTGAGACAAAACATAAAAGTTGGAGAAAATTTTTGGTTTTGGAGATTTTGGAAATTAGTGCAGAAACAGAATCAGATGTATTTGAGTTTTGCGTAAAAACTTTTATATGTTTGAAATGAATATATTTATTGCAATTGTCAAACTTGTTAGCTCGAATAGTTTTTCTACCTGATTGCTATTATCGTTAGCATCTCTTTATCAATATCCAGCACAATCTAGGCGTTTTTAATAAATTTCCGCACAAAATAAAACCTTAACAAAATTTCACTGTACTCATTTTTTTCCGAGTACTACTTTCTTTGTTTAAAAGTTTGTGGATTTTTTTTTTTAAATTTTTAAATAGAGTTTAACATATTCGAATGAAAAACAATCCTGTCAGGTGTTTTTTTTATGGATATAAAATATTTTGAAAACTTTCCAAAACGATTAGATTAAACCGGTTTGGTATTTAATAGAAGCTTTCAGTGAATCTACTACATTTCATTTAGGTGTAAACGAACTATGAGTTTAGAGATGTTGTCTGTACTGCCAAATATTTTTAATGACATTTTTTTGATCACACTTCTAATAAAAATATGTGCTTATATTATGTATTTATAACATTCTGTAAAGATAAGTAGAAAAAGACCTAAGAGAAACATTTTAAATCACTACAAAATAGATATACATATATATCTATACGAGTATATTTTCCAGATAATTATTCTTTACAAAAGTAAATTAAACTCTATTTCTTTAAAGTAAGTTTACATATGAAAACTTTACATTAGAGAAAAAATAATGATTTAAGTAAAAAAAGGTTCCTAAATAGAAATTAAAAAATAAATTCAACTTTCAACACTAAATTTTAGATTGCATTAGATAGCCAACCATTTACAATAAATTAATTAAAATTTTAGAAAAACATATTTGTAACACATTTCCAAAAAATTTGTTGATAAGTCTTTATTATCCCATAACACACACTACTACTCGTATGTTTAAATTTAAATACAATTGTAGAAAATAAATGTTTGTAGTGCCATCTAGGGTTCAATTATTTTGCATATGAACTTTTTTTGAGGTCAAATGGTAAACAAAAGCCAACAAGAGCAAGAAGAAAAAACTATTTTTTGTATCCAGTATATGCTCCAGTGTGCAATTAAAGATTGTGTGTATGCAGCAATAATAAATTATTAACACGGGTTTGAGAACAAAAAATTAGAGCAAAGAATATATAAATGAAAGCGAAAAAATATAGAGATATTTTGATTCGACTTTAATGTCTTGGAATTAATCATCGATTTCTCGTTTTCTGTTATTTCCTTGTTGTTATCACTGTTGAATAATAACTACTGTATTTTTTTTTTAATAGAAATAAATATTTTAATGCAAGTAAATTTATTGCTTTAAATGCTGTTATTAAGCCAAGCAGGAGTAGTGTGTTTAGCAGGAAAATACTGGATTACTTTTATTTATTTTATGGTTTTGCAACGAAGAGTTATAAAATTAAAACAACTGTTGGTGCACATCCATTTGTTTTTAATATAACTAATTATCATACCTATATAGTCTTCATGCTGTAAACGATAATTTAATTTAATTGAACTGTTTTATTTTTTATATTTGTCAAGTCGTAATTTTAGTAGCCAGGTATTTTATCTCAGTTTTATCGTTACGAAAACGCACGACACATCTTTTTTAACAAAATTCACTAAATTATTCGTAGTCTGTAGCCTTATAATAGTGCTGTATTGTATTTTTTTTTTTTTTTTTTTTTTCAAAAAACTTATCATACCTCTCAGAAAGGAGTCAATATAATATTTCTTCCATAAATTTTCAATAATACCACTTTTGTTTGTTTACCAAACTTTTATAGTAAATTAAAAATACATATCATTGCCACTTCAATAGCTGGCTGTTTTCATTATTGTCCTTAATATAAGCTGCAACACACAAAAGTTGTTTGTAGTCTTCTTTATGCCACATACAATGCGCTTGTGATCGATATAAGAACCGATTGTAATAAAGAAAGCCATAGATTTTAATATTCCATTTAAATTGAAATTAATAATGTAAACAAATGAAAAAAAAGATTATTAAAAAACATTTTGTATGTGTGCGTGAGCTGATACACCTTTTCATCAAGAGAATATACGAGTACACAATTCAATATTGCAAGGAAGAAGGTATTTCTTTGTTTACTCTGTATGTCAGATTTTATATACGGCAAACAACAGATGGAGTTTTAAATTAAAAATATAAGCAAATGTGCAAGAGTAAGCTGACTTGTTGGCTTTAAAGTTAATCCGCACAAAAACACAAATGTGAAAATAAGGCCAAGTTCCTATGCAAAATATTTCGGCCGTAAAAGCTTGGCAAAATTTTTCCAAGAATTCTTTCCCATATTAGAAAGACAAAAAAATTTTGCCAATATTACAGGTTGTCTAGAAATGAGATGGAATTGTACCTATCAAAAAATTGGTCCTTATTTTGATCTCAGTACTTTTTACGGCCGAAATATTTTAGATAGGAACTTGGCTTTATTTTCACATTTGTGTTTTTGTGCGGATCTCACTTCTTTTTTCTACCTACCTGTGTACGAAATTTAAGCTCTCTAGCTCTACTGGAAGTTCCCCATACAAAGAAGGGGCACCCCAGTCCCCCGGGTGGAAAGTGCCCGTTTTCAGATTTTTCTGGTTAATTTATCACCAAGACCTACCTGTGTACCGAGTTTCAGCTTTCTAGCTATACTGGAAGTGCCCACTAATATTGATAAGTCAGTGAGTGAGTGAGTCAGTGAGTGAATATGTACTAAAATATAAACTTTTTACACCTTAATATCTCGGGAAGCTTTTACGGTTGAAAAAATTAACCCTGTGAGGTCACCTCTGTGGGGAGACCTTTTGTTTTAAGTTTCATTATATTATGATCAAGAGGAGCAAAGTTATGAATGGTTTCGTGTAAATATACACACTGTGTGGCCGAACTTGGCCTGGCGCACTACCGTGCGCCTAGATTTGATATATTTTAATATTTCGTTATAGAAACAAACATCCAAAATTAAATACTATAGTTATCGTTGTAGAGATTTGATAATACGACTATTATATTGCAAAATGCTGAAAATATGAAAACTTTCTTATAAACATTTTTATATATGTTTAATTAACAAAACTTTAAAAGCCTGTATAGCCGAGATAATAATAATTACAATAATTGACAGGGTTACAGAATCAAATCCTTAATTTTAAAACAATTTGATCAGTAAAAAATTTACATCGAATTAGAAGTGATCAAATTATTCTCATTCAACTTGAGAATATGAACTGATATGATGCTACAGCAGCTGAAAAGTCGTATATTTGTGCGCTTCAGACAACACTATATTTTTCCATGCTTGTGTGATCTCAAATATGTTTTATATATTATATTTATATGTTAGACATAAATAACTATTTGACTGTAATAAATTATGTTTTTTAATCACTTTTCTATTATTGTTCGTAAGGTTACTCGTTTGAAAACTATAGTTTTTAAATTCATCAAAACTTTGGTATGGTATTTTTAAGATATCGAATCTAAATAAAAATCGATAGCCAACATTACTTTTTTGTCAATTAAACAACAAAATTTTTTAAGGAATAATACATAAAACATGCACAAAGACTAATATTTTCTCATTCTTTTAGTACTTCAAATATTACGTATACTTAATATATATAGTGTTATTAAGTATACGCACGTATATACAGGCAAGTGAATTAATTTTAGTACAAAATTTTTATTGATAAGATCAATAATTTTATTCGTTTGAAAGAAAAAGGCGGTCTAACACCAAAAAATGCTTTGGGTGCTAAAATGTCCATGAACAAATAAATCATTCGAAATAGTGATATAGTGTCCATGAATGTTGTGACCGAAAACAAACGATTACGAAATGGAGAGTTGTGAAACACTTTTTCAGACGCCAATTGCAGTTACAAGCCGATATTTATTACATTTGCAATAAAGTTATTTAAAATTTTGAAACTATATGCAAATAAAACCGGTTTTAACACACAATTTGTCCAATTCATTCGAATAGAATTTGTGTTATAACAATCTTGATATACACGCACACACACATTTGGGAACTTTTCTACAATTCTGGATATGTTTTCGTTAAAGTCTCTTAAATTGAACAAATTAAATTAACGATGCCATAAATAGTCTTAATATTTAAACGAAATGGAAAAAAGTCATCTCGAGCATGCTACTAAATAGACAATCAGACAAGTAAACACTTAAAGTGACAGACAATAAGTTAAATCAACCAATTGCTTTCCAACAACAAGAGCACCACTTAAATGCATTTAAACGATTGTTACAAACATTCATCGTAGTAACTAGAAAATTTTCATTCAAACTAACATTTGATACATTTGTGAGTCCACACAATAAAATCTAAAAGATTTTAACAGTTACTGCGTTTTTTTTTTCTTTTTTCTTTTTTTTTGCTTTATTTTACAGCTTCACTTCTCCCTTTGCTTACTGCTTAGACAATTTCTAAATGTTTTTTAAACATAAATTTTATATATTATTCGAGGACATACTGAGTCGCATAACCTTTTTGACTCGTTTGAGGTTTTATGCGTTTTGAATTGATTTAAATGGTTTAAGAACTACTACAGTTTTTCTATTGTGCAGTAACAACTGGGGAAAATAGACAGATTTTTTTTTGTTTTTTTTTTTAATTCACACACATAAGGGGATTGACGGATGCAGATAAAAAACTAAATGAACACAAACGATAAAACCAGGGTTATAAATCGAATTTAAATATATTGAGATTTATGTTGTTGCTAATAGTAGATGTTGAATTTATTATTCAACATTTTTAAATATTTGCAATACTTTAAAGAATCACAAACTGTAAGAAAATCTTTAGGATGATTTATTTTTAAATTTATCGAATGCAAAAATACTTTTTGTGTTCATGACGATACCAGCAAGAATTTCTTTACAGAAAGAAAACGCCATTTTCTATATAAAAAAATATAAATTTTTTTTTTGCACAAAAAAGTAAATACATATTTTGATATAGAAGAATGTTAAATTGCTTTTCTTTTAAGAAACAGTAACATATTGGAATTTAAGAAAAAAAAAAAAAAAAAAAGAAAAGGACATATATTTGGCGCGTTTGTAGCCTTCTGATTTTTCTTCAAATAAATTTTATATTAATTTAATAAAGAAACGAATCTTATATATACAGACACAAAAAAAAACTCGTGCTAAATTGCAGTTTTTTAGGATTGTTTTGATTACGAGTTGGGTTTAAGTGATTTCATCCGAAATGTACTTGAATTAATCCCAAAATGCTTAAAACACTTCTTAAGCTGCATCTGTTCAATATAACAAAGAAACACAAATAAAATAATAATTTATTTTCTTTTTATTTTTCGATTTTAATCTTTGATTGTGGCTGAGCAGTGTATGGCGATGTTTAAAAATTTGTGACTCCATGTTCAATGCCAATAATTATGTGAGTAAGTAATGAATTTAGCTCAGTATTACAAATATTAATTTAATTATGTTCGACGATAAAAATGAAAGTAAATAATCCCGATTAGGGATTGATGCGACGAAATTGATTTTAGGTAAAAAAAGTGTGCAATACTTTCAATTGGATGCATGATGATGTTGTTCGTGGAGTTAATTAAGTATTTTAGGATTAAATATTATGTACTTGAAAAAGTCTTTTTATTCTTCATTCAAGAAAATCCATACTTATCCTATTATTGACACAAGGAATGACAACGCTATAAATAGACTTTGCATTTTTAATAAAGGGTTTAATAGTTAGTTATCATAAGCATATCTGTATCGCAACATATCCTTTGTATTAAAAATGTTACACCAAAAACTAATTAAATCTGCAAATGATGTTAAGCGAAAGTTTTCAATGCTGCATATACTTTTGCTTAAATTTAAATAAATTTTAAACTAAAAACTCTTTATTAATTTCCACAGAAATGTCTACTTTTTGTCACGTAACGTCACCATGCAACCAAACTTGTATTTTAGAGCCATTCTGCTCAAATTTTCGCTACTCTTACTAAATGTTGACGTAATTACTAGTGTATGCTAAAATTCAAAAAATGAAGATAATATACAAAATTTGCTTCGTGAAACAGGCTTAATGGCTTGGTGACGTTACTTGACAAATAGTAGACTTTTCTGTGGAAATGCCCATATACACTTTATTTAAAAGCAGTTTGGCATACAAATAAATCTACTTTCAATAAAACTATTTTTAATTATATTTATTCAACATAAAGCTTTTATTTATATGTTTTAATTTTACTATTCATTTGATAAAGAGAGATTTTCTTTTGAAAAAACCTTTTATTTTTTTTTAAGCCACATGACCAATAATTTGACCAAAAGACTTTAATAACATTTTCCAATTATATTTTAAAACGTTGTACTAAAATCGTAAATGTTGTTGCTTTCACACAGAAAAAAATAAGCATCGAGTTGTAATTGCATTTATGTATACTGCACAGTACTTTATGTATTAGATTAAGTTTGTGTAGCAGCGTGTGTTGGTGTGTGTAAGAGTCTGTCTCTTAATTTTTAATTTGGCCAATATAAATTTTCCCTTTTTAACCGTATTACACACATTTGTCTATGAAATTTGTTTATGGCTAAAAAACATTTCAACACTTAGAAATAAAGTTATTTTCTAGGAATTTATTTATTTCATGTTTTCCTGTTTTGGTCGAACTAAAAACTAAACAACACCAAACAGCAGCACTGCACACACACTCAGTTGGTGTTTGCGTTCAAATACAGACATAAAATGCATACATTTAATTACAAGCCACCATAGATATGAACATGTACACGTACACGTGAAAGATTAATATACACTCGAAATAAATTGTTGGTTAATAACTTAATTACCAATTTAGTTGTATTTTTTTCAATATGTTTGAACCTTCATACGTCTTGCGGTTTTATTAAATCGATGTCAAGTGTTACCCCCAAATAATTATTATCGAAGAACTCCTCTAATTAATGACCGATTTTCATAATTGCTTTTGTCTTTCGCCGGGTTTCTGTGCAAGTTCGTCCCATATACATTTTATTAAATTTTGGAAGAAATTATAAAAGATATATATTAATTACCCCATAACACTATCAGTTATAAACCGATTTCCCAAAATTGTATTGAAGTTAGTTTTTTTGAGCAGTAATATTGAGCCAATTGCGTTAATGTTTATATGACAGTACGTAATTTTCTCGAGCGTATGCAAATTTACAAATTGTATTTATTCATATGTTCGTCATGCTACAATGATGAATGAATCTATGCTTCCGTGTACACACATATGCACATACATATGTAAGTTTTCTAATATATGCATGCATTAGTATTATGCATGGCAAAATAGCCCTTAATTCTCTGATGCATTTATAATCATGTTAACAAATAATTTACGCAACACTGAATACCAAATTTTATTTGAATATTTCCCAAAATTCATTATTCTTACTGTGTATGTGTAAGTGTTTTTGTAAAATGTTTTATGTATTTGAGTAATTTTGAGTAAACACATTAACATTCCATACATGACTGGATGGATATCAACTGCTTCATTTATGTGAAAATATTTTTATTAGACATGAATCTATTTTATTTTAAGACATTTTTCAAATGTATTTGTGCCGAATTTAGAAGTATGCTGCATTAGAAAATTCATATATATGAACTTATTTTAATTATATTAAGGATTATTACTGAATTCTTTTGTCTTACAATTTTAATTTGATTAAAACAAGTTAAATTTATATCTACAAAAAGTTACACAGTTGCATGAGTGATTGAATTAAGGTTCAAGTAAATGGAAAAAATTATTTCATGCGACAATTTTTTGTTTTTGAATTTTCTTTAGAAAGATGTCTATAACGAAATTGTTTTATGTTGCCCGAACTCTCAATTTGAAGAAATATAGAAGAATTTTCAAGTAAAGTTTTTATGGAGACTATAGAAACAATTTTAGTAAATAATTTTACTAGAAAATATTATTCTAATTGCTGGATAAATATTTTCTCTAGAAAACTGCTTCTAGACTACTGAAGATCATTTGCTCTAGAAAATATTTTTACTATAAATTTTTTTAGTGGATATATTTTACCAATTTTTTTTTCTAAGGATTAAAGATTATGTTGAATAATTGATTTAATTTATTTGTTACAAATGATCATTTTATGTTTTTTTTTTATTTTATTGTAAATTAGGGAATTCGTATAACAGGCTGTGGCTAAGAACCACTTTAATTTTATCAAAAATTAAAAAATCCACATCAACTACAACAACAACAAACAAAAACTATTTATATTTTTTGGTCTCTATCAGTAAAAAAACGCACAGAGATAACAGTACGGTCACTCTAAAGGGAATTGTTTTTACATAAACCGTGAAAAGTTAATGAGCAACCAACAATAGAGAAACCAATATTTGCCAACCACATGAAAGGCGGTTAAACTTCTGGTATTTGTTAGCACTATTCACCTGATTTTAATGAAATTAACATGGAAATTTTTACGATTTGGTTGAGTGTTAAGCACCAAAATAAAAATAACGAGAACAGAATGAAAAGGTATTTAAAAAATTAACCACAATACATGAAATATATAACTGAAGTTTAAACAATTTCTTTGTGCCTTTTCGGATTTAAAGAAAAAGTATGAAGGAGTTATCAAATGGGAGTGACACCTTCCAATTTTTAAGTTTTAGTGTCAGATTTTGTAATAGGTTTTTCGTTCATAAAATGAATTATTCTTAAAAAAAACTAAGTTGGCGTGTCACTACTAATGGAGATGAACTTGATATTTTATGATATTTATTAAATTAAGGCAGTAAATCTTCACATATTTTATATTAGTTTCAGTGAAAAATTATTAAGTAATGGACAAAAGGGCGTGGCACATCTCAAATTATAATTATGATATAACTTGGGAAATAATGAAGTAAATAACCTGAGAGTTTTTAGGGATTTATCTATTGATTTAGTCGATTATTCTGAAAAAATGGTCACAATAAGATGAGTCACACCTTTCAGATATAATAAAAAAAAAATTTGGAATTTTTTTCAACTAATTACGTGAAAAACTTAAAACTTTGTGCAATCCTTCACAGAAAAAATCTAACGACTTGGAAATGCGGGTATGCCACAGTAAACTAAAACTAATTATTTTAATATCAAAACTAAATTACATTTAAAAGTTTTTTTCTTTTTCTCGTCACGAAAGTTTACAGTAATAAAAACGCCAAACAAATTTGTCGCAGCAGCTAGTGCTATTTTTTTTTTTTGGGAAATTGCGAGCAATTCATAAATTCTTACTTTATTGTGGTTTAATAAAAAAAATATCACTTTATAACTTTTCACTAACAGCAGTTTTACAATTTTACAAAAACACCCTGAATTAAGAAAGAGAAACCAGGATTTTAAACTGATTTAAATTTTCAATTGAAAAGCGCTGAAACGTAATGAATGTATTGTACAAATGAATGAAGGAATCAATGAACTGGAAATCGAAATAAAAAAATATTAAACGTAAAATTTAACATGGAAATAATTTTTTGTGTTATTTTTAAGGACAGTGAGCAGTACTTTCAAAAAGGCAAATACGTATTATGTTTCTTAAAGGGACCAACACGGTCTGAATACCCCTAAATTCAATATCGGGAGTACGAAGTTTTCAATTAAAAAAAAGTGGGCGCGTTCTTTTGTACCACGTTACGCACAAACAAAAACATATCAATCGTTTACGAATTACGAAATTTTTAGCTCGCACCGAATATTGGATCTCTTCAACTTTTTTTCAGCAGAAAGTCAATAAAATTGAAGTTTTGGCAATGAAAAAAGTAAAAAATCATTACATTAAAAATTAAAGTTTTTTTTATACAAATTATGTATGCAGAAGATAGTCCTAAATTCTTTCTTCAGTAATATTCATGTCGCAATTTACATTCATTGAAAATTTTATTTTTTTATTTTATTGGTCTTATCATGTCTGTAATCTATGACACAATTGAATTAAAAGTCTTATAGTCACTGCTGAAATTACATAACTGACCGAATAGTAAACCTTTAAGCTTTGAAGTGACATTTAAACAATTCTTTGAGCACACAATTTACACACATACTCGTACACCAACTGATATGGATGTATGAAATGTCATGATTTTAAATTACTCAACAAGAAAAGAAAAACAGCAAGATGTAATTTACGTAATTGAAGCGTTAAATTTGATATTTTTTCTTGCTATTTTTCCAGCTGCAATAATGATCATAATGGTGATGATGATGTTGATGACAATGATGGAGTGAGTGGGTGCAAAAAAGGGAATTACAGGAGAATATAGAAAATAGAGAAACTAGAGAAACTAGAGAAAAAAATATTTAACACGCTTTTTCCCCCAGCAAGAAACTTGAAATACATAAACTCTCTTCAAAAGGAAAGGAAATGAAATAAATTGTCTGGTTTGTCTTTTAAATATCTCATGGCAGGGTAAATGAATACAAAAAGGAATAGTAAACTAAAGTGGCGAAATTCTTTTTGAATAGCTTTTTTTAACGGAAATGTGAAATTTTAAAATCATTTTCCAATTAATTAGGTAATCAAATGCTTTGTGATATGAATAATTGATGTCATAAATGAAACAAATTAAAAACTAACAGGTTAGAAAGTAAAGTGTCACTTAAGCCTACTCTATATTATCCTGCATAAATTTGAATAATATGTAATTTTTAGCTAAATTAATTGCCCAATATTAAATATTACGGAAATATTTAACACAATTTTAATGAATAAAATATGTTTTAATAATGAAGAGAGGTTAATAACTTGAAATATTTTTAAAACCTTTAATGGTGTTGCATAAAATTAAAACGTGCAGGTGATAGCAAATTTCCTAAAAATAATACCAAAGCAGTAAATTGCCGCCACTCAAAAGACGTTTAAAGTTCATTCAACTTCATTCCTTCGCATCTTGCTGCTTTAGTGGTCTATTACATGATTCTGAGTGTTCTATTAAGTAATTAATGTTTAACTTCGCAAAAATGTAAAAAAAAAAAATTATAAATAAAAAATATATCAAAAAAAAAAAGCCGGCCAAGGAGTGCCTTGATTGCTGATGCTGTGGGTGGCTCTGATATTTTAAAGTGCAATTTTAGTTAATTAGTTTTTTTTAAGGCGTTGGTTTCAAACAAAATGAAAATAATGTCAGATTGTGTAGCAAAGCACTTGCCAGCTAATGATAATGACGTAAACAAATGACTTCCTTCTTCGCAAGCTAAATTGTACTCCACAAAAGAAAAACAAACAAATATTTTAAAGTTGTGTCTTTATTGTAAAACTTTAAAAGAAGAGTAATAAAAAAAATTTTTAAAATAATATATTTTCGTATTGGGGTAATTGAGATTGAAAAAGAAATAATGGTTAGATGCGTGGGATAGTCAGAAAAATTAATGGAATTATATTGTTATAGAACAAGAGATTTAGGTTGCTAAACAAAGACTCTTGCCGTTTGTTATATGAAACGTACTTTAATTTATGCAGGCAATAACAAAAGCCTTTTCAATTAAGCAGATTCGCTAGGTATAAGATTTCAGATTGGCGACTTTATAAAGCAGTGTTGGTTCTGGTCAGCCGACACATTAATTTGAGCAACAAACTGTGAATTGTCCGTAGTTGCTCTAGAGTAAAGTTTAGAAAGTTAAAATCAAGGTTGACCGGTAGGCTAAAGATGACCTGATGAGGGTTAAAGAGACGATACTAAAATAATTATATCAACATTAAAACATGATCTCCAGAGTAACATTACAAAACGACGACACAACTGTGGATAGTCTAGCGATGTAAACAATTTCTAGCTTATATTTTTTATTTCCACGTGAGTTAAAGTGCATTAAGTACATTATGCGCCCCAATTAAAAAGAAAATTCGGACATAACTTTAATCAAACAAAAAATTATTTTAAAAATATTGGGTAAAAATGCAATAATCTGTTTTTAGGGGGACAACTTACCCTCGGTTTTCTAAAAGAAGAAAAAAAATTTGAAAAGGAGTTTACACATGATAGAGTTTTTCGGGTAATTTAGGTCAGGAAGGGTAGTGTGAAGAACACAATCACTAGGAAATCCTATTGGATCCATTGTAATGCCCTTCAAATAGGTTTTTTTAAGAGCCCCACAAGGACTACAACGACACAAGGTTTTATAATTTGGACCAGAAACAAAACAAATGACAAGAGTTGAAAAATTAAGTTATGAAATTTTATTTAAAAGTTTATTATTCGATTTTTGAAGTCAATTTTGGAAGTTCACTATTTTTCTGCCGATTGTTCTATTAAGTTTTTTGACTGTCAATTATTACGGTCTTTAGGAGCTTTCTTTAAAATAAAAATTAGTTTAATTCAAATAAAATTGTTCGCATTTTTGGACTTTTCAACCTCACGATATAAGAAGGTTATATTTCTCAGCTATTTTATATTTTACAAAACGAATATATTTTGTAAGAGTTTAGGCGAAAAATACAGCAGAATATTTTTAAGTTTCAATGGATGATTTCAAGAACCATCTCTCTTCGTGACATTGTCTACAGCTAATAAGGACATCTTTGCTGATTTGGAAACAAACAAAACTTCAATTATAGTTTTTGTTGCTTTCTGTTTAAATATTTTATATATATATTTTTTTCAATTAACTATTCCTGGTATTTCACATTTGAAATATTCCATAAAACTTCTTTTCCCGCTTGATTTCATGGTAAAATGGCAAGATAAAGTTTTAATTGCAGTTAGTTATAAATTAAAACTTTACTAATATTTTTTGGGATTTCATGTCTTATTTTTTAGTATTTTTCATATTTTTCTCTTGGCTTTGTATAGAATCAACTTCTACTTATACTTTTTTGTATTTCCTGTTTGTACCAACATACACATATAAATAAATGTATGGGGTAGCACAAGTTGGAAATATGTAATTTAGTATGATGTTTGTTCATTCGTTCATCTATTTATATCATCCGATATTAACACTCGTAAACTTATTTTTGTTTTTTGTTTTGTTCCAGTATTTATTCGCATTGTTACGCACAGCTGTTAGTGTCATTAAAGTTGAAACTGCACATCATAACATACACACACACACAGCCCAGAAGGAAATAAAAATAAAGTTTATGCTACGCCTGTTAGTATGGCGTAAAATGTGAGTGTGTAAGAATTTATTTCTGTGTCATGAAACAGTGCGAACAACAAAATGAAAAACAACAAATTTTTGGTTGAAAAAAAAAAACAAACAAGAAACTTTATTTTTGTTATTTTTGTTTATCATGTTTTTCTGTTACCGCCTTTTGCTGCTATTATTACTTTGTTGTCGTTGCTGCTGCTGTCCTCATGACTGTTTATGTTGCAGTTACTTTTGTTGCTGCTGTTTTTATTATAACACTGGCAATTTGTAATGTTTTATAATTAGTATGGCAGTTCTTTCAAAGCGATTGTTCATTTTTGTTGTCCGTCTGTCTATCTGTCTCTTTTGTTGCCATGTAACTAATACACACACACAATGTAAATTGTAAGTTTTGTTGTTGCTATTTTTGTATAATAGTATAAGTGTGGCTCTATATGTATATGTTTGTGCTTTTAATACTGATAAGCCGTATTAATGTCAGGTGCTATGATAAGAAAAAAACAACTGAATAACAAGTTTTTGTTGTAAAACTTGTGAAAGGTAATTTATTTGAAAACTTGTGTTTCGCTTTAATCATAACAAATGGATGGATGAAAAATTTAAATAAAAAAATATGCATTAAATATAAATTACGTTAATATTTAGTTAACAGTTGTACTAAAGTTTAGTGATATGCTCTTGAATAAAACGTACCTGGAAACAAAAAAACAAAACAAAAAGATTATATAATTAGATTTCTTGGAGGTTTGCTAACATTAATCAAAATAATCAATTAAAATTAAACCATTAGATTTCAAAATTATTCCAATGGAATCAAAAATCTTTTGTTTAAGTTATAAATGTTATAAATCTTAAACTGTAACTTGGTTATACATTTGATTTGATAAGGACCTTTTAAATACTAAAGATATTTAAGTTACTATCATATATTTGTATATAATACAAAAAAAAGAAAAAAGAAAATATATAATAAAAAATAATATTAAAAATCTCTGTTAAAAATTAGGTGATACTCCCTGCCATAAAATAGCTCTGCCTACAAGTTTAAAGTCCTCTATGGAACAGGATTTTTCTATTCTAAAAATACGGTAGTTTACGTAAAATAATTTTTCAAACAGAATGTATTTGTATTCCTTTAAGTTGATTTAATAAAAAAATTTTACTTCTTTTTTTTTCCAGATATTTATTGATTTAATTCCCATCGGCTTTAAATTATCAAGGATATCTTAACAAAAAATAAAAACAAAATTCCTTAGCTTTTGACCAAATGCTGATTGAGTTTGAATGTTGAAACGAAAAAAAAGTATAAAAATAAAAAAAAGGAATAAATAGACGACAATTGCAACATCAATAACGTTGACAATGGCCCAAAGATATCAAGTAGTACAAAAAATGAAAATAATATAAAGAAAAAATAAAACAATAATGAAATGCTAGACAACACAGCTACAATAGATCAAGCAGTCAACTCAATTTGTATTTTAACTATTCGGAAATGAAACAATCGTTCAGAGACAAAATGTCAGGGAGAAAAATGACTTTGTTAAAGAAAATAAATATTTCGTTTTCTATGAATAACTTTATCCTTGCGAAAAATAAAAACGTATATAAATTTTGCACATACATACATACGAGTACATACACACATACATATATATAATATTTCATTTCTTCTTTCTTTACAGTTTTGGTTGAACTGGCAAAAAAGTGTTAAAATTAATTAAAGCCAATTGCCATTTGACTCCTTCTACTCGTTTAATTATCAACTATAATTTATTTCAATATTTTTTTTATCATTTTCGTTTATTTGTTTAAAAATAAAATTTTCATTGTCTTGATCACTTAAGCTTGAAGAAAACTTTAGCTGAAAGTTTGCAACCAAAAAATAAATATCGTACATTTGCAATAGTGTTATAAATCAACGACTACGAAATTAATTAAAGGAGATGTTCGTTTTTATTCTATTGACGTCTACTATGTGATACGCCCGGTAGAAATGTAGTAGTTTTTGTTTTATTTTACTCTTCACAAGCTCATATGTTGAGTTTTTTTATTATGATACTTTCGTTTATGCGAAGCCAAACAGCTAGACCGATTATATTGCAATTTTCGAGCCGTACCGGGATATTAAAATAGGAACTACTCCTAAAATAAATAATAAGCAAGACCGAAAGCTTAAAAATATTTATCATCGCATAATTCCTCCATAAGTTTTTTTTTTAAGGATTTGCTGGCATCTCCCTTTTTATTCTCCTTAGTTAAAGATTAAAATACTGTTCATCCCTAAAATAGTAATATATATTCTATACTCATAAATATTAATTTTATTATATGAGAATGGAGGTAGCGAAGCACGGTGGTTTTTTTTAATGTACAAAACTTATGATATTGAGATCGTTAAGTGTTTTAGCAAACCACTTGTAGTGAAAGTCCATAGAAGAGAATCGATAGAAACTTTTGTGCAGGAAAATCTTAGTCCAAGAGAGACAAGCCTCAGTTTAAAGTCCTTTCATACAATACCGAGAACAATAATACGGCGTGAAGTACAGAATATTATTTTTTCTTATTAATTCATATAAATAGACTAGCGAATAAATAAATTTTTTCTACCAAACCTCATCCTGCCACTTTATTTTTATTCTTAAAAATTCGTGCCAACAATTTTCCATTTTCGATGGCGTATTTCTTCATTCGTCGTTCATTCACACTTTTCCCTTTTTTCACATCGAATAGTTTTGTGATAATTTTTTTAAATCTTTTTTCTGTGACATGAATAATGACACTGCTTTTGCTGTTTGCAGTCTGATTTTTTTCGTCAAGTCGTCTGTAGTCTCTTATTGGCAATTTTTCATCATGAAAAACTTTTTAGGGTGACACTACAACTTGAATTGTTTGTACATAAGAGTTAAAAAGCAAAAGTATCTAAAGTATTTTTAAAGGGTCATCCTAGTTATTTGGCTTGTTGCATTTTTCCTTCATTTATTTCATGTCTTGATAGATTTTTGTTTTTTTCCAGTAACACAACCAATTTTCTTTGTACAGATCAAAGTGTAAGCTTCTTATTTGTAGTAAAGAAATGAATTGAAGTAAAATGAAATTTTAGAATTTATCATTAATATTCTCTCTTTGACAATGTTTAATGAAATAAAAAGTTTTGTATTTTTCATTTTCTTTTAAACTTAAAATCAAAAGTAACTGCACGATTCACAACTTTTAGTATTTGTCGTAATGTGTATTAAAATATGTTTACAAATACGTACGAGTATGCAAGTTTATGAAAAAAAATGTAATAATAGAACCAATATATGCTTATGAATCAGACTACCAGAAAAAAAAATTGTGCATATAAAATGATTTCATAAAGACATTTTTATATTCTTAATTGATTGTGTATTAAATCAGGAATACTTGAAAAATGTCATAAAAAAATAACATTGAAACATATTATACTTGAATTTATTATAATTTTTTTTTTTATTAGGACCAGCACTCGGGGGATGCCCCCTATGTATGCAGTGCACTGTGCCAGAACTCAGGGAGAGGGATAGGATAGAGAAGATAGATGTTGAAAATTTAGAAGACTTAACTCTTTCACAACTCTGCTTTGCGCGTTATGTAAATTTTTAAGGCATTGTTGAGGCGCCTCCGGTGTTAAGTAGGCGCATTAACTTTGTTAAGCTTCGCCGATGTTTCTGCTAACTGACGAAGGAGGGCGATGTTGTGTACATTAGCGTGGAACAGCACCAATCGCTGTCGGAACAATTTTTTAGTGACCAGTACTATGCCTTCATCACTTAAATAGTTCGAAAACATAAATAAACTTTAAAGAATATTTAATTTTTTTGTATTCAGGAACCACCAAAAATTAAATTTAATTTGTAAAACTTATTCCCATTAAATAATTTCGTGAAAGGGACAGTTGAAAAGACAAACACTTAATCAAAAAAACAAAAAATAAAAATATATATTTTAATTACGAGTGACATTAACAAAGATTTATAGTAGATGTGGGTCAGTCAGCTAAAATTTATTGCCCAAAGATTTCTTTCTTTTGCAATATAATTAAAATTTCATGGCATATGTTAAGGACTACAATTTAATTTGAAATGATGTTCATTTAGCAGTTAATGAAGACGAACAAGGTACGGTCACACTTGGCAAACATTTTCCCAAAAATGAGTAACTACTACATTCTAATGAAAAACCTTTTTATTCAGAGACGTGTTTATTAGGTTAAACAGTTTCTTGCACAATAAAAAAAAAGACGTACTAAATTTTTGTAAAAAAATTTCCTTAAAAATAGTTTAAAATAAAATAGTTTTCTTTATTTAATTTTATTTTATTAATACGAGTATGTAAAAAGCTTTTTTTAAATCAAATAAAATTTTCTCATAATAAACAAAAAATAATTAAATGTTCATAAAGTCACTTCAAAAAAATTCTACTTCGAAAAAATTTTTATTTTATTTGAGTGCACATTTTCTAAAAGTGAGAATGTTTTTAACTTAAATTAAAAACATGCTGTCATACGATTGAAATTATTTTATTTTAGGTGTAAAAAAAATGATTTTGGAAATTACTTATAATATGTTCACACGACGAACTGAAACACTAGGTTTGCTCCGTGAACCTCGATGGCGAATCCATGTGTTCACACGACACGCGCAAAATAGAAAGGGACCTAAGGGCAAAAACCGGTTTTGTTCAGAAGAGCCATTTTAAAGATTTAAATACGTGTGTCTTTGGTGTACCATCACTTTCATAAAACGCGCATATCTGTGGGAGGGAACACTTTTGCGGTCTCATTCGATGCTCAGATGTTGTCCACATCAAAAAAAAAAAAAAAGTGAAAATTGATTTATTACCCTTAGGTTCCTTTCTCTATGCGCTGTCACATATATGCTTTATATTTGTTCAATGTTTTTATTACATTTTAGCCCTTATCAATTGTTTTTCTTTATTAAAATAATTTGGACAACTAGTTCATATAAACTAGCGATAATTTGTTGTCAAAATTAGAGATGATAGTAAATTATACGGGTTCGCAACGAGGTTCAAAATGAAACATGTAGGTTCGCTCTCAAAATTTTGTATGGCGAAACATGTAGGTTCAATCAAGGTTGGCACGCGAACCAAGAATGAGAGCGCGAACCTCTATAATTTATGTCCGTGTGAACATGGTATTACTCCTGAATAGTTTATAAAAAGTTAATTAACTGAAAACAGAAAAAGGCTATACTCAAGTTATGTTCATCTAGGCGCAGGGTAGTGCGCCAGGTCAAGTTCGGCCACACAGTGTGTTTATTTACACGAAACCATTTGAGCTGTTTTTACCCCCATAACTTTGCTCCTCTTGATCATAATATAATGAAACTTGAAACATAAGGTCTCTCCAAGGAGGTGACTTCACAGGTTAACTTTCTAACTTCTAAGTTCTCCCGTAAAAGCTTCCCGAGATATTAAAGTGTGAACAGTCCATATTTTAGTACATATTCACTCACTGACTCACTCACTGACTCACTTACTCATCAATATTGGGCACTTCCAGTATAGCTAGAAAGCTGAAACTCTGTACACAGGAAGGTCGTGGTGAGAAATTTACCAAAAAATCCGAAAAAGGGCACTTTCCAAATGGGGGACTAGGGTGCCCCCTCTTTGTATGGGGCACTTCCAGTAGAGCTAGAGAGCTTAAATTTTGTACACAGGTAGGCCCTGATGAGAAATTAACAAAAATAATTTTTAAACGGGCACTTTTCACCTGGGGGGACTAGGGATCCCCTTCTTTGTATGGGGAAAAGCTAGAAAGCTGAAATGTGGTACACAGGTAGGTCCTGATGAGAAATTAACGAAAATGATTTTTAAACGGGCACTTTTCATCTGGGGGACTAGGGTTCGCCTTCTTTGTACGGGGCACTTCCAGTATAGCTAGAAAGCTTAAATTTTGTACACAGGTAGGCCCAGATAAGCAATACGTATAAATATTTATACAAAAACAACTTAGAAAAAAGATGTGAGATCCGCACAAAACCATAAATTTGAAAATAAGGCAGAGTTTCTATCCAAAATATTTCGGCCGTAAAAAGCACTGAGATCAAAACAAAGCTTCTTTGAGCAAATGGGCCGGTTCAGAAGAATGTAAAACAAGAAAATGGAAAATCAGCACATGATGAAAGTGTTACTGATTTTGGGATAGACACTGAACTAGGTTTTAATAAATATTTTTCTAGTTTTTAGTAAAAAATTCCTGCTAAAAACGATATTTTTATTTCCTATTTTTTATTGCCGCCATACGACAACAATTTTTGAACTGAAATTAAGTAAAATTTACAAAATTTTAGTAAATTTTTTTAGTACAAAACTGATAGAAAACTTCATTGAATCATTGGAAACTGTTTAAACTTCATAAATTCGCGTATAAATTAAAGAGTTAGGCAAATAGTTGCTAAATGTTACCGTACCTTTACGACGGCATGTATGTAATATTTTTTTCATTAAAACTAGAAATATATATGTTGTATTTTTATCACTTTCGTTCCAGTTTTAGATGTTTGAAAAGAAGTTAACTTTAATAAGAGCAACGTTAAAAATGTAATTAGAATTGTTTCCCTCTTTAAATTTTCTTGGGAAATTCATTGCAAGCAAATACATTTTTTCTAACTTTTTTTTGCTGCTTAAAATGTTCTTTGTTATGTGTTTTTTTAATCATTTCCCTGATACTGCCAGTATTATATTTGCTTTTGTTCTATCTATCTTGTTTTGTCGACAGGAATTTTCTGGATACTTTTTCCCTATTTTTTTTTTTGTATTTTATGTGTTCTAGTGTTCTTTGCTGCTGCCAATTAATTAAGTCTGTAATCAGACAATAAGTAACACATTTGTTACATACCCCAAACAGTGATTACAGTGGTGGCGCACTGTTAGAAGTACGAGATATTAAAACAAAAACAAAAGAGCAAATAATTTATCAGCTCTGTTAGAAATTTATACTTGTTTTATTAGAAAATTTATTAAACGGCCTCCGTAGGTACTAAAAATTTCATTTTATGTTAAAACACTTTTCCTCGTTTCACAAATACGTACAAATACATTTTTGTTCTACAAAGATATAAAAATAACATGTACGATGCTTTCACAAAACACCCCTTTTCCGAACACTCTGTGTAGAAAGTTAATCTAGGCTACGTAATAGGAAGTTGCAGAAACAAAAAGATAGATATGAGAGAGAAAAAATAAAATAAATTCACTAAGAAAAAATTATTACACAATTTAGCGGAAGTTACACAGATTTAAGCCTCATTATACATTTTGCCAAGCACTTGTATACTTCATAAGGACAAACAAATTCTAATAAAATGTTCTCTTATTTCGTCCTTAGAAGGTTTTAAGGCAAATAAATATAACAGAATATATGAAATCTTTATTAATGACCTTTTTGTGAATAAATACATTTTGAATTAATTTAATTTTATTTATTTCAATTTATCATAAAACTCAATATTAAAATTCTTTTCAAAATCTACGAAAATGTTAAAGCACTCTTCTTACAAGAATACTCCAATAACAAGAGGCAACAATTAGCACAAAAGCAAATTAAGAGAAGGAAAAAAGGAACGTTTAAAAATGTTACAATAAAACAAAAAAAAACTTTAGATGGGGTGGATGGGTGTGTGTGTGTGCTTGTGTATGACTGTGTATACACTTCAAAAATATTTGAACTACAAATTGGGAAAGTTTGCTTAATTTAAGTTCAAAATGGTTGGAGTATGGCGCAAATGGCGTTTTTTACAGCAACTCTGTGCCGTGAATAGAGTTGGAGCAATGTCTTAATATAGTTGTGTAGTGGTAGATTTCCTAGCTATGTGGTTTGTGACGACACAGTTCTTATTAATGTCAGAATAGCGCTGGAACTTCCGGGCTGGTTCTTTAAAAATAGATGTATTGTCTACATTGACGGAGTTTGGAAATTTTTTAATAAAACTTGAAGTTTAATTGCTACCTCCCACCTTAATTAGGAACTAAAATTTCGCTATTTCTTACATGAACTTAAAACTTGTAAGTTATGAAATGAAAATAATTTGTATAATATGTTTCTTTAATTAATTGAAGATTATTCAAATTAAGAAGAATTATGAACTTATGTTGAGAACAAACGTTTTCCAGTTTGAATATACAAACTTTAATGATCTATTTTAGGAGTCAGCCAGTTCCTAGATCATTTTTTTAAGCTAAAATAAAAAAAATTTCAATCGTATGACAAAATGAACATAAACTTAATAAAAAAAGAATGTACTTTTATTAATTGTAAAACGCACACAAGAATTACATTAAAATATTTTTGAAAGTAAACTTACTTCAAAGACATGAACTTTTTATACTTTGCCTTAAATTTTTATATAATTTTCATTAGATTTAAGAGTTTTTTTTTTTATTTTTGTAGAAAATTTCTCACTTAAAATTAGTACATGTTTTTTTTTGAGTGTATGTAAGTAGAATTTTTAAAAGCTGTTAAAGAGAATTAAATCGTACATTGCTTGAAGGTAATGGCATTTTTCTGTGCACAGGATTTGCTAATGCAAAACTGATTGCAGAATAATTAAAGACACGCCTGGTGGTGTGTTCTATTGAAATTGCAAATGAATGTTGCTGCTGCAATATGTAAAAATACAAAAGAAAACATAGAGAAGTTTATATTAATTAAGTTTTAAATTGAAAGCGAAAGTATTTTTAGCAAAAATTTAAAGCAAAAGGTCCATAAACATGTAAACTATGAAATTTTTTCGCATCTTTTATAAAATAATTAAGAAATGTTTTTAAAAATCGGTCTGTAAATTTTTAAGCTAACAAGCATGAATGCTTTAACATCTTTAGATTAAGGTGAAATGGTTGTGGCAACAATATTATGCTCTGTGCACTACGAAGTAAGTGATGTGCTTTTCGACAACCTTATTTGTCTCAGTAGTTGATTGCTCATTCCACCAATGGGCAAATCTCTAAGCCTTTTGTACACCAATACCACACTTTTGTCGGAACTCGACTTATTTCTGCATGTCGAATGATATTATCGATTTCCATTCTCTTTACGGAGTTTTTTGTAACTGCTAACATCTGACTTAGACCGAATTACTACATAGCGTCCACAACTAATAAGTGTGGTCTAATAATGTCTCTTTTTCTTGCGAGCATAGCTTATAAATATTAACTGGTAATTAAGGCGGTTATAACCAGGTTAAGGTTTTCAATCCATATCCTTTAGGAACCTTATCAGCTGTCTACCGTTTATAACCATCTTGAGCCCCTTTCGATTTTGCCTTAATAATGTTGTTTCCACAAAATTTTCAATAACTTTTTTTTCTAATAAGAATAATTAACACAAAAGTTAAAATTTATCAAAGCAATTGAAATTAAATTTACACAGAAATAATTTGTCAGTTTTTGTTGTTTTTATTTATTTTTTTGTTTAAATTGATATCATTCTTTCTTTTTTTTTTAATTGAAAATCTATAGATGAAAAAAAGGATGCTTTTATTCACATTCATTTGTTGATGTATTCATTTTATGAATGTAGTTACTATGTATGTGTATGTGTGTGTATGAACACAATTCATGGATTTTAGTCACATGATGATGCCGTGTCGAGTTTAAATTTATTGCAGTTATTGATGGTAGACAAATATTTTTTTTATGTTTCGCAAATAAATTAGGGTGAAAAGTATTAAAAGCAATTTTGGTCTTACGGTACTTTCCATACAATTTACGAAATATTTCATTGGGATCCGAGTAATACGGACTATATGTGTTTAATTAAAATTTAAAATGAAGGCAGTAATTGCCCAAAAGTTCTCTGTGGCATCACAGTTTTAATAAATAAAAAGTTTCTCTTTGGATATATGAAGTTGTTGCAATAAACGATAGATATGTACTCGTATGTGTGCGTATATTTCATAGTTCTATTTGATTTACAGAACAATTAAATGAAAATGATTTAAAACAATATTGTATATGCAATTTGTTTGCATTTAATTTTTTATAAACTTACGTATGTACGAGTATGGATTTGTTATGTCTGATCACAAATTGATTAATGGTTTCCATGTTCAAATTGCTTTTGAATACATACGAAAAAATAATGGCAGCAGACAATAAGCAAATAATAAATATATTAACAATATTGGAAGCATATAAGAAATAAAAGTTAAATGAACTTAATATATTACGGACATACTGATGATAAACCTAATGACTCTTAATAAAATTAATAATATATTATTTCTGATTTTTCTAATATTTTTCTTTTTGGATATTGGGCGATGCTGTTGTTTGGGTTTTTCATGAAAATGGGGAACATTTTATATTCATACATAATATATAAAATTCTCGTGTCACGATATTTGTTATCGAACTCCTCCGAAAAGGCTCGATCGATTTTAAGGAAATTTTTTATGTATATTTGGTAGGTATGAGAATAGGTTCTAAAGTATATTTTAAATCGCTCGGGAGTGTGGAGGGGAGGGAGGGGGCATTTTCTGCATTTACTAAACTATTAACCCAACAGATGGCGCTATGTCCGCCTCATAATTATTTTTGTTGTTGAATGACAGATGGCGCTGTGTAAGCCTCATGCAGGAGAATCTTCATCGTTCGTATTTCAAACAGAACAAAATTATTGTTTGGTATTTTTTTCATCGGCGGTCATCGTCACACACTTACAATACATTCGCTTTTTTCATATAACACCCAAAACATGTACTAGAAATATTTTGTATGGCAAAACAACGTTTGGCGGCTCATCTAGTAATTTTATATAATAATTTGTATAAAATGTTTCCCAAATTTTTTTAGAACAAAAATTATATGAACTTAATTAAAAGTTTATTTCACTTAATAAGTTTGTATTTTATAAAAACACAAGCTCACAAAATTTTTAATTGGAGCAATTGAAAGTTGTTTCATGAATAATTTGCGACGCTGTGATTGGTTTATTTTTCGATACATATAATTTTTGTTTCTAATATAATATCCTTAGCCTTGTCAAGATAATCAAACAAAAGTGTTCATGTAAAAAGCATAAAGTGTTTTTCTTTAATCACTCTAACAAAAATATGACCAAATTGGACCCTTAAATTCTGATTATCTAATAAAATATTGTTTCTAACTGCTTTTGTATATGTGGTAGTATCTTTTGCTAAGTTCGTGAGACTATTCGAATTTTCAGGCGCAGTAGTATGATCCTGAAGACTACATACTCGTACATATAAAAACGCATTTAAATTTTAAAGTAATCCCTCTTGAACAAATAAAAAATGGTCGAAACAAAATGAACAAGAAGATCAGCTAAGCTAAACAAAAACAGGAACGATGTCTAAGTTAATAAAAAAAAAACAAATAAATGAACTACTCCAGTGGTACGCAAACAAAAATATTTACTAAATGCTGTTTTCAAACGCTCTTTCCAGCAGAAATTTGTTTTTTCCCATAAAAAACAGAAAAAAAAATTAGGCAATAAAAAATATGCTGGGTCTACATCAAACACAAACATGGACAGAAATAAAAAATAAAAATATCCTGGCATACGATTGGAGTGGGTGGTACAGTGAAATGTATTTGCTTAAGTAACACAGATCTGAGTTTTATGTTTGTGTTTGCATGGAATTGGCCAGATTTAAATCTTTTTATTCCTTGTTTTGCAAGAGTTGAAGTCTTAACGCACAGTTTGAATTGGAAAAACCTGTGGTTCACAAAACTTGAATGGAACAAAGAACGATATTAGTAGCGATACATATAAAAGAAGTACAAAAAATACCGAATGCAATGCCCATAAATAAGCTGATCCATAGCAAATTAATTAATTTTTCAAAACATAAATTCTTGAGTACTTCGTCGAATAAAATGTTTTAATTTGAAAGAAAAGAGTGTTTAAACTATACGAAGTTAAGCCTGACTAATTAAAAATTGCTTTGGATTAAACATTAATTTATTAAAAATATTTATATGTACAATAAATATGTTATTTATATCTGATATATTTATTGCTGTTATTTATTAGACATGCAATGAAGTTAAAATATTTAAGTATTAAATAAATTAGATATCTTTTTTACATTGTTTCTGAGAATGTTAGAGTCAGAGTCATGGTTATGTTCTATTAAACAGAATCTAATTAAATCCACAAATTTCAAAGAAGAGCATGTGGTATTGAAATGATAAAAAAAAGTCAGAAAATAGTTTTGCATTTAAAAGTTTTATTATTGCTATCGGAAATGCTTATTTAAACACACAAACAATACAAATTGTTTCTGGCATTCTTCTTGTTAGAAGAATAAACTAATGTTGCATGTATTAGTTACATTTCGTTGCAAAGACACATCTGTTTGTCATTAAAATATTAATCTGGTTACGTTAGCAACACCTTCTTAAGTTTCACCGGGTACGTAAAATATTTTAAGCAATCGTAGTTCATATTGAAGTTTTATTTAAAATTAAGTGAAGTGAATTCGATAAACACTACAATTACTATACAAAAGTGTTACAACATCGTGTACTTCTCAAGGTGTAAAAAAGGGAGGAATTGGTACTTTTGGTACCTTTTATTTTTTCACTATTATTTTTTAATTTTTTCTGAGAGCTGAAAACCGAAAACCTGGTCCTTTTGGTATTTTTTTTTATTATGCAACTTTTTTCTTTAGAAATTCTTTTAATGAACTTGGACGAAATATTACAGACGGAGAGCATGTGACTCAGATTAATATAGAGTACTTCTTAAACGTTAAAAGGGGGACGATTTAGTTAATTTGGTACTTTTTGTTCTTTATGTTGTTTTATAGTGTACTTGTTGGGGGGGTTGGCTAAAATAACGATTAGCTGGTACTTTTTTTACTTTTTAAAGTTTGTGGTGCTTTTTGGTTTTATTAATTTTTGTTTTTCCATTAATATGTAACGTAAACGAAGTCACGGGAAAAGTAAGTTACAATAAATTTGTTTTAAAAATACTAATTGATGTTTTAAATAATTGTATACCTACACAAACAGCATTTGACGGGTGTTTTCTTAACCATATTTTTATTTGAAAAACTACTTCTTTGAAATTTTAGAAAAAATGTGTTTATCCGTTTCGTGTGTTGAAGTTGAAATAATATAAAATATGTAAAATTTTTTATTATATTATATTCGGAATATTTTCACAATGATGTCTATATAAGTGTAACCTTATATTATCGTTATTCTTAGGGGATATATCCAGGGATGGCCTGCATTTTGCACTATATATATTACATTTCTACCGTAAGGGGCTGTGCACATATTAAGTAACGCTCCAGGGGGTGGAGGGGGTTGCGGATTTGTTACGGATTAGAAATTTTGCACTGAAAATTGTAAAAAGCGTTACGAAGAAGGGGGGTACAAAATCTCTGAAAACAGCGTTAGGTAATATGTGCACAGCCCCTAAGGCGTACTTTACACCCACTATAAACAATATTGACAAACATAACATATTTGACGCAACCATGCCAGAAACATATTTTCTCTCAAGTAGATCGCCATTAAGACAAAAGAAAACCATCGTAAAATTTCGCCTTTAAAACGAAATTGAAATAAGAGATGTTGAGTGACTCAAATTAGTTTGTAAATGTTTATCATAAAACAAATATTCTGCTAAACATATAATGTTATTTCAGTGGCAAAAGCGATCTTAAAAGTAAACTGAACAGAGTATTTTATATTTTAAGACCACACATGAAAATATTGTTTAAAAACTACTACAAAAAATGTTAATCAGTTAAATCATGTTATATGTTCCTGCCTAATACATTTTGCTTGTAAATACAGTCATCATAGAAAGTTCCGATATATTCCGATAGATGCTGGTATCTCATAAATAGTACTGAGGGTAACATGAAATTTTATATTTCCATATGTGTTGTTGCTACTGTGAACGACTAGATTTTTCTATTTGCTTTCACTATTCTCTTTTTTTGTGTTGTCTGCTAATATTTGCTTAAATGTAAATTGATGATGATGGCATTTAATGATTATTACAATAAATGTAAACTGAATATAATAATAAGAGAAATTGGTACGAAAAGAAACACAATATAAAACATTTCTATTGTGTCAATACAGGCAGTTTTTTTAAAATTTTTTTCGACAGTTATTTGTTTCTGCATTCAAACGAATTCTCAAATAGTATTTACTTAAATTCAAATAAATTACTTATTTTATTTACTGTTGCAGGCCCTTTGAAATTTATTTAAATTGTTTACTTTAAAGTTATTGGTATTTGTTATTTTCTAAAATATATATTAAAGAGAATTTAACTTAAAGGATGATAATAAAATGAATATTATGTTACATTTGTAAATTCAATTAATGACCTTGAGGCCCACTTTGTATTAAAATTGTTAAAAATGTTTTGCAAATTGCCGAATTTCTATGCCTGAAGCTACACAAAGTAGTAGAAAATATCGATTATAAGACTTTTTATAATTCTTTGTATACAAATTGATCTTAAGCTTAACAATTATATATGTGTATATGGATAAATTCCAGCACTGTGAAATAGTTTGCAATGATGAAGTTCTGCTAGCTTATCAAAACAAAGAAAACAAACGTCCCGTCAACTTTTTATCCGCAATGTATCATTAAATTTAGTTTTGCGATAAATTAAAGGCTCCCGTGGTACTACTACTGGTCAAACTTCGGAAGAAAACCCCTAGAAGTTTCTATCGACTTTGGTCTTAGGCAGATGACTTAGGCGGCTTAACACCTTCTACCGAACTAATATATGTTAACCTTCTTCCCTTTATATCGTATATGTACATCCGTTGCTTTGTTTTTTCATAGATTGGGTAGTAGCTTATAAGTTTTAAAGGAAATACACACTCAAAAAATATTTCGTTGGTTGGAATTGTTCATACCAATAAATGTACATAATTGAAGCAACCAATTAAAATTGTAAAATAAGATTTAACAAAAATTATGGTAAATGCTCTATTTTTGTGGTTAAGCTACAAATAAAACTGTTAAACATTCCATGGACGACTATGGTTTCTTTACAATTTATAATTTTATTCTAGAAAATTATTAAATAAATATATTTAATTAATTTTTAAATTTCAAATAAATTTTCGTCCACTGTTGGTATTGAAAATAGAAATAATATGTTTTTAACACATCGGTTTAGACAACTCAGCCCCACTTGAATGTTAAAATCAACAAACATTGAGTGTTTTTGAAAATTACAATTAAATTGTTAAATATTTGACGAACATTCTGCAACTACCTTTTTGTGGGTACTTTAACTAATAACAATTGTCAATTTTAACAATTTCAAATGTAGTTCAATTACTACTGTGACATGGTTGCTTTAACCAATAGAAATATTTTGACAATGAAAATTGCCGCAACAATTTACATTAACAGTTAAATAAAAACTAAAATTAGTTGAATTAACCAACAAAATTTTTTTGTATGCACATAACGCGCCTTAGCTACAATAGAGTCATAACTCAAAAAAACTAGTTTCACAATAAACTAAATAAAATCTTGCATTTACTAACCACTTTATTGGTGAATATCATTTTATGGTTCTCTCAAATGCAGAATAAAGAAATATTTTTGTAGAATATAAAAAACGTTATGACAAATAACTCTATAGTTATCAAAGGCAAATGTTCGGTTTGGATACTTTTTTGTCAGAACCGGATATTTTACATTTTATATCGCTTATGACTTTAGGGCACTCATGCGTATTTCTTTTAAATTTATACTGAAGTATACTCCTCAGACTTTATCTGCAACATGTCTAGAAATTTCCAAATATACAAACGTTTACAAATGTTAGTAAGTATGTATGCTGGTATACATAAGCCGTAGTAAAAGAAAAGAAAATCACTATTTTTTATCTTGTAAAAAATTGTTACAACTTTTGAATGTTCTTGTGCAAACGTATGTGTGCAAGTGAATAGATGTACTTGAAAAAAATTCAAGTAAGATTTTAAGCACATCTGTTTCTTGAGGCATTTTTATCAAACATTTTTATTTTCCTTTCGAAGTGTACAAATAATATAAGTTAGTTCCTTCCAGACAGCAAATAACGTATCCTAGGCATGTGTTTCATTGTAAAGCAAATAAAGATCTTCATTTATTATTCATTACATTTTTGGCTTTCGTTTCATATTCTATTGGCTTAAAGGAACAAAGTAAGAGCTTAAATTTCTGAATGCTAAAATTCTTTAAGAGAAACATTTTTAAAAAAATAAGTTGGTATTTTAAAATATAGATAATGGCGTTCTCTATGAACATTTTTTTTTCTACTCTTGTTCTTGTACTACATATGTACATTGTACATGTATGTATGAATATATGAATAACTTAGTGCGGTTAACACAACATAAAGTATATTTTAGCGGAAGTCACTCCTCGTTGGATACTACCATTGAAAAACTTGCAGATATTGCAAATCTAGAACTACTTCACTAGCAAATTGGTGTTAATTTGTTGTTTTAGTACAAGCCTCAGCGTTGCCGTTGAATTATATTTAACATTGCAAATTTTTCGGAAACACTGGGATTTCTTGTAAAAGATAAAATTCTATAATTATTAGACCACACAGCCTAATTGACAAACAAGAGCCAGGGATGAAATATTTAACCTTATTTTTACTCCTGTCTCTGGTATCGAACTAAGGCAGCTTAAAAAGCGTTTCATACCTTTAAGCATCGATTCAAGTACATTTCGGATTAAAATTTTGAATTACAGCGTCTGCTCAATGTAATTCTAAGATTCTTAAATTTAGTACAAAATATTTTTATGTACGTTTAAATAAATAGTTGCGCACAATTACATTTCCATGTATGCATGCATGTATGTATGTACGATCTATTGTAGGAAAAATAACATTTTAATTTTTGCGTGCCAAAAGTAAATAACAAGTGTTGTTACACTTTGCCAAAATATATAAATAATATTAAAGTATTTGCATGTTAAACAAAATTGCAAGTGTTGAAGTTTTTTAATGGTTTTTAACAACAGCCAGTGATTTCAGTTAAGCTCTTTCTTCGCTAGTTTTAAATTTAGTTTTAACCAAACATAAAATATTTGGCAATTATTCTACTAAATTACCTTTTAATTTTGTTAGATATAAAGATGAATATTGCAATGTGTCTTTTTAAGGAATATTGTTTTTTATATTATTACTAGCTTATCCCGGTGTGCTTCGGTACCCCCCTCGTTATAAAATAAAATTAAAAGTATTTATATATTGTGAAAATTTAATGACGATCGGTCCAGTAGTTAAGACTATATTACGATTTTTAATTTTCCTAAAAAGGGGCGTGGTGACATACACTTTTCTCCTGGTACGTATTCCAAATTATGCCAATACCATATGTACCAAATATCATCGACGTAGGTAAAAAAATGCCCAAAATATGATGATTTAAATTTTTGGGTTATATGGGCGGTGCCACACCCCTTTGTCTAATCAAAACTTTATAAAGCCTATTATTCCTTCCAGAGTCACAGTAACATGCTGTGAAAATTTCATGAAGATCGGTCCAAGGGTTTGGTTTTCTTAAAAAGGGGCGTGGTCCCACCCACTTTTCTCCTGGTACGTATTCCAAATTATGCCAATACCATATGTACCAAATATCATCGACGTAGGTAAAAAAATGCCCAAAATATGGCGATTTAAATTTTTGGGTTATATGGGCGGTGCCACACCCCTTTGTCCAATCAAAACTTCATATAGCCTATAATTCATCCGAGAGTTCCAGTTAAATACTGTGAAAATTTCAGGAAGATCGGTTCAGAGGTTTAGCCTCCTATAAGGAACAAACAAACAAACAAAAAAACAAACACACATTCGGTTTTATATATATAGATATAGATAATTTTTTCAATTTATTGCCAAAAAAGGAAAACCAAAAATCAATTTTTTTTAAATCGAATGTTTTTTGTGGATCATTAATGAGATAAAAAATATTGCTGTTATCCAGTTTTTTCTTATTTGTTTAATTGTTAAACCTAAAGAAGTTGAAGTTGCACAAAGGAGCAGCGAAATATTGATCAATAAAAATTTTAAAACGTTGACAAAACAAAAAGCTATACGAGCATATTGACTCATTTTAAAATTCTAATTTATGAGATGATGACAACCATACATTTTTGTGCAAATATTCAGTTTAATAATTCCATATTTTCTAGTTTACCGCTTGTTCGCTTTTGCCAACACGTATCAGGGAAATTGAAATGTCATAAAACTTTTTGAATTCTCACTATAAAACGTGATCATATTATGTTTTCGAGCAAACAAAAGCACGTGACATATTTAACTCTATTAAGTGCTTTTAAGACCAACAGAAACTAATAATAGGAGAAATAGTTTAGAATAATGTACAATGAAATGCAAGAATGGAAGAATGGAAGAAATCAAATCTTCATAATCTAAACCAATTATTATAATTACTAGATGAGAAATAAGTACACAGACAAAAAGTCAATATACGGAAAGTGCAGATTTTCTGGAGTCTTGTATCTCAGAGACTCTTTTGACGTCTCGAAGCAATTTTAGAATTAATAGATATAATTTCTACGGTACCAAGGACCTTCGAGGTAGAGAATAAAACACTACCTATTAAATGTTCTTTGTGCAGAATCTCTTCAAGCCACAAATAGCTTGTGATCTCGTCTGTTTATTTTCCTCCCAGTTCTTGAGTTACCGAGAGTCAATATAGCGCATTGCCGACTAAACAAACAAATCAACAATTGAAATTAAAAAAAAAAAAAAAATGTTTTCGGCAGCTAGAGAAAGGCTGTTGTTAAAAAAAGAGAATTTTTCGACGAGAATGGCAAAGTTTCTGATTCCGTCAGTTAAAATAAAGGCTGAAGGATTTTACCAAACAGCTTAAAAAATGTTTACAAACACGAAGAACAGCTTCCCTGCAAAAATGTCTTCCAGAATTCGACACTGTAACAATTCGATGTAGCGTGGAGCCAGAGGACTTAAAATTCCGGTGATATCTAACCCTCCATTACAAAATTTTGCAACATATTCTTAAGCTTTGCTTCATTTTCTATATCATAAATTTTGCATTCGCTTGCGGTTGGAAATTGTATGTCTGAATGTGTTTCGAAATGTTGTGTGAATGTCTACATGTAAACACTATAAAGTAATTGTCTTAATAAATCATTTTGATATTGTTTTTTGGTGGGTTTTTAGGTTAGAAAATAAGTCGATTTTTTCCTTCAATTCATGCGATTTTTGATCGTAAAATAATTATGTGCAACATTTGTTGAATATTTACTGAAGCGTGAGGAAATTGTGAAATCAAGCGTATGAAAAGTCAATGAACTTAATTGGAATTGTTTGAAAATACAAGCAAATGTTAATTATAAAAAAAGTGCACTTTAAGTGGGCAGTTGTTTGAATAACTTTACAAATTGTTTAAATTTTTAAATTTTTGTTAAAAGTGAAAGTAAGAAACCAAAATCAAATAATAAAATCCTGATTTCAGCAACATTGAGATTTTATCACATATTGACTTTTTGACTCGGATGTTGTCAGAATATTTCACATTGCGAATCACTTAATTTCACTTTTACAATTCACAACTAAATTTTTATTCTAGACAATGACTCAAGTGAACTTTCAATAAGATTTTTACTTAGTTATCTTTGAAAAGGCGTTAATCGTATTATCATTGGTAACAAAATTGGTTGTGAATCATAATACTAAAATATTTGGTTTTAACTTTAAAATTAAAATCTCAACTTTGTCAAAAGTTCCTTATTCAAGTCATGCATAATAATTAAAGTAAATTACAGGTTAAACATTTTTTTCTTTAAGAGAAAAAACAAAAACCTCCTGCTTCTAAACATATATTCGTTTAAAGTGGATCAAATTAAGTTCCTTATTAAAGTGATAAGAAGTGGTTGTATGTGTTGGGCTTAACTTGAGTTCTGTATGAATTTGATCAAATATTTTAAAAATAAAATAATAAAAGCTTCGGAATCACCTCGTATTCTTCTTACGTTATAACATTACGAAACTTGGATTAAATAGTCTTTTTGTTAATTACCAGTAAAAATTACGTATTTTCTATTGGGCGAGATGAATTACTATTTCGATCGGTAGATACTATTCTTCACGACTTTGGCATAATTTTTGCAAAATCTATTTCTGCAATCTGCTAAAGGCTTCCTTTTTAAAAACTACATTCAAGACTTGAATTTTGAGAAAGTGCATAATGACTCAAACAAAAATGTTTAACTGTTAAAGGGCACTAATTTTCCTAAAATTTCACAGGTTATCAAGCAGAAATATATCATCTACATATATTTTAAAATAATTATTATAATTTAGTGTTGTTAGCTTGTAAATTATATGTTTTGTTACATATATTCAATTAAGAAACAAATGTGCTGAGAATATATTAATTGCAAATACAAGGAAAATGTGTGACACAAAAAGTGTTAAACTTTACTTCGCGATCTTTTTAAGGTCTCATCATTACAGTTTTGTATGTAAACTTTTCAACGTTGAACTTTAATTATATTTTTATTGCAAACATTTTTTTAATAGTTCAAAATATAATAAACAAAAATTGTATCAACATACCCTAAAGTCTGAGAAAATTACGTATATAGATTGCTAAGAGTTTCATAAGAATTGATTTTGAAAATAAATAAATTTTCAGGACTTGAAAAAATACGTCAAATATTGCATATTTGTTGGCTGGCTGAAGTGGTTAAGGCGTTGACTACTAAGCAAACAATGACTTGGGACCTGGGTTCAAACCCTGGCCAGAGCAAGTCAACCAACATCATTCATTTCTCTAATGTACATTAGTGAGACGTTGTATTTATTGTTGTCGGACTATTTATGTGATGAAGGCATAGCACTGGTCATTAAAAACTGTTCCGACAGCGATTGAAGCTGGTTAAAGCTAATGTACACAACATCACCCTCCTTCGTCGGTTAGCAGAAATATCGGCGAAGTAAAACAATAAATAAAATGGCTACTAATACAGCCTAACAACAAAAGTTAATGCGTCTTCTTAACACCGGAGGTGCCTCAACACTGCTATAAAAATTAACTTAACGCGCAAACCAGAGTTGTAAAAGAGTTAACCTTTTTAAATTTTCAACATCTATCTTCTATACCCTATCCCTCTTCTTGAGTTCCGGCACAGTGCACTGCTTACGCAGGGGTAATCCCCTGAGTGCTGGTCCTTATATAAAAAAAAAGTGTTTTAAAAATAATTGTTTTTCAAATACTTAACGGAATTTTTAAGAGATTTAAGCTTGATATCAGCTGAAGAGCCCACTGCAAAGGCAACCATTTTTTTTTTTGTTTGTTTTTGACTACATAGAGAGATTTATGGCTCGATTATGGATAGCAACCGAACTTCAGTTGCGTTGCCAACTGGCAACTGAAAATTTGTGGTTGCCAGAAAAGCACTTAATAGCAACTGAAACTGGCAGCTCTCAGTTGCCAGTTGCCATCCGTAATACAATTCTCAGCAACTGGCAACGCAACTGGAGTTCGGTTGCCATCCATAATCGACCCATTATTTAAAAAAATTGCAACATTGTATCCTTTTTGGAAGCACCTCGTAAGTAAGCTTTCCCTCGTGGCTTAATAATGACAGATTAATATTTATTTCACAAGTATTATTTGTATTATTTGTATTATTGTTCTTGCCATTTATTATTCTTGTGCTATTTTAACTCTGATCCATGCAAGTTGTAACAAGAAAAAATAAATGATAAAGGAAACAAACTTTTAATGAGTTTAACTGAAGCATTTGTTTTATGGAACATTAAACAAAATAAATTTCTAAGAATGTTAAACAATCGTAAGAGGCAAAAGCAATTTAAAACTAATCCACTTTTATAATATCATTATTTATATAATTTTTGTATAACAAAACGCAGTAAAAGTAGTCTACTTTAGTCATGTGTTTTTTTTTTAAATATACATAGACATTGAAAAACGAATCAAAAATTAAATTACGACGGATTGATTATCTTCTGTAAATAGAAAAAACTGCTTAAGTCATATTTTATGGGCTTGTAAATGTTTAAGACTGTTTTTTAAAATGTATTTCATTGTACTAAAAACTTAAGGCATTTTTCTAAATAATATAATTAGTAAGAAAAAGCAAATTAGCGTGTTCATATTTGTGTCGGCATAACTTCATTGGAAATCGTTCAATATACATACATACATATGTACATATGTATATAAAGCTTTGCCCAGAAATACTTTTGAGTATGAAGCACATTTTCCTTATTGCCAATGAAATTTTTATTTATATTTGTCAGTTTTGTTCAACGTTTTAGAAGATTTTCCGTGATCCTTCATGAAATGTTATTTAAACATTTGATTTTAGGCCTCTATTTCTAAAACAAATTATGAGGTCCGAAGAAGAAGACTTTTCTTGACACTTGCAACTTTTTCCTAATTAATCTCTATTAAGTGTTCAAAGTCAGTGCAGTGATATGCGATTTAACAATATACTGCTCTTTTCTCTAGGTGATATTGAAAGAAAATATTATCAAAGCGACCTCAATGCCGAAAAGTACAGGTGTCCCATTATTACGATTTATATCAATCTGCCTATAAGTCATTAAGGTAACGCGTTTACCCACTGATTGTCTTAGCGCCTAAATCGACTCAAAATGTTTTTATATGAGTCATAAGTAACTAAATAATAATAAGAACATAGACGCCAACAAAATAACATGGTCGCCACATATTTCCCATTCTTCCCCTTCAAAGAGTTGAAAAACATTTTCACACTAACAAGTATTTCAATGCTACTGTCGTAGGGTTTGGTAAACATATACATGAATTTTTATTTTTCTTTTCTAAAATTTTTTATTGAACAAAAAGGGTTCTCGATGTGTCTATCTACAATTCAAACAAACAAATTAATGAAACGTTATAAATGTACTAAAGAAAATATAAAAAGTTCAATAGCAATAAAATAATGAATACAAGAGTTAACAAACAGTCAGAAAAGCAAATAAATTTCCAAAATCTTTATAGAAAAGAATGTAGTTACTGTGAAATTATATGTTAGCCAACAAAAAAAAAAAAAAAAACAAACAGGACAGCATGCTACATTCTCAAAAATAAAGAAAATGGTAAAAGATGATGAGATGAAGCAGCCTTGGACAAACAATTTAAATTATGTTGCAACGAACGTATCTGATGAAAATGTCTGCAGAGGATATATTTCTTATGTTTTTACGTACATAGAAATATGTTGAGGTAAAAACCAATAGATTAAGATCTTCTATATATAAATACATAAAATTATTACAAAGGTAATAATTACCAAGATTTATAATAGTTCTGTAGATATGCAGATTATTTACCTGCAAAGACATGAAAAAGAGAAAAATAATTAATTCAAGCATCATAATAAAAATACTATTCATAAAAATACGATTGCAAATGTAGTATTTCTGATTTATTAAAAAATGTTGTGGCACTTAATGCACTTAACAATTCATCACAACACATTACTGATATGCTACAAACAAATGAATGTGAGATCTTGTTCGCTTAGACCTTACAGTCAATCACAAAAATTAAAATCAATTAAGTGAATATCCTTTAAAGTAATCAAGTCAGCTGAGTCATATTAAAATTATTTTTTCTTTGTACATCTTTGCTTCCACGTAATAAAATTAGATAAGATCTAAAGCAGATGAGATGCGAAATTTATACACAGCGGTATAGAATTTTCGATGTTAAAGTTTTTATAACGTATTTTTTTTTTTTTTTTGTACAAAAGTATATTTTTTCTGTATAATCATTTCTTTTAATTTAAAAATATTTATGATGGTAACGTAATAAAATTAGTTTAATGATCTCTTTTACTAATTTACCCAAGAGGAGTACCCAAAAGTATTAATTAAATAAATTATTTTGTGTCACACAGCGTGTTGTTTTAGCCTTGCTTTCGTCCTTATTTGCATGTGGGAACATCTTTTTCTATCTCTCATTACTTTTGGCCTCCCCTACGCGACCATCACATTTTTCTCTTCACATATTTATTTTTGCTTCTCTATTATATAAGCCCCAAACTAGTCTAAACGTATGAAATAAATTTTAAATATTTAACAAAGAAACACTCTCGGTTTGTAGGTCGATTCTTCTCTGTGAAAACGTAAAATGAAAACTTTATCCACCTTTTCATATTGCATCTGATTCACGTGCAATGAAAAAATTAAAAGAAAATAAAATATTTTCATAATGTTACCACATGTGTGTTCGTTGCAACTTACTAAACTTACTTCACCCTCACGGCGTCGTAGGAACATCATCAAGTTGAGCCGTAATAAGAGGCACTGACGTTTGCCTTAGACACCGAATTATACTTTAGAAGAAATATTTATATCTTAACCGATCGATAATCCTGGATTATGAATATACACATACATTCAGTGTTGCTTACTACTACTTCCTTCCTTCAGTGTTGCTTGCACTACTTCCTTCATTCTCTTGCTCATAACCCAATCTTAATGATGGTAAAAAAATACGATTTTAAATACGACTTTGAATTTAACAGCCCCCACAAGCAGAACGTGCCACGGAGCTTTTTCCTAGGATGTTCTATATATATATATTTTTTACAATATTTTATATTGACAAACAATATTTTAGAATTTTGCTGAATTGATCGCTCTTCCATACTCTTACGAAATTTTTTTGGTATCTTAAAAAATAGTTTACAACATAAATCAAAACTATTAGAAAAACTTGTTATCACAGATTATTTGTGAGGCAAAAATTCACATTTCATTAAACAATCAATACTGAAAAAGAAATGGAAAAATCTTAATCTATAAAAACTTTTCTATAAATTTAAGAAAAAAAAATCAATAAGATGCAAACTGTGCTGGTAATTGAATAAAATGAGAACAAAACTATATAAAATTTGTATTATTATATTTTTTTTTTGTTTTCTTACCAATCGAACACTTTTCAAAATTTTATTTTATTTCTCATGAAGGTTGCAATAAACTCTTACAAAAAACAAAAAAGTTACAGTAGAACTAAAGTAGAGATTAGGTATAATCTGAATAGAAGATATTAGCGTTTTTGTAGCAGGATATTATGTTCCTCACACATCTGGCAACTCTTTTTCTGGCAAAATTGTTGAAATAAAATTTTGGTAAAACAAAAAATTATCGTGGGAAAAAGTAACAAATAATTGTTATACTTTTGATAAGATAATAATTTTACACATATGGGTGGAAATGCCTTATGCTCTCTATTGCTTTGTAAGTGTTTTTTGTATTAATTGTTAAAACTTTCAGTCTTAATGTTTAATAAATTACTGCTCAGACAGCTTAAAAAATTTAATTTACTGAATACCAAAGACGCCAAAGCACGTCTCTAAAAATTAAAGAAACGCGTCATAGAATAATTGTAACGAAATTAATTTTCAATATCTATGGTCGCTCTCCTAACCCATTATTCGCTAAGTTCTGATGCAGTGCATTGTATATGTAGTGCTAGTCCTAAATAATTTTTATGTTCTTAGACAAGCAATATTATCCAAAGGGCTCAGTTTTTATTATTAATAGTATTCACAACACTTTTGCAAGCTTAAAGCTTATGTTGTTGGTAAGCTTGTTTCAAGTGACTTCTAAATAGTTTTCGATTGTTGGGAAGGAAAACAAAGCACATACATACATTTGTAGAGTCATACAAAAGTTAATTCCGGCAACATCCTTCTCTGTAAAACTTCCTGTTTACTCCCTTTAGCATAAACATAACAATAAAACCTACTTAAAAATACACTAACAATACGATACAAACAACTAATACACTCATACAATTACACTCTCCGGTTCACACAACTTAGCATTCAAAAAAACAAACACATACACTTATCCTAACAAAACGAGAAGGAATAAAGGAAAAAAAATGAAATAAAAAGACAATAACCAGTCAAGCAACACTTATTTTGCGGTAGTACGTGATCAGTGTCAACAAAATACTTAAAATATAATACAGAGTATACAACCATTCATACGTGGCTGATTCTAATGATGAAAGAATACTCAAGTAAAATTGAAAACTAAAATACAATAAAAAAATTGTTACAATAAAAGAGATGAAAAGAGAAAAGTACTTAATCAAGTAAACACTTAGATAAAGGGCAGCGACCTTAAAAGTTTCATCTGTGAGATTTATTTGTATTTCTTTGACAGTCTTATAACAACTTAAGTTACTGACATTTTAACAACAAATATGATCATGTACGGTGACCCCTATGAAAACGATGTTGAAAGAAAGAAATCATAACAATGAAGATTGTATTATTTTTCATGTAAAAGAAATAGATTAAAAATTTTTTTTTTTTTTTTACAAATTGAATCTATAAATTTTTATACCCTTCACAAAAACTGGCAAAGACATTTAAAGGTTTGTCAAGACTTCAGTAAAATCCATAATATTCATTCAGGCATAAAGTACATTTAAGTATATATTTTTGCTCCTTATAAATAGGAAAGTTGAACGGGCACTGCCCGTCTGTCTTCTTGCGAAATCGGTTTTCCGCAGCCACCAGAAGAATTGGAGACTTGGGCCTTGGACGATTCGGGTTAAAAACTAGCAGAAATAAATTATCGGTTCGTATGTACAAGGTGGGCAAAAAAAATTCATCCGCTGTAGTTTGGCTCTCAGAATATCGGCTGTGGCTCGCGCTGTGTGTGCCGTTGCTCCGTCCTGTTGGAACCACATGTCCTTCAGTCCTATAGGACGTTCAATTGCGGCAGAAAAAACTCGGTTTTTGTTGTCGCTTGACCAGCGGCGTCCTCGAAAAAAATGACCCGAGGACTCCTTAAGCGTAAACAGCGCACCATGCAGTCACTTTGAGCGGGTGTAATGGCTTCTCGTGCATCACTCGTGGATTTTCAGTGCCCCAGAAGCGATAGTTTTGTTTGCTCACGTACCCGCTGAGGTGGAAATGAGCCTCGTCGCTCATTATGATTTTGGTCGAAAAATCGTCCACTTCGTCCTCGAGATTGAGGATGATCGATTTCATCTTTTCGACTTGACCAATAAAATTCTAAAGGTTCAAATAAACATAATCAAAAAACAGAATCGAAGTTTTTCATTTAGAAAAAAATGAGAGCCAAACAACATCGGATGACTTCTTTTGGCCCACCTTGTGTATATGTATGTAAATATGTGTATGACCCTTTCGGATATAAATTCTTAAATAAATGACAGTTACCCGCTATTGAACCCTGCTTTAGAGATTGGAGTTCAAAGCACTGTCCTTAGTGCTACCTTCTGAGGCATGTTAAAAAGTTGAATAATCCTACATTTTCGCTCAAACACCATCTTTGAATTACAATTTGAAAGTCCTCGAAAAAATTTGTTTCAACACTAATCAAATTCATCAGAAATGAGTTTAAGTTGTTAGTGCATATGGTGGTACTTAAATAAAATATATCAATGTGTTTTTAATATAAAAGAAAGAAAATAAAAATTGTTTCCGTGTTTCTTCAGCAGAAGAAAAAATCCCAATTTATATCTAACTGAATCGTGTATCATTTGTTCTATTAGTTTTGTTGAATTTTACCAATGGCTATCGATGTCAATAATACTATAAGTACAAATTATTTAAATCAAGTATAAAAAGATTAATTCAAGTATGGAATATTTAATCCTTAATGCTCAATTCAATCAAACAACAGATTGATTTATTTTCTTACCAATTTATATAATAATATAAGTTCTTTTGTTCAAAAACTTTTCGAACAATTTTTATGTTTGTGTATAAATTGTTTACTTTCACTGAGTGAAAGCAATTTTCAATAAACACCGTCAGAATATTCTGCACATAAAAAGCCGAACATCATTTATTGATTTTACTTGGTTTCATTTTCTATCATTTATTCAAAGCATAAATCAATTACCATTTTTTTATTCTATTTTAATTTCTTGTTTACTGTTCCCATGCGAACCCATAAGAATTCAAATTCATATGCATAAAAATATAGTCGGTGCAGCTACAAAATATGTTACTTTAGAAATTTGTATTGATTCCAAAGCAATTTTTAAACATTTGTATTCTATTATTTAAACATGATTAGTAATAGTTAATTTGATCTCCAATGATCCAATGCTATGATCAAAAAGGATTAAACATGATCAGGGTACAAAGGAAAATAAATATAAATTTAATTTTCAATGCACAAAGCAGAACGTGTTTTCGTGTTTTTCTTTAGTAGGTTTCCTAGAAATGAGATGGAATTGTACCAATCAAGAACTCGGTCCTTATTTTGATCTCAGTACTTTTTACGGCCGAAATTTTTTGGATAGGAACTTGGCCTTATTTTCACATTTATGTTTTTGTGCGAAAAAATAGATTTTTAATAAATTTTTTTATAAATCTAAACATTTTGCAGACCATACGACGATACTTTTCTTTTACTTTCATTTATATGATTTTTCTAGATTTCCAAATCTCTTTTACTATTCAATTTTTCCATACTGCATTCAAGTCTGCTTTCATATATATTTTTTTTTTATTTTATCCTCTCGTTTTTTAATTTGTGTCAAGTGTTGCAAGCATAATTCAATATCTTTAAATCAGATTTATACTCAACGAGTATAAGAAGTATTCTTTATGCTAAAAGTAAAATAGTAAAAGAGTTCACAAATAGTGTGAAAAATTAATAATCTCACGTTTCAGTTATAATAATTATGTGCTTTAAAAGACGGTGTTTTATAATTCCAACAGATTGTTTAAATTCTAAACTTTTTATGATAAGTTATTAAATAGCTTATTTTTAATAAGTTTAAGGGATTTTTTTAAAATTTAACAATTAACAATAGTTTCTTTCTTTGTTTATTGAATATTCATATTAAACTTATTAAGCTGTCCGGACAGTAATTTTATATTAAATGTTTTAATTCGCTGACGATTCTGCTAACCAACGAAGGCTGCCACTGTTGTGTACATCAACTGGGAACTGCTTCAATCGCTGACATCAGTTACTACATATCTGCTGGTACTAAGCTCACCGATTTTTCATGACCAGAAGATAAAGAATTATTATTGAGATGTTCTAAAAATGAGAACATGACACATGTAGGATTTTTGATTTCTATCCGTATTACTTGAGGTTTGCATTTTACTTGAGAATTGACACAAGTCCTATTAATCCGGATTATAGTGTGAAACGTTCTGTGAAATGATTTTCTTTCAGTAAGATTGCAGTCTCTCTGCAATTCAATAGATTCACATCTTTTAAAGATGCTATTAAATAATAAATACAAAATTAAAAACGAGAAGGGATGTTCAATTTTCTCCAACCCCCTTTTGAGACGTTTGTATCTCTAAAGATACATTTATTTAAAGCAAGTTATCATTTGGATTAAAACTTAATCTCAACTATTTTCAAACTATCTATAAAAATATCTGTAGTACAATTTAACCTCATGTCAAACTTACTGTTCGTAGTTTCTTACAATATTTTAATAAATTGATGTTCAAGAAGAACAAATTAAAAATGTTAAAGTTTTATATTCCAAGGAAACTATCAATTTTATGCTAAAGACTTTTTCTTGTTTTTTTGTTTGTTTTTCTTTCTTTCTTTACAGCGCGCGACAGTTTTAAGAAAAGATTTTCCTCCATAATATTTTTGAACTTTTTATACAACTGCCAATGTGCAGGCAAAAACAATTATTAAGAAAACGAATAAAAAGGGAAGAAAATCCTGCAAAAGTTTTATCGGATTCTTAAGTAAATTATATTTGTCTCTATAGAAATTTTTAAGGTTTTTATAATATTTCTTTTTTTTTTTTTAGATGGCACAGTAAATGGAAATAAAAGCTCAAGCATATGAAAATATTTCTGGAGAAATTAGATGTCCCAGCAAAATGTTGGAATAATGTTTTTTTGAAACAAATTAATATGAATTTAATGTGGACTTTAGTAAAAGAATATTTTGCGAAATTTTTTACTAAAATAATAGAGGGATGCAGGTTGGTAAGATCAATAATAATAATAATAATACGGACGACTTTTCGGGACACGAGTGCTACAAAGGTGACATTGGTTTTTGGACGGGTGTGAAAAAATTATCTCGAATTGAAGACTCGTAGGGAAAGGAGAAGTAGTTGTACATGAAGTAGAATAATGTATAGATTCGGAAAAATGTCAGAGACTACATTCAAAATCTTCGCGACAACAAGCTTTAAGAAGTGTAATTTCAGGCGCTTTAAAAAGGGAAGCACGAAAATAATAAAAAACCCTTGCAGGATGCAGCTGATATAGAAGTCGTGGTCGTGGTATTGTTTCAAATAAAACTTCACCAAAAAAAGGCACTTCAACACTGATCTCAAAATAATTTACAACACGTTCAATAGCAGAGTTGTAAAAGAATTAATTCCTCTACATTTTACACATCTATCTTCTCTATTCTACTCTATACCTTTCCCTAAGGACTGGTACAAATGCATTAGATAAGTAGGGGTCATCGCTGAGCTCAGCTTTATGAAGTATTACATAAAAATAGTTTATATTCCTATTTTAAGTTTTTATGAATTATCCTTGAATTAATTCTGTTGATACGCAGCGGTACATTCAAAGTTGGAATTGGTTGCGTATGATTGCTATGGAAGTGCACTATTTATCCGTCGTTCATACTAGTGATGCGACAATATTCCCCGCCTTCGAGTACGAATAGTAATTTTCAAATTTAGTACCACTAAATATTTAAATTTTTAATTGGAAAAAATCCCTCCCTTTGTGCCAGTAATAATAAAGAGCTTTTAACAGTTTTATAACATTGCGACGCCGAACTCGAAGACCAGTACTGAACATTTTTACTTGCATACTTTCAGATTTCGTTTTTCGCCCTCTGCTTATGCTTTTAGTTAGTAATTCAATGCTGTTTGGGAGAACATATTTTCGCAGATGGCGCGACCACCTGTATTGGTGGAAAGTAAGTAAGGAAAAATACGAGCTCTTTAGCTTTAGCCAGGCGTATTTAGTGACATTTAGTGAAAAATTCCCAGGAAAAAATTCATTTATTTGAAAACGTACTAAAAATTACTTAATTACTTAATTGTTTACGAACTATGAAATATGTTCTAGTCATGAGCTGAGGCCAAGCAAACTAGACGTCAGTAAAACAAATTGTTGGGTTATCTCTGCACAAAGCAGAACAAAATTTGACAATTTTATGATGGAAATACTTGGCAAGGAACGTTAAACTAAGAGAAGAATTTGATTATTTATTAGCTACGGGTTGAAACTCTCAAGAATTGTTTCACATCTAAGTTAATAATAAGAAACTTGGAGGGAAATTGTGTTAAAAGCAAACATATTTTTATTCAACCATAAAATTAAAGTATTAAAAAAACACTAAACTAAAGTTTAAATTAAAAAAAAGTTTAAAAATAACTTTTTGTCTTAGAGACGTATTTGCTTAACGAAAAAGAAAGAAATTAAAAAGATTAGTTACCTTGCAAGATTTCTCTTGAATTAATCTTAAAGTAGGTAAACAGCTCAGGTATGTTTCAAGCTTGATTAACTTCGCGTAAAAATTCTCTATATTAAATTGAAAGAAGTTTAAAGCTCATTTCTGTTTAAAAATTTGTTTAGAGTTAAACTTCTTTATTTTAAATTCGAACCTTTTTTTTTTTGTTTGTTTGTAATCAAATCTATCTTTCCACTTAAACGATTGATCTAATAGATTTTAAAGCAAAACATTTTGTAATTTTAAAAAAGTGGGATGGTAAAAACCATTGAACCTCAACTACAACACAACATGACCCAATTTCTAGTTATTTTTGTTTTCCGCTTCTCTTATTCCTGCTATCTTTTGTTGTAGACAAAAATATCTTTGAATTTTAATGGCAGCATTGCATTCAGTTTTGCACTCTTGAAAAAAATTGCTTTAAATATTCCCCACAGCAGCTTAATAAAAGCCAGATTTCTAGATTCAATAAACCACTCAGTGTCGGCTAAAAATCAACATGCTAATTTTCTTTCACATTAAATGATATATTTTTAAAATAAATTCCTCTTTTTTTTATTAGGACTTAAAAAAAGGGTATTTTTTTTTTTTTTTAAATGTTTTTGTTCAAGTAAATTCTTGAAGAAATTTTTTTCATTTTCATTTTATTTTAGAAGAGTGATATTCACCCTCATTTGAAGGCAGCTACAATAACTTTTTTATTGAGCAAAGTCACTGAAATGTGATTAAAACTTATTTTATTTAATTTAACTTTTCGAAAAATTCTGTCGTTGTTGGTTGTTTTTAACGAATCTATTGCGGTCATAAATCATTTTGTTAACTTGACCAATATTAAACATGATGAGTTTTTTCTATCAACTTTTTGAGACAAGGATACACAGACACAAATATGTATGTAGATATGGCGAAATACAGATACAAACACATATACGTGTACATCCTCATGTATATCATATGCATTAACCCAGTAAACATCGTTCTACCTAATATGGTCACAGTTCAGTTAGAAAATTTGTAAAAATAGCAAAACTTGTACAACGAAATCTATTAAAAAGTCATACCATAAATTATTAGAATAGTTGAAAAAATAAAAGAAATTCTTTGCCTAAAAAAATTCTGAAAAATAGTCCCTCATTTGTAAGGCATAGTTTTTTATGAATTCTAAAGAAATTTTCTAGGAATATTCTACATTCATTTTCGCAACATTTTCTTAATGCTCAAGAAAATGTTTAACAGCTCGTCTGAATGGCTGGTAAAGTGTCGTGGTTTTCCTGCCATCAGTCAGAAATATTTACTGGGTATTACATATAAGTGATTCTTAAATTGTAGTACAAAAAATATAAAATTTCATTTTAGTTTATGCTCTCATTTTTATTTATGTATGTCGTATGTCTCATACTGTATTAACAAGGAAACATTTTTAAATGAAATTTGTGGTATGAAAACTGCAATTCATAAACAGATAAAACCACAAATGCATACAGTTGTATCTCAATAGATATGATATGACATGAATTTAGGCAAAATAAAAAAGAATATTATTTACTATATACATATGTATGTATGTATGTATGTTTGTATATAAAATATGAAATATATATATTTATGTATATGTAACTGCTATAAAAAACTGAAAGAAAATTCGGAAATAATGTTAATCAATTTTTTTTTTTTTTAATATGATACATGCAAGAGACGTATGATTTATGGCATACTCGTATGCAAAAGTTGTTTAATTAAAATCATAGATGTCATTTTTAAATCAAATGTGCTTTGAGATCGGGTGATTTTCAGGGATATTTGTAATCATTTGTAATTTATTTAAAATTTCATATAAAAGCAATCAATTACTTTCAAAATTAACTGAAATAAATCCCAATCTTTCATAACGTCATAACTTCCAAAATGTATGGAAATTTTGTTTAACTTTTTTAATTTATTTTTTTGTGTGTAATTTCGTTGGGCGTTATTTCATACATCCTGAATATTTCACTTGTGTGCGTGTTTGTAGAAATAAATTTTAATTTCTTTATAAAAAGTGCAAAAACATAAAATGGCATAAGATTAATACAGTCACCAGAGACTTTATTGTGTTTTATAAGTCAACGATTTTTAAATATTCAACCTTTTAAGTTTTATTTGTATGCCAAGGTGGAAGAATACGTATAAAAGGGGTATAGTCATTATCAATTTAACTCTGTATTTTGACATTAGAGTTCTTGGTGGGTCTAGTTTATTCACGGAAACCTTTATGCGCTTATAAATTAGCACAATAATTATAAAACACATTAAGCCAGCCACTTGGAAAATTAGCTTCAGCTGCCATTTTGTCACAAAACATTTTTAAATTATACATTTGTTTCCACTGTTATCTGCAGTGTCTAAAGCAGCAGTTTATTTTAATTTCAATATGGGCAAGCATTTTCTTTTATATCATCGTTTTCAAAGGACATTGACCATTATTTAAGCACACTTAAGTACACTTTACTGATTTCTTTTTTGCGTTGGTTTCCACCACAATATTAACATTTTATCACTGAATGTCATTACAGTCAGCACTTCAAATTGCAACACTTGACATTTGTGGAGGTAATTTACAAGAGGAAAAAAACAGTGGATGCTTTGACAATTATTTAATTCGCATCCATTGTGTGTTGTAGTATAACTGTATAATATTTATAAATTAAACTTTGCATACAAACTTTTAATTGTTAAAAAATGTAGAAAGATTTTGTAAAAGTTGTAAACTTTTTAAACATTGAGAACTTTAGATTTACTTATTTTTTAATAACATTCGGAATATCGCCACTAATTATTGCGATCTTTAATATATAAATGATGCTTGTCTTAAAAAACCTAAATCTTTGAGAGCACCAGATTGAGTAGAAAACGAAATTAAAGTATTTCAAAAAGCATCCATTTAACAGCAACGTAACAAAAACTTTTGCTCACAATATTTACAAATCTTGTTGGTCCCGCTTTTTTAGCTCCTACTGTTACTTTTTTTTCTTTACAATTTTTCAATGCGCGTTCTTTAGTGGTATGTGTATTCAAAGTGTGAAATGTTCATTTTATAATGAGACCTCTGGGCACCATGATAAGTTAATCTCTTTTATGTGTCCATTCTATGTAGACACATTAAGTGAAGCATCTGCCATATAAGTTTGTGATTACAGTACACATGAATAATCGTATGTCAAACTTCAATCCCAATAGGAATTTTGAGGAGTAAAACAGAGAATAAAAGTTTAAAAAAATATAATTAGATTTGAAGATTTTTTTATTAAATTAAATTTGTGTAGAATTGTCAAAAACAATGAGTGCTTCCGTTGAAAGTCGTGTGTTAGCTGATTGAAAAAGATAACCAAAAATTTCTTTACAAAATTTTTTAAAACAAATAACAAAAAGGTTTTTTTATGAAACAACAGAAAAAAATTAAATAAAATAACCCAGCAAAAAATTGGTAATGTTTTGGAATTACCCAAATTTAGAAATTGAAAAAAAAATGAAGTAAAAACCCATGAAAGTGCCAAAATATCAACTCTACAAAATAGTGATTATTGTATGATATTGAATTTCAGGGTTAATTATTTATTTATTTATTGATGTATACATATACATACATAATAAAAACTACATTTTTAGAACGGAGAAGATAGGCCTTCCATATTGCCTTCCTGAGAAGGCAAGCGAGCATTAGTACTATATCTAAAAGAAGCTCTAGGAAAGCCATACAGCGGGCCTTATAAATGAAGGCCTCCAAAATTTCGACGCGAGTATGTATGTTCGTGTATGAGTTATACACACAAGAAAAAAACTCGTACTAAACTTAGGTACTTTAGAATTATTTTGAGTAAAAATTTGAATCTAAATTGTATATGAATGAATCCCCAAAGGGATTAAACAGTTTTTAAGCTGCGTCTCTGTAAATACCACAAATAAAAATTAATTATAAACATGGCCATTTTAAAATACTTATGTGAATGTGGCTGAGTTATTCTAAAGCGCAGTGTTACAGGCATGTGATATATATTGCAAGATACCCAAGTAAAGATTTGTAAAAGTTTTAAGGGAGAACGGACTGAGTAACGTAATTTTAAAATAAATGCATGTTTACGCAGCACATTTACACAAAAAAAAAAAAAAAAAAAAAACAATGAAATGAAAATTTTCTTAGTCAGGTCAAATTGACGTTAATATGCAAATGAGGCCTATCAAATATTTCACTTTATGTAACAGGCATAATAAAAGCCAAGAACGCAAACGTTATTATTAACTTGAATGCAAAATAACAAAAACATGGAAGAGAAATCTTTGCGTGATTTGATGTCCATTTCATTTAACAGGGTTTTAGTGATGATTTATTTTATGCCGTCTATTACAAACACAATAGGAGTTGCTTTTGATTTTCTAAAAGTCACTCCCTGTCAACGCTTGCACCCACCCTACACCATTTTCATTCTGTATATTTCTATCATATATTAAGTAAATATTTATCATACATCAAATTTATCACATCACGCAACTACTGTTGGCCTGTTAAAGTTTCATAGGGGTCATGATTAGTTGAACGGGTTATCGGTCTGTTAAACAAGTTTATCGTATAAACTTTCTTTTGTTCGATGATGAGTTTCTGGCTTTTTGGTTATGTCACAACTACAGTCCTAGTTGATGGCGACGGTGTCTTTTGTGGTCTTAACTAAATAAATTGTTAATTTCGTCCTGCAGTCTACATCGCATGTATATTTCTATACTGTTTGTATATGCAATTTTACAGGGTTTAAGCCTAAATGTGATTGTTGCGACACTGCGTGTATCTCATTACATAGCCATTTGCTTTTGTGGCAGTGATACTGTTGACCTTTTTTCACTCAATTGAATTAGCAAGCAAAGTTTTTTTCTTCACTATTTACAGTTTTTAATTTATTATTTAATGCTACGAGGCAATGCCATGAAGTATTTAAAAGAAAAGTTTAATTTTTATTTTCTATAAAGGAACACTGTTAGTGGAAGAGATTTACTTCCCTCTATAGCTTTAGTAAGAATAAAAATGTCAAAGGTCCTTGGAATAGATGCAAACACCGTTCCCAATAAACTCGATTATTTTCTTACAAACGAAGTTAGCAGCACAATTCATTATTAATTTTATTTTTGCAATTTAAAAGTGGTTATGAGTGTGCAAAGACAAAATAAATACCACTCGAAACCCCAGTGGAGTGTGGAGTTCAAAGTTGATCACACTTAATTTAATTTACGGTTTATAAGTTAAAGTTGCTTCTTTTTTTCACCCGATAATTTTAATAAGACTAATTAAGAAAGATTGTCGCAGTTCTCCAAAACATTTACAATAATAAGTATTTTATTTGTACAGCACCAATCTACAATAAAGCTTTACACGTCTGTCAATTATATAATTTTTCTCTATTATTTCATTTCATCATTTATGCCATCCAAGCATGCAATTCTTAGACATAATTAAACACATTTAACACGTCATTGATTTAACAATAATTGCGTTAAAAACGTGATTCTTTTGCAGCAAACTTGGCGACACCTTATCTGTGATTAATTTGAAATGGATAAAATTGATTATTTAACGTGACACAGTAAAGTTTTTTTTTCATTTCTTTTCGATTTTCTTTTATTTTCTATACGTTTTTATAAATATTTTCCAGTTTTATTTTTATCGTGTTAAAGCCAAATACACATACATACACCCATAGAAGCAAATAGCAATAGAAAAAAGAAATGCAAGGAACAAAAATTTTCCAAAAGTAATCGAATTGAAGTTAATTATTTATGTCAAGTGAAGCAGGTACCAATGTGTCTATTTTCTCTACTTTAATTGTCTTTGCTGCAAAATCTTTATATTCTTTCATACAAAAATATTTTTTTAATTTTAATTTTAAAAGAACAGTGAAGAAATTGTTGGAATTTTTTTTTTCATATTCGTGCAAAAGATTACAGCGCAACCAAATTATAATCTGTCAAAGAGTAAAGCGAAATACATACAAAAAATAAAACAAAATATTTTTTGAATTCGTGGAGCAAAACCTTTCTTTAATATTTTAACACACAAAGAATAAAACGAAATATATGACAAGGACGTATTGCCTAAAGGGTTCACATCACTAACAAAAGCGCACATAATCGCTTTTTCGCAGTTCGCAAATTTAAAGAAAATTAGAAAAAAACAAAAAAGACAGAAGGGAACAGTGAACTTTTATTTGAAGAAACTAGAACAAAGTCATAATGAATTTTGAACAGAAATTCCTGCACATTATATTCGTAGCAGATATTAAAAAAAAAAATCTTCTTTTTCTAAACTTACACTCGAAAAAAATAAACTAAAATTTTGGGAAGTTTTACTAAATTTGAGTAAAATAAATGGTTGTCGTACGGCAGCAGTGCTGTTTTTTACAGAAATTCTGTAAAATCTAAGAAATTATTTTAAACTGTTTTTAATGAAATATCTTGCTTTAGCACATGTTTTTTAGTGTACTTTAAGTGAAACAACAAACAAAACAAAAAACAAATTTAATTTCTTTTATGGAAAAAGAAACATATTCCAAGAAACTTTTTTCTTTAGTGGGGTCCTGTAAGTACTTGTACTACAGCGTCAATATGATTAACATGAATATTTTGTTTTGTACTATAAAAGAAAATATTATTAAGGTAAATCAGTAAGAAAATGCTTTAAGAATATTTAAAAGGAAATAGTCCTTTAAGCTTTTTATTGCATTTTACTCATGAAAAATACAACAATTCCTTAAGGTATAATTACATAGTTTATGGTTTTTTCTCTGCTTATTTATGCTCTTTTAGTTCTTGGGGTGTTAAATATTTTACTTGTTCATTTTATTTGTTATTGTTGGTAGGTGCAACATTTTCCCCCCTTTTTCTCATGTTTTCTCATGTTTTATATATTTTTTTTATTAACACGGGCAAAAGTGCTTTTACACCAAATTAAGACAAATAAACAAAAAATTAAACAACAAATAACAGAAAAATAACAACAGAATTTCATAAATATTAAATGAAAAAAAAAAACAGCAAATAAAAACTAAAAAGTTAAATAATAAAAAATTGATTAAATAATATTTTAAGTGGAAAATATAAGAAAATATTTTTTTTTAAGGATAACAAATAACTTGAGGCAGACCAACAGCGACGGTGTCTATGAAACTTTATCTGATATAAATTACAACAACGTAATGTAACGCTTTTTACACAATTTTCAGTACAAAATTTTCAAAACGTAACAAATTTTTAACACCCTCCTGGAGCATTACGTAATATGTGCACAGCCCCTGAGTCATGAACTAGAAATAATTAAAAAAAAAATTTCTCTAAATTTTGAAAAAATTTCCAAATAAGCAAAAAAATATTATGAACTTAAATTGAGAACAGCCGTTTTCCATTTTAACGTAGTACAATTTTTTATGAAGTATTCCGGAGTAAGGAATGTCCTTCTCCAAATCACATCTACTAAACGATAAACGTGAAGATCACAGGTAGAAGTGTCGTTTTGTAGATCATACGCTCAAAAAAGAGGATACTGACATTTAAAACTGGCCTCCGAACAGTACATACAGAGTTTAAGACGCAGAGTAAGACCAAAATTAAAATGGTTATGAAGCATGAAGTACATAGTTCCGACCAATGTTCTAGCATATTTAAAAAAAAAAAATTATACCCTAATTGTTTAAGTCACATCACCAAGTTACTTTTATATTAAAGATGAAAAACAATTTTTAAAATATTTTACATTTTATTTTTGCCTTTCATATAAATTTCACTTTGGTGACACGATTTACACAATTAGCGCCTTAATATTTTTCTTAGCATGTCAACAAATTTAAAAATATTAATATTTTTAAGAAAGAGAGATAATGAGATGAACCAAAACTGTGTTTCAGTTAACAAAAAAAAAACCGTTTTAAGTCTTTAGCAAATACGTCCATTTTCTAATCTAAAGACCTTTTGAATTAGAAAAAAAAAAATGTTCTACATGCAAATCTTACAAATTCCCTAAAGGAAGACTTGTGCTTGTTTTATGTTAGTCTTTTCTTTAAACATAACTTTCATCTGTCCAATTTCGCCCCTTTATTTGCATTTGCCATAATAACGTTTTGCTACTTTTGCTGCTTCTCTTTTAAAGGGTGCATATTTGCTTAAAACATTGTGAACGCCCCCTGGCTTTTGCTGGTAGATTTTACCTTTGTGCTTTTGTCTTCTTACAGCATGTAACTAATCTTTTTCTGATGTTTTTACTTGAGGTGAATAAATGTTGTCCTCATCATCATCGTACTCATCTTCATGTTTATTATTAATAATACCGTGCACTTTCTAGCTCTTGATATCCTTGTGCTTATTTTATAGCAAATATTTGCCGTAACAATTTTGTGCAGTCTTCACTTGGTTTCTGTATTTTACGCTCCCGTGTGTAAAGGTTATTGTAAAATATATTTATACGTAAAAAATTTGCTTATATCTTAAACAATAGAAAATAACAAGAAAGACAAAATATTATTTTTACGTCTAAATATTAACAAGAAATATAGAAAAAGAGGTCAAACATGAAGGTTATTTGAACATTAAAATGAGAGCATTTTTGTTTGTGCTGATATTCTAATAATTTTCTTAGAAGTTTTAATAAGAAGCATATTTTAATATTTTTCTAGTAGAATTTCAAGTAAATTTCAACATTATAATTTATATTAAATGTTGTACGTTGTAGGTTTATTTAATTTATTATATTTTGAGGGCATAAAAGCAGTCCTTGCTGCATGCAATTTTAGCATTAAATTTAATATGCATAAATAAACATCAAGTTTGAAAATAACGATCGAATGTATGTTTGCATGGATGTATATGAAATATGTACGTAAAAAAAAATAGCACAACTTAACGTATGATTAATATTAAATATGTATTCTGAATGCATTATTAATCATACGGCGCATACACTAAGAACATTATTATGGAACATTTAAAGTACGGTCACACTGACGAAACATTTGCTTGGTATATATTAGTGATGTTACGAATATCAATTTTTAGTATTCGCGAATACGAATACGAATACGAATATTTAAAACAGTATTCGCCGAATACGAATACGAATACGAATATTTCTTTTGAGGTTTATATTTCAAATTTAATTGGAAATAATCCCTGCCTTTGCGTAAGTAACTATAAATGAAAACAAAAATTTAGTGATTTAACATTATTAATGCATTAAGATGCCGAATTTGAAAACCTCTACAGAACATTTTTTAATTATTTTACTTACATACTTTCAGATTTCGTTTTTCTTACTCTGTTTGGGTTTTTAATTAATAATTCAGTGCTGTTTAGCGAACATATTTTTACAGAAGGCGCATCCACCTGTGTCAGTGGAATTTCATATATAAAAAGTTTTAGTTTGATTCCTGTAGCTTCCCACCCTTATACATTTACATATAAACAGAATCAAGACATCTCACCGAGTTTCTTTAAATATCATGCATTTAAGTTATACGAGTATATTCCAATTTATTGCCGATAGATGATGTACTTTGTTCAATTCACTGCTGCGAAAGCATTTTTAATTTTATTAATACATTTGAGACAACTTAAATTATAATTTATATATATTTTTGTTTGTTTTTTAAGAAGGTTATTACTTTGCGTGAAATACAATGGGTTTTTTTAATAAAAATTAATATATTTTTTTAGATTTTATGTACTTTTTTTAAACTTTTGTATGATTTTTTTTTTTGGCAAATGTATGGGAAAATTATTCGAAAAATATTCGCTTGAATTTGGCGAATACGAATACAGGCGAATAGTCGAATAGTCGAATACGAATACGAGTATTCGTAACATCACTAGTATATATATATATTTTTTTTAATATAACTTTAACAAATCATTAAACAAATTGTTTTACAGCCCCTCTAAAAACATTTATTTGTTTATGTTTGTTTCAGTTTTAAAATTTCCGGGAAGTGTAAATACATGGTTGTTCCGGAAAGCAAAAACTTAAACTTATCATTAAATGACAATGAAATCAAATTTAAAAATTGTGCCTTGGGGTCAACTTTCATAAGCTTTTAAAATTTAAAAATCATGTCATGTATGTTAGTAAACCTTTTAATATGAAGTAATGAAGTATCAATAAATAAACTAACTAAACAACTATTTCAAACTATTGAACGAATTCCTATATAATATTATGTATATATATATATATATATATATATATATATATATATATTTCACTAAACTAACTCGCATACAATTGCCATTGCAAAATCTTTAACGAAGCCAAAACTGTTAATATGCCGGCATTTTCTGTCAACAATTGTCACTGCAAAATGTTTGCTTAAAGCAAACACCTTGAAAAATTAAAGTAAATATTTTGCGAAACAGAAACAGAGGCAAATTTTTGCACTGAGTTTCACGTTAACAATTGCACGCACGTATATACGCAAAAATGCAAACAAAAATACACACACAGACACATTTTGAACGAAAATGATAAACATATAAGATAAATAAACTAATTGGAATGCTTTGCTTGCTCGAGTACGTGAACAGAAAAATCCTTATAGAATTTTGTCAAGCAGGAAAATTCCAAAGGATTATGTGTGCGGAAAGTTTAACAATCAGCTAACATACATCCTGTCACAAAAGGAAGCGGATATACATATATCGTTTTATCCTATACTAAAGATAGTGGGAATTTTTAATATAATAAATAAAATAGTACTTTGAAGCAGCACTCATAATCATTTTGGAAGTACTCACATGGTTGTACTTATAGATATTGATTTTTTGCGATAAACTTTATTAAAGTTTTAAAATTTTTTTTAGTAGAAATGAAACGCCACAAAAATTTCGTCAAAATGTGAACTTTTTGGAAAAGAGCGACTACATGCAGTTATGAGGTACAAATCGATATACAATATTTAATTTTTGTTTGCCTTTTTAACCGAGACATAACAAATGCAAAAGCAAGGTAAAAAATTAAAATAAAAAAAAAAATTGTACACTGAACATTATTAGAAACATATTTTGTTTTTTGGCAATTTTTTGAAGTCTTGACTCATAAAACAACAAAAGCATAAAAAAAATACAAAGAGAATGATAAACCTATAATTAATTTTTAATTTTTATTTTTTACTAGATGAACCCAGTGTGCTTCTCTACCCCCTCGTTATAGTGAAGAATTTATTATTTCGTAAGAATATCCTATTGTGAAAATTTAATGACGATCGGTCTAGTAGTTAAGACTATATTACGATTTTTAATTTTCCTAAAAAAGGGCCGTGGTCCCACCCACTTTTCTCCTGGTACGTATTCCAAATTATGCCAATACCATATGTACCAAATATCATCGTCGTAGGTCAAAAAATGCCCAAAATATGGCGATTTAAATTTTTGAGTTATATATGCGGTGCCACGCCCCATTGTCCAATCAAAACTTCATATAGCCTATTATTCCTTCCAGAGTCACAGTAACATGCTGTAAACATTTCAGGAAGAAAAATAAATATATGTATGTACATATGTATGTCATTGGTGGTGCAATATGAAAATTGGATTTTGCCACACCCCTCCGCCCGCAGACCATAAATCAAAAATCAGACTTCACAGTGTCACCCGCCTGAATATTCTGAAGATTCCCTGAAAATTTCATCAAAAGAGTCCATACGTTACATACATACATACACACATCCATTTTTATATACCTTGCATATATTTTTTATTAAAATTTTTAAACCATGCAAAATTTTCGACAGCAACATTTTTGTTACAGAGCATGCCTTGATAACAGAGTATAAAAGAGGGATTTTTTATTATAGAATTGAAAAAAAATTTGGAATTATTCAATATTAATTTACTATTGTGAATAATAATACTTGATCATTAAAATGATACGGAGCCGAGCCATTCGAGACATAACCAAGGCAAACATGGAAGATCATGATATTATAGAGGAAGAGCCTGAGTACGTAGTTATCACCACTAAAAATTATATACAGGATGATGACCGTATGCATGAGGATAAATTCGATATTCTAGCCGACTTCCCTGATACACAATCGAATACTATGGAGGAAGAAAATTTGAACATACAGGTTACAACAGCAGATGACGACTCTAGAAGTTCTAACTGTGAGGACAGAAATGCTGACACAATAACACCAGTAAGATCTTATCACCTTAATGAGAGCATTCATTTAGGTACAATTACGCAGATGTTGACAAATATGATGGGCTTGATTGAGGAAAATAAAAAATCTCATGACAAAAAACTATCTCAGATCAGTAAGACCGTTGATGAAATGAAGATATCCATCAATGAACATGATGTGGAGATGGGGTTAACTGAAGAAAAAATAGGTAATATTGAGGTTCAAGTTAGCAAATCAATACCTGATATGATAAATGGTGTTGGCAAGAAACTTACAGGGGATATAAATGGGCTTGTCATGCAATTAGACACCTGCGCTTTGAAACTCAGAGACAATGCGTCTACAATAGAGGCTGTACTCAAGGAGACAATATGTGGAAAGACACTACTAAAACCAACCGATTATACTTCTCCAGTTCAGAATCAGAAAGTTGAGTTTAGACCAGAGATGTTACAGATGGCAAAGGAAAAACTTGGTGTGGATTTCTTTAATGAACATGAAGTGATTCTGACAATACTACACATTCACTTCAGCTCCCCAGCTAAGACCTATCACACAATTGATCACAAATTTTGGAGATCAGTGCCTCATTTAAAGACGGCATCACTGTCATCAGATGTAATAAAATTGGTTCTAACCAATGCCAAGGATCTTCATATGAAATATAAAAAAAAGGGAAAAGAGAATGAAGATATTCCTCCCGCAAAGATTAACGGACAATTTTCATTGAGGAGATTTGCTTCTCCTACTTTATAAAATAATTTTCCATTAATTATAGAATAAGATTGCAAGAAATGACTATTGCAAATCAACTTACGAGTTATGCTAATTTAATTTCTAAATCTTTAGTAATTGTGGTTAGGTTATTAAAAATTCATAAGAGCGGTACATACATCATCACAATTAGAGATGAATTGACATTAAATGAATAACCACATTTCTAAAATTTTATTGATAGTCACATTGGATACCAATTACCATTGGGGTTTATTAGGGTTCTCGATTCGACTTCGACTGCTGTAATAGATTAAAGAAAAATGTTGTGTGTTGCTTTAATCTAGTACAACAGTCGAAGTCGATTCGAGAACCGTAGTAAGGCCCAATAAGAATAATGACAATGTTAATTGGAATAGTGATTTAGATTTTTTTTTTTTTATTAATGAATATCTTACGTTGTTCTTTTTAAATAAACTTTTTTTTTTTTTTGGTTTTGCAAGGAACATTCCTGTATATCTGTTTATGTATTTCATTTTATATTTGTAATCATAATAAATAAATAAATAAATAAAATATAAGTTTTAAGTTTTCAATAGTTTCTAAATATTAAAATGTTTATGTTTGTATGCAACTAAGTTAATATGTATGTACGTTAATGTTGCAAAAAATTACCAAAATTCGGGTTCCGAATGTTTATCCTCTGTAGTACACTAACTTTCTGCATACATTCATATTGGGCCTTACTACGGTTCTCGAATCGACTCGACTGTTGTACTAGATTAAAGAAACACACAACATTTTTCTTTAATCTATTACAACAGTCGATGTCGAATCGAGAACCGTAATAAGCCCCATTAATTCGGATTTTTAGTGCAAGTTTCAATAATTCTGAAATCTAGCAAATACCATATTGTAAGTCAAATACAACAAAAACTCTTCTTTGTGTGGGAGAGGTGCACATATAGAAAATTTGAAGACATACACAATATGAAATTTTAAGAAATTCTAAATTAGAAAAATCTTTGAATCAAAAATTCAAAAATCGGCTTCAACAATGCACCCAATAGTGTTTTAGGCTCTTTGACATTTTTAGTGTTGTATTTTCATATACAGATTGTTTTCCTCACATTCGGTTGAGAAAAGCGTTATTGAATGGCCTTAATAATTTTAAATGTTTCGTTCTAGTTAAAAAAATTAACTTTAAAATTTGGATACAGTTTTTTTTTAATTTGGTCTGTTATACTAATCTCGCGAGAGGTCAATAAAGTGGTATTTTTTCTGTTAGAATTGATAATAATGGTTTGATCATAACAAATAATAAAAAATTTGTTTTAAGTGATCGATGAAAAGGCAACAATAGTCTGAAGCCATAATGTTTTGTTTACGTTACTATTTGGATGGGGACAAAGAAATATGGTCCTTAAGAAATCTATCCTTTTGAGAGAAAAATTTTTTTGATTGAATTTATTATTAGTGATTTCCTAAAGTTTAGCAAAGAAAATATATTACTAACTCTTGTAAAATGTTTGCTGGGTCATTAGTTAAACACAGAACGTTAGAAAATTATCAAAACACAAATTTTGCAGAAAAACAAAAAGATTAAAAAACAACAAAGTTTTTCATTAAAACTCTCTACTCCAACCAATTAAAAGTTTATTTCCTTTTCGTGTAATTATTTTTATTATTCATGTTGCTGCTCTCTTTATTTGTCAATGTTGTTGTAGTTGTTATTTATTCATGTATGAGTTTATGACGAAATATTACAAAAGTTTATGTACGTATACATGTTATTTAATGAAACTCAAATAGAGAAAAAATTACATGAAAATTACAAAAAAAAAGAAGATATTTTGCTCAAAAAACATAAAAGAATGGAAAAAAGGGTGATTGAATGAGTGAAAAGGGAGAAATAGACAACACGCGACACATGTTCTCATACATGTTTGTAAAATTTTTTTTACGTCTGAAAAAATATGTCTTTGTTGTTGTTTGGCCCTACACATTGATACATACATACATACATACATCTATTAGAGAATAACTAAAGGCTGTACTAGAAAACCATTTTAAAATTTTTGTTAAAAGTTGTTTAATTGGGCTTTAGTTCGTTCTCTTAATTTATAATCAGCCTATTGGTGTTTTTCGACTACGCCAAACACAATAAGGCTGAATATTTAATAATTTTCATCTTAAAAGAAGTGTAATAAACGATTATTAATTTGGACACTTATAGATCACAACATAACGGCTGCATTCTTGGAAGTATAGTACAAAAGATCCTTTCGATTTAATGTTTTTATCTTGAAGCACTAAGATCATACTTTGTGGTCAGGGTGGTGTTTGCTGAAGTAGTTAACACGTTGACTACGAAACAAACTATTACTTAGGACCTGAGTTTGATCCCTGGTCAAAAAATTCATTGTAAATTCCATTTTGAAACTAAAAAGTGTTTTGATTACTAACACAATTTTGCTTTTTCGTTTCCCAAAGACTCATCTTTCGGATAGGAAACCACTTGCGATTGGAATTGACTGCTATGACATGGAGTTTTTTATATATTCTAGTTTAAACTTTCGTGTGCTGTCTGTCTTTCCCTGTTTTTTTTTTTAATTTTTAACAATTACGCTTGTATGTACTCGTATGTTATTCTATGTACAACTGCTCTGTGTGTTAACTTTTTTTTATATGTAAAATTTTTAAAACTGCATTTAAATCTATTTTTAGTTGACAATCGGACAGAAAAATAGAAAAAGCATATGAATGAAACTTTAACAAGGACATACATCCTTGTAAATGACAACAAACTTTTGTTGTTAGTAGGTCTGGTTTATTGTGTCTGTTAAAATATAATGAAGCAACTTCCTGGATACGAAATGTTAAATCTGTATACAATTTTTTATACACATTTTTCTTTATTTATTAAACATACATGTGTTCTACTATTTATATTTTTGCTGGAAAAATTGTATGGCTTTCTTCCCTTATTTTAACAAAGTTAAATAAAAATTTTTGCAAACTAATTAAACAACATATTGAGCGGTGTTTCAAAAATAGTAAAATATTATCAGTGGAATTATTTCGCATACTACAGAAATATAGAGTACTAAATTTTTAACAAAATTGTTAGTTCGAGCTTAAATCTAATTCAGTATATCTGTGTTCACAAGCATAAATCGGCTAAGTCGAAAAACATATTTTTGAGAAAAGGCACTTGGCATTTATAAAAGCTTTTCTAATGTCTTATCATTTCAAAGTTGTCATAAAAATTAATACAATATACAATTATTCAAATCATAATGAACAAAAAAAAATCTAAGAAAATTTCTAAAATTATATTATTTGTTATGGGTTAATTTAGAAATATAGAAATAAATGAATTTATGAATTATTGAAAATAAATGCGTTGGTGAAGACTGCGTTTTCAAAATGAGTGACAAAATATATAAAAAAAAAATTTAGTTGCATCTAAATCCACTTGCAGGCAAGATATTAAACCATACTCGGCACAATGCACACAGAAGATGATCACTGAGTGCTGGTTCCACAAAAAAAAAAAAAAAAAACAAAAACATCACGGAGCTTAAAAATGTAGGCAATGAAAATCAATAGCATTCAAATGGTGAGGATACTGTTGGCTAAAGTGGTTAGCTCGTTGACTGCAATAAAGATTGGTAAACACTTTTTAATAAAATAATTTGGTTTTTTATTCCCAATACTTTTGTGTTATTGGTAATTATGTGGCAAATTATGTGGCGCAACCTCCTTTTTAAAAAAAAAACTGTAAATCTCGAGTGCTGGAGTCAATTCAAAAAAAAATTTCATATAAATTTTTAATACACAAATTGTTACATTTTTATTGTAGTAAATTTTAAATAATCGAGAAAAACTATAAGACAAAACAATGTTCTAATATTTGGATAATTAAAGTGATTTTAATACTCTGATCGCCAGGAAGTTATAAATTTAAAAACCCATGAAGCAAAGAAATTTACAGCATTTAGTATTTCTAAGGGGTGGCACGAAATAAGCCCCAATGAAATAAGCCCCAAATCGAAAAATGAAATAAGCCCCAAAAAATTTTCAAATTTTTTGTTTGTGGTTTATTTCATTTTTTTTTGGGGTTTATTTCATTTTTTAAAAATTTGGGGTTTATTTCATAAAATTTTTTGGGGCTTATTTCATTTTTCGATTTGGGGCTTATTTCATTGGGGCTTATTTCGTGGTGCCTTTCTAAGGCGCTGTAAAAAAATTTGTCCTTGCTGTGATATGCCTTCACTTCAAAAATAGAATACAATTTTTACTATTATTATAAAAACTACTAGAAACATTAATACATATAAATTGTTTTTTTCCTTGCTAACTTATAAACTTATGGAAATGTCTGCTACAGCTTTCAGTGTTGTTTCAGTTTCAATTGGCACTACAACTAATGTGTTTTTTTTTATATTTTATTCTTCGAGAATTAAAACCCATACAATGCTGTAATTTATTCTTTGCTGGGGCTCTTATAAGCTTAGCTAAGTTTCCTGTTATCCAGCTCTCAGCAGTTTTATTTGTTATTTGTTACTTCCTATTTCGCAATTTGCACACATTCTTTGTACACATGAGCATATGCAAATAAATTGTAAATATGAACGTGTAACAAACGTGAGGACAAACTGTGTACACAATTTTTCATGTCTAGAGGTCTAAATGTGGGAAGTTTCATATCTGATGAATTAAAGAAAAACGGATAAGTGTTCAAATATTAGCAAACGATTCTAACCGTGATAATGAAACATAATAACAAAAACCGAAACAAAAGTAAAAGGAAATACAAAAAAAATGCATGGAAAACAGAAAATGTGATTACTTTTCTACCCCTCTTTCTACTCTACCCCGCTCGCCCACCAAAAAAAAAATTTCATGATATTTAGTCATGACTAAAAAGCAACGTGTAAATTGGGTGTTAATCGTCTTACGTCAAGTAATAATTAATTTTACTGTCATATTGAATACCTTCAATTAAACCACATTCCAAACCGCCATTCACACACATCCTATCGAGTTTAAGCTGGAAAGTGGTTACTCACACAAATGGATGCCTGATGTAGATACTTAGCAATTATATTGCATACTTTCAGGCATAGAAAAAACAAAGAGGAGGTACATAAAAATACTTTAATTCAAAACAAAATTGAGAGAAAAATCCAACAGCTCTTCTTTATTTTAAATTTAATTATTTCTTTCGTTGTGTTTTATTTCACTAAAACTACACTAACAAAGATAAAACGTATTTTTTTACTCATTTAATTATTTCATAAACAAATACGATCCTGCTAAAAGCTGAAATACACAAAGCGGAAGAAACTATAAACTATAAGCAAACAAAAAAGTACTTTAAGCTGCCTACAAAATGCTTAGGGGGTTTGGTTCTGTATTTGTACTTCAGAATCAGAAAAAAGTCATGCTTTTTTATACTTTCATGTATTGAGTTTAATGTGGTTATTCGTCTTTGAATTAAGCTTTAGAGCAGCTACAAAATTCCACAACATTAACAAGAGCTACATTTTAATTGAAGTTCGTATGTATTTGTAAAGTTTTAGTTGACATTCTACAACTTCGTCCATGTGTTGGTGTGAGAAATGTTTACTTAAAATATTAAGAATTTAAGATTTTTTTGTGACTTTTTGTGCAGCGCATACAAGCAGTAAATGTACATTTGTAAACACTTTATATATACTCATCACGCATCCACAAACGAAATATTATTTTATACATTAATGTTTCTGCAAAGATGGTAAAAAGCTACTATTTCTTTTAGAAATCCATTTAAGAAGAATATTTTTTGAGACAATTAATTTAATAATACAGAAAAACTCAAATCTAATCTGATAGAAGTACAGATTTTCATGTTTCATAAATGAAAAATCATTTAGAAGAATAGTAATTTTGTTTTTCTCGAAGTGCGGAGAGAGGGAAACAGGGAGGGTACCCGTTTTAAATAATAATATTCAAATATCTGCGCATCTAGAATAAAACACAATCTGAAGAGAAATCTGGAAGCGATAGGACAGGGAAAACGGGTACATCCCATATCTAGGCGGACGGTAGTGCGCCAGGCCAAGTTCGGCCACAGAGTGTGTATATTTACACGAAACCATTCGAGCTGTTTTTACCCCCCTCATAATTTTGCTCCTCTTGATCATAATATAATGAAACTTAAAACATAAGGTCTACCCAAAGAGGTGACCTCACAGGTTAAATTTGAAAATTCGAAAGCTTCCCGAGATATTAAGGTGTGAAAAGTCCATATTTTAGTACATATTCACTGACTCATCAATATTATTGGGCACTTCCAGAATAGCTAGAGAGCTGAAACTTGGTACACAGGTAGGTCTTGGTAGGAAATTAACCAGACAAATATGAAAACGTACACTTTTCACCCGGGGGGACTAGGGTGCCCCTTCTTTGTATAAAGCACATTCAGTATAGCTAGAAAGCTGAAATTTCGTACACAGGTAGGCCCAGATAAGCAATACATATAAATATTTATACAAAAAGAACTTAGAAAAAAGAAGTAAGATCAGCACAAAAACACAAATAAGGCCAAGTTCCTATCCAAAATATTTCGGACGTAAAAATTACTGAGATCAAAATAAGGACCAAGTTCTTAATAGGTACAATTCCATCTCATTTCTAGGCAACCTGTAAGCTTGACCAAATTTGTTTGCCTTTCTAATATGGGAAAGAATTCGTGGAAAAATATTGCCAAGCTTATAGGTTGCCTAGAAATGAGATGGAATTGTACTTATCAAGAAATTGGTCCTTATTTTGACATTTGTGGTTTTGTGCGGAAAAAATACACACCAGATATCGCACTTGATCAACAAGAGGGTATTAACTCAAAATTTTTAAAATTTAATTTTTTGCAAGAAATTTTTGTACACTGGTCATATCTACCCAGTGTAAAAGTTTTACACCATTTTCTCCACTCTTTCACCAAAATATATACAGTTGTATCTCTCTTTGTGATCGAAGAGTAGTATTAAAAAAAAGGTTTTTTGCCTCTACTGAAAATTTTAAAACTTTGAGTTAATACTCTCTTGTATATCAAGTGCGATATGGGAATGTCTTAAAATTTGATGAGAGTTACTTCTAGAATAGAATACATTTTCCAGGGAAATCTCAAAGTGCTCGGAGGGGAAAACGGTACCCACTTATTGAGCATCGTACACCTTCCTCATAACAATATACATATAAATTTTTGTGAAACTCTTTTAGAAACCTCCAGATTAAAAAACTGTAATTGTCTAAAATTATAAACTATCAAAAGTAGTTTATAATAATCAATAATCGATACTTATATATATATATTTGGAGTAGCGAAACACACCGGGTATAGCTAGTACATCCATATGTGCATTCACTAAATACAAACTACATATCGTGTTGTTTACATTTTTATTGACAAAAGAATAAATTATAGCAAATAGAAAGTGAAAATATACTGAGTAAAATCAAAATAAAAAGATTCTTTTGTATTTCCCTTTAGCAATGCAATAAATAATGAAAGCTGTTTGTTAAGAATATATAAATTGTAATTTTAGAACAGAAACATATAAAAACTTGTTGAAAGGTTTTTTTCTTTACTTTTTAAAATCTTGACAACTCTTACTAATTGTTGACCTTATTTCCTCAGCACTTTTATGCCTGTAAATTTAATTAAAAGAAGCTAAATGCCTTCAAAGTCTTGCTACTTGTGCATGTTCTTGCCTTTTATTATTTGTACGGTTTGTATGGAACAATTGTAATTTAGCAATAAATTTACTCTCATTTTTGTCTTGTCTTGTACTTTTACTACTTTCCTTGTTTTACTTACAAAGACTGCATAAATGCAATTTGTCCTTAAGTGGACACCTCAATGTTGTTGTTCTATTTAATTTCATCTGCTTTATTTTTTTGCTTTTGTTACCGCAGCAGCATAGAGGTTCAACTAATTTAGATTATGTCGTTCTTGTTGTTGTTGTTGCGCCTTCGAAGTTGTAGTTAAACAAATGAAACTAGAACGTCTGAATTAATTTTGGACTACGAGTTAATTATTACAATTCTTATTATTGCAAAAGCTGCAGTTTACAGTAGGGGAAATCACTCTTAGTATTGTAATCATTGCAGATCTTGCAAGTCTAGCTTATTTTCATCAGTTTTCAGCAATGGAATAACAAAGTATGTAAATAAGCTATACCTGCAAGATCTGCGACGTATGCAAGAGCAGTTTTCAACCAAGAGTGATTACCCTCAGTATATTTTATTCTGACTTATCAACTTTGATACAACCAAAAGATTTAGTTTCAGTCAAAGTTTATAAGTTGTTGGTGTATTTCCGATTGTTTGGTATGGAAAAACCATAAACCAAAAATATGATTGAATGAAACAAAAATGTGCGAAAATAAATATTGAAATCTAAATATTTTCTTTAATTTCAAGTTCACCATTTTATTTTAGAGATAAAAGTTTTGAAAATTTAAATTTTTTTTATGAAAATATGTTTAAATTACAACAATGCTGTGTTTAACCAACTGAAAAAAAAAATTAAAAGGTTATTAAGGAGTATTTTTTTATGTTTGCACATCTTTAACTCTATAATTTAAGAATCAATTTTGCAAATTCAATTTTTTTTTGATCTGGTAACATTTCTTCCGAAATCTTTTTCTAATTATTTGCATTTTCATTTTTTGCTATTTTAAACTTTATTATCAAAAAAAACTTGCTACCAAATATATGGTCAAAATGTTAAATTCTAACAAAAATTTGGCTGTGAAAGCAAGAGCCGCTAACTCCAATGTTTTAATATGCAGTTTTCGATTATGAATTTCTAAGGGACAAGAAATTCATTTGAAATTTATACATTCCCTGGCCTAAGCAGACATTAAATGCAACCAAATGGCATCGTCAAACACGTTCATGAAACATGAAATACCAGCAGCAGTTTGCTGCAGAAATTATTAGGAATAAAGAGGAGTAGAAAATTAAAATTATTATTTAGTTGGGGTTTTTAATTCGATAAATAATAATCAAGTTACGCACTAATAATAATAATAATGATTATGAGGGATGATGAGTGTTATTGGTGACGTTGAATAGAATTAAATTTTTATTATTTTACAATAAATTATTTCATAATTTTCAAATACATGATTTAAACAACAATTTGTGGTATTTGTATGTGCACAAGACTGTTGATGACAATTAATACAATTCATTTAGTCTATTTCTTCTTCATGGATGTCTACTGGTATTTCATAAATATCTCGATTTATGTATTTGTGTGAGTGTGTAGAGATATGAGCTGATTGTCTCTGTGTGCATTTAGTAAAATCATGTCAAGCTATCAAAAAGCTAATCTTTAACAACATGAATGACATTTATTGTTCTGAAAACAATAAAACCCCAGAATTATATAACAATGACAACGACAGAGTACTAGAAGATTGTATGTATTAATATGCGTGTACAAACACAAACATATAGAAATTGGCAAACGAAGAAGTTGTTATACAAATAAGCATTTCAAGGGGTGTTTCAAAAGTAGACATTTTTCAAAATAAACATGAAATCAACAACAAGATATTCTTTACTAAATTTTTTTTTTATCGATAATTTTGAAATTTTAGACGAACGCAAGAATAATGTGCTGCCACCGACTCAGACGCTAACGGCGTTGACGAGTATAAAGGTGAGGCTTAGTAGCTGGTTTCTCCTTTTGCCAAAAAATTTTAAAATTATTCAGGAAATTAGCAGCAAGATATTACTTTTGCTTTCATTTCTCTGGATTCATGCTAGAAAAAGTAAACGGGTGCATTTAAATAAAAAACTAAATTTTACGTTTCTATTGAAGGGTTCAATTTCAAATGAACTAAAAAAGTTTGAGGATTGTCTTTTAAAAATACAATTGAAATAACAGATTTTAAATATTTTAAATGTCTAAATACCCATTTTGTTGCCCTCCTCTATATACGCACCTGATATATCAATTTTCAAATTAGAATTCAAATAATTTTCATACTCTTATGTATGTATGTATGTTTGTATGCAAGAAAGTATTTCATCAGTTTTGATATGTCTTTCATACATTTTGATCATATTATATTTTATGCACACAATTGTGGTATTTTCGGATTTGTAAATTTACCCAGCAAACATTTTAATTTGATAAACTTATTGCACACATTATTTTGTGGCCCAACAACACATTTCATTAAGTTTATTTGGTGGAGGATTTTTAGGAAAAACCAAAAAAAAATTTTTAATTCCCCACACTATTAAAAGTTTTAATGCAACTCCCGTGTTCAGAGGAAACGAAAAAGGATAATGCTTCTGCAGAATAATTAAATTGCCAACATTTCTTGAGCTGCTAAAATTTCTTCGGATTTAATCAATTGAAGTTAAATTATGACAGCCCTAGACACTACTTCCTACCATTACTGCATGGTACAGTTCTATGCTAATGTATTTCGCAGCGCCATCTTTCGCTTGTGACCATAATATACGTCATAGTAACGAAGACACCTTGTACAAGTAGATGTATTAAGTAGTTGTCATTAATTGACTGCGGGTTATTTTTCTTAAGATATATTTGTATACTATTTTATTTGACCTTTTCTTTATATTTATTAGAATGTTTTCTTCAAGCAATAGGTCTTTTGATTTAATTTCTTGAGAAATTAAATAATATTTTATGACCAATAACATACTATTTAATTTCTTGAGAAATTAAATAATATTTTATGACCAATAACATACTAAAATTTTTAATATGAATATGCGTGTGTATTCAGTTAAGAACGATATCTCTGTCCTGGTAGTATCAAGGAATCGCCTTGCTTATATCCGCTTATATTATATAACAATATAAGTTTTAACACTTACCTTGAAAATATTTTTAATGATGATTTCCCACCCAACTGCCTACACAAATTTCCTTTATAATCTGTAAATAAAAAAAATTATTTAAAAAGTTAATATAAAAAATTACAATTAAAATCTTTAAAGAAAATATTACAAAACAAACGATTTACCAAAAAAACCAAAAACATAAACAGAATAACATTAAGGGAATGTTTATCAACCACTTGAAACCATTTAAATCATCAAAAAAAAAACTAAATAAAATAGAGATTTGGGGGCGATAAATTTGTGGCACTAACAATTAAATAAATAACATTAAACATTTTCTCTTTTTAGATATTGGAGTCAAGAGGTCAATAAATATGAAATGAAAAGAGATAATAACTTTATTTACACACTATTGAGGGAAGTATAAATATCCGATATACGTTACAGAATTTAAATAGACATACAAGTAAATAATTTTAACCGTTTTTGAAATTACAAGAAATAAGTGAAGTTTAGAGACTATAAAAGTTAAACCCTAAAATTTTAAAAAGTTTAATAGTCTTTAAATAACAGTAACTTCCCTTGTTCGCACTGTACCATGTTAAACCAACAAAGAGAGCTATAAAAACAATGTAAAAATAAAAATACTATTAAAAAGAAATAGAATAAATAATATGAAGATACTTCTAGAAATGACCAGAAAAATGCCGAAAGGCAACAACAAAAAAAATAAAATGAAAATTAAGGATAGAAAATCCCAAAACTACAAAATAACCAAAAAAAATATTTATTTATTTCATGGTGAGAATAGTTTTAGGGCGAAATAAACAATTGTGTGTGATTTTCAAACAAATATTGACTCACAGATAGACACTTTAACACAAATGATAAGAATAAAACGGAAACAAGTGTAGTGACATTTTGTCAACAAAATCTGTGCAAAATTAGAAAAAAAAATTTAGAAAATTCCAAAAAAAAATTTTCATTAATTTATCTATTAAGATTTATTTATTAAACTGCATTTTTATATTTGTTTTTTTATATGTTTCTTATAGGAAGCAAAACGGTAGGACGGATCGTCTTGAAATCTTGAAACCAAGAAATTCAAAAAGACAACTTTTTTTTAAATATAGGTGGGGGAGAGTGATACCCATAATTGAAAGTAAATAATAATATTCTCATATCTGCCCCACTGAAACAATAAATGTCATGAAATTCGATGTGTGTACTTTAAGAAATGAGTAAAATATTGGAGCGATATGACGGCGAACATAATCGCATACTTCTTTTTATCTGTTTGTTTGGAAATGCTACGCGACGTTTAAGTAAAAAGGAAAAGTCTAACACTTCCCAACAAGTATTTGCTGCCACATCTATTAAATTATGTATATATTTTAAATAAATGAAACTAGCATATAATACTCATATGTATTTTAGGAAAATTTCACAGAAAACCACAAGTAGTTTCAAGTTTATATTTTTAGATAATTATTTGCAAAATTATGTTGATGCTTGAAATTTCTTGACAATCACGGCATAATTTTTAAAGCATTAACTACAAGTATAAAGATGTTGGATGCTTTAATAATCAGTTCTCAGTATCTTTATATTATGCAAAGTAATATTTGACAAACTGTGTCCCTAAAATGGTACAAAAACTCATCGATGCCAAAGTACAAGAGGAAACTACAACAAGTCATAAGTCTTGGTCCAATAAACAAACATATAATACTAAAACTAATGGCCTTAAATTGCAATAATATTTGTCCTCATTTCTATTTTTAACTTTTTTTTTTATTTTGTTCTACTTTTTTGGCTGTTGTTCCTTTTCGTTGGGTTATAAAAAATCATGGAGATGAGAAATATAAATTTATTTAATAAATTTTTATTGTACTTGAAGTGTTTAAGATAGAAAGAAAATGTTTATATTAAATAACGCCAGGTGGGGACAAATAAAATTCGTTGAAATGAAAGCCTTAATCACATTGCATAGTTCAGAGACGCATGTTGAACCAATATTAAAGCGCAATGCAAGATCTTTATAACATATTTATTATTACTGACTTCACACTTCGTAGTTAACTTATAATGATGGCTTAACCAATAGTCTTTTTATGAAATATTAATGTTGACATTATATACGCATAAAACACAATCATAATATGCTGATTTGGATGGATTTTGGTCAGCTTCAGCTTAATTGTTTGCAAGAAACATGTCTTTAAAAATATTATAGATTTTTGTATTCCTTAAAGATTAAGCGTTTTTTTTATCAATATTATGGAATTCAAGCCTACAACGATACTAAGACGTCGCAAGCGCAATGACGTCCGAATTTATAATTAATAAAACAAGTAATTAAAAGTTTTACTTTGAGTACAAATATGGTTTAATCTGTAAAATTTATGAAAGTTGTTTTAAAATCGTTTCCGACTACATTTTTTTTTAAGCATGTATAAGCTTTTTACTGCATCTAAGTTTTTATAAAATAATTTTCAAACCTTTAAAATAATTATGTTTTAATTTATATTAAAAAACTTTTTTTTTATTTACAAATAATCAAAATTAATTTTAGAATACTTTTAGTTGAAAAACAAAGCATGAAAAACTAAAACGAAATCGAAACCAAACACTGCATTTAGCTCTTAAAGGGGTACTAAGGCCAACAAGCTACAATAACGGCAATAGCAAAACGTAAAATAACAGCAACCTGATGCAGTGGAAAGTAGTGTTGGTTTTTATACAACAAAATAATAATAAAAATAAATTGCAGTAACCTTGACAAAAGTTGACAAAATTTAAGCAAAAAAAATTATATAAAAATAATCTTAATGAAAAGTATTGTGCAAGGCACAATGCAAGGAACACAAAAAGGAAGCAAAGCAAAAAAACTGTTACAAAAATAAATGTAATATTTGAACCATAAACATGTTTGTATTTGCTCTTGTTCCCCCATTTGTTTTATGAGTTTTAATACAAACTGGAGCCAAGAATAAATGCAACCAACTAAAAAAACCAGGCAGCATCCATTAAAACAACTATTGCTGGTTTTTTGTATGTAAATATTTTATTTATTTTTATTATTTTGTTATATTTTCTTGTTTCAAGTATAAAAATGTTAAATTATTAAATCGACCTAGAAATAGGAAATGAAATTAGAATAGAAAAAGTCAATGATGTTTTAACGGCAATGACGACATTAATACCAAACATACAAAACAGACTTAAACTGTGGGAGAGAGAGACAGAGAGAGTGGGTAAGAGTCGGCAAGGTGGCATTTGGTCGCTTGTTTTGCAGATCTTGGTCATAGATTAATTATGCACGTTTGCCTCATAACCTTCACATCTAGAAGAATAAACTTAATTTAAAAAATTTTAATAAATAATTCTAAAGGTTTTGAGCAAGTTACCTTAGCTCAATCATCGAACAAATACTTGTCTTTCCTAATTAAACACTACAAATGCTACTGCAGTGGCAGTATATGAAAGAGACCACATTAAAGTACTGCTTTATCGGGTGTAGTTAATTTCTCCAAGAGGATCTTCCTCTACGTTTTGTATTCTTGACCGGCAAAATATTACATTTCCTTGAATAAGACAGTCTGCACTCAACGAATTTACTCCTTATTTTTCACCTAAGGAACAGGTTCTTTGAATTCAACGTATGGCAATCATTGGCTTGTTGAATTCAACGTACAAGTTTGTTGAAGTTAGGAAACCATACGTTGAAACCGTACGTTGAATTTGTGGAATTTATTCCTTGATCCAACGTATTCATATAATCAACGTTTATTACTTAAAATCAACAAACAGGTTCTTTGATTCAAACTATTTGTTCATTTTGTGTTTAAATAAATGAACGAGTTTCTTAAATTCAACGTATTATACGTTAAATCAAAAAACTAGTTCATTGTTTAATTCAACGAATTAAATCAAAAAATGGTTTCAACGTTCACCTCATAAATACATAAAATTTTACTTTTAATTTCAAGGAATATTTTACTGAAACAACGTATAATACGTTGAATTTCAAACAATTTAATTCAAGGAACGGGAGTTCGTTGTGTACGACTTTATTCTGTTTAAGGTGGTAATAACGCTGCCTCATGGTTTTATAACGGAATCTTTCAGAATGTTACTCGATGCTGAAGACACTATATTTTCTAGCAATCATGATACCATTAATACCAGTTCCAAAAGCAAAGTGCAAAATTGACTCTTAATCAGGTTTGATCTCAAATGTATTTGTTTATTTCGGGAACATGTTATAAACATTTTGTTCATAACATGACTCCCCTACCCCGGAATTTGGTGACTGTCAGTAACTTGGAGTAGTACTTTCTTGGAAACGTAATAACGAGTTATTACGATACAGAACTGCCGTTGAGAAACTGAGTTTTATATCAATTTTCATGACAATTTTTAAATCGATAGTCTTGTTTGTAAAACAAACACTTAAATGTTGTTTAGAAATTTTTTCGGGAAAAACACTAAATTTTTTTAATGATTCTCATACAAATGTTTGACTCAAACCATTCGCCCGTTATGTGGAAACCGCACTTTAAACTTTATATTTTGTTGTACTCAAGAATTGAGTAATTTACTTTTACAATAAATTACAACATTAAATTATGCAAGAATTTAGAAGTTTTTGTTGTTCATTGCAAAATAGAAATTTTATGTTTTTAAGGTCATTTATCTTCTGCTATTGAAATATATTAATATATACAGAGATAAATAACAATAAAGAAAAACTCTGAACCAAAAAGTATAACGATGAGTAATGTGGTGTCGCAGAAACTATTAATACCACTTTGTTCACAAATATTTAATGAAAATTTCTGTAGAACTATCAACACAGTCAATGTCATCTTTTTTCTCACCACCGCCTTTATTATGTTGTATATTGACAAAAATTTATTCAGCATTTTATTTTTTTTATGTCACAACATTTTTGTTTAATAATGCGACATTGTTAAGATTTTTGTCCGTTTTACAAAATGGCTGGCTATAAAAAACAAATAACAACAAAATGTCTAGACGGTATGAAGAAGCGAAGGAATAAAAAGTGAAAAATTCTTTATATATTTCATAAAAAATTTCGATTATAAAGAAAGATTTTAGATTTTCACGTTGTCATGTTTTAGTAGAGCCACTTGCACTAAATATGTTAAAAAAAAATTTTTTTTCAAATTAGTTTTTCATGCTTTGAATTTATTTAATCACTAGAGGGATTTTTTTTAATATTTTAAATCGAATAAGAATTTCTTAACGCATATAAAAAATCAAATAGTTAATGTTTTTTTAAAAAGAGTCACTGCAAAAAAATTCGACTATCAAGAAAATATTTATTAAATTTGAGTGCACATTTTCTAAAAGTAAGAATGGTTTTACTAAGTTTAAGAACATGTTGTCAAACCAATGAAACTATTTTATTAAAAAAAATTATTTAGGAAATCACTTACTCCTGAATAATTCACAAAATGTTTAATACTTACAAACGAAAAACGGTTGTCCTACACTTCTCACTTTTACCACTTATGAAGTTAAATACTAATTGGATACTAATAATTACGTGTTTTTGTAATAATAATATAAAAAGTTTTCAAAATTAAATTTATTTGTTAAGCTCTGTACAGACGGTTGTCAGATCTAACAATATTGTCAGATCTAACAATTTGCTGGCAGTGTACTGACAATACAAAATTGCCAGCACAAGCTTTATTGTCAGTTCACACGGTTGTAAGAAAATTGTCAGAAAAGCTTTTAATTTATTGTCAGACAATAAATTTATCTAGCAACGTTGTAAGTCAATAAATTGTCTGTTTACATAGTTGTTAGATATAACAATAATTGCCAGATTCTCTCAGAGAGCATAAACACCATGAAATGTATAGAATACTTTTAAGAGAAAGAGAATACAGTCGGATTCGGCTAAGCGAAAATTTATGTTTTTCATTTCAGATTCATTTTAAAAACTGAAATATAAGCTTGTAACTATATTTGAAAATAATAAATAGTTAATTATATTTAATTGAAATGAGCAGTCGCTAAAAAGTATTTCGTTGCCAGTAAATTAATAATGTTTTCTTTTAAGTGGTGTTTGTTTTATATAAATTATCTTATTTCTAACCGAAATATGTTTCAATTAAAAGGGGTTACTTTTAAGCGGATTTTTTTAAGCCATAGTAAATGCTTTGAAATTGATAGAAAAAACTAAATACAAATTTTTATTTTCAGTTAAGCAATCTTATCCGAATTCGACTGTAATAAAAGCTTTTGCTTGTTTATTTACTGACAATGAAAAAATTGTCAGATTCACAAAACTCAAACATCTGACAATGAAAAATTGTCTGACAATTACCTGGCAATGAAAGCGAATTGTATTCTCACGATTGTCAGATGTCTGACAATTTTTTGATATATTGTAGTATAACAATTTAATGACAATGGTTTTTCTGGCAATGTTGTCAGACAAAAATTGTTAGTTCAGACGGTTGTAAGAAATTTTGAACACATTTTACTGACAATATTGTTAGATCTGACAACCGTCTGTACAGAGCTTTATGCTCATCAGTAGATCTTTAACATCATGCATGAAATGTTTTAAAAACTCATCTACTCATACATGAACTCCTAAAGCTCTGTACAGACGGTTGTCAGATCTAACAATATTGTCAGATCTAACAATTTGCTGGCAGTGTACTGACAATACAAAATTGCCAGCACAAGCTTTATTGTCAGTTCACACGGTTGTAAGAAAATTGTCAGAAAAGCTTTTAATTTATTGTCAGACAATAAATTTATCTAGCAACGTTGTAAGTCAATAAATTGTCTGTTTACATAGTTGTTAGATATAACAATAATTGCCAGATTCTCTCAGAGAGCATAAACACCATGAAATGTATAGAATACTTTTAAGAGAAAGAGAATACAGTCGGATTCGGCTAAGCGAAAATTTATGTTTTGCATTTCAGATTCATTTTAAAAACTGAAATATAAGCTTGTAACTATATTTGAAAATAATAAATAGTTAATTATATTTAATTGAAATGAGCATTCGCTAAAAAGTATTTCGTTGCCAGTAAATTAATAATGTTTTCTTTTAAGTGGAGTTTGTTTTATATAAATTATCTTATTTCTAACCGAAATATGTTTCAATTAAACGGGGTTACTTTTAAGCGGATTTTTTTAAGCGATAGTAAATGCTTTGAAATTGATAGAAAAAAATAAATAAAAATATATATTTTCAGTTAAGCAATCTTATCAGAATTCGACTGTAATAAAAGCTTTTGCTTGTTTATTTACTGACAATGAAAAAATTGTCAGATTCACAAAACTCGAACATCTGACAATGAAAAATTGTCTGACAATTACCTGGCAATGAAAGCGAATTGTGTTCTCACGATTGTCAGATGTCTGACAATTTTTTGATATTTTGTAGTATAACAATTCAATGACAATGGTTTTTCTGGCAATGTTGTCAGACAAAAATTGTTAGTTGAGACGGTTGTAAGAAATTTTCAACACATTTTACTGACAATATTGTTAGATTTGACAACCGTCTGTGCAGAGCTTAAGAAAGAACTGGGAATTGCTGAAGCGCAAGCAAAGTAGCTTTTAAGAAACTTTACAAAAACAGCACAACAAATAATTTCTATTCGATATGAATCTGTTTATTTTTCTTATGAAAATTATCTCTTTTGTTGTTTGTAGTACTCTGCCAGATTTACTCATATACGAGTATACGGATAGTGCAGCGATCGGAATGGTTTGACGCGGTAACAGAGGACCTACAGTTAATTGACTTAAAAATTTACTGTACCCTATATGCTATAGGGTATCACAAAGGGACCGAATCAAACGACGAAAGTGCATCAGTTTCTATGTTGTAGCGGCCTTGAAACCTAACTTAACACATTATTTTATTTTTATATTAAAAAATGTTGGAGTTGTCAGTATGCAACAATAAAATTCTATGAAATGCACAATATTTATAAATAAACATACATTCAGGACATTTAATAAATACATTTTCATAAATTTTTTTCATCTCAAAATATTTTTTTTTTGTTAAAATTTAATTACGACTAATTATAATGAACAAATTGGAATAAAATGTGTACTGATTATTTTTAAATTATTTTTATGCAAAAAATTTTGTTGCACATAATGAATGAAATGAAAAATAAACCATTTTAATTTTTTTACTAAGCGGATTTTAGAATATCGTTAGCAAAAATGTAAAATATGGAATGGAAAATATCTGGAAATAAAGAAACACTTTCCTAGAAAATATTTATGGTATTGCAAATATTTTACTAAGAATTTTACTTTCCTCGTAATTTAAAAAAAATACTACTATTATATGTTCTTGTATTTCAACCAACGATGTACTTTTTTTTTGCTATTAAGCCGAAATATATATTCATAAAATGTGACCTAAAAAGATGATCCAATTTTTTTCATACTTATTTCGGCAAAAATCTTTTTAATTTTTCCAAATGTTTTAACAGTCAACTTTTGTTCATTATGACTTCCTTTTTTAATTATTACAGCCACAAAAGGACAAAAAGTTTAGTAAAATGTATTAAAACACAAAAAATAAATGAATTGCATAGAAAAGAGTTTACGATATAATTAAAAACAATCAACTGCGTTTAACAGATTTGGCCATAAAAGATTTAAGTTACAAAAAAAAAAAAAACAATCACGCGAGAACGGAAAAAATAATTATAATAAAGGCATGACCTATAAAGATTTCCGACATTTAAATAAAACAGAAAAAGAAAGTAAATAATGAAATGAATAAAAATGTAAATTCTGATCTCTCTCTGCGCTATTTTAGAAAATAATTGAAAGCAATTTAAATCATTAAGGAATTTAACACCCACTCATACAGAAAGTTGTCGGAAAAATAAACAATTGAGGTTTTTAATGGGGAGAAAAACAAATGTTTACATTTTAAGTTTATTTAGAATTCCAAGAAGGTTAAGAAGCACAAAAAAATAAATACTTATCGTCCGTCATTCGTTAAGCGTTTTAAACATTACTTTTTTTTCAATAATAACTTTTTTAAGTCAAAATGAAAGCAGCAAAAGGTGATAAAAGAGTTGGAAGTAAAAAAATATTCAAGAAATTATAACAAACGTTGTATTTTGAATGGGTTATAAAGCTTTTACCTTAAGCACTGAGTTTTCTGAGTTTCAGAAAAAAATATTTACTTGCTTTATCCCCATTTATAAAATTTAAGCTGATTCATGGTGACAAACATTTAATAAGAAATTTTCAAATTTCTTTAAATTAGTTTTGAAAGAAATACGATAAAATTTGTGCGATTTAAAATTTTTAAATTGCAGTCAAATTGTTTTTTTTTTTATTTTCAGCAGAGAAGTTGGTTCTGATTCGTAAATTAAAACCTTTTGTACATTTGGAATAAATAAAGGTTGTGTTAACCAGCTCTGCATTGCTAAGTTTGTATTATGTTTGATTATTTCAAGTATCAGGGTCATTTTAAGCAAATTAAGTATTTATAGTTATTTTTTATATAAATACAGTTCTCTAGTGTAAATTGCCTCCAATATTTGAGATAAACAATTAAAATACAAATTTATACCAGGTAAGGGGGCTGTGCACATATTACGTAAAGCTGTTTTCAGAGATTTTATACCCCCCCCCCTTGACAACGCTTTTTACTAATTTTTCAGTGCAAAATTTCCCATCCGTAATAAATCTTTAACCTCCCTCCCCCTGGAGCGTTACGTAATATGTGCACAGCCCCTAAGGTTTCGTGACGCCACTAATAAATTTTAAAAATTTATTAATCAGCTAAATTTGCACTACAGCCACGATATATAGAATGGCAAAATGAATTTTGTGTTTTTTTGTTATAAATATAAACAAAAAAAATCAACATCAACATTAATTAGTTACTAAACCCTGCGACCGAGCTCACCCATTGAACATGTCTACGTGAACGGTAATTTAATGCGCATAAAGCAAACTTAAATTCAAATACTAATTATTCTCATGAATTAAATTCGAATACTAATTACGCGCATCTGATACTATAGAAGTTATAAAGCAATTTTTTGTTAGCAATATAATTATAAAAACAACAGAGTTATTAAATGATGCTGGAAACTATGGAATAATAAATCGAAACAAACTCATCCGAATCATAATATAAATGTTGAAATTTTAAGAGTTAAAAATATAACAGATGTTAAATTCTCTACGAACATCATTAAAATTATTATCAAGTCATCGAGTATAACAATCTTTTAAATGAAATTGCAAACAATCATCTTACATTTTTTTTTGTTGCTAAATTTTTTTGTTATTTTACTTGAATTTCAATAATTTTTTTTTTCGTTTGAAAGCTAAAACCAAATAACAAGTTGATTGTACTTAACCGATGTGTCATAACAAAATGTTTCACGTACAATAATTGAACAGTTTTATAACGCTTAAGAGGTATTCATCGTTTATTGTTAATAATGGTTCAATCTTCCAATAACTTGAGACAAGTTTGCTGTTTCTTTAATTTCAATAGGTTCTCGTGAATACCCCTATTATTTTTGTAATTTATTTGAATTTGTTATTGTTAGGATCTTTATGGAATTGTTTACGTTTGCTGCGATCGTTTAATTTTCTTTTGTATCATCAGTTTGTAGTAAGTGATACGAATATCATGGAAATTAAAAAAATATATAAAATAAGAAGAAAAAAATTAGATCAATTCTACTTGTTTATGACTATGATCTTGTTACACGTTTAAGGTCATGATGCAGATAATAATTCGCCAAATTGAATGTTGTTTTTTCATTTAATTATTAATTAATCTTAATCAGGTAAAATGTATCAAGGTACACTGACTTAAGATCTGCCTGGCCCCTACTTAAGATAATATGAACACACTTTGGAGATCTTCTGTATTTCCACCTGAAATACGGAAACATGGATCCTTTCATATATTAACATGAGGTTTACTCCTGCCGAGTTCACAGTTTATTAGAATCGACCTATGCATGATTATTCCTGTCAACACCTAAATAGTAGTACAAAGTTGTTCTCGGAACCTTTCACAGTCTGATTGTGTCCAGAGCCTGCTGAGTCTTCTAACACCATAAAATTGCGCCAAACCTAACGATTGGTCTGACAATTATTATAAAGAACGCGATATCTATTTTTGGGTTCATGCCACTACAGCTTTCTACTGCTAGAGATTGCTTTAGTAGCTTTAAGTGTTATACTTTTCGGTTCCAATTCTATTTGTCAATTCCACTAGATGTTAAGATCACTAGTGTACCCCCAAAAATATATAGATAGAGAGAGAGAGAATTATCTAAGAGATAAGTGCCAATTAGAACTGGTAACACTAATGATTCAATCATTACTGCACGTCTACACTAGACATGACATGCTGTTAAGACGTGCTGTTAAAACACGCGAATCTTTTAATGGTGGAGTATACGTATGTCATAATTTTTCATTATTTTTGTTTCGTCAACGAGTTAACTACGCTAGTTTTATCTCTTGTTTGTGGTTGTGTCGAAAAAAATACAATCATACATATGTACATATGTATTATATACATATCTACATATGTATAATTTAATTCTTTTTAACTAAAATTGTAAACTCGCATTATTTTTGTTATTTATTTTCCTATTCAGGACGTATTTGCTACAAAAATTCAGTTTGCTTCACACTTTCTTTTATAAAATATACACAACTATTACTTTTTCCACAATATTATTTCAGTTTTTTCCCTTAAAATAACAACGAAAACAAAACTTTGACAGCTAAACGTCATTTTCTGTTAAGACGGAGCTTTCAAGACACTCGTCTTAACAGCCGTGTTAAGGCGGCTAGAAAACATTAACAGTTGCGGTCCACACGTGACAGTAACAGGATTTTGCTGTTTCTGTCCGTGTTTTCATGTCAGGTGTAGACCGCACTTTACAGTTTCACTATTGGTATTTCCCTCACCCACAGTTTATACGAGAATATAAAGATTTCTTAAAAAATTTTAATTCTATGTATATTTATCATATCTAGATGTATGTATGTATGTGATAAATCTAATTAAAAATAAAACACACAAATAAAATTTCCGATGACAAACATAAATATTTATTTATACAAAACGCCACTTGTTAAATATTAAAATCAATTTTTTTCATTCATTCCACAGTTGTATCAGTTGTGTTTCACTCTTTGTTTTAAAATTTTTGTTGTTGTTAATTTAGTGGTTGCTTATTTATAAATGAGCATATGTATTTATGTGTGTGTGTATTTGTCTACACAATATTCTAAAAAAAAACAAATTGACTGCTTACAGAAAATAAATAAATAAATATATTTTGTCAATGTTTAACAATGTTAAAAAAAAACAAAACTAATTTTTTGGAATAATATTTAAATATGTACATATATTTTTTGGTTTATTTTAAAGAAAGTGAAAGTAGTTTGAAAATACTAGAATAATTTTAGTTCAATATTTAAGTGGTGTGCTAATTCTATTATTAGTTTTTAATAATCTTTCTTAGTTTCTAGGTTAGTTAGTGCGTCAACTTTTTATGGCACCATGAGAAGTCATTGCTTTATGGGGGCAACTCTTAAAGCATTCGAATTCAAACCACCACTAACGCCGTGAATTGATTTAAAAATTGAGTCAAAAATTTGACTGATCGCATGGATCATATAACTCGCAGATACCTCGGAAATATGTCGGTAATCATATTAAAAAATATTTGTCATGAAATTATCTACCAGATTATAATGACAAAACACCCATTCTAACAAAATTTGTGTCTTGTAATATGAATTTACGTTCTAATGCAGCTAAAAAAAAAACACCCGAAATCATATACACATCAAATTTTACAAAATTGACACTTGTCTGCCACACGTTGTTATCGTATTTCTTTCCTTAGATTCTAAAGCTTAAAAAATCATAAATTTGTAATAATTAAAAATTTTATTATACTGATTTATTACTGAATTAAAATGTTGACAATTTCATTGTTAGAGTGAAATATTATTTGTTTACTTTTTAGATATGTTCATGTATGTGCGCTATTTAATAGTATAAAGTTGTAAATCTAACGAAGATCCAGACAAACAAGTAGCTTACGAGCTTCCTCTCAAAGCATGTATATTTAGAATCACTACTCTTGGATATCACACAAATAAATATAAATTTACTTATATGCTGCAGTCTGACGACAAATTCAGAAATCAATCTCAAAATCCAACTAGAAGTGAACAGAGCCTATCAAACAAATTGAACTCTGATATCTTGAACAAGAAAATGGCGGCCAGAAAAAATTATTTTACAAAGAAAAAACTTTTTTTCACCACTATGGCTCACAACAGCTTCAGCAAAAACAATATATAAATTTAAAGGTGTTACAAAACAAATACAGTTACAACAGATTTGGAAAAAAAATAACTACATGCACAGGGAAAAAATAAAGTACTGAATGAAACAAAGAAATAAAGGAAACAAAACGAAAAGGTTAAGATGAAAATACTAACACTTTTTTTTATTTAGATGACTCGGCGCGTTACTTAAGTACCAATTTATACGAGTACTGGAGGTAAAAACATTCACAAATAAACACTTGATTTTTTGTTTTACTCTCTTGTATTGTAGGTGTTGTCTTCTATACAGGATACAACTTTATCTATCTGTATGTGTTGTATGAGTAGTCTCTGTCATCCTTTGGTTACAGGCATTTTCCTGTACTCCAACCACTTTACATGTTTCCTAAAAACATGCTGTACATGTTTTATTAGAACAAGAAAATAAAAACATTATTCTGCTGCTAGTAATTTTACAATTTTAGTGAATTGTGGTTGCCTAAACAATTTTATCCAAGAATTATTTTTAAACATTTTTATGTTATCTATTTGTAAATGGCCGTTTAGTTTTGTGGAATACAAATCTCATATGAAAAAAGAGATATTAAAAACTAAGTTATGTGTGAAGTAGCTAAGACCCGGTGTGCTTCGTCCCACACATTTATTTTTTATTCAAAATTAATAAGTTAAAATTACATTAGTTTAAATTACTATAGTATGAAACAATAATATGCTGCATGAAACTATACATGTGATGTGAAAAACATGGATTCCCTAAATTAAGCAAAGCGAATTGATTGGCAACTTCAACCGTTTCAAATATCGAATGGCATTTCTGTACCGTCATTATTGGAATACGTAGAACCAAAACATACTTTCTAAAAGTAGCATGTCTATTTCTGAAAGTTTTTCGTTTCTTTTTTTTTTTTTTTTTTTGTGAATTGTTTTCCTCAGCCTGGGTTTCACACTATTAGTATTATTAGTGTTATTAAGAAGAAAAAACAAATTAAAATTCCTTATAAATTTTTGCATATTGTTAACACTTTTTCCTAAGATAACCAACTTATACTTTAAGCTTATAAAAATATTATACACAATATAATTTTTAAAAACTAAATGTTTGGTTACGTTCCTCCCATATGGCGCAATAAATAAACAAAAGTAGAAATAAATAACATGAATCATCATCATCTTCATGAAGAGTAAAAGAAACAAAATGCAATAGAAAAATCAGACCGAAAATAAGTACCAAACAACTATTCAGATGGAGTTATGATGATTTATACGGGTAGTTATAAACGATGATGATGTTGTTGTTCTTGCAGTTACAGTTTTCGTTGTTGCTTCATTAAGTCTGAAAGTCAATTTAATTTAAATCATTTCATGTGTGGATTTTGTATTGTGGATTAATTTAAAGGAAAATTTATGAGAAAAACATTATCTTTTTTTTGTTTTTGAAACTTGTTTGCCAAGTTTTATGAGTAGCAAAATATTTGATAAAGAAAAAAGTAATGGACAAGAATTTTTGATATGTAAATGTGGATTACATTTCTGTTATTTAATTATTGTTATTATTTATATCATGGATGGAAGAGAAGTTATCACAGGACAAGTCACTGGTTGCCATTAACTATTAAGCGGGTCGACTTTTTGAAATTTATATGAGACGTCCATGTTTCGTCATTGGAGGGGACACTTAACATAATTATGATACTAAATCCAACTAAATTAAATAACTTTTTCTGCTCTAAGCTCTAAGAGTAAAATTTACAATATTTAATTAACCACCATAAAATAATAATGTTTTATGAAAAAAATTTGTTCGTGCATTATTTCAATGGAAATATTAATGAAGTTCAATGTGAAACGATTCATGTAGTCATGTCGCAGAGTTCGATTCTGTTTGGAAACGGTATTCAATACGTATTTTGATTTGTAAAAAATCGAAGTACGAAAGTATTTTCCGGAGTGAAGCCATTTATAAATAATGTCAAAGTCACACATTCCGATAGGAATGGTTTCAATTTCGTAATTGTATTCCTGTCGTTTTTGATTTACAGTCTTCAGATTTTGTTTAGCTTGTTTTTCAATTTTACAATGATAAATTTTTTTATATCCGCAGGCGTTTGTTTAAATTGTTTTTACTAGCAAAGCTCACAATAAGCTTTTTTTTATTAACATGCAGAGCTTATTTCACTGACGCTCCTAAAAGTATGAATGTTTTTTTATGTATTTACGAATAAAGTTAGTAGAAAAATTCATTGTGAATTCCAGTTTAAATTTTAAAAGTAGTTTCATTACAAACTAAAAGTAAAGAATAATCTCTAATCTTGTTCTTAAAACCCCACTCTAAGCGATAATCACTTATACGATTGAATCATGAGCTTTTTCAATTGACCTTGAAATATGGTAATTTTTAATTTTTATTGTTTACGAGCGAATAAAGTTTTCAAGTCAATTAAGTTTATCTTTTCTAGAAAATATTTGTTACAACAGTTTTTATTGTTTTTACATTAAAGCTTCGAATTTATGCGCACATTAGCAAGCAAAAATAAAAATCAAGAATTACATTTCCTTGCAAAATAAATATATGTTGAGTCATGGGTTTATTAATAGTTGTTTACAATAAAAAAGTTTATAAATTTTGTTTTGTTTAATACATATTTAAGTTCATTATAATTTGTTTGGGATAAATATTTTCGCAAAATTGTTTCGCAGAAAATTATTTTTATAATTCGTTATTCCAAAAACCAATTAATATTAATTTTATATAATTTCTTCAGAAGCTTTAAAATTATGGGGAAAATATGTTTTAAAATTTCCCCAGAACTCTAAATAACTTTAGTAATAATGCACAACTTTCATGTTAAAAAATATTATCATTGAAAATTGGCTCTGAATCTTATTAATATTTTGTAATTTTGGGTGTCTCTTGTTTCACGAAATCTGTTTCCGGGTTTTAACTTCCTACATGCCTTTCTAACATTTCCTTACGAAGCTTTCAAGGTAGCAAAATTGCTTTCTTTTTCTAAATCTTGAGTATTGGGTTCAAGGGTAGTTTCTGATTTGTTTTACTGCGTCATTGTGTTAAATATTTTTTGGGAGTGTTTAGAGACGAATGCTAAGTATTGCTCACTGAATAACAAGTTGGATATTTTAGCAGAATTAAGAATAAATAAAGTGGCTACACATGCAGCTTAAGAAAGTTAATGAGTCTACTTAACATCACCGCATCTGGAACACTTCTCTAAAAAAACAACAAAGATATGCTTAAAAAATATTAAATAAGCTTTCTTTCGTTCACACTTCACAACCTGACGTTTTTAAAACCTCTTTCCCAGAGAAAGCAACATTTTATTAGTAAAATGTTAGGCATTATTGCCAAAGTTAATCTTCTTTTAAAAGCAACATAAATATGAAATAATTCAGGGAAAAAACGATTTCAATAACAAAGTCTAATCGAACAGATTAGAAAATCGACTCAGCTACGCAAAATTTAAAAATGCAATATAATTTATTCTTTGCTCATAGATTTAAGTACTTTCTTTAACAAAAAAAAACAAACTTAAAATAACCAATATTTGAGGGGCCCACTTACATTTCTATGACAGAAATATTTCCGAACAACAACTTCACCCTCCAATAAAAAAAAATGGCAAACTGCACCAGAAAAAAAAGAATTGTTGAAATCTGTTAATAAAGTGCAAATCTATGCGAGAATACAATTTTTTTTGGCATTAACAACTTGCCCCAATTTTGAAAATAATTACTTGAGACCAATCTGGAAGCAGATTAGTTCAAACAAAAGAAGAATTGCGAAAATTGGTCTATAAATGAGAAAGTTTTCTAAAAGAACGTTATTTAAGGAAACAAATTTTCCCTGTATGGGTCCAAACTGTTTGCAAAACCGATCAAACAAAAAAAAATAATTTTGGAAATCGGTCAATAAATGGCACAGGTATCCGATAAACAATTTTTTTTGGAAAGGAAAGGCAACTTGACCCGATTTTCTAACAAATATTGTGTAACCAATATGAATTGTGAAAGTCGGTCTATAAATGAAAGTGATATTCGATAATTAATATTTTACGTAAAGAACCTGTCACCGATTTATCGAAACAACACAAAACGAAACCGCTTTGAAACAAAAAGAAAATAATTTTGAAAATCGGTTCACATGTGATAAAGTTATCAAGTTAAATAAATACCCCTTAAATTGGTAACCTTCCTTCTTCTTTTTTAACTCGATTAAAAAGGATTGCATCAATTAATTCAACAACTTGAGCTCGTACCTGTCAAATATTTTTTTTTTGTCCTACAAGGGACAGCCTAATTTGAAAACATTTCGTAATTTAATTTTTGTTTTGTGTAATTTTTTTATTTTCCTATAAGTGGTATTTGTTTTAAAACGGTTGTTAAAGTAAATCTTAGCAATCAAATTAATACAGCCACTGCAAAAAATACGTATCTGTTTTAATTTCGCGATAACCTTATGTGAAGGTCATTGTTATTAAGATTAAATTTTTGAGACTGAACTTCGAATAAATTGAACAAAATACATATTTTAAACAAGTTTTTTTAATATAGTTTTAAAATCAATTTGTTGTATGAGTGGTAGCAAACCATAACAACTTAACTTAAGTTAGGGGAAAATTGATTTTGTGCGATTGAATCTTAGTATTTTTTTATTTCTTTGTTATCGATAATTAATGCTATCAATATTTTCTAAGACGGAAATCTATTTTTAATTGTAACAGTAAACTGATATAGCAAATCTTGCAATTGCTAAATTTTTAATATAAGATGTTATCACACCACTTGTGTATAGAACAGACACGTTTTATTGAAAATTTAACTCTCTTTTTTAGTCCTTTCTCAAATAAGGGCAGAAAAAAACCTGATTTTCCTTATTAAAGAATTTCATCAAATTTGTTTTCCACACATATAAATAAAATAATTTTTTTGTGTAGTGGGAATGAGAAGGAGGAACTTTATCTCTCACTAAAATAATTGGCATGTGCAAACTGCTTTCAAATCGCCAATACTTTTTCATTTTTAACCGACTTCAAAAAAACGAGGAGCCGATTTTTAAAATTCTTATTTTGTTTGATAGGGTTTGCTTTTAGTTGGGTTCCTTAAAATTTTATGAAAATCGGGGGATAGTTGTTTCCCAAAAAATACTTATTAGCGAAAACCTCCTCATTTATGGACCAATTTTCAAAATTTTGCTACCCCTCTTTCTTCTCTAAACCGCTCGCTAACAAAACCAAAACTGACGTCGAAAATAGGAGGTCATAAAATTGTTCGCGTGGATCGTGCGTTAGTTTTTTAAGTAAATATGATGACTTGAGTACCTCGGTAGGATAGTAGATGGTGCGCTCGCACGTTAGTCTCAAACGTATTTCTCTGCTGCCAACCTGAGAGTGTGGCCTGTTTCAATAGAATGAATTACCACTCTTTCAATTGAAATCAGGTTGTAATGAAATTTTTAATTGTAATTCTTTCAAGTAATAAATAAGTTAATAAGAACGTGACGGCATATTTTTTAAATTGCCAACACTTTAGAATTATCATCCTAATCTTACAATATTTATTGTATCCCGTTGTCACAATGTCTCCAATATTTTGTAAGTTCGAAAAAAAACAACTCAGTAAAAAATAAAGAAAACTAAGATAATTGCCTAACATTTTGGCTAACAAGTGAGTCATATTTTATAGTAAGCTTTCTGTATAAACCATGATATATATATAAATTCTTAGAATAACCATGACCTCATCTTTATTGTTATGCGGCTTGAATTGCTTTACTTTATAGTTAAAAAATATATCATATACAAAATAAAACCAAAAATAATATAAACAAAATAGCCTAAAAACAAACAATATACATACATACGAGTATGTACATGTGGATATGCATATGCACATATATACATATTTTAAAGCAATAAATATAAATGTCAGAATTAAAGCCGGAGTAAAAACTTTATATGACAAAACCTATTACACAAATAATAAAACTCGAATCCTCTCAAACTCTCGAATTTTTATATCTAATGTCACACATACATTTAAATAACTTGAAGAGCCAAGAAATTAATGATGCCAAGTTAGTAAATAATTTGAAGAACAACTAAATTTAATTTATTATTACAATTGAAATGCGAAAGGAAGGCTCGCTCAAACTATTGTCCTCATACACGAGTATATGTATGTATGTGTTTAACAGCATAATGGATTGCGAAGAGAAAAGGACATCATATGGAAAGAAGGATATCACAAGAAATGGCAATAAAGAATGCAATACTGAAATAGAATATTTGATAATGATGACAATGATAATGAAGATTTCTTTGTTTCTTTCGAGTCTAATGGTTTTAGTTATTGTTTGAATAGTGTTCGTAGTATGTACTAATATAATGATAATAAGGTCAATGTAAATGAAAAATATGTTTGTATGTACATACAATACATACATCTGTACGTCCAAACATATGCATATGTATGTATATGTAACTATGGCTATGTGGATCAGATTACACTAACATAATAACACTGACACTTAAAACGGAACAGATTTACTATTACCAACACTAATGCATGCGTTTTCATGAATGCAGCTGTAAATGTGTAGAAGTTATAAAATTAAACGGAAGTACTTGAATACGCAACACGTTTGTGTGCTAAAAAATAGTATGACGAGTTATAATTCATACGAAATATTTTTATAAATATGTCTGTTTTTTTCTTCATTCTAAGTCAAACTTAATGTAGTGTTAGCAATTTAGTTACTACCTTTAGGTGGGAGTGCACTGTCCACAAATTTTCATATGATTGAGGAAGAACTAATGTCTAAATAGTTATGGGCGGCCAAATTACTCGCGTTTATTCGAATTTACACCGACTGTTAAGAGAGTCCAGAATTGAAGTAGAAAATAAAAATATTTTGTGCCCAACCGATTTTTAATTATAAATTATTAATTTAAAGAAAAAAGTTCGTTTACACTATTTTCTGCCAGCCTGCATGATACATATGTACACATTTGCAATTTAACCATAAATAAAATACCGCATTAGATGTATAGTCACAGTTGGAAGCACACAAAAAAGTGAAACATGCAAACACAGAAAAATTTAAACACCAACTTAATTTTCTTCCTTTGGTCTTTATAAAAATGCATACATACATTTCTATGTCCATATGTGTGTATATGTGAAAATGCACATGTGTACACGAAAAGCTTATTCTTATATGTATGTATGTATGTATCCATGTCTATATCTGTTTTTAAAGAATGCCAAACCGGAATAATATTTTTTGGTTTACGTATTTATTTTTTATAGCCCAAGTTAAACAAAAAATCTTAAAAAGCTCATTAAATAAAGCAACTAAAGGGTGTTTTGCTAGACGTTTGCACTTTTGAGTTGGCAAAACAATTTTTTTTTTTTTTTTGACAATGGATTTGATAACTGGCACATAATATTCTGCAGCAGATGAATTGGAAAAAATGTATGTGGCCATTTGAATGGATTATTGAAAAAAAAAATAAAAAAAAAATACGGGTAGCACTCCGGGAGTGCCGACAGAAACTGAAGTGTAAACTTCTTTTAGCGCGGTGCGCATATTTGTTTTTAATTAACTAGACGCGTTCGCGGTCTGCAATATGTACATGCATATATGCACACACTTCAGCTGCGTCTCGTAACGGTGTCAAGAGTCGGAGATTTGGTCTCATCAAAAAATATGCGTACCGCGCTAAAAAAAAGTTTACACTTCAAAAATAGTTTCAAGCAAACATTTTTAAAAAATTTAATATGATTTGTCTGATTTTTTAAAGAATGCTAGTGAAGTTAAATTTTAATATACATACATATAAGACCCTAAACATTAACCATGGAACTTAACTTTGACCGTTGACATTTGTAAAAAGAGCATAATAAATATGCCGAAAATTAATATTAATATTTGTAGAGGAGTTTATCCTCTACAAGAGCAACATTGATTTCTGCGTACGAAATTTCATAAATAAATAAATTTAATAAACATTAATTTATATAACTGCCAGCTTTTTTTCTATAAAAGTGGACTTATACCATTTTTATGTAACAAATAATTTTCTTTGCCACTGTTATGCCAACGACCAGGCGATTTTAAGACAAAAATGCATATATAAAAAAAAACAACAACAATGAGACAGGAAATAATGACAATTGCAATTGTAAATATACAAGCTTTTTTTAATAAATGAAGGACACAAAAGTCAAGAAAAAAATTTTTTGTAGGATTGAAAAATAAAAGGAAAAAAATAAACTGGTAAATAACGACAACCATCATGAAGAAATGCTGCACAAGTAGAAATGGTACATGTCAGCATTTAGCAATACTGAGCTGACATGATTAAAATTGATGCTGGCATTGTCCTTTAAGAAATTCTATGTATTTGTGTCCTCTTTTTTTGCTATTACTTCTATATGACTATCAACAAACTTGATGTTATGTTAGGATGTTTCTAATGTCGCTTGATTTCTGTTAATAATAATGTTTTTTCTTTAGTAAAGGATATCAATCATTTAAATAAATTTGGATTGATATGCATTCAAAAGCATTTCAATTTTCCAGAATGAATGCGTCACAGAAAATTGCGATGTTCAGTAGCAAAAATATGTCACAATTACGGCGCTCATTACCTCTTAATTTTTTTCACATCTGTGTTTTTCTTTATCTTATATCTGAATTAAGTTTTACTTATCCTTACAGCAATTGGTTTATACCAGTATGCAGTTTACGAGGACACAACAGTAAGGAGTTTAGGTTTTCCATTTTCACAACTAGTAGTTGTAATTCAAATTTGCACTTTAACTTTTCTAAAATTAAAAATAACCTGGCCAAGTAACACTGTTAACAGAGCTTTTCAAATTATAAAATTGAGCTACACGAAAATTAAGGATAACACCATTTCCTTGCAAAATTTAATATTTAATTTTCTTAAAACCTTTGATAGTCAATTATAATATTTACTGGAGAAATAACAACCGATTGCTACAATTCCCTGTCTGTAAATGAATTTCAAAATATTAACAAATATAGAAATATTTTCTCACAATTTTCGACTTAAATGGCAAAATCATACATCTCTATAAAAAAATGTTCAACACACGTAAAACTACTGTATATTTAGATATCTTATAACATGTTTAAGAAAAGCCGTGGTACTTTCCTAATTTAAACCACTTAGCACACATTATATATATTTTTCAAACAAGTTCCCTAAAAATATAACACTTGTAGAAACGCTTATGGTTACCCATTTATTGTCGAAAGTATTTTATGAGCCCAGACCCAATGCCAACTTTGCCAAAGTCTCCAGGTCTCTACTTTAAAATTTATTTTCATTAAAGTCAAAGTAACTTTCACAATTAATTATTCTTAATTGCTCTGCCTTTAAAGAGAATTAATATTTTCCAAAGCTAAAAGGTGGTCTGTCCTATCTACCAGAATGAAGTTAATGGAACTGGGAAAAAAATATCTCTTGTGTTTGCATAACTTTGTGTATTTAAAATGTACTCATATTCTTGATAAATATAACTTCCTTTTCCTCTTAGTACAACGGTATGCAAGTACATACATAGATACAAATAAAATTGCTTAAAATTTCTGCTCATTATTATTGTCGAGCTCTTGTGATTATTTCAAGGTCTTTTTGTGTGCATTCTATTGTTGAGTAAATAAAGACAATACACATACAATGAATGCAGTTTAGGTTTTGGTCTATTTGCAGGCTAACAATGTTTATATTCAAATAAACACAAACAAACGCACAGCAAGCAAATAAGAATAAAATAAATATTTTAAATTGTATTTGTTTAAAATTTGCTGCTAGTCTGTTTCTGAAATTGAGTTTTTCTTTCCAACAAGTTCTTTGTTGTCTCATAGAAAATACAAACAATCGTAATGGCAATGTCAGTCGCTTAAGTAATATTGTATGAGTATGTATACTCGTATATGTGCATTGTTTTAACCATTTGTATAATAGCTGGTTTGTATAGGACTTTTTTATAAGAGGAAAGTATTAAATATAATTTCTTTAGTTATTCCCTATGGTCATGTTTCTTATTTTTTCATTCTGTTGTTTCTCTTCTGTAATCCTTCTTTAGTTATCATGAGTGATATTAGCCTGGTGTTCAGGAAATTTAATACTTTTATGTGATAGTGGCTGACTAAGAATTTATTACAGATACCTATAAAAGAAATGCAGCATACACCCAGAAAAAATATTGGTTGGAAAAGGGTTATGCCGATAGAATAACAGTTGTATAGGCTATATTTCAGGAATAACAATGATCATAGCGATAATATCACAATTGTAATAATGATTAGGTCAAACGAATGTTTTGTTTTGCTACGACTAAATCAAAAAATGTAGTGTACAACTGAATAATCAATTAATAGGGTTTGGATAATCCTAACCGATTATAGTAATATAAGTTCCTACTCAATGTGGCTGGGTTGTTGGTTGTCTAAAGCGATGTTGGCAGGTTGAACCCGACTATGGTTGCCAAAGACACATTGTTGGCTTGTTTGTATACGTTACGATATAATGAAGAATTGTACATATATATTATTTAAGATTCATGATCAGTATGATCAGTTAAAAAATTTATATATATATATATATTTCAAATTTAACTATTTTCAAAATATATTACAAAATTTTCATATGTATGATAACTCAATTGCGATCGAAATTAGTTTTAATTCCGCAAGTTAAATGACTATTTCACTATGTCATAAGTGTTCATTCGTATAATTAAATTTGAAGCAAAAATAAATTCTAAAATTTTGTTTTTGTATCTAATGTATTTGTACGAATAAAAAAAAATCCAAAATTCTTTCGACATCGTGAAATCGCAAATCGGCAGTAAGTATTGAAAACAAAAAACGAAAATTATATTTTTAATCAAAGCCCTTTTGAAATTCAAAATGGAATTGATAATGAATTTTACTACTAACTTGTCAGTAAAATATCCTTTGCATGTTAATAAAAAAAAGCTTAATGTGAGCTTTGGTATAAGAAACTTTATCATTGTAAAATTGAAAAACAAAATAAACCTAATCTGAGGATTGCAAGGGAAAAACGATCGGAATACAATTACGGAATTGACTGTGAGACTTGTCCGAATATTTCATTATCAAGTCGATGCCAGCATCTTTCTTTTAAGATCTGACAACAGCCCAAGTATATATTACAATCATGCATATTTAAAGAGTTTTTTTTTTGCAAGAACTTCAGCCATGGTTTATTGGATTCTCCGATGAAATGGCATTTTCGCAAAATACAAATTATCCAAAATTATTAAATAGATATGTTGGTGCAGTTTTATTTATTACTAAAAATATTTGACAACGCCATTTCGAAAACGCCTAATTTCGATTATAGTATGACATAATAAAATAATCTTAATTAGTTTATTTCAATCGCTATCGCATGTTTGTTGCAAATGAAGGCGCCATTAAAATGATTAATAAAAAAATTGTTACCGCCTATTTGCCTAATTAAAATATGCATACTGTTATATTTAGTTTATAATTTGCACATTCCATTAACGAATATTATTAGTTTATGTTTTTATAACATGCCTTATGAAAAAAGGAGCGTTAAAAGCAAATTTTGTGTTAACACTCCTTGATGACTTTGCAAAAACCAAAAGTTTACCAATAAGTTTGTGTAAAACTATTCTTACATTTCTTTCTTGCAGAAAATTATTAATGCCACATAGTGCATTTCTTTAAAAATCATAATACATATTAGTTTTGAAACTAAGGAGCACACTTGAGCCTGACTAAAAACAATTTATCGTTGTATAACTTAAAAAATAACTGGGCTCTATAGATAACAGAATAAATAGATACATTGCGTTAACACATGAAAGTCATTATCCAAAGTTTCATTAAAAATCATAATGCCGAGTCAGATACAATTTTGCCGCTTTGCGTTACGTCTCTATGTTTAATGAAAATGCGTAGCCATATCCCTACAACAACAACATTCGCCACAAAATTTTCCTCCAAGTGTCAAAACTAGAAGAAAATTAACCGAACTTCTCAACTTATGCCATTTTTGACAGTTCAAGATTGCACAGCTGATGATGACGTAGGCTAATAAGGCCAACTGGATATGAATTCGCCATCGTCTTACCTATAAATTTGGTTGGCAGTTTTTCCATTTCATTGCCAAAGCGTGCAAAAACAAAGTTCCCTAACTTTTCGCTTCGCACTGTGTTAAAACTATCTAATTTATGTGACATATTTCGTATAAGTATGTAAATTTCATCTTAGTTGTCAAAGCGAATCTAGAACGCAACGCGAAGCAAAAGGTTTATCGGACATGGCCTATACACTCCAAACAAACCCGTTTTTTTTAATATCTCTTTTGTTCTTCAAAATAAAAATAAAACTATGGGAAACAATGATAAGCATTGTCATAATTTTCATTGGGATAAAAGGGACCAAGAGTAAGATAACAGCAGAATAAAAAATGCAATAAAAACAATAATACACCGATTTTGTCTATCCATTATCTATCTGTACTTTTCTTAAAAAGAACAACAAATAAAATAAAAACATTAGAAACAAATAAAGAAGACACAAAAGGAGGGAAAAATGAATTAAATACACACAATTGCATTTCTATGGAATAGCAACAACAATTACGCTTGAAAACAAAACAAACAAAACAACAATAGGAAAAGAATACTAGATAAAGTAGTAATACTGACCTGACCTACTATTTTGTCGAGGGAATCCAATATGTTGACAAAAAATACAACAAGACACGATAATGGCTCCGTTGGAGTCGCTGTTTGGTGCACTGCTCCAAAACTGTCGTTAGCGTACAGAAGCGCGCACACACACACACAAATAAACTGACACAAAATTTTATGATAAACAGGAAAACTTTTTTGGCGTCTTTTTTCCACTTTTTATAAAAGAAATTTCTTCACACAATTTTTCTGTTTTTTATTTTAAATATTATTCACGCGCTTTTTAACGTCGTTTTCTTCGTACTCGTCATTAACACTGGAGTATTACAAATTTCTTCAAAGAAAATATATTAAAAAATGCTTTATTTATTTATTGTAGGAAAATTAATTATTCATTATTTTTTATCCCATTCACCAAAAACTATTATGGGTTTTAACAGGTTTGTCATTCCTTTTATAATTTTTAGAATATTTATATATATATATATATATTTATATATATGAGTCCCATGAAGAATATCGTAGCCTAAACCCAAAACTACTCAACTAACAAGACGTCGGAACTAGATTTTTTACGAATTTTGATGTGTTTCACCAATAGATATACTCGTACATCAATATAAGCAAAAATTTATTCTCACCGATCAAAAATAGCGAGTTTATTAATATTTTTATTTAGAAAATATTTTACAGACTTATGAAATTATCATGGTTGTTTCATTGGTATCTTTTATTGTTAGAACAGATTAGAAATTCGTGTATTCCATATTTGTTTTCTATCCCTGGAACTTTCCGCAGATTTCAAGTTAACTACAAGCGACTGGAAAAAGTCGATTTGACAATAATTTTATAAAGAATTTATTTGTTCGATTAAGAGAACAATATACCTACATACATAAATTTAACAACTAAAAAAAAATGTGGTCATACAGAATTTTCCAGAAGATTTCGAAAATTGCAAAATTTTCTCTCCTACATGAAATGATATGGACATAATCGCACTGGAACTTTATTTCCAACTTTTATAAAATGCAACCGATTTGACTGAATGAAATTTGCATGCAGAGAAGAAGGCATTGCCTTCGGGCTGAACTAGAGAGTAATTATCGTTAAAATTCGAATAAAGTGCTTTTTGTGTATATTTCGCAATTCTTTATTTATTTGTCTTGATTTCTGCAGTTGTTAGTCCATCAATTTTATACAATCCATGATATTTTTTTCATTAATATTTTTTTTAAAAAATTCTACTTGGGACTAAATTAAATCCAAACAGAGTAAACATTGTAACTCACAAATACCGCATAATAAAAATTGACAAAAAAATTTTCTAAGAGCATTTCTTTCGGCGATTTTTTATTTGTAGATATGTAGGTACTCATTTTAACTCCAAAATTGCAATTTTAAATTCAGAATTGTTTATTTTAATCGATTATACCTAGAAATTCAATACATATGTATGTACAGATGTTTAATCTTAAACTTGTTTTATACATATTTTATGAAATTATTTCACTATGTGTTCCATTTTCAAAATAAGAAATCGTTACTAAACCACATTGTTGTTGGCGTCAAATTCAATGAAAAAAAATATTAATGTAAAAATAAATTCCCAAATATCACCGTTATTAAAATTCTCTCACTTTCTCTCTGTCTCTTTAAAATAGCCGCATGAATGGCAAAATAATAAGGAACAATAAATAAATCAATAAATAAGAAGACACTCAAACGAATCACAAAAAAAAAAAATTCTAAAACATAATAAGAAACAATAACATAGTATGTATGTATGTCATTATGCACATACTAAATAAAATATGTACCTACATATATAGTATGTTATTATATTATAGTAAATGAATATCTACAATTTAAAATTAATTTAATAATAATAAGCAACAAAACACAAACTGGTTATTTGAATCATTTAATTTCGTTGTTTTTTAAACTTTGATTTGATTTGTAGCAAAATTTAGTAACATTATCTATTTCTTATTGTTGTTTTTACTAGATATGTACATACATACATACGAGTACATGCATTTACATACATACATATACTATAGATGTAAATACTTATGTCTCTACACTTTAAAATGTGTAAGTATTTTACTTTCGCACAAAAAATGACGTGATTCTCAGTCATTTCCTATTAATTAAATATTTTTGTTTGATACTAATTTTTTCATACTGATTTCTTGTTTTATTTTGCATCAATAAACAATACTTTTAGCTGATACATTCATACATAAATACATACATATGTACATATACAATAACAACAAATTATTAAATTTTATAGTGATACTATGTATGCATGTACATTCATATGTATGTAAATATTTTTTGTCATCAATATTTATTTTATTATAATTTTAGTATTTTTTATACACTTACGTCTTTTATTTTATTACAATATTTGTTATTAATTAAAACACAATTTAATTTTCCATCATTAAATCACACCGTATACCTACGATGTAGCGAAATTAAAATACCGAAAACAGCACCACTAATGCACAACCACCGCTGATAATAAAACGTTTCTAACTAAATGGGAGATGCGTTACTTAGTGAGCCGTAGCTACATTTTACTTATTTTATTAGTTATTTATTCAAAGCATAACAGGTTTTTGTATTTCATTTGGCACTAAGTTTACAGAGTGTGGAAATGTTATGCTCCCATTTTCACTTTATGGTTGGAAATTTTCTCTTACTTATTACACATGGCAAATATTTAACAGTTGTATTAAATCTCTTAAATTTGATGCTGTTATTTACGATGAAGTGTTAACAATATTGCTCCAAAAACATGTTTGCCAAGTACCCAAACGGCGTTGTCAACTTGCTGCTTTTCTCACCGTTTTTACAGCTTTTTCACATTTTTTATGGGACAAGTGCTCAGTGCCTTTTTTAAATTTTTGGTGGTTTTTTTTCGTGGGATGGCACTAACCCCAAACTTCAAAAAGTAATTTCGTTATCAACAAATCTTTTTTCACGTGTAATCATTTTAATGCAACCTTTTCCTTTCTGAATAATATTTTTTTGCAGCCTTGCAGAATAATAAATATATTTATAAGTGCACTATTTTTTATATGTAGATTTAGTAAAATAATAGAAAAATCGAACTTTATTGCTACAAGTTACAAATTTATTTGATTTGTAAATTAATGCGATATAAAACGAATTTTTTATGCGAATTTATATGATTGGATTTTTTTAATAAAAAATTTTGTCTAGTGAAAAATTACTGAAGTCTACTCTCAAATAGTGTCAGTGGCAACTTAGTATCCTTTTTCAATGCCTTCCGCTTGTACAAAAAGTAATCGGGATGTTAAAGTGTTAATCATATGAACGCATTGGCTCAATAGAACACGACTTAGTAACTTCTTCGTACACTTTATAAACAGCGTTGTCAACTTTGAAATTTCAAAACGCACAAAAATGGAGAAAAAAACGCACCATTCAACAAAAAACGCACCAAGTTCAGAATTTTTTTTTTTATTAAAAATTTTTCTTGAATTAATTTTGCGTCTTTACAACATTTAACTTTAGTCCAAAATTCTAACGTTTAAACAATATTGTGCCATTGCATGAAGTGAATCATTCTCCACCCTTTTTCAATATTTGATAATATTTCGACATCGGATTCAAATTGTACTGCTAATGGCATGATATCATATTTGTAATGGGATAAAACATTTTTTACAATGTTGGTTCTTGATGTCATTTGTAGCTAAATGGGCTTAAAGCTGCAATGTGTTTCCGTGTTCCAGCGTGCCGAACAAGATTGGGTATTTAGGCGTGATGTCGCATTTGCAATAAAAACATCTTGCTTTTGTGTTATTATTTGGTCAAGGCCGAATCCATTGCTTAAACTCACATTGTGAATCCCAAATCTTTTTATATTTCGCTTATTATCTCCCTTTTTAGACTCCATTATTGACACTAACTTTGAATATTTCTTTTAGTAAATAGAAATTTTATTAATTTTAGTGTTACAACACTAGGTCTGTTTCTTTACTCAACATTGGGATCCCGCAAGTCTCAAGAATACTTTGTTTTTTCTAAGCTCTTTAACATACTTGACAGCAACTTTTACGACAAAAAACAATTATGTACTCTGAAAATCTAAAAGGGACAACAAATTTCTTATAATGAAATGTTACAAATTATCTATAACAACAAGACGGTTTTTGTGAATGTGTTTTGGAACCTCTTAAACATCATTAATGGTTGCTCTTATTGTGGTCTGTAAAATTGAATGTAAAAACTGTACACAATTGAATGAAATGTTATTGAAACAGTTGTATTTTTTGTACAAAATTCTTTTTTTCATACTGAAACAAAAAATTATGTTGAATTTGTTTTGGAGCCACCCAAAATTAAAAAAACGCACCAAAATTAAATAAAAAGCGCACCACGCACCAACTCAGATATTTTTCGCACAAAACATTTAGAAAAGCACCAAAAAAGGTGCGAAACGCACCAAGTTGACAACGCTGTTTATAAAGTAGCAAATATTGAACAGAAAGTAAGATAAACATCATTGCGAGATGTAATGTGGTATACAGTCTTCGCCGCTGGAGTACACAAAGGCAACAAATAAAACTATCAAGTTAACATCAGATACTGTTACACTTATAACAGAGCATGAGATAAACAGAGGAACAAAAATAAATAATTATTTAAATTATACAGAAAAATCCTATGAAAGTAAACTATCACACAAACGGTAACACTGGCTATTAATTGTACTATTTTCTCTTAAATCTCTCCCAGTGCTAATCGCTGTTAAATCTGTTTGTATATGTGTTGTTATTGTGGAGCTGCGTTTCTGTTTATTTATTGGAATGGGGATTTTCCCACTTTAATGTTCAGTCATGTTGTTTGTTATTCAAGTGCAACAAGTGTGTTATTTTTATTTATTTTGATTTTGCATTCTTATTAGTGTTTAATATTTTTTTCTTCAAAATATACGTACGTACATATACATAAGCATGTACTCGTATACATATGTATGTATGTACATACATTTCTAAATGATTAAAATGTAAAACTTAATGTGTTTGTTAATGTGTAAGCGTTTGAATAAAAAGTGTTCCTAACGTATGTACATACATAGTATGCAAGTATATATGTATACATATATGTATATATACATACTAGTGATGTTACGAATACTCGTGTTCGATTATTCGACTATTCGCCTATTTTAAGATATTCGTATTCGTATTCGCCAAATTCAAGCGAATATTTTTATAACAATTTTTATTTTCTTTAGAAAGAAAGCCCTTTATCTTTGACGTAAGATAATAATCTTCCTAAAAAACAAACGAAAATTATTTTTCGAAACTGTCATTTAAAGTCTGATATGTAAATTCATATTATCATTTTAAGTTAGTAATCAATTCTCAGTAGAGAAATGTTGGACTTAAAAAATGGAAGAACTAAAATTTAATGTGTGAAAGTCCACCGAAAGTCACCTATGTAATGTTAACTTTACTGTAAACTTTAAATTTAAAATTAGTCTGTTTTTAATTCATTCAAATCATTATTCCATATATGTAATACCCACTAAGAGATTTTAATATAAAAAAATTTATACTAGCTAAATAATTTTTGCATGGATCCGAAAATTGCGGGTATATCATGTAGTTATTACACAAACATATTCCATACATTCATAAATACATACGAGTACACACAACATATTTCACATATGGAAGCATATCGTCGGTTGGTTACTGGAATGCCGCATGGATACTTTTTAGTTATAAATCAATTCTATATAATAATTGTGCGGTCTTTGTAAATCATTAATCCAATTTTTGATATCTCGAATCCAGGTTAGGTTTAGGTTAGGTTAGGAAGGGTAGTGTGAAATACACATCCCCTCGGAGACCCAATTGGATCCATTGTGATTTCCTTCATCTATAATTTATTGACTAATTAGTCTCCTTACTGCCCGAGGAGAAACAAAGAGCCGTTAACATCCATCATTCAGCCATTTAATTCCCATGATAAAGCCCCTGATATCCTCAAGTTAATACTTCGCGATATCACTAATGATATCGCGCCTATGGCGTTGCAGCAATGACAGATGATATGCTCTATAGTTTCTGGCTCCTCTTCATCCCCACATATCCTACAGAAATCCGGAGTGCCTTTTTCCCATATGCTGGTCCTCGCTCTAACCGTGCAATGGCCAGTCAAGGCGCCTACTAAGACTCTCAAAACCTTTCTATTCATACCCGAATCCAAAATTTTAATATTATCAAACATTGTTTTGCTTTATTTCTCATTTTTGTGCTATGAAGCATATTTCCAATGTATAAGTAATTCTATTATTACATATTTGTAATTGTTATGCTGCATGATGTTTTCAAATAACGAGAACGCTAATTGGTTTTTTATCATTATTTTTTTATTATTTTAAAATAAGAAACTATGTTAACTTAATTAAGCATCCCCTGCATACTGTTCTTCCACGGTCTTTGCATCGCTGTGCATATTATTCAGCATTTGATCTATATATTTTCGCAAAACATTGTAAGGCATTTTTTCGTTATGTCGCGATATTTATTGGGATTTTCTAAATTTATTAACTGGTTGTTGTGGAGTATACCTTCTACACCAACATCACGATTAAATCTCAAGCTCAAAATCTTTAGTAAAAATATAATTAAACTATTATCTCTATTCTTTAAAAAAAGTGGAATGGAAGTGAATGCCACTTTTTGCATCTACCCTCGTATAAATACTAAGTTCTACGAATAATTTTATTTTCTATCTTTTAAAATATCCACTTGATATATTTGGCTCATTACAGGTTTTTATTCATGCAAAAATTTATTGAAAACTTAGACAAACACATCAAACGGCAAGAGGAAAACTCGGCCAGATGCACTTCTCTTAATGGTCGTACAAAAAAACACTTGAAACATGTTTGTATGTCCATTTAAATGGTTTCTGCTTATTTTTTGGTATGTTTTAATTTTTGTATATTTTATATCAAGAGATATAAAATTTTATTGCAAAAATTTTGTACCATTTTAAAGTTTAAATTTACTTGCATTTGTACGCGAGTCAGTAAAGAATGGTTGTGGACAGCATTATAACATTTGTACGAGTATGTATGTATATGTTTTCAAATCATTGTGCTAATGTTTCCGTTATGACCGAAAAATCGTATTATGAAATTTATCCTAAATAGTTTTTTTTTTCTATCTCTTCTATTTATTTGGGCTAATTTCAATACAGAGCTGTGAAGGAATACGATAAGAAAACGAAAATAATTTAGTATCTCGTCTAACAAATAGAAACTTGGGGTTGTTCTGCTAGAAGCCGTTTTTAATACCACAAAAGAGCTAAATGTTTAGTTTTAAGCTGATATATTTTAAAATGAATTTTTCAGCTGTTATAATAACCAGAAGGCCTGAGAAAGATCTCCTTCTTGTAGCGCTACTGAAATTGAATTTCTTATTCAAATATAGAAACAAATTTTGCTCTGTTTACATCAAATAGTGTCAACGATTGCTAATTTTTGATCCTTTCAAAACAATTTGACTTCACTCGTTATGCCACAACTAAATCCGATGGCGATTCAATACATTTACGAACGCATTTAAATTTTTATTTATTTTCAAGTTTCTAAATATTCTTTAACAACTTATACAAGAAAATGTGGGTTATTTGGTCACACATGTAAAAAAAAATATATATATTTTCCACTAACGTCTATTGTAATGTTTGCCAATTTTAAAAATATATAAATTTTCCTCTTGAGCAAATAACAACAATAAAATTGCTTTTTTTCAATTGCATTCAAAAAACTGTTTACTTATTTTTCAATAACGTTTTGATTTGATTTAAAAATAACAAATATTAAAAAGCCAGCATCTCAAACTGTCAAAGTTTTAAGATTTTGCTGCATTCTGATTCTTTTAAATGTTTTTATTCGAAGTTTTGTTAAAATTACAATTGATTTTAGACAAATGCAAATAAAAGTGATGCGACATTTATAACCAAATGTGTTACAATATAGACGCCTTATGTAAACATTTATCTGCATACATATGTACGAGTATATATTTAGAGCAGAGTCCTTCAAACATACAGTCAGTCTTATATCATGCTTTTATTGGTTGCTCGTTTTGATCGTTATAATTTCTTCTTTGCGTCTACAGTGTGACCACAGTTGAAAATTAAAGCTATTGTAAAATTCGTTAAGAAACTATTGGTATTGCTAATTGATCTTAATGTAAATCTTTCTTAAATACGAAATGACTTAACAATTTATTAACTATTCATTGCATTCGTTTTTTTTTTTTTTTTGAAGGACCAGCACTCGGGGATGGACCCTATTTATGACATGCATTGTGCCGGAACTAGGGAGAAAGGATAGGGTATAGAAGTTATTTGGTGAAAAAGTAGAAGAAGTCTTATTTCTTATACAACTCTGATATTGAGTGTTTTTTTATTAATTTTTATAGCAGTGTTGCAGTCCTCTGGTGTTCAAGTAGACAACATTGTCATATTTTACGAAATTGTTTAGGACTCTGGGTAAGAAAGTTATTAGAGTTTTAAATGATTGTGAAAGAGAAAAAACGAATGCTTAATTAATTTTATTAGAATCACATAATATTTGTAGATTATTTAAAATTTAAATGTGATACAATATTATTTTTAGATCATAATATGATGCTCCTGCATTATGATTTCTTCAAACATGTCCATTTTGTTGCATGGACTTTTTGGAATGATATTTTGGTCTTATGAATTTTTCATCATTTTATCGTAGATTTTCTTGGAAATTTTCCCTTTAATACTGGGCGAAAATATCTTTATCAATACGAAAGAAAAACACTGACTCTACTGACACTACTGCGACACATTTGTCAGGAGTAGAGAAATAAATAAAATTATTTATTTAGTTGCTCCTAATTTCTTTTTATCAAAATATGATTTAAAAAACCATTAAAACTATTTACATCTAATTAACTATAATTTTGTTCAATACGACAACCATATTATACTTAGAGCAACTATATTTTCTTAATAGTTTGATTTGTCTTTAGCAATATTATTTAATTATGTATATGTACCACATTGCTTTTACATTGGAGTTACTTCAACCATGTTTTTTTCCTGTGTATCGAAGCACTTTTCATTTGTGTTTTTATTTTAAACCGCTTTTTTAACGTATAAATGTGTGCATGTGTTATAAAAACTTGAAGACCGCAAAAAGCTACTAGTGACCGTATTTGGCCTTATGGCGTCAACTATCCTTCTGACCGGATATAATCTAAACAGATATTGTAGTCTAAGTACTTGTACTTACATGCATTCTCAGCTCACACATACACTTACGCTAAAGGTTTACATTCAAACATACAAAACTAACAATAATATGGCTCAATGGCAAACAAAACTTGATATCACAATATTCCCAATTCGATAGTTGAAAATTAATTTTTTTACAGGTGTGGATAAAATTATACACTAAAGCTGCAAAGTAGTTTACTTGTTCGCTTCTACAATTTTTTTATAGTGATCTCACAAAAACGAAAAACAAATATAATTAAAAATGTTTAAAAGAGAAAACAGGGGCCAAATCACCGCATACGATATCGAATTAACTATCGTATCGAATAACATTACGATACGTGTCGAATAAGCAAATTGTGGCATACGATGCGTGAAATTACGATACAATTCATGCGATATCGTATGCGATAATACCAAAATGCGGTGATTTGGCCCCAGAATAATTTGTATATGCTATAATTTTTAATTCTTCTGTTATGGTCTTAAAAGTACATTTGAATTTTGGTGCAAGAGATGGGCAAGATTTGTAACAAAAATAAAACAAAATAAATAAATAAAAGAAAAAATAAAACAAAATAAATAAATAAAAGAAAAAGTGGTGTACGATACGATAGAAATGACTTTCAATGAAAGAGGAAGATGAAACCACTCAGAATAGTCATACTTAATATCTTAGATTATATATTTTTATTTTTATCTAAATACATGGTCTTTAAATCTTTTACTATGCGGCAATTTTTAATATTTATTCGATTTTATTGCCAAATAATGTTTATTATACAAAAAATGTATATAAGATGAGACAAATAAACAACGCAACAAAAAACCAGAGTTTGTTAGAAAAATCAAGGAATAATATTAAAGAAAAAAATAAAGAAAAAGTTTTAATTAATAATTTTAAAATTTTGTTCCAATACTTGATTCAAGAAATTATGTTTTCAAAAATGAATTTGGTTATAAGAAAATTGAACAGATTCATATCCAATAAAATTTCTGAGTGTTTTTTTTTTTAAAACTCTTTTACTTCTACTTTGGAGATTCTCAGTTTAGACTTGAGAGTATGTGTATAAGTAATTGAAGGTTTGAAAACTTTTCAAAAGTATGTAATGGTAAAGATCTACTGATGACTTGGCTTAGCAGCCAATGAAATGCACCATATAAATTAGCTGCCCATAACAAACAAGTTAAGTTTTAAATAACATAAAATTACCTTTTCCTAAATAACTTTTAATAGGGTTTTTTGCTGTCGTCTATTATCGAAACTATTTTACATCATAGTTTTCGCCCATACAGATTATAAAATGTTGTTGTAGGCATTTTTAGACAATTTAAAATAAAAAAGCAATACAGCACAGATTGTAGACGCCACTGGAAAGTAGATATAAAAACTAAACGTCTTTTATTATTAAAGACTCAATGTTGATAAAGATTAGTTCTTAAGCTAAAAGGATTTTTTTTAGGCTCAGCAAAGATGAGTAAGTTCGTAAGAAATTTATTTAAAGTCTTGCTACATTAAAGGTCAAATATACAAATAAATAAATAACGAAATAAGCAAAAAACAATTATTTCAACTTTGAAGTAACATTCAGTCGACTACTTGACGCACAACTTTCTTCGGAATTACAATAGTGTATACAAGAGTGGCGATGTGGAAATATACTGTTAATAAAATAAAATAAGGTTCATCAATTCGTAACAAATCTTTAACCCCCCTCTACCGTCTGGAGCGTTACATAATATGTACACAGCCCCTATGAGCAGGATTAAAAAATTAATTGTTAAATTTATTTCATTTCCTATAATGTGCAAGAAGTGAAATGGTAAGAAATACCAGAAAAAGTTAAAACATAATAAACATTTTGTTTTGTTTATTGATAATTTCTAATGATTATTTTTTCAGCTCAAACGATCGTTTTCCCTATAGCTGTTATGAGCTCAGCGAATGCAATAGTAATATTTATAATATTATGATTCCAGAATTGAGCAATACATCATTTCCGGCAGTGTGTGATTTAAAAACTTCAGATGGCGGATGGACGATCATACAACGACGTCAAGATGGTTCAGTAAACTTTAATAGAAACTGGACAGAGTATGTTAAAGGATTTGGCAGCTTAAATGGTGAATTTTTCTTCATGCACTCACTTCACTGGGAGAAAGGCAAGAACTTTACATTATATTAGAGGACTTTGAAGGCGGAAGGCGCTATGCTAAATATGGCGAATTTAAAGTCGATTAAAAAAAAATTACTTTTAAAACAAACAAAAATTTGTTTAATTGTTTTTGTTTTAAATGTAATTTTGCGAAAGCAAAAATCGTTCAAAATTGTGGGCCAAGCAGTTAATACATCAGAAGCTCGTAATTAAACATAAAAAGATAATATAGACTGTATGGAAGGTTGAACTGACATCATAATGTTTCGAGATCGACCATGGTATCATCATCATCAGATCTCTTTGCCGTTTCGACCTCACTGCCACTTCCGACAGCTTCGTTGGGTCAGCTTTTCTTGCACAATTCTAAAATATTTTTAACAAAAACTTTTCTCGGCAAAAAGAAGTTATTTTTTTTTAAAGTGAAGAGAATCTATATTGGTTTAGTTCGTTACAAAATGTATGAACGTTGAGCAAAAATATATGAAAAATATATTTCGGTAAAATCCTGTGCGGTTTGAGTAGAATTTTGTATCAGTTTTTTGAGTGATATCCGTATAAATTTTTTAATCAAATCATTCTACCGTATTGTTGGCACAATACCCTGGAGTAAAAATTGCTGTAGCATTCACCCAATAACAACACCTTTGCCAAGTATTTTTTCTTTATTAATGTCACTTTATGATTTATTATTTTAATAAAGCGATGAGAAAAAACATTTATTAAAGGCAGTTAAATTTCGAAGACTTTATGAATTTATGCAAATACTTGCATATACATGCAGCGCTAAAAGATTTGGTAGTATAATGTTTTAATAAAAAATATAACTAACTTGTATACATTATATACATATATATGTACATATGTTTATGTTCATTCATAGCTGAAGTACTTTTGTGACAAGTACTACTACAGAAAAAAACAGCAGCAACAGTAACAAATGACGACTTAAAAATGGTACTCAGAATTCAGTATTTTCCTTTATACATGCAAAAGTGTAAATTGTTTAATATTTTTTTGAGTAGTGTGGTGAAGAAATCACACGAATAATATTTGCCCGATTAATCGAAAATTTGTAACTAAATAATGTTCGAACGATTAAAAATGCGAAATTTCGAATAAATGCATGATAGAGTAGTGTTTTAAAAATATGGCAAGCTTTTCCAGTAAGTTTAAGTGAGCAAATATATGACACCATCATTAAGAAACTTAATAAATTAATTTAAATAAATAGAACTAAATCCTTTTTTATTGTTTGTGATTGGTGTTTATAAATTCATGGCGATAAAAAGAACAGGTGTGTCGTTACTAAAATCGCCTAGAAAAATTCTGAACTATCTGAAATATCTAATTGAAATTATTACAAAAACCTTTTTTTAGTAGAATTTGATGTTATTTTAAATGTCATTGTACGAATGAAAGAACTCTTTCGGTATCGGCGAACAGATAGTAAATTTCTTTTATTTAAATAATTCGAATAAAATGAATACCATCTCTATTTCTCGCATTAACTTGAAAAGGTAAAGAAAAAGGGTTTTATGGTTAAAGCCACACTCATCTTTAAGTAGGTGTGTGGGTGTGTGTGTGTTTGTGTTTTATGTAAGTTGATTATTTTGAAAATAACTGCTCAAATACTCGTGCATGAGTAATTTTTAGAAACAAGCGCTCTTTTGCCATTTTATGTGTGTGCACTTTAAACCGGCTCAAGTGTACATAAATCCATATTGAGTAAAGATTTGCATACTTGTAGGCGCTACTGTGTAAATTGTAAAACCGTGTTCTTGCAAAATATCAAAATTATATTTTATATAAATTGCAAAAAAGGGTTTTATTTTTATTTCTATCTGTTGGAATAATATTCATTACAGTTGTAAGTATAATGATGAGAGTGTCTGCACAAGAAATATGTATACATACGATGCTTGTATATAATATCTATAATTGAACACTTATATGCTTTGTAGACTTGAATTGTCTTATTATAAGTACATTAGAGATTCCATGTCTATCTCTGTTCTAACAATTATTAAAATGAAATAAGATAAAAACTCAATGTCAGTTTAAGATTTATTCATTCATAAAATGAGTGCTGCTACTAAAAAAGAAGTATATAATTTGTGAAATTTAATGTTGATTTAAACTAATTTTTCGTTTTTTTTTTTTTTGTTTCTAATCTTCTATTTAAATTGACATCAGAATGTTCATAGTGGATATTTATATATTTTTTTTATAATATTTTTGAATAAACATTTCCCCTTTAGTATTTTGGCAAACAAAATGTGGTCTATAAAATTTAAAAAATCCTATTCATATTATGTATCATTTCTCTGCTCCTATGAGATGAAGATTTCCCTCAAATTGTCGAACAGGTAAATTAAATTTTGAGTTTGATTGAGCAGACGATACAAATAAACGCATACGAAGTAGAAAATTTTTAATTTTTTTATTATTTTATCTGTAGCTTCAATGAAAGTTGAGCACACAATCAATATTTAAATCATAAATCTAGACCAAAATTTTTTAGCTACTGTTGCTTCTGTAGAAAGAATTGTATTTAGTTGCATTTTAATATTATTAATATCTATTTTTAAATATATTCGATTATAAAAGAACTTTTGAAAACATCATTTAACTTAAAAAAAAATATTTTTGTTTAAATAAGCAAATTTTATTTGATTTAAGCGTTTGGAGTGTAAGACAATAAAAAAATCAAATGTTGGGACTTTGATTTCGGTTAGATATACATCTAGGTGCATGGTAGTGCGCCAGGCCAAGTTCGGCCACACGAAACCATTCGTGATCGGCAAAGATCGGAATGTTTGTCATACTAGTCGAAGTTGTGTTTGGTTGGATTGGCATATATTTTATTGTTTGGTATTTTTATAGCGTCATATTTTATGAAAAAAAAATTTTTTTATATATATGTTTTTGCATTTTTGTGTGGATGGCTAGTTTTCATTGAGGAAACTGTTGCTGAACAATATATTACAGAGAATTTATTTTCATTTTGTAGTAAAAAATATGACTAGTTGTCAAGTACAAAATTTTTTTTAGAAAACTGGAAATTTATTTTTTATCAGGTAAATACTCTACTACCAAAAATTGAAACGGATCATATTTTCTCACTAGTCGCTAGTATAATAAATAAAAATAAAAAAATAACATTAAACCCTGGATATTTTACAGTGAAAAACGCGTAGTAGTGCTATTTTCACTGTTGGCGTATACGTTACGTGAAATTTTTAAAAATTGTATGTAAAGTATACTCGTTATACATTTTCTTAAATTAAATTTAAGGATCTGAAACGTAATGATGTGAATATAGATGAATTTTTTGCCGTATATTCATATGGGCATTTCCACAGAAATGTCTAGTTTTTCTCACGTAATGTCACCAAGCCATTAAGCTTGTTTCTCGAAGAAAATTTTATATATTATCTTCTATTTTTGTATTTTAGCATACACTAGTAATTACGTCAACATTTAGTAAGAGTAGGGAAAATTCGAGCAGCATGGCTATAAAATACAAGTTTAGTTGCATGGTAACGTTACGTGACAAAAAGTAGACATCTCTGTCGAAATGCCCATATGTATATAACAGAGAAGTAAGTATATGTAACAATTTTAATATAGTATTTTTTATAAAAGCATACAATTTTTTAGCCACCACTATTTTTTTTATATTTTTCTATGAGTATTTAAGAACATAAATTTTCTTTATAAATTTATTGGTGCAATACTTTATGGCAGGCATTATTTTATTACTTTTTATGGGAATTTATTATATATTGTATTCGTTTTTGGTTTCTTTAAAGAAACATTTATATGAAAGATTTTATTGATTGCTGAAAAGAAATTACAAGAAATAAAAAGCACCTCCTCATGCCTTAGATAAGTGTATCAGATTTAAATATATCTGTTTATCATCCAAATGAAATAAATACCTAAAAACAAAATTATTTTCTATTTGTTAATACCCTGCAGGAGTATCAAACTAGTATTTTACTAGTACCAAAGTCACCAGTATTAGTTCTCAACTGTAAACTTTCCTACATGTTAATACTCAAATTAACATTGGGTGTGTCGGGAAAATTACTAGTACCATTGGTACTTCCTACTTACTAGAGCACTTGAACCCGATTGGGTGCTTAACCACTTATTTCTTCCTTCAAGCACAGTTAGGTTCATAAATTCTTCACAAATTCTAATTTGTTTTTGGGGATTTCCATTACAAAGCACCCTGTTATTATATTCACTAATCTGTTTTTTAATTTTCTTTTAAAATATCTTTTTGAGTTACTCATTTTTAGAAAATTTAAAAATTACCTTTTAATATTATTTTATTTTTTAAAATGTCACTCAGAAAACCGCTGCTTACTTTATTTAATGTACGAATAAATAAACTGCAAGGTCGGCTAATAATTTTCAGCGAAAAATTACGCATACTGTTCTTTGTTTTAAATTTGATTTTGCTTAAAAAGTGTCGCAACAATTAAAAAAATGAAAATGGCAATTCGCATTTAAACATCATCCAAAAAGTGATATGAAATATATCATTAATGATGGCTTACGTGGCTGCCTGTTACGCACAAGCATTCAAGTAGAATCATAAGATTCCTTTTTGACAGTCCGTATTCGTTGCCCTCAAAAGCATTGAATCGAACTGTTCGTGCAGACTTTTACGGAAAGCACAAAACAACCATCATTAATGATATGTGTCAAATCAATTTACAAATGAACTACTTGAAGTACTAGTACTTTCCTACATAAACTATAGCACCTTTTCAACTACTGCTGTTTGTACTAGTAATTGTACCAGTAGCTTTTAGACAATTAACGCTAAATCTCCTGCAGGGTATTTATACTGGCTAAAGTTCGTAAATGGTAATAATCCTAGAAATATGGTAGACTGGTCTCATGTAAAAAGCCACTAATTTGAATTTATTTTTCAAAATTTACTTTTTAGTGATTTAAAAACAGTTCACACAAATGAACTTTCTCAAAAAACTTAAGTTCAATATTGTCAAATATAACGTTTTATTTTAAGTTAGTGTCTTTCAACATGAGACTAACGATATGAAGTTTATATAAAAAAACTAAGAAAAATAAATAAGAAAAACAATTAAATTCTTTCAAAGTTGTTTGTACTTTTTAACTCAATTATAACTCTTTCACAACACAATTTTAATGTCTTGTGAGTTTCATGTCTAGACATGCTACTTATTTTTCCGAATTATTGAGTTTCAAATCACGATAACAAATCCACATTCATGTAATTGAGATTTAAAACTATTAAATTAATCAAACAAAATGCAAGAATCAAAATACGATACGAGTACAAAATAATATAAGAATAGTAGGGTACTATCAGACTCACACCAGACGCATGGGTCCCCACTATAACGACTACTGCGAGGAAAAAGAGGAAAATATCATGCATTTTCTGTGCCTCACAAAAAGGACCCAAGTGGGATACTTTTCTTTTTCACCTCTTTTTTGCTCGCTTCACATCTTTTATTCTTCAAGTAAGAAAAACAACATTGGAAGAATTTTCAACATATCCCTTAACGTTAATAAGCATCACTTCCTTAACACAGTAAATGTAAAATAAGTTGAACAAGGAAGGAAGAACAAATTCAAACAATGTTAAATAAAATTTAAAACATGATCTCAATTTGCTTTCGACTACATGCGTCAAATACTGATATTAAACATGAAATACATAAAAATGTTAAGGCACCCACGTGGGAGACGACAAAAGCCACAAGTGCATGTTTTCTTGTTAAAGCTGCAAAAACAATAACAACAGTGTAACTGACGAAAATAGAGAAAAGTTATAAATGCGGTAAATTTTACATAAAGACATGAGGAAATGTACAACAATGAACAATTCATGTATTTAATGCATTTATAGTCACGTTGTGCTAAATTTTAATTTTATAAATTTTGCTTGTGGAAACAAAAGACAAAAACATGAATGTGCATGTTATTGCAAGGACTTTACGGCATTACAATTTCATTCTTAGATTTTAGAGTGTGTTATAAAATAAATAGAGACATATCGATATAAGACGGATGGATGGCTTTTTTAAAACTAAGTCTATCGAAGAGAATCTGTACATGACAACCCAAATTGTGACAAAAGTGTATCATCTTGTGCCGAAATAATTATAAATAATTAATAACTGTCACCCAATGTTTTGTACAACAACTCATAAAAAGTAAGTAGGATTTTTTGTTATCACAGAGTGATAATTATGATATTTGCGAACATACCAACGAACTACAAAATTCTATAAAAAATAAATTAATTGTCGAAATTCTTATCAAAGTGACACATTCACATCTCAAATATTTTTTAAAATAATGAATATAATTCATATAAAACTAATGGTGTTTTCTTTTCTACAAAAAAATGGTACATCTCCATGCAGAAAGTGTACTTTGATGTTCGTTTCTTAAAAAGGGTGCTGTGTATGATTCTAGAAAAATTAAAATTTTACTAAAAATTAAATAAGATCTAGAAATTTTCGTAATCTATTTGAAAAGTAATTTTTTACTTAAATTTACCACATTTCTTAAAGATCTTAAATAAAATGCTCAACTTCTAAAAGTGACGCTTAAACTTACACAGTTTTAGTCCTGTTTAAATATTTGTTTCAAAATAATATTCGCCACTCAATTTGCAACAAAAGTAAATATTGGTAATATTCACTATTATTACTTTGATAATAAGAAGGACTATTAACACTTACATACATACAAAAATTCAGACTCTGTCTAAACCAAAGAAAATATGCAAATTTATGAATGCTACACTTGGGCGAGCATATTGAAAGATACTCTTGATAAGAAATTAAAAGGAAAAATTGAAGTAAAAACACTCAAGAAAACTTAAGGAGAATATACCGGGTCAATAAATAAACGTGTGAGTACAAGACACTTTTTTACACACATTTAATTATTTGCATATTTGACATCAATGTGCATATTGGAAAAATAATATTTGTGATATTCTACTTAAATATGATACAAAGAAATATATGACGAATGTATACAAATAATAAACTTTCTTAACTGAAATCAATAGATTTTTTGATAGAATTTATTTTTTAATTAAAATTAAACACCTTTGTTTGCCAATTTAAAGTGCAGATTCTTGAAAAACCATTACGAACTTGTGCTTGTTACTTTTTAAATATTGGAACAAATGCTAAATTTCTTTCGTGTAAAATATTAGAAAAGAATTGGGAACTTTTGTTTTCAAGTTAAAATATAAAAAGTCAACGAGTTTCTTGCGCATTGCAAAACAATAATATAAAACTTATATATCATTTTAAATTTAAAAGGAATCCATCAAGTGTCATCGAATAAAAAGGATCTTTATTTCATTACCTCGACAACATTGCATCGAATCGCATTTAATGAAAAAAGTTTATAAAAAACCATTTTTATTTAACTCATCTTAAATTTTAATATACAAAAGTAAATTCTTGTGAAATCTCCAACAACAATTTTAAGTACTCTCGAAAAAGGATACTTCAATAACAACGAGCAACAAATAGGACAAGAGTAAACTGAAAGCAGTATAACGAAATAAAATAAATATTACATTGAGAGTAAAACGTTAAATAAACGATTAAATAAAAAGTATTTTCAGTCTTAAAATGTTTTTGGAAAAAAATGTAGCTGGTTAGCAAATGTGTTTGGAGGAGCTAAAGAGAATTATAATGCAGATTGCTTAATGTTAATGCCAAAGGTAGAAGCGTTTGGTGTATAAAAAATTTCGTAGTGTGAAAAATTTTGCATGATAATTAAGAATACGCTTGATTAATTATTCCATGGAAATGGTAAATAATCGTTTGTAAAATAACTTGAGTTTAGAAGTGAGTGAAGGTGTTGCAATTAATTTAGAAATGAAAACGTTTTTGCATAAAATATAAAAGCAAGACAGTAAATAAATGTGATAATTATGGCGGCTACTGTGGAAAACTTTTAGATGCAGAAATCGTTCAAAAGAGACAAGAAAACAAACCAGTGAAAAGAATATTAGAAATCTATTTCTTTTTTTTTTTTTTTTAATACAAATTCTAAATTTTATGCAAGAAAACTAAATCTTAAATTTATTTTTTTTAATGAAATGCAATTATTGAAAACTAAATAATCTATATGTATATAAAAAATTGTTGCAAGTGTGTTTTCACTTTATAACTCAAGAACGGTCAAACCGAATTCGATTAAATTTTTAAGGTTTGTTCGAATGGTCGTGTAGAAGGTTTTTGTACAGTTTGCACGAAATCGGTTATGACTCTTCATGACAACATGTGATTTTGTCCATATAAAAAAAACAACAACAAATACGTAGGCGCCTATGAGCGTGTGCGGTATGTATACTGTGTGCTGGCTTCATACACACGTTAAATACACGTTGTAGCGCATACACGCATACACATTGACAGCTGTCAGTGAGTAATCATTATAAGTTTAAATCGAAATTTATAAAAGTAAATATCTTCCGTGCGTAGCCCCGGGGGGGGGGGGGGGGGTGGTTGTTCAGCTAGTTGAGTATAAATTCATATCCACACATAAATACATGTGTAAATGTTTATATTTATAGCTTTATACAATATCTGATTGGCGATGGTCCGGCAGGAACAATAAGGTAGTTATTTTAATCAAAGAAACTTAATTATTCAGGCATAAGTTTGCATAATTTAATTTTGAATTAAACGTTCCAAAGGATTTTGCATTTACATCTAAATTGGTATCCCCGGACGATCAGTTGTCAATCGTAAATTATGGTATTGAAGTCTATTCGGCAACGAATCGAACTAATCTTAAAAACATTCGGAAAGTTGTAGATAGAATAGTAAGATATGAATATGGTCTGAAGGTGCAAGATCACATCTCATCACATGTCAAATTGTTTTTTGGATTCTCATTTGTACGGTATATTCGGTTAAGATTGCTGTTGTTATTTTACAAAATAATTTTCAATAAAACCCCACCCAATTTGTATGATAAGTTTATTTTTTCAAGGTCTACTCTCTCACCCCAAATCATTATACCTAGAATTTTTCTTTCAATATTTGAACATTCTTTTGTAGTTAGCATTTCAAGAGTTTGGAATTTTCTTCCCAATAATTTAAAAAATTTTACTTTCACGTTTTCTAGAGCAAAGTTATTGTTTCTGGAACACTTTGCAAATCAAGAAGTTTAATATTGTTCCTTGTTATAATGTTATATTGAATTTAAATGGTATCTTTAAAGTATATGAATCTGTTAATATCATTATTTTTAGTTTTAAGTGTTACATTGTTTTTGCACATTATATAATACTATTAGCCGTATATTATGGCCCATAATGGCTCGGTTAATTTAAATAAATGAATAAAAAAAAAAAGGGTTCGTTGAACTAAATGGCAAAGAAGAGGAAAATACAAAAATTGAGAATTGCTTAGCAAGATCCAAGATCTAATAAACGACATTTGGGCCATATGACAAATTTAGTAAAATTTTGCAAAATTTTAGTTAATTTATTTTTGCTTTTAGTTGTCTTACAACAGCGTTTATAAAACTTTTTTTATACTGCATCATATAATTATTCTAACTTTGTTGTCTCGAACGTATTTATAAATGAACAACATAGAAAAACAACTGCATTACTTAATTTTTATATAAAATTCGTTTAAGTTAACTACATACATAATTACATATGTATATGCCCTTATACAACGACATAGTCACATTTAACATTGATTTATTTAAAATATTTCGTCTCGAATAAGAAGAAAACACGTCGACACTAAAGCGAATATCTTGTGTAGGAAATATATTCCATTATTTTTTAAATAATAATACAGAAGAAAAACACAAATTGACAAGAAAAGTTTCATCACAAACATTTTTGTTATAATTTTTTTATTCGACTTTTCTTATAACGAATTCTATTCATATTTTTTTTTTTCATTTACAAGGACTTTTGCTGAAAGAAATTTCTATTTATAATATTAAATTCCATTTTATACACTTCCTTTTAAATTTTGTTCTTAGTTACAGAACTTAGTGCTTATTGGAGAGATGGAAAGATTGCGGGAAGGCGCAGAGACACTAATTGGGTTAATACTCTTTTATAGCTTTGCCTATTTAAGTGGTAATAACAGCACAGCAGAAACAACAATAAATATATTTTTATTGCATCTTTGCTGGTTTTTGTTCGGCTCATTTGAGCTTGTTAGTAGTTGCTATTACGGGTGTACAGCAAATGGACTGTTATTGTTGTTATTACTTAATATTGGTTGGTTATTGTTGATTTCGTTGTTGTTATGAGTGGTACTTTGATGTTGTTAATGTTTCAGCCATAAGGAGAATAATAATAATAAATTTGCATTCTCTCAACAATTGATTTTTTTATTCAAGATTTTTTTGTTGGGTACTTTTATGTGTGTAAATAAAAATTAGTAATTGAATTGATTAGACGCGAAAATTGTGAAAACTCTTATCTCAAAAGGTGATAGAAGACGATAGTTTTGAAAAATTTAAAAGTTTTAATATTTTTCCTGGGACAATTCGCTCAAAACTATTTGCGTCATCTAATGTTTATTTATAATGCTTCTTCAATTCAACCAAATCAACAAGCGAGATTTAACAATATTTTTTGTGCAGATATCGAAAGGCTTTTGACTGAAAAACGTAGAGCTCGATGAGAATCGCAACGTTACAGATCGCCCCAGCTAAAATTAAGGCTTAAGGAGTGTACCAAGCAACTTAGAAAAGTTTTAAAAACACAAAAAACAGCTTCCCTCCAAAAATTTCTTCAAGAACTAGATTCAGCAAATCAAACAGATTATTCGCTGTGGCGTGCAGCCAGAGGTCTTAAAAGGCCGGTGATATGCAAACCTCCATTACGAGCCTCTAATGGTGACTGGGCAAGAACTGATCCTGAAAAAGGTGCTCTTTTTGTTAAACACTTAGAAAAAGTATTCACTCCGAATATTTCTGCTGATATTGTTGAACTGCCACCAGTCGTCTCTTTACCAGAAATTCCGCTAAGATTTAATATTGTGGAGATTGAAAAGGCAATTACTAGTCTTAACACTAAAAAAGCCCCAGGTATTGATAAAATAAGTAACAAAATGCTGCAAGAATTGCCTTTCATTGCAAAACGATTAATACTATTCATCTTTAATAGTATTTTACGACTGCAATACTATCCGGCAGAATGGAAGGTTTTGATGATTATTATGACACCAAATCCCGGCAAGGATCATACGAAGGTTGAATCCTATCGGCCTATTAGTTTATTGCCCAACATTTCGAAATTATTTGAAAAGCTGTATATGAGCAAGCTGATGCCTATAGTGAGTAGAAGTGGATGCATTCCAGATCATCAATTCGGTTTTCGCAGTCAACATAGCACTATTGAACAAACTCACAGACTTGTGAATGTTGTTAGAGACATTTTTAAAAGAAAGAAATATTGCTCCGCACTCTTCATTGATGTTGCACAAGCCTTCGACAAAGTATGGCACGAAGGTCTAATACACAAATTAACACAAAATCTACCCGCAAACATCGTCAAGTTTTTAAAAAGCTAACGAAAATTTATAGTTCGAGAAGGTAACTTTTTAAGATCTCCGCAGTCGATACAAGCCGGAGTTCCTCAAGGCAGCATCTTCGGTCCTTATTTTTTTTAATATATGCCCCTGACTTACCGTTAAGCAGTAACATTCACACGTCAACATTTGCTGATGATACGGCTTTTCTAAGCGTTCGTGAAAATCCTGTAGAAGCTTCCCGGAATTTACGTCACTTTTACATTGCGCAGGGAAACATGCCCGCCTATACAAATCAACACCGACACTATACCGCAGCACACTGTAGTAAAATATCCAGGCGTTCATCTTGATCGTCGTTTGAGGTGGAAACCGCATATAGACGCAAAGTTGACACAAATGAAATTAAAAGCAGCCCAAAGGAATTGGCTTATTGGAAGAAATTATATACTAAGCCTAGACTGTAAACTTCTACTATAGAACGCGATCCTGAAACCAATATAGTCCTATGTAATCCAGCTATGGGGCACTGCCTCAGCATCGAATGTAGAAAAAATTCAAAGGCGACAAAATAAAATTCTACGTACAATACTGCAGCCCCCTGGTATGTCAGAAACCATAGAATTCATAAAGATCTAGACGTTCCGTTGGTGAAGACAGTATTTTCGAAACACGCGAAAAAATACATTAAAAAACTTGAAATGCACCCAAACCCATTTGCGCGTAATATTCTAGAGTATAGAGGCCACACCCGGACTAGGAGGAGGGACACTGTTTCTCTCAGCCGTACACGAGAGATGTAAATCAACAAAAATCAACCGTTGAAATTAAAAATTTTGTTTAGTATTGGCTAAACATATATTTAACATTTTTAGTTTTAAGATTTGAATAACTTATTGATGTTTCAATTTATAATTGAAGATTAAATAAATAATAAAATTGAAAAAAAGATCTAATGTTTATCAAAAGCAAACTTTTTTTCAAACTTCGTTATTTGAGACTCCATCTACTCATAAAATTTAGATGCGGAAACATTTGTTCATCTACAATATTATTACAAAGAAAACTGCATCAATGATATCCTTGAACTGTGTTTCGCGTTAACGTATGCAAATGGCTTTATCCTTTCTATTTTCCTACTGTCATCTCAATGCATGAAATGTCTGAGCATGTTTGTGAGTACCAGATCTGCACTGCGAATAACTGTTGGATTAGTCTTCCAAATAAATGGCATATGTAGCTTATACTTGTATGCATGGATGTATGTTTTTATTAGTTTGACTGTTTTGCATGTACACATTCTCAGATGTTGTTTAATGTCGTTTATATTTTTAATATTTAATGCCGGTCTTAATGCACTTTAGCTTTAATGCATAATAGCTTTATTAATTCTTCATTAACTGGCATAGTTTGCTTAGATACGAGTTTAATGAAAATTATATGAGAATTAATTTCCAGAATAGGAATGACCTAAGAATATTTTACAATTTCATTAATAATAAGTTCTTCTGGATAACTTATCACCTGTTTGCAACAAATATATAATAAAAATAATTAACAAAAAGGCTTAATAAAACAAAAACTGTTACGAAAGTTTGGCGTCGAAAATATCAACATGAACTTTGAGGATTTCATTCCTTAAATATTAGGAATTTTTCGTTCTTCTTTAAATGAAAAATGGTCAGAAATCGAAAAATATAAATGAAGCTTTTGTTTTTTATATTAATCGTACATTTGCAAATATTTCAATCTTATTTCCAATCGTATTCATAGCGGTCGTAACGATTTCTTTCTCTATGGAATTTTACGATACGGCGATACTCCCTGAGGACCCTCTTAATTGCCATACATATGGCTTCATTGTTTGGGGCTCTATTAAACATCACCATTTATTTTGAATTAAAATATTAAAAAACAGAAAAATGGCCCCAAAGTAGGAAAAATTACCCTAAATTGGCAAAATGCACCAAAAAATATCTTTGATCTTTTGAATCGAAATATTTTCGACTTTAAAAATAACAAAATAAATTTTTAGTCCAATTTTTTTTGTTTATGCTTTTCTGATTTTTATATGTATGTAGATTGAACTGCAAAAGAGAACAAAATAGAAAGAGTAACTAATTGTACATTTTGTATAAATAATTATATGTATTGCTTATCTAGGCCTACCTGTGTACGAAATTTCAGCTTTCTATCTATACTGGAAGTGCCCCATACAAAGAAGGGGAAACCTAGTCCCCCCAAGTGAAAAGTGCCCGTTTAAAAATTATTTTTGTTAATTTCTCATCAGGACCTACCTGTGTACGAAATTTAAGCTTTCTAGCTGTACTGAAAGTGCCCCATACAAAGAAAGGGCACCCTAGTCCCCCGTGTGGAAAGTGTCCGCTTTCAGATTTTTCTGGTTAATTTCTCGCCAAGACCTACCTGTGTACCGAGTTTCAGCTTTCTAGCTATACTGGAAGTGCCCAATAATATTGATGTGTCAGTTAGTCAGTGAGTGAGTCAGTGAATATGTACTAAAATATGGACTTTTCAAACCTTAATATCTCGGAAGATTTTACGGTAGAACTTTCAAATTAAACCTGTGAGGTCACCTCTGTGGGCAGACCTTATGTTTCAAGTTTCATTATATTATGATCAAGAGGAGCAAAGTTATGAGGGGGATAAAAACATCTCGAATGATTTCGTGTAAATATACACACTCTGTGGCCGAACTTGGCCTGGCGCACTATCGTGCGCCTAGATTTAATTAAATTTTGCCTATTTTTTTTCGTTGTTATTTCAAAACAAATGTTTTTCTTACATACAAAAATACATACTCGTATATATTTTTTTTAATTTTTGTTTGGCAGACATTATTTGTAGAAATAAACTTTTGATATGCTTAACAGGTTTCCATTGTTAATTTTTTCCATTTTCTTTTGTACTGCATAAAAATATTGCACGAAAACTGAAAAGTGAACAATTCTGTCTCATATATTTTGCAACAACGACGTGTGACATTGACTCGTTTTACTGCGGTGTAAATTAATATGGGAATAAAGTGCCAAATATTGATTTTTACACTTGTTTTTTTTTTAAGCAATTCATACAGAGTTAATAAAGAGGCATAGAAGGATGACATGCGAGCCACAAAAATGAAGTTGAATGAACTGTCTACCTGTTAAGAGTTTTTCTTTTTAATTTTTAGCGATTTTCTTCAATATACAAAGTGATTACAATTAGGTAAAAATTGTAAAACAAAGAGAATGACGAATGTTGGTTCAATTTTATGCACAAGCTTTTTTGTTACTCCTTTTTTTTACTTTTGACAAATTTTTGTTAAGATATAATGACACTGGTCAACAAAATTTTCTAGCCAGATTCTCTTCAAATCATAAATACTATAAAGTGATTAAATTTAGTTATAGTACAGGCTATAGTACACAGAATAACTTTAATTATTTACTAAACCATTTTTAAACTTGTTGTCTTTGTATTTCTTGTTATTATTGATTTAGTAAAAGTTTTGTTAGAACGGACGCTTTAAAATAATATCTTCCATTTCGTTGCGTCTCAATAAAAATGTTCAATCAATTCAATATTTTTAATGTTTTATTGTATTTCTTATAAATTTTTTTTCTCACAGTAATTTTCTATTGTGTATTTCTTTTAAGTTATTATACTCTAGGCAGCAATTCAAATATTATTTTTATTTGCTGTACAATCATAAAAATGTAAAAAAAAATATTTTTCGAAAGAGGCAACAAAGTATCATTGAGAAGAAGACAGTGGGTACGCAAAAAAAACAGAGCTCGTTCAAATATTTGTGGCTAACCTATGAGATAACCAGCTAACTTTGTATAGAAAAAGGGAAAATTATGCAATAAAAGACTTGTGGCTTTCAAATCGATGGGTATGATTTATTAAAGCTCATTATTGAATATATGGTTTTGTATGGTCCTTCGGTCCGAAAGGCCCTGTATATAAAAAATAGTGGAAACTAGACTAATTGGCATTCCATGGCTCCGGCATTTTTGTTTAATAGTTTTAATTAAGATTATTTTATAAATGAGTGATCGCTTGTCTCAAAATTTTTTTATTTCTAATTCATCCCAGTCCATGCAAATTTCCGACAACACTATTTTCAGTACAAATTTAGATTCTTTTACACTTTATGCTGGTTAACATCCATTGAATTCAAAATCAACTCAAAAAGTTCAGTACATAAACATGAATAAAAATGTAACGAGGACTTGTTAGAAAATATTTACTTATTGAAGAACAATAAAATTATGACAGATGGTTGTTTGTTTTGCAGTCAAAAGAAAAGCAGTAAATAAAATATGCAGGAAAACAAAACACAACCAGGATAAATAGTTTGTGTCGCTGTAAAAAGTATATGAAAATAAAGTAAAAGAATTTTTTAATAGCGCTCTGATACAAAAAAAAGGAGACAATATTGAGATATTATATTTTCTAAATATTGTCAGATCTTTTAGTTCTTCTTAGTGATGGAAAAATCGTTGTAGCAAAAGTTTTAATGCCTTTGAAATAAAAGGAAACATCGTTGAAAATAATCAGGATAATATAATTTCTTTTTTGTGGTATAATCTGAATTGTTGTACTTAATTAATTTAATATTAAAGAAGCATTAACATATTGAAAAATATATATCCTCCCAAATAATATTTTCTGTTTTCCTTAAGCAGTATGGAAATCTCAAAGAAAATCTATTTTCTTAAGTAAAATTTCTATGATAAAAAAATATAAACGAATATCTGCAGCGAAAGAAAAAATAAAACTTTTTATGCAAATGACATAAATGCGAATTAAAGTAATTTCAATGGAAATTGTATAAAATATGAATACATTTTCTGTTTCTTCGTTTTCTCCTGTTACTGTCGAACGTTTTTCTTTTTTCTTTCTTCTCTCTTTACTAAAGTTGTGGTGCAGAGCATATTTTCAACATGCTAATGATGCTTTCAAAACAACGTAGCCGGCAATGAAACGCCTTCTGTGTGTTTCACAACCACAAAGGAAAAAAACTTACTAGAAATTCGTACGTAAGAAAATTTATATCTTTGAGTAAAGAGTATTAAGTCCAAAATTATTGCCATCAGGAGTAATTTGCATCATTGAAACTTGAAAACATGTAAAACAATTATTATTTTTTTTATAATAAATGGGAACATGACATGAATGAATATTGGAAAAGAAATAGAATAAGAAAATTTATTTTAAATTTGTCAACTTAAAGGCAGATTAGCCCTGATCAATATCACATAATTTAAGCTTTAAGTTTTTTAATTTCGACAGTTTTTATGTTAAGTCGCATATTTTAATTATATTTATTTTCAAAGAACTCTTTAAGTTAAAAGGATATTTTTTAATAATAACCATTCAACTAAATCAATTATAATTATCTTTATCGTTTCTTTTAGAGGATCTCTATTATAAAATGTTTTCCTTAATATTAAATAAGTTATTCAATTTACAAATTTATAAAATTTATAAACTAAGTTAAACAAAAATCCTTTTTTTTTTGTATAAATAAATGTTTTATAAAAGTTTACAATGTCGTTTATTTTGGGAATTGGAATTAAATTTATTGGCTAATAAATATCAGATAACACGTCCTTAACAAAGCTGTTGAAATCTACTTCAATACTATAAAGTGGGACTTAACTACATTCGGTTACAACATTTTTGTGTTTATGTTTCTATTTATTTTTATTAATATAAAATTGACATGCAACCGCAGAGTCAATAAAAGCAAACTCTAAAGTTAACACAAATATATTGGCAGCAATGAAATTATTATTTATTCAATTTATTCAAATTGATTTATAACATTGTATATTTATTTATCTATTGCAAAATGATCAAATTAGTGATAAAATATTGGTAAATGTTTAAACATTTACAAAATAAAAATAAAAAAAAAAATAAATTACGACAAATTAATTGCAATAGACGAGAATTAATTGCTAGATTTTGTGCTTGTAGGCCATTCACATGATTTTTGGTAGAACTAAAGTTTTATTATTTATTTATTTATTTTTTTTTTTTTTTTTGTAAATTGTACATTTGTTGGGATCTCAGTAGTAAGATGTTTTTTTTTTAATTAGAAGTAATTAATTAACTCGCATGCTCATTTTCTCTCCATATCAGATTGCTCAGGAAAAGAAAAATTTTAAAAATAAAAAACAAAATTTAGAGATTTTACTTCGTTTAAGTCAAAAATTATTTTCGGATGGCGCTAATGGTTTAATTTTTTTTTTTTTTTTAATTAGCAACTGCACTCAGGGGATGACCTCTACGTATGCAGTGCACTGTGCCGGAACTCAGGGAGGGGGATAGAGTAGAGAAGATAGAAGTTGAAAATTTAGAAGACTTGACTTTACTCTTTCACAATTCTGCTTTGCGCGTTATGTTAATTTTTAAGGCAATGTTGACGCGCCTCCGGTGTTAACCATTAACTTTGTTAAGCTGTATTAGCAGGCATTTTATTTATTGTTTTACTTCGCCAATGTTTCTGCTAACCGACGAAGGAGGGCGATGTTGTGTACATTAGATCGGATATCATCAACCGCTGTCGGAACAGTTTCTTAGTGACCAGTGGTATGCCTTCAACAGTTAAATAGTCTGACAACAATTAGTACAACGTCTCACTAATGTACATTAGAAAAATTAATGATGTTGATTGACTTGCTCTGGCCAGGGTTTGAACATCGGCCCCAAGTCATTGTTTGCTTAGTAGTCAACGCCTTAACCACTTCAGCCAACACCACCCTCAATTTGAAATATTAAATGAAATTGTATATTTTATTTTTATTCTTAACCACTCCCTTGATATACGGTTACCCCTATAGACCGATGTTAGCAATCAGTTCACAAATCGTGCGGATAGCTTTTACCAATATGCAAAATGTGAAATATTCGGCCAGTTGAGATAAACAAGTCGAATAAAAGGCAATTTTTAAAATGTTTACTAATAAAGTCGACTTACGTCAAAACACTTTTTAGTTTGATAAAACTGAAAAATTTACTCAATGAAGTGTGATCACGTTTGGTCCAATGAAATCATTCTTTGGCGACATCTATTATAATGAGCAGAATAATCCATCCAAAATTTTAAAAAATTCAACAGTAGAATATTTTTTTATTTTACTTTTATTATTAAAATGATGAGAAAAAACCCAAAAAATTTTACAATTTTCCGATTTACGAACAAATTGCTCGAAAACCTTATTTGTTAGTACCTTTCTAATTTAACGTTATATTTATTATGAACTTAAATATTGCAAATTAATAAATAAATATAAGTTTTACTAAATTTTTGGATTAAATTAACATCGATTAAATTATCCTCCAGATGCGACGTACTAGAAACTAACTTTTAAATTGTTTATTTTCCGTTTATGTTGGACTTAAACTTGGTTTAATTTCTATATTTTGCAGACTAAAACTCATAAAGAAAATCTGCTCCTAAACTAAAAAAATAAAAATGACTCCTAAGAAAAAATGAAAAATGCCCATAAAATAGAAAAAAATGCCCCTAAAATAATTTTTTCAATGTAAAAATTTGTAAAGCTTTTCGGAGTTCCATCACCATCCCAAGCTTTAATGCCTTAGTAAGCAGTTGTAATTTTTGAATTGGGCCATTTTTAATAATCCAATTTGGCCTGATTTTTCATTTTATTGGGGCCTTTTTTATGGAACCTATTTTTTTTTATCTGTTTACCAAATAGTTAAAAATATTGTAAATAAATTAAATAGTGAATGAAATTGTTTACAAAGTTTTTTTATTGTTGTTGTGTTGTGTCGTATGATAAATTATTTAGCAATAGTTGTGCATGTGTTTGGCAACAATGTCGGAACGGAGTTTGTCATGTAGATAATACTGACACCTTCATTGTAAACCGCACACCAGAGGCGTGAAAGTACTTTATTATAATATTGCAGAGAGAAAGTAACTCGAGTTTTTTTTTCTTTTTTTGTTTAACTTTTTTCTTTGTGTGGAAAAATGGACAGTATTAAATTTTCATAGAATACAAATTTTTTTAAAGGAAAATTAACGCCTCAGACTGTTAGATATTATTTTGGTCTTGCATATTTAAAACTTTAACAAAAGTTTAATAGCGAAAAAAAACTTTAGAAATTGTTAACCTTGCTCAAGGTTGCTATGCAAAAATTTTGGACAACACAAAGTTTTTTTTTCCGAACAGAAAAAATTTGTAAACTAAAAGTCAACTAAAAGCATCACCAAGATCAGTACATTGTATTCTTTTACTATTTTTTATTGTTTTTGTCATGGCGTTGTCACATTGAATCCTTTAACATTTGCTTCTATAAGATAATATTGAAATGCATGTAAACAACAAGATGTGTAGTTGCAGAATATTTGTTTCGTTTGTATTGTTTTAGTATTCCATTTCGTTCACTTTGGCGATTTTGAAATGTTTAAAGTTTTTCTTAGCGACTACACACAATCCTATAGTTGTTGTGCAGAAACAAATATTATTGTTGGAAAATTATGCGGAAAACCATAATAAAAAAGACAAAAGAGTTAGAAATTACGGAAATAAAAAAATATTTGTGTATATATCTACAACCTTAAGATACAACTTACAACATAAGAAATACTGAAGCAAGCATGCTGTAAATAACAACAGAGAAATACAAAGGATAACGAAAACAAATGCGCTTTATTTTTGCAGATATAAGCACTTGTATATTTTATTTTATAGAGAGCAAAAGGAAATACAAATAGGACAAATAATTTGAAGGAAGTTCAACACCTAAAATTGTAAAAGTTTTAGCTTAAAACTTTTAAATTTCACAGTTCAAACGTTTTGATATTTTAAGTTAAACTTGTTGTGTTTTTGTTTTAGTCGTAGTGGTTTTTGCGTACTAAAATTAAAGAGTTTTATTTTAAATTGTTAATTTTTTCATTCATTGGAATTTATTTATTTAAACTAATCTTGATTTCAATATAAAGAAGTTTTATTACAGACTTAAATACGAAACTTCCGCGTGTTTTTATCCAGCAGTCCTATTGAAAAAAAAACTAGACTTAACTGAATGACACTTAACCTCTCGTCTTACATTTTTTTTTATGTTTATTACATTCGTAACTAATGAGTTTAGCCAGGCCCACATTATTTTCACATTCATAATGAAAAACTATTTGTTGTGTATTTTTGTAACGTTTTTGTGAAAGGCTGTTTTTATGTTTTGTAATTCGCAACTCTTTTTTTGAGTTTATGTATACATAGATCAGCTTTGGAACTTTTCAAAGATAAATGGTAAACCTCTACTGATGAGTTGTTATGGCAAACCATCGAAATATATATATAAATATTGCTAACCAGCAACAAATAAATAAAATAAAAACATAAATTCTTGAGAACATGCTCAAATAAATGTACAAATGTTATATTTTATAATCAAAGAAATTATAATTTGTCGGGCTTTAGTTCGTTTTCAACGAGGTGGCACTAAGGTCTAAGGGTTCAACAACTCTGATGATGAGACTTTGGTTAATCTCAAAACATCATAACATAAGGTACTTCAAATTGAACTTTTCCGAGAAATTTAATGGCATGGGACCTATCACGAACGAGGTCCTCATTTTACAGCTTAGTACTTTTTACAGCTGTAATTTTTTTATAGGAATTTTGCTTTAGTTTCTCATTGAACCATGTTGAAATTGTACAAAAATAATTATTCGTAGAGCGCGAAGTTTATCATGGAATTTCGGAGCTGATCCCGCATATATGCAAATGGCGTGAATCGAGAAAAGTCACAAGCTTTGTTGAAATAAATTACTTTGCCTTTTATACCCTTCACCAGAAATGGTAAGGGTATTTATAGGTTTGTCATTACGTGTGTAATTTCCACAATATTTATATGAGGTGCATACTATAAATGTTCTGAATCCTTATAGATAGAGAAGTTGAATGAGCCATCTCCGTATGTCCGTCTGTCTGTACATGAAATCAAGACACTAGAAGAGCTAGAGACTTGGGTCTTTGACTGAAATGTAAGGATTTTTCTTAAGATGATTAGCATTGAAAATCAGCAAAAATAAAATATCGGTTCTAATATTGAATTATATATACAAATAAATGAAGATATATATAACCCTTTCAGAAATAAATTTATAAATACATAAGTGCCCCAGCCAGTATTGAATTATGGAGTCAGAGACTATGATTCAACGCACTAACCATTGTGCTGCTGAGACTTGTTAGTGTTGTGTGTATATTAACTTAAATTTATGTATTTTTTCGTACAAACCCACTTTTTGTTCACTGATGGATGGAAAATTGTAAAATATTTAAACAGTCTGTATTTTTTGTACATAAAGTGTGTTCAAGTATGCAGTTTAAACTTTTTATATTGTTTGAAATGTTATATTTATAAGAGAAAGGAAAGCCTGTATTATATTCAGTGAATAACATATTTGGGCATTGGTGAAGGGTATATAAGATTCGGCACAGCCGAATATAGCACTCTTACTGGTTTTAAAATAGATTGCAAATGTTTATATTCTAGATTTAACTTTTTCCGTCGTTGTAAAGTCATCTTCTTTATTTATTATCATCATTTCTAAAATTCTGAGATTCATCAACGTTTTGCTTTCAATTTAGGCACTTTATTTTTTTGAGTTTAATTTTTTTTAGAAATTTTTTCGCTGGTGGTTCAATTCTACAAGTTTCTCTACGAAACTTTTTAATTGGAATTTCCCTAACATAGAAATATAATATGGCGTACTCAAATGCCCATATTTTGAGTTACATCGCATTGGATACACTTTCAACACAAAAAAAAACCCCAACATATACATACTCATATGTGTGTATGAATGTAGGTAATTTTTTTAATATTCAAAATTTAATAAATCGTAAGATTGCTGTGGACACCCTTATTATTGTGTACTCTAAATTCATCAATTTATTTAGAAAAATATGTAAACACCTCCACTTAGTAATGAACACATATAGAAAACAACACGACTCAGAGAAAAATACCACCATTATTGGGAATTCGCACATACACATCAAAATTTCTTATAATTTTTCTAGTTCCATTTACCACATACGTACCACTAAAGTCTGCTTAACAATACAACAACGAAATAACACTCATTTACACGTATAAGATGTTCATATTAACACCTATACAGTTTAACACCCATACAATATAACAAAGGCAATAGAATATGAAAAAAAAATATAAGAAACACTTATTTTGCAGTAGAGTACGTGATAAGTGTCAACAAAATGCTCAAAAACAAAAATAAAAAAACTACATAGTTGACAAAAATAAATGTATGTATTAAATTGAAAAGTAAACTACTGCAAAAATTGTTGCAATAAAAGAGAGATAGATAGAAAAATAAGTAAACAAGTTAACACTTGAGTAAAGGTTAACGATCTCTAAGGCTTCATAAGTTGATGCTTAAATTTTGCTATTCATAAAAAAACTCCAGAAGAAAGAAAAAGCTAACAATAAAATATATTTCATGAAAGAATGTTGTTTCGTCCTTGAAAAAACGTTTAATAGAATGAACAATAATTCGAACTATATCTGTGATTCTGTGTTTGTGTATTTGTTTGTATGTTCTTTATAGGAAGACAGACGGTAAGAGTTTAAATCTCTTGTAACATTTTTCTGACTCAGCGTGCAATCAACGTATGGCGTGTGCAACATTTCAAGTACTTTTCAGCAGTTAAATTCCATTTTTAACACAAAGATATTATGATAATTCTTTGACCCTTTTTTTATAGCGGGAACTCGCTGAGTACTCAAAATTCTTTTAAGTTTTACATCCCTCATCAACGAACTATAGGTGCTTAACAGCTGAAACTGTAAACATATGTTCGAGCGAGATAGAATATAGTCAGCGCAAATTTGATCTTATTTTTTTTTTCTTTTCGTATTTTATCAAAAAAAAAATTGATTTCACTGAACAAAAATAGCGAATTTATTAATAAAATATCAAAAAGGAAGTGGACCAAAACCTGTAAATTTATTAATCTCTGCATCACCTAATTTTTAACTTTCTCTTCTTTTGTTAGAGCAGCAATACATGAACATCCTGTAAGAACTCAAAATATCTTTGTAACTATTGCGGCTCACAAATTAAAAATTACTGTTAGCATATTTTATGCTGCTCCTGTAAAATAATAAATAACTGTTTCGTAGGGCGCTTTGCGTTTCATCTAACGATATATTTTAAACCATAAGAGATTTATTTAAATTATTTCTGATTAAAGATTTTTATACTTGCAATCGTATACATTTTAGAAAATGCAAACATATAAATACTCAAATGTCAGCTATTTAGCAGTGACTTTGACACAACTGTGCACTGCGATTTGGGGATACATGAAAGAAATTTGTGTTTTCTTTCTTCAAATCTAGGCTGCTAAAGTTCATACAATTTAGCTACAATTTTTAAAATGCAGAAACAAGAGCTCGCCTCAAGCAGCTGTACTTCAAACGTATTAAAAGAATTTTTCTTTTTTTAAATAACAAATAAAAATTCTTTTATGACGCGAATATTTATAGCATTTTCTAAAAAAGCACAAGTATTTGAAGCACTTTATTTATGTGATTTAACAAATAAGTTTCTTTTAGCTGCAGGAATTCATATTGAGCAGACTTTATTTCATTTTTCACATACACATTCGTTTTTACTTGTTCCATTTTATTTATAAAAGACCCTTCAAACTAAAGCCAATTGTGACTGTGATAAACGAAGTGTATTAAACTACTTTGCCACTTGGAAATTTAATGTGGTAACAAACGTTGAAAAAAAAAAAGAAATGTGCACATAACGTAAATGCTTTTCAGTTGGAAAAACTATTATAAATATATTTTTAATTAAAAAACACCCACACACACAGACCAGAGAATAAGCTTTAAGCACGTTTTAAATATTCCATTATTCGAATAATCAAATTGAAACAATCGAATACAACTTTGTCTAAATGTATTTTGACATCTCTGGCAGATCATAAACACAAGGAACAAAAGCAGAGCAACGTGAATTCTCCTTGAGTTTTATGAAAAATTTTAAAAATTTTCTAAAGAATTTTAAATAAAAAAAGCTCTTTAAAATTCAGTAGGAAATAATTCGACCGTAAATCTAGGCCAGCGTGTAGTGTCAATTTTCCTAAGCAATACACTGAAAGTTTAACAAAATGTTGGTTTAGCATCAAACCGATTGGAGATATTTAGGTGAGATTTTCAACTATTAACACACATTCCATTTTGGATAACACAAAAGGACGATTAGGACTCAGATGGGCCAGCTAAATATTTTTGAAATGTCGAGCAGTACAACATAACACGACTTGTTTCAGAATAATTATAATACTTGGTTTAAGTGCAAAAATTTTAAACAAAAACCACACTCCTGTACAGACACATTAATTACGCAGAGTAAAATGAACAACAAATTTTGTTATTTTATTTAATAAACTTTTCAAATTATGTTTTTTACTTTTGACAATGTAGTGGTTGTTCTACAAGAGTTTTTAAAAGCCACTTAGTTGTGGTCATAAATCATATTGTTGAGTTAACCAAAATTAAGTGTGATACGATGCATTTTACATCAACTTATTACAACACATGTATACAAACACACCCACACATACATAAATAAATACACATATGTAGATGTATACACATAAAGTCTATGTGTAGTCACTGTATATACGATTACGTTTAATAAATGTTTGTATACCAGTAATTCTTTATTGCTTTAACAAGTCTGCAATAAAACCAAAAATGGTACAATAGTTTGCATTATTTGATGTACAGAACTGACAATTCATCACCAGATTAAGCCGCAAATGCACAATTCACTGCAGGCAAAAATCAACATACATAAATGAAATACATAGCAAAAATGTATTATGGTTTGAAGACTCTATTTAGAAATTATTATTATATATTACCTACGAGCGGTCTTTGTCCACAAGAAAAGTCAAGAAGACCGAATGGGAACTGCTGTTTTAATAGAAATACTTTGAACAAGATCATTTAGAAAAATTGGAAATCCGGCAAAAAATTTAGCACTTTATTATCAGACATGTTCAAATGATTTCTTACTGTTCTGTAAATCAAACAACTTTTGGAAATCGTGATATGAAACTTAAAACCAAGCAATTTTTATTTGTTTTAAATTTACAAGAGAATTTAAAAACCACTTTAATTGTCTCGTTATTTTTCAATCAAAGTTTCTGCACGACGTTAAAAAAAATTCTAATGCAGGAAAAATTTCAAGAATTTTTAACAACAAAAATGTTCTGGCTAATGACTTTTCATAATTTATAAATATCTAAAACGGTACAAAAGAAAATGCTGTTTCTAGTTTGTGAATTAATCTTTTTCATCGAATTGTGTCAGCTTAAGATTTTTTTAAATAATTTCATCTTAAAAGGGTACGAAATTTAGAAAATTTAAGCATTTTAACAAAGCAAAGGAAAATTACTCGTAATAAAATATGTATGTAAGAAAATATATACAAACATTCTCTTTAAATATTTTCCTTTTTATCTTTTTTTTTCTTTGTGAAAATATTTGCTTTTCTTAAAGCAGAAGAGTGTGTATTATAAAATAGATGTTTGTCAGCAGTCATGATAATTTCTGCTGATTGAAGCAGATTTTGCTACTTGCGACAATTTAACCTCAAACATTAATTGGAATATTGCTTAGTCAGGCCAAAGCCAAGTAACCAGTTAAGTTAACCCTTTTACACTTATCACACTCTATACACAGCCAAGTTAAGACACATTTACATTTCCTGTCAGCATTTAAATGATATGAATTTTATGGATAATATTTTTTATATTTGACATTATTTCCACTTTATTCCTTTAATACAGTCAGCTTGTTTCTGCCAGTTTCAATATCCCTCGTCAAATGGTGACCTGCTGTGCAAAGGGACTGTTACCCCGTCGTTGACACCCTTTTTAACTGTAGGAACGTATCTTTTGTTAATCAAATATTTACTTTAAATCAATTTCGTCAATGTACGGATTTGCTATTAGTCTGTTGACTATGTGCTGTTGACAGAAGAGGAGTTGGTTGGTTGGTCTGTTTTACTACAAAAGTTCAATGTACAAGTAGTTTTTATTTCTCCAATAATTGTAGTGAAAACTTAATACAACAAAAGAAATTGCAAATTTATGTTAAATTCCTTTTTCTCCTTTTAGCAGCCACATCTCTAGGCCTGATTGTTGAATGAATGAACCCCTTTTGAGGTAACTGTTGAGTTTTTTTGTATCAAATGTATTACAAATTGGAAATTATTTCTTTCGCTTAATTTTTATATACTAAAGCTGCTGTAGACTACAAAGTAAATTTATATCTACTATTACACTTTGACGTTGTTTTCATTGTCTTTTAGCTAAAGTTTATTTTAGCTTATGCTTGCTATTTAAAAGATCGCAGAAGATGCTGCATACAATAAAAAAAAGACATGCTAAAATGTATGTAAGAAATGTCTTTCAAAAAAGTTTAAAAAAGTACTAGATCTATTTATTTATTTAGTTCATTTGAGAGCGCATTTTCTAAAATTAAGACATTGTTTATTAAGTTTAAGGACATTTAAAAAAAAAATTCAAGATTTGACTTAATCCTTAATAGTGCATAAAAATTTACATATTTAAAGATGGAAACGGTTGTCTTCAATTTAAGTTCTAAAACTTTTTTTATATATTAGAAAATTTTCCAATATAAATATTTTTTTATCTTATTTTCAAGTCTTGACTTTTTTAATTTAAAAAATATTTTTTTAAGTTTATTAATGTAAAAAATTACGAATTATGTACTTATCTGAACTGGCAGCTAAGAGTTAGCAAGGATTAATAGTGGTCTGGTTAGAGTTCCTCTTTACCTAAATGAAGCATCTCGGTTCAAGTCCCAACTAACTTTGAGTTTTACTAAGTCCCCGTCCAGATTTGCAATTTTATTGGCTGCAATTCTTTAAAATTCTGCTTTGAAATTGCATAAGTGTCCACATTATAAAAATCTAATTTTGCAATTTTTGGATTTACACCACCACAGAAAAATTTATTTTCAATATTTTTAACTTAAAAAACTTAATGCATCACATATTAATTTAATTTTCGTTTTATTTTGTTTTTCATATAATTGAAGAAATACAATAAAACGTCAAATACACATAGAACCCAGTGCGAATTGCAAGGCAAAAGAGAATTGCCGAGCACATTAAACTCTGTACCCCTCCCCAAGCTTCTTACCTCTCTCACCTAAAAAACCAAGAATTGCAACTAATAAAATTGCAAGTCTGGACAGGGACTAAAAGATTTTCAACACCCCTCTTTCCAGACAAAACATCTGAATTTTATGAAGACATAAATAGGTTCGTTGTACCAGTTGGACTGTTCCGAAGAACGAATAACAAGAAAACGAGAAGAGCTTTGCATGAACAAAAACTACATAGCAAAGGTATGATCAACTATAAAATTATGTGAATATATTGTTCCAAGTTTTTTGGTAGTATTTTCTGATAATAATAAAAAGTTTTCTTGTGAAACACAAAATATATATTTGCTATCATTAAGGAAAATTTTACAAAAATTGGCGCGATGTGATAATAATTTTTATGTCATATTAAGTAAAATTTACAAAATTATTGTTTATATTTTGATTCAGTGTAGACGAAACCCATCAACCAAATTCTACGTCACTTGACAGCAAAATCGTTTTAAAGTCAAAGAAATACATCTCTCACTTAAATAAAAGTGAAGTTGTGAGAGTTTTACACCAAACATTATTTCAACTTCGTCACATAATAGACAACTGAAGTTGTTAAAAAGTCATTAAGTTGTTCCTTCTAAATTTTCGTCAGGAGCAAAAATTATTTAGCTATAAATTTAAAAAACTATTTGGCTGAAATAATGAAAGCTTTTGTCTTTTCTTTGATGTTCACTCTTAAGTTTATTTTAAAAGGCAGTTGTTGCTGATAAAAAAGTAAGATTTATTAACACATATTCTTAATCAGTTTTTATTGCTAGAATTATGATTTGTTTAAATAATATTAGAAAGTTCCAGATCAATCAATATCAATATCAGTTATTGTCTAAAATAATGAAATTTTAAAAGTAGTAAAAATATCAAAAAACATTTTTTTCTAGTAGAAAGTATTCGAATAAACTAAATAGCAGCAGGCGAAAAAGCAATTTCGAACTCCACTCGTATGATCAATATTTAGTAAAACTTGCTTATATCCATATAACTTATACGTAAGTTGTATTCACGCAGAGTCTATTGCATATTCTTGGGATGTTCATGTTGCATTTGTGTTGCGTATGAGTAATATACGCGTATAAATAGATGCATGCATCAATTTTACGTGTATTTTTATCACCTTTTCTACAAGCAAAATTGTGAACACCGTTGCCAGTTGTGACTTTTCTTCTTTTTATTTGTGTCTTCACAAAATACATATATTTATTTAATTTATGAACAAAACATCAAAACAAACTAAAAATTGGTAAGGCAGTGTATTAAATTTTTTTTGAACAAGATAAAAAAGCGGCAATACTTGCATATAATATGTTGTCTAGTACTGACTGACCAATTTAGCAATTTAAATTTAAGATTTTATTAATATAATTTTTAATAAGTAAGCAAAACGTTAAAAACAACATCTCTATTACGATAAGTTTATTAAATTTTAGACACAACAAAAATTAAATTAAAGCAGCTCCTTATAATTAATAAAATGAAACTTCAGGCAACAAATGCTAAAATGTAAGTAAAGAGCGATAAAATATAATTTCAAATTCATTATATGAGAATTTTAGTTTTCCGGGAGTTCTGAAAGCTATGAAATCATAATCAATCATGTAAATCAAAAGATAAATGATGCTGTTAATGATGTGGATTGAATGAAAAATAATATCCAACGATATGTTAAAATCTGCACTATAGTAATAATATAAATAAATGATTGTGTAAAGTTTTTTAAAAAAATTGATAATATTAAGCTTAAATTCGGAACAAATAGACATTGGCAGCTTATTTAAATTGTTCAAACAAATATATTTTCGATCTGCCAATGCTCGTTAAATCTGTAGCTCGTTTATGAGGGAAAGGATATAAATTGATAGAAATAAGATTAATTATTTATTATTATATGTGTTAGTGTTTGTATTTATTTATATGCATGAATCTATATTCCTTGTTATGTGTCTGGAACAAATTTTTGCACAAAGGCTCTACACAAAACTGAGGGATGTATAAATTATTATTAATAGCTTTCTTTACTACTTATGCGTATGTAGCACATCACACAAACTAAAAATATTTAGCTTTTTCTCATATTATGCTCCTGGAGAAAAGTTAAAGAATATAGTTCATCCTGAGGCATTTGCATGATGTTTTCATTATTATCACAATAATTTAAACTAATTAATTTTATAATGAAATTTATTTATTTGTGGTGGGTTAGCAAATCTACATGCATTTCGTTGGTTGCTATGTTTGAAAAGTTACAAAACTTATTTACTCATACATATTATTACTTATAATTATATATTTTCTAGTTAATTTTAAATAGAGCAAAAATAATACAACTAATTTTAGAATTTTATTCTTCTCTTCATTACAAAAAGTTTTTTTTGAATGGTATATACGTACAAAAGTTTAATGGCTTAAAATTAAAAATGTTTTTATTTTTTTTTATTATTTTTTAATGGTGTGCTTAGTTTTCAGGCGAAAAAGCATCTGTGTCAAAGATCATATGTGTAGATGTAAACGTGTAAGGACTTATCGATGCCAAAGTACAAGCGGAAGCTACAAAAAATCATATATCTTTTTCCACTAAACAAACAAATAAAGTTACAACTAATGACTTTTTATGTTGCAATAATATCTGTCCTCATTTTATTTTTATTTATATTCTTATTTTGGGTCATTTTTGGGTTTCATTTTCTATGTGACTGTGCAATAGAGAAATTATAGAAAAATGTTTTTAAAATGCATTTTTCTTTTCTATGTCAAGTGTATTAACTATTAAGAAAAAGCAGGTGGAAAAATATTGTATTAAAAGAAAAGAATCTAGGTCGACATTAAAATTTTATTTATAAAAGTAATTTATATAAATTAATCGATGAATATTATTCATTAAGTATAAATATTTGAATACGCATTTTCATACCAGGTAAATCATTGAATGCAAAATAATATTAATATGCATTCATACATGTGTACATAAGGATATACATACATACATATACATACATAATCAATTGTGAAATTGATTTTATTAAAATTTCGTAGGTTGGAAGAATTAATATAGTTTAGAAAAGTTTTAGAACTTTTCTCCCCACCGTGCCACAAAGTCTTGAAGCAGTTCCTCGGGTAAAGGGGTGCTGTTAGCGTGGTAAAGTCCGTCACTCCTATGAAATGTTTTAATCATGTTGAAGCTCCTCACTACTGCGAAATACCACCACTGCCAGGGTATTTCCAATATTTTCATACCAGGAACTAAAAAACATGCATAAATACATTTACTCATATGATGCATATTTTAAACTCATTTACATGCTCTCAATTATATTTACACCAACACGTGCCCTTCATTTAAGGAGCCAAGTAACAATGATGCCAAATTAGTTAATTATCTGAATAACAGAAAGATAATTATTTACATAAGTAATATTTATTCCAACAGACGTTTGCAATAATTAAACACATGAAGACTAGCAAAAAAAACAAATGGGAATGTTATTTGTGGCATATTAAACAAAAAACACTTCATGACGGCAGTCATAATGAAGCTTTTCTTTTATAGAGACCATAATTTGGTTCATAAATTTTTTTTTTTTTTGTAGCAATAGTTGTAATATTAATAAGGTCAGTGTAAATATAACTTCCGCAAACATATAATCAGTTTACTGACAATATAAACCAAAGAAATTTACTTTTACTAACGTTTCTTAAGCACGCTCGTGCATGCCGATTTATGTGCTTATATGTATATGTATGTACATAATTAATTTATAGTGAGAGAGAGAAAGTGTAACTTATAATAACGATATATATTTGGTTACTTTTGAGTTTTCAAAATACATTGAGTTCTTGTTGTCGAAGTATTTTCTGTGATAATAAAAATGTATGACCGTAAAAGCATTACGAAACCAAAAATTGGAATTGGTACTAAATATCGTTACATGAAACACAAAACGCCCTAACTAAAATTGAATTGTTCTACAGGAGAAACAAAACAAAAATGCTAAAGGTAATTTTGAATTTCCAATATAAATTGTGAGCCATAATAGGTTGACACTTTGAATACATACAGGATTTGCATTATCATGGCTGGTCTAATAAAACGAAAGAAAAGTAAATATTAAGTTAAGCCTATACAAATGAGGGCTCCATTAAAAATGGCCCCAATGAAAAATGGCCCCAAACCAAAAATGAAAAATGGCCCCAAACTTTTGTATTGAAAACAACAACACGAACTTTGGGGCCATTTTTCCTATTTTTTGGGGACATTTTTCATTTTTTATTTTTAAGTTTGGGGCCATTTTTCCTAAAGTTTGGGGCCATTTTTCATTTTTGGTTTGAGGCCGGAAAAACTTCAGTAATAAAATTGAAATATTTTAAAATATTGGATTATTTTCAATAAAATTGAGTTGCTTACTAAAGATCCCTTGAATAGCCGGACTACGGCCCGGCTTAGGGATTTTCTCCACCATGGTATTTCCCGACACGGCGATATTTAGTAAAGATTTTCTGCACTGCATTACATACGTACCTTATTTTTATTTTGACCCCAATGCAATGCAGCAAATCTGGGGACTTAAATTATTTGGGCAATTGTTGGGCGCAGCCACTTTTTTTCTTTATGTTGGCTCACAGCGGCAGTAGCTTAGTAACGGGTTTTTGCATTCTAGGCCTCTCGACGGGGCTCAATGTAACTCTACTCCACATAATTTCGAGCAACGTCGCCGTTTAATAATAATACATTTTTTGAAAATGCATTATTTGATGTAATGAGTTTTTTGTGGTATTTATATCATTTACACTATTTTGGGGTCATTTTTCATTTTTGTTTGGGGCCATTTTTCATTTTTCGTTAGGAAAAATCACCCCAAATTCGAAAAATAAAAATTAAAAATGACCCCAAAATAGGAAAAATGGCCCCAAAAATAATTATTGTTGTTTTCAATGTAAAAAGTTTGGGGACATTTTTAATTTTTCATTTTGGGGCCATTTTTCATTAGGGCCATTATTCCTCAAATAGGAAAAATAATTATTGTTGTTTTCAATGTAAAAAGTTTGGGGCCATTTTTCATTGGGGCCATTTTTCCTATTTGAGGAATAATTATTTTTGGGGCCATTTTTCCTATTTTGGGGCTATTTTTCATTTTTGGTTTGGGGCCATTTTTCATTTTTCAGTTTGGGGCCATTTTTCATTTTTTAGTTTGGGGCCATTTTTCATGGAGCCATAAATGAGGGCGATGTTGTCTGAAGTTGGTAGTGCCTTGATTGCTAAGCAATCTATTACTTACAAACTGGCTTCGATCCCTGGTAAGAGCAAGTCATCAACATCATGTCTTTCTCTAATATCCATTAGTATGGTATTGTGTTAATTTTTGTTGGACTTTATAAGTGATGAGTACATAGCACTTGTCACTAAAAACTGTGACCAACAATAGTACAATGCCGTTATAGTAATTTGTGATGTTGATGACTAACCCATGTCCAAAGTCATCGTGCTGACCACTTCGGACAACACCACCCTCACCGTTTAGGGTGGATCAACGTCTTTGAATATTTTGTTTTAATACAATATTTTAAAAATGTTATACAAGTATCTACGAGTATATCAGCAAATAAAGTCAGATTATAACTTTCGGATAACATCATCGCATTATTCTAGTCAGTTGTCATTATTTTCATTACAATAAAAATTAACAGAAGTAAGTAACAACAGAATAAAATTCAAAACAGCCAACAACTTTACTTAAGTTTCAAGCTTCTTTTTTTCCAAAAAAAAAAATATGCAATGGAATACTTGAAAATGAAGAAAATACTTGGGCCATTCTATTTGTATGCAATTACAGCAACAATAATGCCAGAGATCTAAATAAAACGAAAAAAAAATCCAAAGAAAACAAGATAAAATAGAAAAAGCTGACCTGACCTACAATTATATGGAGACTATCCAAAAACTTGTGTGAAACAATATACAAGAGACATCATGATGTCTCCGTTAAAGTCATAATTTGGTGCATTGTTCCACAAATGTCGCAGCTGTACAGACGCGGACACAGATATAAATTTAATAATATTATTAAATACTTTGTTTGTCTCCTTTTCACTTTTGCTGATAGACTTTATGTTATTTTTTTTTTTTTTTTTTTTGTAATGTTGAATAGCATTCGTAAAGTCATTTGTTTAATGATTTTCTAGAAGAAGAAAAAAAAAATTAAAAGAGAGAAATAGAAAGTGTGTATTATTGTGTGGGTTCAATACAAACAAATTGTGGTTAAGAATGAGAGCACCATCCCACCATCAATTTTTCTAATTTGCTTTAGTATAGAATTGTTCTAAATAGTACGAAATTGTTCAAGTGGAGAAGGCCATTAAAGCAGCTCCAGTAACAAAGTAAAATAATAAATAAATTTAACCCATTAAAAGGCAGACTTAAACCGGTGGGTAAAATTTAACGATATTATCCACAGATGCTATAAATGCGAAATACTCGTATTGATATCTATATACACATACAGCCCAAAGTTCAAAGACCATGCGTTGAACGTATTTTAAAAGAGAATATTTACAAATAAGATTGGTTTAAATATGTTCTGAGTTACATATTAATTTTTCTGTATAAACACATCATAAATACACTAAACAGTGTAGAGAAATTTAATCTTTTTAACAACAGTTGTGAAATTTAGTTGAAATTTCTTTTGTAAAAATAACATCCTGTTTTCCATATTTAATTTCGTTAACAAATTTTTAGGCGACATACGAGTATAAGTTTTTGTATATTATTATTTAAAGAAAAAAAAATTAATTTCAATTTGAATACACCCAAAAGAAATTCAGTTTGTGTTGTAGGTGGTAAGAAAAGAAAACAAACTTTTTAACAATCATTTCATCTTTTTCGATTCGTGACACAAATAACTTGAATTTGTTACAACCAACTTGTATTAAAACAAATTGCAATCACAGGAAATATACTTTTTTCTTCTCTTGCAACATCGTTCTTGTTCAACTATTTTCAATTAAGAAATCATGATAATTTTATAAATTTTTCATCGAAATTCACAATGCAAGTCGGTGTACCAACATTTGTGGAATAAAAATTACATGAAAAAAATAACACCCAACGGGAAATAACAGTTTAAGTCACAAAAATTGTTGAAGTATGAATAAAAAGAATTTTTCATTCGATGCAAACATTTTTTACGAGTCCTTTTGATTTTTTCAAACAAATTCAAGATTTTGTGCATTAAGAAGATTAAATTCAAGTATAATATTAAATAATAATATGAAATATACAGTAATAGATTTTTTTTTCTATGGAATTGACAATACAATTTACTAAAATTAAGCAGTGAAACGGCCTTTGTCCTAAAATTTCCCATTTGAATGGAACGCAGGAATGTTTATATTAACTAATAACATCTTACCATAAACTTCAACAAAATAGAGTTTAGCTAATAGAATTTACAATCCATTTTGTATGCAGCATTCCATTTTTTAACAGCTTCCATTCAACACATACAAACGTACTTCATGGATAAATTTTTTTTTTATTTTTTTTGTTTCCAAAAGTATTTATATCAGGATTTTCTATTACACACCGAATTCACCTTCTAGATAAAATAATATTATTTTGTTTGTAAATTATTCTTAATTTAACTAAACATTAAATAAAGAACAATGGCATCATGGAATCATCCTTGACAATCATACTAAATGCAAAACAAAGTCGACAAAAGTCTGTTGAAACAAAAATCATTGTGTCACTTGCACAAAAGACAATCTAATGGTATTTAAATTATACACATACATTCAAACAATACCGCATGAAATATTAAAAAAGAATATCCCAACAAGATAAAATGAGTATCATAAATTTGTTTAATGAATAGAAATAAAACACACACACACACTACAGGTAACCTGGAGCGGAAGCTAAAAATTTTTTATATAACGAAATTATTTATTACAAAAATTTATATGTTTTTTTTAGAAAAGATTTAATGAAATTAATACTACAAAGGTAATTGAGCTTTTAGGTGTAAAACAACTTTTATACGAAACTGTTAGTAAATTGTGTTTGTAATTAAAATGTATTTGTAAAATAATTCCACAATTGTAAAGGGTTTTTATATATTGAGATAACGATATGTAAATATATACGCATGTACATATGTACGTGGTATATATTTTAATTCTAAGTAGTTTCGCTAAACCTAAACTATGTTCCCACTTATCAAATATTTGCGCAAATACGTGGCCAGCAGACAAACTTAAATTTTGTTTTCTTTAAATCAAATATTTCTTAACTGTGCGCTCGGATTTATTTAAAAACTGTATTTTGTAACAAAAAAATCAGTTTAATTTGCCACATATGCTGTGCAAAAGTAGTGGTTACTGTGAACGTACCTTTACTCTACCTAATAACGATTGTGAGTTTAGTTGTTTTCACTGCATCACTGTTAAAAATTTTCTCTTTTCCATGACTTGCATCACTAAAGTCAAAGATCTCCAATATCAAATGCTTATTGCATTTGCATATGCAGATTATAAAATTATTATCTTAAATTGCTTTTCAATATAAATATCATTCAAAAAGAAAGTGTATCATATCATCAACTTTGATACAAAATTCCAATATAATAAGCTGCTTTATAACCGCATTACAGTCAGTATAAGTAAGACACAGTTCTCGTTGATGATTCTGATGAATAAATAAAAAACATTATATTTCATATTCAGGTTTGTTTGTCTTTAACTTTCGCAATAAAAGTTAGAATGTAAAAACTTTATATGAAATTCATATTTGGCAATAAGCCAACATTTTATTGAAATATTTCCCAAATGATTTGCTTTACTATCAACAACTTCTGTCTATCACAGTTGCACAGTAGTTAAGATAAGCATACATTTTCATTAGAACTGTTACAAAAGAAATTTTCCACACGAGATAATATTTCATAAATGTGAAGAGTTGCATTTTATTTTCTCAATCAAAATTGTGGATTTCTTCGGGTTAATTAGCACCAAAAACTAAAAGGTTATTATGAGTCTGTCAAACAATAAGGCTACGGATGTAGCGTCGTTTCCATCGACCACCTTGTAAAGGTAATTATTTTTCAAACTTTTGTACAATTAAAAAAATATTAATTTAAAGCAAAAACAGTCCATCAAGACAATGAATGTTCTGGTATAGTTTCTATGGGCTACAAACTATTTGGATCCTAGTGGATGGGTGGTGGAAAATTTACTTCAAACAAAAAAAAAACAAATTTCAATGATGTTTTAAAATGTTATAATTCATTATCTCCTGCACTGCAAGCAAATCCCTTATTCATTAAAATATTATTTTAACAGCCGTTATGTTGATTATCAAGATTTTTCTATAAATTGTAATTAATTGTGAAATAAAATATAAATAATATTGATCCCACATAGTTCTAAGGATAACAAGTTCTTTGATTTGAATGAGTAAATAAAAAGCTTTCTACACCACTGTCATTTGTATTCAATATTATAAGGCACGTTAACGTCGAAACTTAGTGCACATAAAATCAGCTCAGTGAAACGGAGAAAAATAACCTCGAAATTGCCTAGAATCTGTTTTAATATTACATTTGAAATCAACAAAAATCTTCTGGCACTAATAATTTTTAAATATTTGTTTTGATTTAAGATCGAAAAGTAGCACACACACACACACAACAAGAGACAAGAAAAACAAGTGGATATGAATTTAAACAAAAAAAAATTTTAATCCAAAATATCAAGTAAACACACATACATTGGCATGAAAATAATGAAGAAAACATTTTAAAACACCTCAGTAATATCTTGAAAAAAATACCACAAAAAAATTAAACGCTGGCTTTATTACAGTTCAGTCCATCTGCCCACTCGTTCTCTGTTCGACAGCGAAAGCAACGGATAAACGTCTGTACCGATTTTCATAAAACTCAAAACATAGATCCGTATCTAAAAGAGCACTTAGGACACATGATTTTTCAACACTAAGTCCGGCAATTTAACAAGAGCCAAAGTGTTCGTTCCATTAAAACTATCCAACCGATTTTGTTGAAACTTTAAAAACACATAGGTCTGCTCATTGAAACATTGAAAACTTGGACTTTGCTATTCAAAACTCATTCAAAACGATTCATTTAAATTGAGCTGAAACAATTTTGGAAAAAACAAGTATGTTGGATGTTGGCATAAACAAGTACATAAACCTGTTTTACTCATTTACAAGTTCGGTTTATTGCACGCTGTAAAAGCTATCTGCGTATAAACATATCTAGATATGTATTAGTGAAAATAAGCTTAGGTCCACATTACAAATTTCTACCTGTAGAGCACTGACATAAAAATAAGTATCAAGTCCGTGATCATTCCATATTTGGAAGCATTAACTTTTTTTAAAGTTTTGCTTTATAAATTCTGTTGTGAAGCCATTAAAATTAAAACATTTTACAATAATAAGACCCATTCGGTTTTTGTTAGCGCAGCAATGAAAAACAAATGAAAACTTAACTTTACACATAAACCTTAAACATAAAGAAAGGGCAGCAAACAGTTGTTACCATAAGAATATTTGTATATTTTTCAAATATTATAATTTTCTTTCTAGTCTAGGCTGTAGTAGAATTGTTTAGGAAATAACAGAAATAACTGAAATACAAAGTAAATTTAAAAAATTATTCAAAATGGCAACTAATCAGGACAATGTAGCAAACTTCTGCTTGGATGATATTTTTGTATTTTATTTAGGCAGTAAGTTCGCAGTTCTCATTGTCTGTCTAAAAATAATGCAGGGATTTTTTTTCCTTGTCTATTTTGTGCTGAACAAAGAAGCTTTTATGTTATTATTTTTATAATTTTTTTTTTAATTTTATTTGTTTAGTGTATGAAGTTGAAGTTGTTTCCGCTGTAGAGTACTAGTCTTAAATGTTTAAATTTAAACAATACGAAAAGTGTTGCAAAAACCAAACACTATTTGCGAGATCATGTATGAGTCGATAAGTTTTGGAACTTTTTAAACATGAATAGTTAAGATCAACTGATGAGTTGTTATTTAGCTACCAAAGAAATGCATATAGATATGCTAACCCATAACAAATAATCATTTTTTAAAAAATTTATTTATTTAACTTTTAGTTAAATTAAGTTTCTAAAAAATTTCAACGGTTAAAGCAAAATATGGCCTCAAACTCACCAATGGCTCTCTAAAAATTTGAGTAAAAAGTGACACTTTGACTCGGGCTTGTGGTGTTTGACTCCTTCCTGTTGAAACCAGCACTAACATCTTCATTTTAAAAGCAGTAAGGCCCGAGGTATTGATCAAAAATTGATCATTGATTTAAATAATAAAATTCAATTATTTTGATTCTTTGATCTGCTTATGAATATTGTATAACGTTACTAAGACCCTAATTGTGTAAGCCATCACCAAACAAAAATTTAAAAAATTTTTATGGAAATATATAAAATTATTTTTTATAATATTAGAATTTTTTGTACTTTCATATAAATTTTACTTTGTTGACGTGATTTTCGCAAATTAGTGTCTAAGTTTACTCAGTATTTTTCAAGTTGGCCATTTTTTCATATTTCTGGAAATTGACCAATTTATAAAACTTGTCTACATTTTCTGCACCAACTCTGTTTAAAGCTTAATTCAGTTAAGCCACTGTGCGCCTTAAATAAGCATATGACTTTAATTCTCTATCAATATTACATTTTAGACCCTTAAAAACTATATTTATTTCAATTTTACACAATTTTAAATTTTTCTTACCAATTTTGAAAGTATCAGATAACAAACATAAATTTAATTTAGCCAATCTTTTCCACAACAAAAACTTTTAACACTTCAAAGAAAACCACAATAACAACTATTTATTGCATTTGCTAACAACGAACGAACCGTATTAAACCGCAAAAACAACAACAATAACTAGAATCGTATTTAAAATGATTAACTTACAAGCACAATTAAACATCAATTAGTTTCATTCTCACTTAAATTGTAAATACAGAGCGCACTTGTATAAAATCTAAACTTTAACTACGAATAACAATTGGCTTAAATGTGCTTAAAATAACAAAATACAACAACAAACACGATTAATTCGGAAGGAAAATAAAATGAAAAGTTAAAGCTGTTGCAATAGAAAATTTTCAGACAATTTATTTATTGAGGTGGTTTAAGAGGGTGGATATAATACAATTAAAAAAACCAAGATCTAGTATAGACGGAAAAGCCATAAGTTGTTGCAAGCAAAAATGTTAGCACACACACCCACGTACAAATATAAACAACACATAGACATTGTTAGTAAATAATTGCAAGTTCTGCAAGCATCTTCTTAAATATTTTTTGCAATATTGTTTGCTTAGAAACATAATAACGTGTATAATGCCGAAAGGGTCATAATATTTATCTCTTCTAGAACATTGCTGTACATACTGTATAATTTAACAAATACTCGTAAAAATTTTGCTAGAAAATAAATAAAATGTTTGCAGGCTCTATATTTTAGCTACAACGGACCATACATTTAAGAAAATTTAGCTGGTATCTACACTTAGAAATTTACACAAATAAACCTACTGGTTCGTTTCATTACAAAATCGACCACTTATTAACTTTTCATGCATTTTAAATCTTTAAGTGCTGTTTGTAAAATGGAAAAAATGGAATAAAGAAAACGTTAAAGTTTTTGTTAATATATTCCAACGCCAAGAGTAAGAACACAAATCCCACTATAAAAATTTATTTTTAAAATTACAACTTGTGTGGTGAACATTTTATAAAAAAATTTTGACCCTTTGATGTCAAAGCATAACATACCCTTCACCAATTTATATTTATATGAATTTTTTAGTATGTTATGGGGGCGACCCGAAAAATAAAAAGAACTGCCAAATCTTGGGCGTTCGCCATATGTGTTGGCCGACATTTTAAATTAAAGTAAGTACGCTTTGTCATCAGCTGTTTTTTTTTTTTAGAACTCTTTCGTTTGTTACCCTCGTTTGAGCTGCAGAGATTTTTAGGGCGGTATTTGTAGTGCCCGATAAAAAATTGGATGTAATACTTTAATACAATTATGTTACTTATTTAATATTTTTAACAATTTTTTTAAGAAAATGCTCTTTCCGATGGTTGTAAAAACTATGACAACAACTCTAAAAAGTTGATGCCTAAAAAAAAAATTTTTAATTTAAAATGGCTCGAATCATCATACGAGTATCTATAGTACGAGTGTGTATAAAATATATTAAAGAGGAAATGTGTACTGTCATAAAGCAGGTTATTAAAATTTTTAGTGTTTGTCATGCGGACTGGTAAATGTTTTAGTTGAATCAGAAGAATGGCCATAATATATCAGTCTCGGAAAATATTACAAGCAGATTTAATCTATTTTTTAATCATTGCATTTGAATAGAAAATTATAATTCTGTTAACCCTTATTATTTTATATGTTGAAAAAGAATAATTAAAACTTTAATAAAAACGTGAAATTTCATTTTGTACGAACCAAAATGTTTTATTCCCACTTCCCACTCTCACGGGTAGCTACTGTCTACAACAGCCATGAAACTAAAAGTTAATATAAAATATACAAGTTTTTTTATTAAATTACCTTCGAGCAGAATACTCGTACATGCATGCAACAAGAAACATGTTTTATAGAATAAAGAAAAGTTAGAAAATTATTAAACTTTAAGTGAATGTAGCGTTGAAAATTAAGACGATACAACACAACTCGGTACAATACAAGTTTAACAGTGTTAAAACAAAATGAAAATATACTCTGCAACTTAATCCACATAGAAAGTATTGTTTAATTTTGTTCTTTATTGTTTTTTGTTTTAATATTTTGGAAACTTGTCAAGCTAAAACTTGAACTTGAGTTAATTATTTGGTATTCGTTAGTAAGAATTATTTTGCTTGAAATATTTAATTAATAGAAATCTTTAAATGAATATGTGTATGTTTATTTGATTGTTGGTTTGTTTGTATATTCCTTATAAAAAGCCGAAGACCGATCGTCTTGAAATTTTAAAACATCGTATTATTGATGGCCCTGAAATTCAAAGAGGAAATTTTTTTTTTTTTTGCTAATATCGGAGAGGGATAGAAAAGAATACTAAAATTCAATATCTTGAAAAACTTCGTAAGTGTTCAAATATGAACATGTTTTTGGAAAATATGAAATATGTTTTATTTATGGTCTAGATTTAGTTGTGTGATTGTTTAGGATCTGTGTTTATCTTAAGATTCAACATAAGTTGTTAGACTTAAGGTAGATATTAGTGAAAACGCATCTACTTCTTATCTTTTAGACATATCATTCATTAGTTGTCTGGGCTAGAAAACATTTATTTTTACAATTTATGATGAGTTTGTAGGACTAACTGACATTATCTTTTAGCTTAATGTGCAACACTATAATAAAAAAATATCTTTATATGAATCTGTTTATTTTTCTTACAAACTTTGATTGACAACGAAAGTATTTATAAGGCTGCAATATGAGCTGTTTATTTTGAAAGTGGCATAAGTCACTTTTTTATTGCATTTTTTTACAAATGAAAAGATACCGTTCAATTGTATTTAGTATTGTCATTAAGCCGATTTTTTCAGCACACGAAATATACTTGACAATTTACAAGGGAATATATCCACAATACGAATGCCTTTTGGGTAAACATTTTAAAGAAGTTTTTTATCTTCCTATTTTGCATGTTAAGTGCATTTAAATGAAACTGCTTTGGCCTCTTTTAAAATTCTTTGCTTTAAAGTTTTTCCAACTTATTTAAATGCTTTTCGATGTTTTCATTGCTGTCACCGGAAAAAAACAATAGCCTTTTGATGTTTCTGGACAATAAACTTTAAAATTGCAATCGATACAAGGACCCTTAACATTATAGACGATTGTTTGTTATTCTGTTGTTGATCTCCTGCTGTTTGTGTTCATTTAAAACTGAACATAAAAGATGTTAAATGTATGAATGTATATGTGGACATGCTTAAACAAGTATTTGAGTTGGGTTAAATATAAATTATATTGTTGTATTAATTTTATTTAAATTGCTCTGATTACATGTCAATTTAGTTCAATAACAGATGGAGCTTAAACATAAAAACATTACACACACACACACATGTGGGGTGTATTTGCAAATGTATGTAAGCTGCATAATTTGGGTTTTCAATTTTATCTTAATTACTCAGAATTTTTTTTCAGCAGAAAATTAAAAAAAAAAAAAAAGATTATTAAAATTTCTTGTATTTTTCAGTGGGCTATAGAATTTGTTCAAAATGGATGCAAAAAATGTTTTTTGGTTTTTAAAAAATTCTGTATTGCTAATCGATGTTCCCACACAAAAGCATATCTCACGCCAAATATTAAAGGCATTTGCCTTTTTTTGAGCAGAAAATTAAAAAAATTCGGTTATTGCAATTTTTGCAATTTTCATTGTGCCTTTTGAACAAAGTAAAAATTGCAAAACAAAATTGCAATAATCGTATTTCTTCAATTTTCTGTTGAATAAAGTGGCTTTAATATTTGCTGAGGACTGCTTTTGTATAGTAACATCGATTATTAATACAGACGATTTAAGTTAGTTTACATCGTTAGGACAACGCAATGTTAAAATAGTTAGTTGGTTCCATGGAATAGTTACGCAGGCGTAGTTACTTCTACTTGGGAAAAAGTTATTTAAGTTTCCGACAGGGTTCATCTAGATAAGTTTTTATGAATTTTCAGCTTAAATGTGTACTCGTATGTATGGGAATTATAAATTGTAATAGCGATATTCACTGGTTGGTGCAAATGGTCTTGTGAAAGTGTAAGTGAAAAATATGGTAGTATTTTTATAAAATCTAACAGCAATTCTGTGTCCTTTTTTTTTTGGCTTTTCTCAAAAAGCTACAATATAGATATTGCTTTGCATATATATGTACATTGTACATACATACGTTTGTATGTATATATTTTCAATTAAATTTAAATTCTTTTTTGCAATTTAGTTGTGTTTCGAATAAATAATTCAAGCATTGTTAATTCTTTAACGGGTTAATAATTTAAAACATAAAGAGATCATTATTTTATCTGTAACTTAAAACTGAAACTCTTACGAATTTTTAGTCTTTTATTTAATTCTCTTATTTTTTTTTTATATTTTATGTGGATTGCATTGACTATTTTGTCAGGCTTGAAGAGAAAATCCACACTTGTGACTAATTTTTTCTGCATAATTTTTTATAAAAAAAAAAGATTTGCAGTGCAAAAACACCGTGACCGTTGCACAACTAAAGTGCTAATATGCAATTGTTTCAGCTACCTGGACCGCCTTAAGTGGTCCTTTAATTTAAATTAAATAAATCTGGTTGTTATGATGAAATGACATGCCCCTTCTTTAGGAACGGATATTTTATGTTTTAATGCGAGTTTTATTTTGCACATGTACGATCATGTTTGGCATATAACAAAAATTAATTGAAAAATATTTTTTGTGTCCAATATTTACAATAGATAGTAAACTTATTTGAACTTGTTTAACTACCTTAAACAAACATCTCGTATGAGAAATAAATATTACTTAGAATTGAATTTAGTTTTTATGGAATTAATCATGGTTTCACAAATTTCAAATTAGCAGAGCAACAATCAGATTAAGTATTTTTGACGGCGTCTAAGCAAAAAAAAATATTACAATTTTCCCGTAACATATGAAATTTTAAGGTATGGAAATTTTTATATAAAAAATAAAAATATTTGCTGCAAAGAAATATTGTAAATCATATTAAGAAACTTGATCAAAGAATGCATTTTTTAATATATTTTTTTACGATTGTTTCTCTATTTTTTACACGCAGGAAATATTTTACCTGTTTTTTTGTGATGTAATTTTTGTAGGGACAGTTTTAATATGGAATTAATAAATTGTGTGTTTGGCGATAACATTTGTAGATGTGAGTATCTTTACTTATTATTTTTCGTTATAAATATTTTTAAATAAAAAGCATATGAGGCAAAGTGGCAAACATTATTTTTATGAAAACAATACAATTGCAAAGTTCAAAAATAAACAAATAAATACGTGTATAAAATTGTGGCAATAAGCGTATCATTTTCAAATTTGCTTTCTTTTATAAATTTTAAATTATGTAATAAAGAAACGATAAACTAAGTATAATTTTTTTCTTAAACCTTTCGATGCATTACGACAAACAAATACGCAAACATGTATAAAAATAAGCTAAAAGAGGCAGATGTAATAAGAAACTACATAATATTCAATGTCAAGGTATCAAATTCAATTCCGGCGGAAGCTAAAATTATTTTCATTAAGGGTTATACCTTAAGGCAGTTTCTCTAAGCAGATTATTTTATATAAATATGCAGAGATATTACAAGTAAGTATTAGTTGCTTAGTTAACGATCAACAAGCCAAATGTATTGCAGTCACGCCTTCGTCTTCACTTATCTATTCAATCTTTATTTGCTTGTAAGTAATACAGCAATTAACTTTTCTTCTGGCCATAAAAAACGAGAGCTGCATTTTAATAGTTATCCCGCCGGAACGTCAATAGCTAATCCAAATGTGTTTAATTATTATCAACGAAATGAAATTAATGATCCTGGTTATACTGCACAGCATGATAATAACGAGGACAAAACGAATTTAAGTGAAAAACGTACAAATTCAACACATGGTCAAAATTTTACCCAACTTGTAAATCCAACTGGACAAATGTTTCATTTGATATATATGATGCCCTCACAACACAAACGGCAACAGACATTAGCATACCAAAGTGAAAGGATACCACACCAGGAAGTTAATGGTAATGTGGCAAATTTGGCATATGCTGGACCCCACTTGTTTCCTGCACAACTTTCACAAACAAATGAAAATATTCAGCAGTTAAATGTTCCGTTTAAAAATTTTAATGGGCTTCAAAATATATATTCCAACCAGCAGCTCTTAAGGCCATATCAGCAAAAGTCTAAAGTTTCTACCCAAATGGAAGCACCTTTCATACCCTCACAATTTTTAGGTTATGGCCAGCATCAAAATGAGCTTTTGTCAACACAGCACCAGCAAATGCTGCATCAAAATCACCACTTTTCTCGACAATACCAAAAAATACCACAACAACAGCAGTTGCATCAACAGCAGCCACTATTGTCACAACAACAGAAATATTCTCTGAGTCCTGCACCGGTGTACGAGCAACAGGAAAGCTCTCCATATCAATCTTCACGATTATTTTATGTGGCTCCCAATAATATTTATAATTTATATAATAAATTAAACTAGTATTAGTTTCCTTGAATTAAGTTTAAATTAAACTAAATTTAATTTTATATTATTTATACACATCTTAATGACTTAATGATAACGTGGGAATTTTTATACCTTTAAGTACCGTCCTATTTAAATTTAAACATTTACCAAATCGTGATCTTTATTTGTTTTTCATTTTATGATATAAATTATTTATTCATAACTATTAGAGAATATTACTCATTTCTACATTAAATAAATCAACATTCAAAACAAAAATTAACTCTAAGAAGGTTGGCGGAGCTTTGTTATAATCAATTAAATGTACATGTAATTACAGCGCAATTTGCACCTCGATCAGACAATTAGAACCAATTAAATTTCTGCAGTTACTGGGTCAAATATTTTCTCGATAGCTAAAAATTTATTATCGTTCAAAACTGTGGAGCGCTTAAAAACTTGCCGTCCATAACTTGGTATAGGTATTGGCTCTGATGTTCTTGGCATAAAAACCCAGTGTGATGTTCAATGGATTGATCATATTTTTCATGTCGCAAAAGATGCATTCAGGTGCCTCGGTTTTTTAAGATGGTGTAAGACACACTTCACTCCATCTGATATTCTTAATATTTATATCAACTGTATTCGACCGAAAATGGACTACAAATTTCATGTATGGGCCGGTGATAAAAAGTCTATTTTAAACGGTAGCCAACGGTATGTGTCCTAATGAAATCAGGGAACTTGTACCCGAAAATTGACATTTTTACGTACAACTTGCTCTTCATTAAGAGCACATCCAATCGTTTTTATGCCACTACGAATTACAGAGAAAATTCGTACTTAAGCCGACCCGTTCGTATGTGGAATAAACTTCCGTATTGTATATTTTACATTTATAAATTTTGTTTTATTTATTATTTCTTATAAAATACACAACTTTTCAATATTACGTTATTTTAATAATAATTAAACAAATAAAATAATTTAAAAAACGAAAGAAACGAAAGAAACGAAGCCTTAAAAAATTTAGTTGAAAATCAGCATGATCAGAAAATGTTTTTACTGTGATTTGCATAGAGCAGAAAGTACTGAGTTTGCAGCAACACACAGAACAAGTAAAACAGGTTGATGCAGCACTTTGATTCGGCGGCTCCCTCTGAAGTTTTATTTTTTACAAATCTCTATTTTAATCGTTACTCCTATATATGTGCATATGTGTGTGTGTATGTGTATGAAATAAATATGTAATTGGGATCAATTTGACACATTGTAATGAACACCACGAACTTGAAAATTTACCACCTAATGACTTTTTTCTATGAAAATGATGTTGTCAATTAAACCAAAAAAAAACAAATAGTATGAACGTGTAAATATAAAGTTTATACAAGAGATTTTGTTTTTAGTTTGCCATCTAATAAACTTGACTGTAAACAATTTTCGCATTAAAATCGTATTTAATGAATTTAAATGTTTGAGTGCTGAAAGAGAGGTACTGAGTAAATAATTTCATTTTAAATTAGTTTAACATGATGGCATTGTGTGTAACACCAACCATTCAGTGATTGTCAAGAGCATGTCTGGCTTCACAATTTTTCTTTGAATAAATTGCAAAATCTTTTTAGGGCTTAAATTAATTCAAAATGTGTTTTAGTATAAAAGTAATGGCATTTTGTTAAATAACAAACATTATACTGGCAGCTATACGGCAGCACACACACGTATGGATAACAGAAAAGCTTAATTTAAAAATAATTTTCAAGATAAATCAAGGATAAAATGAAAGTGTTTGTGAGTATTTAGATTTGTGAAAAAAAATATTATAAAAACTAATTGAGAAAATTATGTTCATATCAGATTTGCTGTTTAATTGCAAGTGTATTCTATTTGGCGTTGGCTGAAGTTGGCACAGCTAAAACTAGTGTGAAGGCAAACGCAACCACTAAAAGCACTGATTCTAAACAAAAACGGGATGCATCGTTGCTGACCAGTGCCTACCATGGTCCTTCGTACAAATACTTGCCTCCAATTTCATCTACATATGACTCTTATCAGGGAAGTGTTGGAGGATTTTCTGGTGGACATATTTCTGGCTTAGCAGCTGGATATAGACCGGTAAGCGCTGGTCACGGCCATAGACATCCTGGCTATTCTTCATCTGGTAATTATAATTCCCATGGCTTGGGACACCATGGTACAGCTTCTAGTTATAGCGGGAGACAACATGGCTTCACTTATCCAATTTCTAATCATTATGCCAGCCAAGGGTCCACAAAATATTATGGATCTGGTTTGCCAGGTAGTGCAGGTGTTCATGCCAGTGTTATTCCTGTTCACAATAGCCATCCCCATTCGTACCCCGTTGGACATGGGTATGGTTCATCCGGATCTAGTTTTTCTAACTTAGATCATAATCTACATTCCGCTTTGGGGACTAATACTCAATCCGGTAGTGGGTATCACTTTTCTAAGGGTGCAGGTGGGACCTTATCTTCTTATGATACATCCGGATTTGGATCAACACAAGGCTTGAGCGGTTCTGTTGGATCTAGTTTGGATGAAGAACATCTTACAGGTCATGTACATAATGGGTCCCCCGAACATGTTTATGTTATTTCGAATGTTCCAGCTGGTTCTATAAAGAACTCACATTCCCATGCAGGAGGACACCAAGAGAATCATGCAGTTGCAACTATTTCATATCTACCACCTGTCAAGCAACATCCATTACCTTCAACTAGCTACGGGGAAACTATTTCAACAGCGGGAGATTCCTATAATACAAAATATTACTCTCAAGCTGCTGGAGGTGTAGAACGCGGACCAGCTTATGCTGCCGGTCACAAGGGTTTGGGTTATTTTAGCTATACGGCAAATAAACCGAATGTTCTACACACCAGCATATCGGGATTAAGTTTAAACCAACCTTCTTACTCCAAGGCCCCTTTTAAGCCGTCTATATTTTTAGGCGCCAAATTTGAAGGTAATGCACAAAATAATGATCCGTCTCAACAATATTTATTACATTTAGGAGAAGGAAGTGACTCTACAGGTTATGACTACCCCCTACCTACTGGATCGTCAACAAGTTATCAAGAGCCCAACTATCAGCAGTCTGTGGAAATTCAAGCAGGTTCCCCGCTAGCACCAGACTCTGCTTATAGTAATCAAGATTCCCTTAACGAAATACCTTCAGCTCCCAGTAGCAATTATTTGCCACCCAGTAATAGTTACGGTGTATCTTATTCAGATTAAAAAAAAACACATGTAAAATTTTTGGCTGTAAACTCATGTCAATTTTTTCGATTTCTTTAATTGAAATAATTTATTGCATTTTTATAATTAATACTTAAAAAGAAGTTTTTTCATTTAAAAATAGTATATTTTAATTTAAGAAAATAAAGCTTTTATAAACATTCATTGAAATAAATCGTTTGAAAATTAAATATTCATCTCACAATTGGCATGATGTCAATCAACATTAAAAAAAGTAACTTTCCCACTTTGGATGGCTCACAAGCAGACTATTTATGTTCATACACATGTATGTATGTATGTATGTGCATATATGCAGATTAATCAAACAACCACATCAAAGAAACTTAATAGTTTGCTAAGACGATAATAACAACAATAAAAATGATTTGAATAAAAAGCCACCGATGTAATTTTAGCTTGATTTTAAAATGCAAAGTGGTGCACTAAAAAATAATACGATTTGAGCCATACCAAGATAAAAGAGTCAATTGTGATGAGTTCATAAATGGTGACAGACAGCATTAAAAGGGAAATTGCCACTTTCTATTTCAGACAACATTTCCATTTACACTGAAACAAAGTCTACTTATTAAGCAACAGTGAGCTTATAAATATTTATTTTTCGCACCTTTGTGATATTTCTTACTTTTAGAATTCGATATTCTCGGTTAGATTAATTTGCAAAAGCCGTATTCACTGCTTGGTGCAATTGTTGTTGCAATTTCCATATACAAAAATTTTACGACAAAGTTTGTGGCTTTGCCTAATTGGCTACACAGACGAATCGAAATCGATTACGAGGTTAATATGGCCTCAATATAATTGCAGAAGATCTGCAATCCTTAAGGGGACACCGCGTGGCACTGTTTAACTGGAGCGCACTCTAGGAGATTAAATCTAACATATAATGACTTATGCGAATATTGTCATAATAAGGCGCAGGTTGAGAGTGTATAACATCTCATCTGTATTTGCGGCTTCTTCAGGTTATTCTTTGTTGGAATATTTGGCGGTCCCATCGCAATGTAATATTAGGCGTATAAACTGGCTTACGCGATCATCGGGTTGGTTGGCACCGATCCGCATAATAATGTATTGATGAACACCATAATATTCTCCTCTTCAGATAACACAAACCTTTTGTGTATCTGAAATTCAGGTCGAACAACGTTGAAAACCTATTTTATTACCGATGCACTCTAGAGAAATACATGTGGATTAACTCACAATAAATAACAATTTAATTTTCATTGAGTAGGAGCATAGAAAATGTTTCATATTCAATTAATATATTAATTGAATCTTCAATTATTTTAACTAACTTTATATAAAGCAATTAATTTAAATTTGACCAGAATCAATAGTTCTTCTAAGTATGCGGCGTCAGTTTTTAGAAAATTATTTGGCTTAAAAATATTTCAATTAAATTTTTAATTAATATAGTTTTTTTATTGAAATATATAAAAATATATTGAAATAATTCTGGTAAGCAATGCAAAGATTTTCGTAATCAGTTTAAAACTAATTTTTTTAAATTTAATCTTCGTTTTTCTTAATTTTCCAATAATTCCCGATATAACATTTTTTATAATCCAAAATAAAATAAAAAATTTTACTAATCATTGATCATTAGACTTTAAGCATACTTTTGAAAAGATTTAAATCTCTCATCTTATGCACAAACTTTGAAAAATTATTTGAGAAGCTTTTTAAAAGTATGGTTGAAGTCTAATGATGTTTAAGTAAATGGCCAATGAAATGCTTAACCATCAACAAATATTAAAAGTTTTTCCTACATAAAAATTAGAGGGTATAAATTAGAGTTGTCAACCGATTAAGAATAATTCGATTAATCGATCAAACAAAACGAAACTCTTGTTCGAATAATTTTAAAATGCCGATTTTCGAATAACGAATACATCGAATAATTAATGTCAATTAATCGAACAAATTTTTTTCAGCTTGAAATGCATAAGTAAAAATTTTTTTAATTTGTTATTTTGGATGTTTGTAGTTGTTGTCGAACTGCGCATACCTAGTAGTCGTGCTATGTTTTGAAGAATGGGGTTTTTTCACTCTCAGGTGAATAAGTTAGAAATACACTTTAGCCAAAAAATTGAGCTCGGCTTGGAAGTATTTTTCCAAGAACAAATGAAAAAAAAACAAAATCACATGTAACAAGTGTTCTAAAGTATATAAAATTGTGGGATTATGAACAAAAAAATTAATAATTCTTTTGCAACAGATTTACGAAAACGTATTAAAATAAGAATAAATGAGGGACGTATAAAATTTTTAAATACGTTAATATTTCTTAAATTCTGGAAATTTTTCGAGCAATTAAAGGTTTTTTGAAATATTCTTTAAAAAGTGAAACTAAAGAATATGAAAATGAATTATAGTCCAGATTATTTTATGTTGAAAGTAACCACAATAATTCAGATGACAGTAATAATATAGAAGATGTTACTAGTAATGAAAATAACAATCTTTTATGCGAATTAAATAATTATATTAAAAGTATTAAAAATTCAAAATATAAAAAAGACTTCAGCGGTATATTAGACGATGTTTGAAAAATTTAAAAAAAGAACAGAAAAATTAGATAAACTATTTTATGCTCTTCTCACAATATCACCTACCTCGAAAATTAGCGAAAAAGTTTGTTCAAAATATAATTTAATAAAGTTTAGACCCATAGCTTTGTTACCGATCTTTGACAAAATTTTCGAAAAAATACTTCATAAACAACTCTCACAATTTCTAGAGCACAATAATCTCTTATACAAGTTTCAATTTGGTTTCAAAAAAGGAAGTGGCACACAGGAGGCTGTTGTAATGTTGTAAATTATATATGTGATAGTCTGGACAATGGCTATGGTGGTGTTGGGGCAGCTTTTTACGACTTCTCAAAAGCGTTTGACCTTGTTGACCATAATATATTGCTCCAGAAATTATTATATTATGGATTACATGGAGGTGCCACTAAGCTCATCAGGACGTATTTAGAAAACAGACAGCAGTACGTTACAATAAATGGTGTGGAAAGTGACATCGGTACTGTTGAATATGGTGTACCACAAGGAAGTGTCTTGGGTCCCTTACTGTTTACAATCTTCTTAAATGATATATCCACTTTCAGACTTCATGGTAAAATCATGATGTATGCTGATGATATAAGCCTTTTTTATCCGTACAACCATGAGGTAATACTAAAATATCAAATGGAACATGATGCTACTATTTTGCAGGAATACGTAAGAATCAACAGATTATCTGTGAATAAAGACAAAACAAAAATAATAAGATTTCGACCGTATCTCTCTAGTAATGACTCTACATCTTTTAAAGTTAATATTGGAGAAGCGGAAATTAAAGAAAGTAATACTGTAACATACCTAGGAATGCAATTTCAAAATAATCTTCAATGGAATAATCATATCCAATATTTAAAAAACAGAATAGCTCCTGCCATGGGTATGCTTTACGAGTTTAAAAATTTATTCAATCGGAAGACGAAACTTCTATTATACAATGCTCTAATTCAAAGTCATTTGAATTACTTACCAATGATATATGCCAACAAGAAAACAACAAACCTCAAATCCCTGCAAAGATTACAAAATAAAGCGTTGAAACTTGTCTACAATCTTCCAATAATGCACTCAACAATATCCTTATATAGAGATATATCAAGAACAATATTACCCGTTTTTGGATTATACAAAATGCAACTACTAACATACATGTATAAAGCTGTAAGAAATATTGGGTTTCATTGCATAGAATTTACTATCAACCAGAACTATTACAGTACTCAAAACAATACAAATTTAGTGGTAAAGAGGTGTCGATTAGAAACTACGAAACAACGTTTAGAATATGCCGGCTGCCGTGAATTCAATCAGCTTCCAAATGAAATAAAAACCATTGCAAGAATCTCAATCTTTAAGCCATACTTAAAAAATTTTTTAATTCAGGAAATACATATGCTTCTACTGTAAATACATCCTTTAAAAAATAAAATAATTTGATGTCAGTTGGCTCTAAGAGCAAACTTTTTATACAATATTCTTAATTGTAACCTAATACTAATTCTTTCTTTTATTTAATTTTTTTTTTCTTTTCTTCTTTTTTGTTATATTATGAACTAAAACTTATTATTATTATATAATACATTCCCAAAAGAACCATATATATATATACATATATACATATACATACATATACATATATATATATATATATATATATAACATTTTGTATCTAAAAAAAAAAAAAAAAAACCAAAAATCGTTTGAAAGCTAAAAAAAATTGAGTCAACTTTTATTTGTAAAAGATTATTTCTTAAGAACAACCCAAATTGTCTGATTTAACAAAAAACAAAAAAAAAATAACTTATGATATTTTTTGACTGAATGAAACATGTTTATTTGAATTAATAGTTGTATGTATTTTTTTTGTTAATAAAAATATTAACTATTTTATTTGAAAGTTTTTTGTATGAAATATTTATTTTTTGTCAATCAATTTTTTAAATCATTTTTTATTCGTTGTTCTCATCGATTAATCGAATAATTTTTCAGCTTTAATCGTTTGATCGAACAAACAAAAACAATTATTTGAAATATTCGAACAAAGTTGAAGGGCGAATAATTGACAACTCTAGTATAAATATAAAATTTAATAAATGCTAAAACAACGGACATAAGTTTTAAGCACAAAATAAAAAAAAGTGCATTTTCCACAATACAAACAATCGACTTGATCAAATAGTTTTCTATTAAAAGCATAAAGCTTTTTGAATGACTTCTATCGGAATTATCTAACAAAAGCGGCTGTCTGGAGAGTGGAAAGCAAACTAAACTTTACTCTCTAAGCAACAGTAATGCAGACGAACATAATTTCAAATGACACTTATTAAAAATGTGGTTGCTTGTTTGAACACAACAATGATTAAAATGTAAAAAACATTATAATACAACAATAACAACTGGTATTAAGTCACGTGCATTGAACTTGTAGTAGGCAGCCAGCATTGAAGTGAAAATGTCGATAGAGGAAATATTTTGCTGTAACATTTTTTACGAAAATATTTCTGCACCAGTTTAAATGAAAGTAAAATCATAGAAAAAAATGCAAGATTAATTGTTTGCGACTTTGTGGAAAAATAAAACAAAAAAAAAAAAAAAACAAAAGCAAAGTGTACCTGATTGTACATGTTTGCTAACATTGACCTTTAATTGGACAAAACAATATTATCATAAGCGTTTACTTGCTTTCTGCTTTTCAAGTTTTTCATTTAAAGAAGCTGAAAAATTTATGATAACATTAGGTATGAATATGTACATACGTACATATGTGTGTGTACGTGTGTGTGTATGTAACCGTTTGGTTTCCTTTTTCATTGAAAACTTTTATTTTTCATGCCATGTTTCGACTTGTTTGTTTAAGTATTTGGTTACAAGTTTTTCTTTAAATCAATGAATGTCTGGATTTACAAATATCAGGTTGTATGGCTGTTAAAGACAAGCTTTTATTAAGCGGAGTTATAAAAGCGATTGTCAACTTTATACAGACGTTAATCAAATATCATAATTCAAAGGTGATGTAACAATAAAAGCAGGACAACGGGTTAAAGTGGCGCTTATTAAAAAAGAGACGGTTTAAATTGTAGTATCACAAATTAATTAATAAAAATTTATTATATTATATCCTATGGTTCCTATTAGGAATAAAGGGCCACAATAAAAATTTATTGGCTTAAATAAATTAAAAAAAAAAAACTTTAAAAAAAATTTTAATTTCTCATAAATTTGGAAGTGGATAAAAAATCACAATCATCAAATATCAACTATCAACTTTTTGAACTTAATTTCTGTGTTCGATTCAAATTTAATTGAGTTATAATAGATGCTCAAAATTTTATAATCAAACGAGTTTGATGTTGGAATAAATTTTACCGAATAAAAGTGATTTTAGCTGCAAATTATTTAAATTTTTGCTTTAAAGTGATCAGTTGTTCTAAAATAAAAGTTATCAATTTTTAGCAGAAGGCTGTTATTGTCAGTGCACTTGTGTATCTTTGGTCCTTGTGTAGAATCATGCATTAAGGTGCTGTGTCCACTAATTGACGAATGGCTCCTTTGAAAGTTATCGCAATATTTTTCAGAAACCACAGCTAAATAAATATTTTTCTGATATTTATTCCAAGAAATGTTTGTAGTATTTTTGCTATAAATTCCTTAATGATTTTTTTTTTTTGTTCCAAATTGAATAAACCTTTCTCGGGTAATTGTACATCTAGTAGAAATATTAGATATTTTCATAAAAAGTGATGGAATAATATTAGACAAAATTTTGTTTGTTTAAATCTGGCAAAAATGTTACAATTTGTAAGTCTTTGTTGTATTAAAATCTAGCAGGATAAAAATTATAAAAAATTAACTTCCTTTTCATCCTGAAATTCATGACAGTCTATGAGTATTTTATTTTTTAAATGTGAATTACGATATTTCTCAAACATATTAACCGATTGGTCAATAGCTTCATTCGATGATGATTTTCAAACTCTAAAAAGTGACTAAATAAAATTTTATTTTATGCGTAAATGAAAAAAAAAATATTAAAATACTTTCGACATCGATTTTAAGGAAATCAAAACTTAATGATTTCTTAACACTAATAAACCAAATAAATTTTAATGACATCAATTAATATTATTTAATTAAACTTTTATAAATTTGTTTCTTTGCAGTTTGATTAAAAATGCATCCAAGGCGTTGCTATTTCCACTTAATTTTACTATTCTTAACAAACACATATTTCATCATTGCTGATCCAGTTTCTAGTCCAGAAATATCAGGCAAAACAGCTCCAGCGATTAATAATTTGGGAATATATCAGCACCAACACCAACAACAGCAACAACAACACCAACAGCAACAAAAGCAAATTGACTACCAAAATGCCCAGTTGAATTCGTTAAATGTTTATGCATCAAATTACGATTCGATTTCGAATAAACAAAATAATCCAAATGATAAATTTAAACCATCTTATAAGTTGCCAGAAATGGAAACCAATTTTATGCCCATCCGTAATGAGAACAGCATCGCGCCAGAATTCGCTTCATCGCTAGGAACTCACGCTCCGGTATTAATGCAATATTTGCCACAGACAATAAATGAAGGCGGTGTCCAATATTTACAATTAATACAAACGAGACCTCTGATGGTGCCAATTAGTTCGTATTTACCCAGCCATTCTGGCGTACAGTCTTTAGCATTTCACCAACATTTGGCACCAAGCAACAGTATTGAGTATGGTGGTCGACCACTTTTGACGCCATTACCAATCAATATGCCTCCACCTGCTCCTTCTCCTATTGTCGATGTACCAGCAGCTGCACCATTACCCTCGTCGTATGGTGTTCAACCGTATATCGCCAATATTTCTCCCTACAAACAAACCCATCGAATAAATCGTGAAACTAAAGATAAACAAATACTTGGACCTCTCAATTTAAACCTTAATGAATATATACCACAAGGTAATACTCACCAGCATGCCACATTTAACATTCAAGGAAGATCGTAGAAGTTTCCGTCGTATTTTCAAAATATTTTCAAAATTTTCAATATTGTCTATTTTTCTATAACCAAAAATAATTGTTATCTACTAATGAAGAAAATAAAACTCGAATTAATTTTTTTTTTACTTAAAATAACCAAATAAATCCTAAAGATCTCTATAAACTTTATAGGAGTTTTTTATTTATTTTAATTTTGGGGCTGCTTGGGTCAAAGTATCTCAGGTTTAAATGAAATATTTGAACTGACTGCTAACAAACCTTTTAAAAAACCATTAAACATTTTAAAAATAAGACCATAAATGGTGGAGATATTCGATAAAAATATATATACATATTTGTTGGAAAGGGGATAACATCGCCATTGGGAAAATTTCATACATTTTGAATTAATTGCGTTGAGTTAATGTTACGATTTTCGTTATTGAATTCTCATTAGTTCTCCCTAATTAATTATTAAATTAAATTTTTGTTTTCTTTTTAATTGATTTTTTTATATATTTTTTTTCTGTGTCAGAAGAACTATACAATCTGCTCTTATTCAAATAAAATCCATTAAATATTTGTTGGTTCAATTAATATTTAATGTAATGCAAAATGATAACTAAACTGTTTATTACTTCATAATTTTTTATAAAAGAAAATATTATTCTCTTCTAGAATTAAATCGGGTTTCTCGTTCAGATCAATTTGTTTAATACAGTTAAATGTGGAAGTTATGTTAACAAGTGTCCACTAGATGTGGAACTTAACACTAAACAAAGTATATAAGATAAACGTGTACTTTTATTAGCCAAACATTCGACGTGAAACTCTAAAGTCATCAAAGTCTATGAGATAAAGCAAATAAGTAATTGAAAAGCAATTAAACAGAAATAAACAATTAATATGTTGCATTAAAATCTTGAAAAAAATCATAATAATAAATAAAATAGTGACTTAAAAAAATAATAATGGTGAGCTGTGACAGTTATGAAGTAATCATGTATTTTTTAAATTCATTTATTTGAACAATTTATACGAACAATGTTGCAATACAATCTTACAAAAGTATTTGAAGTGCAAAAGTGGTTTAACAATTTTTGTTTTAACGATTTTAGTTCAATCAGATGAGACTAAGTTGCCACAAAAGTGAATGTTGTTTGATCAGTTTCTTACGCACACACACACACATATGACATTCGTAGATTAACGCACCAAAACAAGAAGATGTTAGAATTCCATTTACAATTTGGTCAATTTTAGTTAGGGCTGTGCACATATTACGTAACGCTCCAAGGGGGGCTAAAGATTTGTTACGGATTGGAAATTTTGCACTAAAAAAATTATTAAAAAGCGTTATGGTGGTGGGGGGGTATAAAAGCTCTGAAAACAGCGTTACGTAATATGTGCACAGCCCCTTAATAGAAAAAAACATCTTTGTGTAGTTAAATATTGAAATACTTATAGCGATTTTTAAGAATATATTTTACCTGAATGAACTTCCTTTAACATAAACGATTTTAACTTTTAGAATGTCACATTTTTTTCTAATGGGTTCGTACTAATTAATTAAAGAAACCTTTTATTTCCTCCTTTTCAATTCAAAAATCGAACGAATTTTTCTCAATAGTATTGTGATCGTAACGAAAAGCGTTTCATCCAAATCTGAAAAAGGTTTTTCTTATGACCACAAAAAATGTTTAAAAATATTTCATTTCATGACTTACTTGCTTTTTCAACTTTAAGAAATTACGAATGTAGTTCTTATGTGAACTGGCTGGTGAGAGGTAGCAAGGTGTAATAGTGAGGTAGTTAGAGTCCGTGTCAACTAAACTGAAATTCCTTGTTTCGAAGCCCAAAAGGCGTCAGTTTTATAAAAATGTTTTCAGCCCCCTGTCATTTCAGATAAAACAGTTAACTGTCGTAAATGTCATGACGGTTCTTCAACCACTTTTTACGGTTAGTTTAGAAACAAGATTTGTTATTTTAAATAAATTGCAACGCCAATTTACATTAACAGTAAATTAACAACTAAAATTTGGTGGATTAACGAACAATCTCTCAATCAGTGACTAGAATATTGTTATCATTTTTTTCTCTTTTTGTTGATGATGTTAAATATTTTTGAATACAAATAAATAAACATGCAGTAATTGCTTTTAAAAATTTGCATTTCATTCCAGCATCAAAGCACAACATTTCTTTTCGCTCTGTTTATATTAATAAGTTGTTACAAATTTACGCCAGCAATAGTTTACAATAATAAAAACTATGCAAAATATTATTTGAAGCCCGAAACATATGCAGCTTCTATTGCAAATTATGTTAACTTGAATAATGCTGCGAGTCCGCACAAGAAAAACTCTCTTAATTCAAACAATTATAAATGGAGATGGGATAATATGAATTTAACATTCCAAGAAAGTCCAACAAATACAAATTCAGAAACGCATTCTGTTCGCTCTTCGCCATTGAATTACAACAATTTAGATGTTGTATCATCGAACCAAAACAAGCAACAGCAACTTGTGTCAGCACAGCAGTCAAAACTTATCAACGGCTCACCGAATGAGTTGAGTAAAGCCAACGCTTTCTACACATTTGATCCACATCAATTGGCAAATAAATTTGTCGATGCAAGCTTGAGGTAAATTAAGCATTAAAAGCTTGAAAGAGCTTTAAGCGTGGTTCATGAAACCACTCTAATCAAATAGACGAAGTTTTTTTTGTGGCGAAAAAGTTTTCCCACCTACTAAAAGAGTTTTTTTTTTTTTTAATTAATTGCTGTAAGCAGACTTTTTAAAAGTGCGTTGTTTTTATAAACAATTTTTTTTTTCATATTGAAAAATTTTATATATTTTAATAAATAAAGTTAAATTAGAATGACAATGAGATTTGGAAAATTAGAAAAAGTTAAAACAAGAATTAATAAAGAAAATCGGCATCTCGCATATGTAGAAGAATTATTCATTAAGTAAAAACAACACATTTATGTTTTTAATGTTAGTAAGCCTTTCTAAGAACCCAAATTTGTAAAAAAAAACCATCATTGCAAAAATTAAAATTAGGTAAAATTTAATATTGATTTGCTTATAAAAGCAACTGTCATTTAGAAATTTCTAGAACTTTGTGTTGACTTGATTTAAATTTTATTGATAACATTGTCTTGCAATGAATATAAAATGGTGATTAAAAATTTATGTTAATTTTCTGATTAAAAAGTTAATTGAAAAAATTAACAGAAAATTTAATCAAATTTAAACCCAATTTTAATGAATTCCGTAATTGAATCAATTAGTCATGTGATCAAAATTAAATTTTTCTAAAAATTTTTACAAATATTGAGAAAATTTAAATTTAAATTTTATTGATGTGATATTAAATTTTTATAGCAGGTTGAACTTCAACAATAAAATTAATTAAATCTGCAGTTTTCGTAATTTTGTTTTTTAAATAAAAAAAAAAAAATTGGGTGTTTTTTTTTTTTTTGCTAGTCCAATAGATGATAAGGAGTTGTGCACATATTATATAACGCTGTTTTCAGAGATTTTATACGCACCCCCCCCCCCCCCCCCCCCCCTGGAGCGTTACATAATATGTGCACAGCCCCTAAGGCCAAACTATGTGGACATTTCTGTTATATAAGTTTTGGAAAGTTATGGAGAATCTTTTAACCCCAGAACAACGCTTCAAAAATGTAAAAATTTACTTTAAAAACACTAAAACTGTTCGGGAAAGCATTTTTATCAAAGAATTGTGTTTATTAATGAATCTCTTTTCTAGTTAAATAAGCAAATTGCCGTATTTGTAATAAAATTAAGTTGTTACCAAATTACCATCATATCCCTTGAAATCAACTCTTTGGAGCAGTTTACACGGTTCATATTTCTTTCGAAATTAGCGAGGAGCTGCTCAAGTCATGTATAAAAAATAAATGCCATGAAATTTTCTACCAGATTTAAATAAAAAAAAACATTCCAATAATATTTCTGTCTTATTTTATCAAGTTCCCGTGTGTACAAAATTAATGCAAAATATCACATAGAGTTTCCTAACATTGTAAAACTCAAAATATAACTTTGTCAAACAAATAATACTGAGAGAAGGTTCCAACTTTCGTTAGCACCTTATTAATTTAAGAAAAAAAGTTGCCCCTGTTGTACGGTGTATAATAAATTAATTTTAATATAAATTTAAAATGATTTTAAAATAAAAACAAACATGTAATACAAATATTGTTCAATATACCAGGTTTAATTTTTGTTGTTCATTTTTCTATTTTAAGCTCTAATGATCACTTGCAAAAACGACACTTGGACGCGTTTGTCGCACCATCATCGCCATCAAACGCAGAAATGCATCCAATTTTACACCATCATATACCAGCTATAATCTACAAAACAGCAACAATTGTGTCACATACAACAGGTAACGAACCATCACCAATGACGACAGAATCCATACACTCGCTTACATCAATTAAAAATGTGCAGCAAATTTCAACAAGAGACAACGATGAAACCTCAATAAAAAATACCGAAATAAATTTGTATGATAATATCGCTAAGGAGACATCCAATCCAAATATATATGCACCTAAGGTCGATTCAAAACAATCTCTGTTTGCCCCTTTGCGATCTTCTGAAGAAAAGGAGTTGCCATATAGCAGCAATTCTTTGCCGTTTCCTCCTTCATTTATATCAATTACGACCACTAATGCCCCTGAATTGCGATATAAATCAGTTAAGAATAATAATAAAATACCCGATTTTTTTATCCATCGCCAGTACAAGTCATTGTTGGATTCTTACATTCCCAGCTGGCATATAACGAAACTGTTGCAACAATTTAAAAACAATTTTGACAAGAATAATTTACAAACTTTAGCATATTCAAAACAGAATAGAATGAAAATCGAAAAATAAATGGAATAAATGGTAAATGGTCAATCTGAATTTACAAAAAGATGTTTTAATTTAATTCTTCACCCTGTTACACAATGTTGTTCTTCAACAAATAAAGATGGCGTGTTTGAAAATTCAAGACGATAAAAAGCGCCGACTAGACGTATTAATAAAATAAACATAAGAATTTTATGTACCTAAATAATAAGAAAACAGATGTTTGGTACTTTTTTGAAATTTGTACAATTAAAGGCGAAAATATGGGATAAATATAATTTGTACTTTTTAAGAAACCTAACCCACATACACATACAGTGGATAAATTGGGTGCCGCAATGACTGATAGCTACCAATGCTAGCCTGTTACTACAACTAAGTTACAGTACAATACGCATATAAGAAACTCGTTTATAAGAAAAACTCGCCTATAAGAAACACTTTTCCAGACACCATGTACATTTCCATATAACTACGTGCTAAATAATCCTTATATAAGAAACTCGCTTATAAGAAAAACTCTGCTATAAGAAACAAATTTTTATGAAAAATTATATTCCTTCCATAGAAAATTGTACGTGTATAAGAAAGTATACTCACAATGAAACTTTTTTTCAATTTGGGGAAAAATATAAATTTTTTGATTATATTTTACAATTTACATCTGTGAACACTGGTCCAAATGTCAAATGAAGTCGTTGATTTTTGTGAAATCAGCCGGCTTCGCTGTTTTTTTGTACAAAATAATGTGTATTAATTTTATTTCAAATATATATCTGCATACTCCATAGGAAATTTTGTTTCTGCCGCATATAAGAAATTATCTTTCTTATATGCGTGTTCTCTTTATAAGAAAGCTCGCATATAAGAAACAAAATCTGTACATTTTCAGACTTTCTTATATGCGTATTGTACTGTAATAGGTTTCAGTAGTTTCGGGCATCTCCAATGCAGAGAGCTAAAATTCATAAATTTGTTGATGCTTTTTTTCTAATTTTTTCCACCTAACAATTTTGATTGATATTTTGTTTTCTTAAAAGTCCTAAAAACGGTACCGAAATACACAACTATTGGATAAATTTTAGTAAAACTTTAAAAACGAATTATGTATAATCTGTTTGGTATTCAACAATTTTCGACGTGTATGCAAGAATTTTTAATTCTTGAGAAATGTATTTGTATTTTAATTCCATTCAAATTTTGACTAAAATGAATTGATTAAATTTTCACAAATTCATTGTGAGCTAAAAACCAAATTGGAATCATTCGTTTACAGCGCTGCTGTGGACTACGGACCAAGGTGCTGTTTCCACAATACAGACAAATGACTTTTGTAGAAATTTTGTATGCGAATCACACAAAATACTGAGTGATTTTCATACAAATTTTCTATTCAAACCAATTGTTTGTATTATAGAAACCGGTCATTAATGCCGTTTCAGAACAGAATCAAACTTTGATGAACATGGGTGATTCTTACATGTTGCTGAGTAAATAATATTTTCTTTAAATTTAATTAAAAAGGAATCATTTAAACACGGTTCATGCCAATTACAACCCATTAGATTTGAATTTAAATTTTGCTTAAGAATTAAGGAAATATTTAAAATAATCTGATAAGATGCATAATAATGCGTAATAATGCAACAACAAACATACATGTAAGACAAACAAGATATTGAATGCAAGTATATTAATATACATGTTTTTGTATGTATGTATATATGTATGTATGTATGCACATAATCTACACGTTTTTACTTGACGATGACGAATGTTTTTGAAAACATTTAATAAAATAGTTGTTTTACGCGGTGTGTTTCGCTGCATTGCATACTTTTTGTTTTGAAAATTTAAAATGTAATTTATTTGAATCATATTTGTTTAATTTATAATTAATTAGTTTGAATTTCAAGTTTTGATCCAAAAATATTTTAATACTATTCTTCATTGTGAGTGAAAGGTGTCACGCCCACTCATATCATCCTTATATTTTTAAGAATTATGTTCTAAATCAACGCAACAATTCCTGAAAAATCTCAGTTCATTTACTTCATTAGCTCTAAAAAAATTCACAAATTATTATGCGGGAGGCGCAACACAAACTTGTCCACTACTTAATAATTTTGCGTTAAAACCAATTTAAAAAGGGGATATCTGCGCTCACAAAATTTCACTTTCTTATCTGCACATCGCAAATATTCTATGAAAGTTTTCAGGAAGATTGGTTCAATGGTTTAGAAGTCCACAGCTTTCAAACATACAAAGAGACAAACATTAACTTGTTTGTATGTGTGTTTGTATATATTGATTGATTGCAAGACTTGTATTTGTTTAACATCTTATTTATTTCATATTTCATCGAATAATTGCAAAATGTGAGTAAAATTAATGGCATCAAACTCCATTTCATACTGAGAGTGCAGTTACCGATTATGGAGTGGATTTATTAAGGAAATGTGCAACTTTATTATGGTCGTTTGAATACCAGTAAACATGATTCTAAAAATGATGTTTTGAAAGATGCCATCGCAGCAACGTTTTGCTAATAAAACAAGGTCTCAATAAAATCAATTAATTAATAATATTTCTTTGAAAATTATAAAGGTTATAAGAAGGCACATAAAGATACAAATGTATGTATTTATGTATATATTTATAATGATGTGTTCATTAAGATGAAGACGTATCTTGTTGAAATAATATATTGTATTTAGGTCAACTCTTACATTCATTCATCCTCTTTATTTCGCATCATACACTACTGGATTTGAATACTCGTAGTGAATAAATTTCTAATACAAAGAGTTCGTTGATCTATTTTTTAAAATGTTAATAAATTCATACTCGTATACATGAGATTATTAGCAACGAATCTTTCTCTATTTTTTTGATCATGTAGTAAATATTCATTGAATTAGCAATAGCCATAATGAATGTGTAAAACTTTTGCAGCTTGTTAACCTTCGTAATACTAAAGCTACTTTCGTAGTACGTAGTGATCCGAAACTCACTCCGGTAGATTTTTTAGATTTTCCATGAATTTTATGAATTTGTGATATTTCAAATTTATGAAACGAAAAAGAAAACAATATATTATTTTAAAAAAATTATAATGGAAAAACACAATTTTTTTCAATTTTAATACATTTAAAAATATTTTTATCTCAAATAATTATTTGAGTTTCGTTTTTATGAGGCAGCACATCTGAGTGTGACTCGGGCGTTGAAAAAAGTAAAAACAATAATTAAAAAATTTATTGTAGAAATTATTAAATGATATGAAACTTTAGGTTAAAACACTCACCAAGTCAAAAACAGTTGTTGTTTTTATTCTTGTTTGGATGAATATTCTCTTAGTTATCAAAAGTTGAAAATCGAAAATCCAACCTTTGTTGGTTTCGGTAGTGCGAAGGTTAAACAAAAATCAATTTTTATGAAATATTTACACATGTATTTGATTTAATTTGTACACTTTTCTTTGTTGAATTTTTTCTTAAATTTGTTGTAACTAAATTTTGGGATTAAAAACCATAGTATTTTTCATGATACACATACACGAGTACATGCATACAGATGATATATTTGCATATACATACATGTTCGTATATTATGTTACATTTGAAATTTGCTCCATATTTCTACCTTTGTTATTTAGCCTGTAGCCAATTAAGTTTAATTGTAACGATCGTCACTTGTTTATAATAAAAAAAAAGTATATACATATGTTAATTTTTTGGAATGTGATTTTTTTATTGAATTTTATATTGAATAGGTTTTATAATAAGTTTACAAAATCTTATCATTGTTATTAGTTTTTTTTATTTGACCGGCAATACCTTTTGTTATGAAAATTTGTTTTATATTTAATTTAATAGATGTGAACTTGAACTTTGTGGATTATCATCATCATCATAAAAAATTATTGTTTTAAAGAATTTCCGATTTTGAAAAACATGCCTGATACATAAAAATTTTATTTAATTTGGTCTTAAATTTTTTTTAGTTTTTTGTCTGATAGATAATAAGAATAAATTTATGTTTTTGTTTTTACTAGAGAATTTAAAAATGTTTCTCTTTAAGCGTTATTGTCAGATTGGCCAAATCATCATAATTTTGACGATTTTGGTGGCTGAAAATTACTTGCATATAACTTGACGGCTTTTTTTTTTTTTGAATATGCTTTGTAGAGGTTTTGGTAAAAAAATGCTTTCCCTAATTGAAAATGACGCTGTTAATAAGAAAACAAAAAATTAAAACTAAAAAGATTTGCATGTGGTCAATTCCACGTGTGACTTACACGACAAATTCCAAAACTTTTGTCATTTTTGATAAAATTTCTGGTACAATCATAATTTTTTTAATTTTTTTGTTTTAAGAAATAACATCTACACGAACATACGTATTAATTCATGCACTTTGATTTTTGATTTGCGATTACATATTTTTAATTTTAATATAATTAATTAGTTGTGACTTACACGACATCAAATCCATTGATTTCAGGGTAATCAAAGATAGTTTAAAAATTCTGTTAATAGTGTAGTCCGATTCCTTTTAAACTGCACCAAAAGTATTTGAGAAATACAAACAACGACAAAATGGCTTCAACTTAGTGAAATTTATTTTATTTTTCACAAAAAATAGTTCTTTTCGCGTGACTTACACGACATACAAATTGTGACTTACACGACACTAAATAATATGTAGAGTTAAAGTTAAAGTTTAAAGTTAAGATTATACAGTTTTTGATTAATTTAATTTTTGGAATTACAAATAAATTTATTTTAGCGCTTCAACTCTTTTTTGAAGATGTGCAGTTACATTAAAATGAGTTAAAAAGTTAAAAGAGTTTTACTTTGTTGTGTACTTTTGTATGGAATTCACCATGTGCAAATTCCCAAAGAAATTCAAAAAATCCCTCTAATATGGTTTTTTAGTATTGTATACGCTTTGGCACCTTCAAAATTAAAAAAGAAAGCTGCAAATACATTTTACAGTGAAACTTCGATATAACGAAAACCCCTATATAACGCATTTTTTTCTCAGTTCTTTGAAAAAATCTCGTTATTGCGATGTTTTTCATACAGAAATACAAAAATTAAAGTACTTTCTGTAAATTATGGATCCAAACTGCAAGAAATTCCTATTAAACTTTTGAAAATTGGTCAATAATATGATAAGTCTATAATTTTTTTTTTCGAAGGGGAAAAACAGCTTGACCTAATTAAAAACAAATAATATGGGACCGCATTGCAGGCAAACTAGTTCAAACAAAAAAAATATATATGTGAAAATCAGTCTATAACTGCAGGAAACTCCTTTTAAAGAAAACATCAATTTTTAAAATCAGCACACAAATTATTAAGTTCTGCACAAGCATTAACAAAAATATAAAATATATACATACGAATTGATAATCTCCTCCTTTTCGGCCGAATATTAAAAACACTTTAAAATTTACCAACCTGTTCTTATTTTTTCGTACAATTTCATTCAACATCGTGGAACAGGCAAAACGATTTTAGGTTAAATTTATCTGGCAACTATGCTTGTGAGCTTTGAAATGCAAGAGAATTTAATAATTCCTCTCGTTTACATCTAGCGAATAGTTTTGTTTAAACTTTAAACATTGGCTTTGGTAGATTGCACATTGGCTAAAGCCAGAGTTTGCAAAAAGGTTCATTTTGGGACTTCATTACTTTAAGAATTGATCATTTTAAATATATAACGAAAAAATTGCAGTTTTGCGTACAATTATGTACTATGCTTTTATATTGAATACTTTGTCGGGAAAAATAACACAATATTATCCATTTGTAATGGTAAGATTTGGAATTTTCTCATTAATAACTAAAATCATTTATAATTCTTATATAGTCGACAGTAAAAAAGGTTGGGGAACTCTGATTTAAGCCGCTCATAATATTAGTTGAGAAAGCGATATAAAAAGCGAATGTAATAAAGGCGCCAGCTACAGTAAAAGAAGTTGATTTTAATGAAAAACATAAGCGGATAAATAAAATACAACTTTTAATCTTTTCTTGTTTAGCGAAAAAAAAAATCAAGTGAATAAAAGAAATAATTAAGATAAATTAGCTAATTAATTAAATAATTAAAAAAACACACTTAAAATAATTCAAAATGAAATTATCATGTGTAGTGGTAAGATCTCATATAAGTTTCTGGTAAAAAATATTTAATTTATTGTTGAAAGCAAAATTTACATAATGTTTTCTTTATTCACGCCAGTGAATGTGTCTTGTGTTTAGCTTATTTTTCAATCAAGTAAAAGTTGCATCCTATTTTATCTAATAGTGGTTTCACTTGTTTAACAACATCTTGCCAAATTCATGGAAGACATGGCCAAAAAAAACAAAAAGGAAAATAGACATTTAACTTCAAACATTGTACATACATCTGTACATTGTATGCCGGAAGTTTTCTTATGAAGATTATTTTAACTGGTTTTCCCATGTGTTAAAATTGTTATATGGCTACACAAAAAAAAATAAATAAAACGAAGAAGACTTTTTCTATAACTCCCACAACAATTTTTGGAAAATAGACTTTGTTTGCCATCATTTAAATTTGCAGAAATACAATTACCATCATCAAAGGTTTTTTCTCTGTTTTTAAATTAGCGATGCACTATTTAAACTTTTAATCATAATTTCTTTTCACGTCTTTAATAAATGAGTTTAAATAATTATTGTGAAGAATATCCAACTGCTTACAAGAGGCAAACAGATGAAATTTGAATTGCATAAAAATCAATCGGGAGGATCTTTTCTAATTAATTCATTAAAAGATTATGATAAATGCAGCCGTAAAAACATTAATCTCTTAATTGGGAAGATCAAAATGAATATTTGTTTTTTCAATTTTTAAATTTTTAAAATCAGCTATAAACTTTTTTACATTTCAATATTCGAAAAGAGCAGTGTGTTGAATCGTTAGTCTTACAAGACTTTGATTTGTTTAATTAAAAATGTCATCAGATAACAAAGGCGCCAGCATTTTAAATATTTTTATGAACCAGCTTCTCGTTTTAAAAATCACAACAACAACCTACACTGAAACATTTCATTCGAAAATTAATTTGATTAAGCACACGCCAGTGTTGTTACTGTGAAAATATTCATTGTATTTTTACAAGCTCTATATGGCGCGATCAGTGATATAACATTGTAATACATTAAGTTACAATAATTGAAGCAAATAAATTTTGACTTGAATGTTTGGTTTAGTGAATAAAAAAGGTTTTCCAATAAAAGTGCTATGATTTCTTAACGAAATTCAAAAGTTTGTTATTTAATGTGAAGTACAATCGATACAATTAAGTTCTAAATAAAACGTCATTCAAATGACCTCCGCGACTTCTTCTGCAGTAACGAATTTGATGAACCCAATTTTCGAGCACTTTTTCCACCAAATCAAGTCGTATGTCATGCATGGCATGTTCAATATTGACTTGTAAAGCTTGAAGAGAGTCTGGTTTATTTCGAAAGACCAATGAATTCAAACAACCCCACGAGAAATAGTCTAATGGTGTTAAATCACAACTTCTTGGAGGCCATTCAATATCACAATTTCTTGAAATAATCGAATCACCAAACTTTTCTCGTAATAATTCAATTGCTGCATTTGCTGTCTTGTTGAAACCAAATCAAGATCAACTTCTTCCAAATGCAAACCCAAATCCTTTCTCAAAATCCGCCAGGTTGTGGTTTGAGTCAGTCCCAATTGTTGAGAACATCTTGGCATCGACAAATTGCGGTCTTTAGCAACACTTGCCTGAACGGCAGCAATATATGCTTTACTTCGAGCGGTTCATTGTCTTATTGGCACTTGAACATTATGTAAAGAAAATGTAAGTTCAAAATTTTCAACAATTCGACGAATAGCGAGCACACTTGGACGATTATTACGACCATAAAATGGCAAAAGCGTACGGAAAGTTGCAATTGGAGAACGATTATTTTGATAATAAAACTGAATAATTTGTAAACGTTGTTCTTGGGTATATATCTCCATGATGAACTTGTAAACACTACTGAATGCAATGAAACACAAATGACAGATCAAGACTTATTACAAATGGTCGAAACGTCACTTCAAATTCATATCATCCCTATTGGAAAACCTTATATTATAGCAAAATACGAAACCGAATAGTCTGTCTGATTTGCTGATATAAAGACTTGAACATTTTTCAATATCTTTCAAGTGGTACTAAACTAATTTGGTGTGTCCTGAAGTGGTTAGCGGGTTTGTTTTTTAGGTAAATATTGTAAGAAATAATATAAAATAAGAAGTTTTTTGTTATTGTTATTCTTATATAAAATTTAATATTTTACAGACTTAATAATATAAAAATCAAAATTGGAGAAATTAAAATAACTTTATTTATATCCCTTCATTTTCATCTTTATACCACCAACTTCGATATTTTAATAGCGATATAAATAATATAGACTATAATAATCTTCAGATCGATCAGTGCCAGTACCACCTCTTACCGAGCAAACTGCACGGAGTAGGAAGTAGGGATGAAAACGAAACCGATCTTCTATCTTTTTTACATAATAAGCTTTATCTCAGTCCCCTACACAATTTTTGACCATGTATATATCGATGGCTTAATATAAAAAAAGGCGTAACTCGATTGTTTCAAATGGCGTTTTTGCATATTATTTTAGACAAATGTCAAATACACCATGCTTTCAAAATAAAATAAATTGAAGCATAAGATTTGTTGACTTTTTTTTATTATAAATTGCACCATTAGTTCTAAAAATTAATTATATATGCTTCAGATATCACCCATACATACATACAGATATATATTATCATATATAGAACAGATATGAAAATGTATATTCTCAAATTTCGGATCCAAGGATATATGATCCATACAAAATTTGTTTAGCTTGATTAAGTTAAGTTAAAGTACAATGCACAAAATTATTTAATACTTGGTAGTTTATGTAGGCCATTATCGTCCACAGTACTGCATTCCAGTTTCAGTAATTGATCACATCGTCAAAGACTTACAATAACTTATTTATTTTTTATTTGATGGGCAAAATATTCAATAGAAATAATTTATAAAGAAAAACAGCATTTGCTGTGGCGGCAGCTACAATACAAAATCAAAAGTGTGAAATTTAATTTATTACCAATTAGTAATCACCTTCATAAGTGAATAAATTAACATTTCGAATAAGCGATAAGATCAGATCCATTTTCATAATTTAGTAGTGATGTCTTGCACAAGAAGAAGATTGTTTGTTCGTTTAATTTGCATCGTTTGTTTTTTTTTCTGTTAATAAATTTTTCAATTTTATTTGGTTGTAATACAATTACGTAGGATGGATGATGCATTTTTATTGTAGTTATAACTCAATTAACTTTGATACAGCTGAGGAAACACTTTGTGGGTGATCAATGTACAGTGCCAGCTCGCTAATCCAAATTAATGATTGCGGACCCTGATTCGGATTAACGAGATATTCGGATTATTTGATGTGCTGCTATTATGTATTATAATTCATTATATTCGAAAATAAAACACCAGCCAGGATTTCAAAACAAATTTATGTTATTTTTATTATTCAAGAATGAAAAAATTAAAGCTGTTTTAAAATATAATTTAAAAGTTTGCCGTCAGAATTCTCAGTAAATCTTATAAAAGAATAAATATGTATGTATGTACAGTAATTATTGGAACATACATTTGATACACAGGTTTTTTACCTTTTAATATTTTCAGCATTTTTTTATTCCACAAATTGTTGAAGATCCTACACCAAATTTCATTGCTAAAGTTTTTCCTGATTGTCCGCGATTTACTTCTTCTAGTTTTTAAGCTTATCAGTTAATGATAGAGTTTTATGTGCTCGTTTTTTGCCATATTATTTAACTTGATGTTTTCGCGACTAATACCATTTAGCAAATTAATTATTTGTAACAAGACATAAAACATATGTACATATGTACATACTTATGTCTAAATACTTACATACATATACATATGTATGTACAATATCAATCATATAAGTCTCTGCATCTCAATGATGTCCCGTTAGTTTTAAATTTCCACACATCGGTTTGTAAAAAAGACACAATAATAAAAAAGCAGAAAAATAAAAAATATAAAAATTCGGTTTAGCGAGCTTACAACCAATGCGGACTATAGAGTATGTAATACGTCATAAATTCAATTCGGATTACTGGATAATTCGGATTACACACCTTCGGATTAGCGAGCTGGCACTGTATTATATTAATTGTTTTTATTAAAGTTATGTCGTGTTTTATTAAAATAATGTTGAACACAAGAACTTGTTTTTCGTAATTTTGGACCGACTTGAAATAAATAAGAAAGATGCCAATTCGTGTAGATTTTTTTATATACCACGTAGCTTTTAATGGCATTGAAATATAGCAAAGTCAAAAGGGTCTCGTATGTCTTAATTGCCGACATTTCTAATATTGAATCAATTCTTTTAAACATCAGTTCATACTCGCATTTAACTGTTAAAATCTGATATGTTGGTATGAGTTATTTTGACTTATTTCACAAAGTCTTTTAGCATCGACTGAATCAACCCATATTTGTTAAATTTTATATAAAAAATATATGTACATAAAAAATATTTTTGAGAAGCAATATTTTTTAACAGTTTTTTTCACAAAATCATTGAATACAGTGATGTAAAAAATCATTATGAATCCTGTTTTCCTGGAAAATGAAGAAGTACGGAAAAGAAAAAAAACTACACATGTGTACTCACTCGTATTATCGTATGTCTGTTTGTATGTTTGTCTAGTTTTATTATACAATCAAAGAGGATTTTATGTACCAAAATGTGATATTTTGCAACAGGTTTTCATTGTTTATAATTATAAACGGCAACTGCAGTGCATGTGCATAAACAGTTGGTATTTATGTATGTGTGTACGTGTGCTCACACACACACATAATAATGTTTTTTTTATGTATGCATAGATATAATTACTTCTACTGGTAATAAAATATTGTGCAATATTTTCTTGAAAATTTACAGTTGAAAAAATTCATATTATTTGCAATTAAAATTTATTAGTTATTTAACATACATACACACACACATACATACAGTCATATTTTTTAATTTAATGCTAATACTAACCAGCATCACCACATATGCTGTTAAATAAGTAAAATATTTCAGTTTTTGCTGTTTGATTAATTTGTAATAAGCGAGAGAGAGAGAGAGAGAGAGAGTGAGTGAGAGATCTATAACTTTTAAATAGGGATGAGCGATTAATCTAATATTGTGGTTAAAAAGTTTAGGGATTAAATATTTAATTTAAAAAAAAATTTGATTAATTAAAATTCTGATTAATTAATTGTAAAAAAATGTTTATAATCAAAAATTACTTAATTTCTTACGGCTGGCTTAGCTAATCGGTATACTGAATTTCATTGATTACTAAATACCGACATAAAAATGCTGTATATTAAAAAAATAACATGTCAATGAAACGCAAATTACTACGTCAAAATACAAAATGTGAGAAGTTAAAAAATTAAATTATTTCACACACAAATTTTTCAATTAATTATAATTTTCGAGTAATGATTAAATGTAGAATAAACTGATAATTCAGTAGTTTATTTTGTTGGTAAATTATTTGCTCGATTATACGTCCATATGATATTGGTATCAAACAAAAGGGTTTTTTTGGAAAGATAGCTGATGACAAATTGCCGGCCACCTAAAACTACTGGATGTTCAAAATTTTCTGTTGATTGTATTTTATGCCTCCCGATAATATATAAAAAATAAATCATATACATATATACAGATTGGTGTAGTGTATATAAGATTTGACACAGACGAATATATTTTTTGTATTTTTGTTTTGAAGTGAAAACTTCTATTGGCGCGGTACGGAGGTTTTGGGTGGGCTAAAATATCTGATTTCGCGACACCGTCATAGTTTTTGACATTACGCTCTCTTCATTTTGAGTGAAAAAATTTAGGTGTTGGGCCTTACTACGGTTCTCGAATCGACTTCGACTGTTGTACTAGATTAAAGGAACACACAACATTTTTCTTTAATCTATTACAGCAAGCGAAGCCGAATCGAGAACCGTAGTATTAGTAGTGAGAAAAACACTCATTTTTTGGTGCACCAAAGAGGGCGCACTCGTCAATTTTTCACTTCTGTCGGCACTCCCGGAGTGCTACCCGTAGTTTTTTTTTTTGCGTAGATATTTAGTTTAGAACAGCAGGTAAAAACTTCTGCCTAGACAAAGTTAACAAATTTTACGAGTAAAAAATGCATTTTTTAATTAGTGGGCAACTCGTTTGGAATGCTAGTAAATGCTAAAAATCCCAACACTAATATTTTTATTTATTTTTTCCAAAAACAGTGGTTGGTCCTTTGAACCATCAAGCATAGTTTATAGTTCGAATTATAAATAGTGCGCACATTTATGTGATGACAAGAATAATACAACTTTAGTTTCACATATATGATGAAATAAAAATTCCTTTTATATGGTATATGCCACGCCCACTTAAGATATTAAAAAACTTATTACTTATGGTTTCTTCCTGAAAATCGAAAACAATGTGAAAATTTTAGGAAGAATGGTTTACTGGTTTAAGTGTACAAAGCTTTCAAACACACAATCATACAAACAGATAAACCTTACTTTTACAGACATTCGAGTACATATATATTGCATCTATATAGATAGATGTTTCCTTATAAAACTGAAATAAACATGAAAATATTAAGAAGTTATTTATTTAAATCATATAAGAGTACAATTACGTCCAATAAAAAGACATTCTGCATATTCTTATATAAGTATATTTATGTATGTATGCATTTTATTACATAATCACATTATTTACTACAAACATTATTAATTTTCCTTTTTGTGTCTTTCTTATAAAACGGCTTAAAGTCATTGCAAAGACACAGATTACAATGAAAACTTGAAAAGTTTACGTTCAATGCAATAATAAATAAAAACTCTTGTTTGGCATTAACCATATGCTGTAACTCATGATTAACTTATAACGTGGTCTTGTCCAAGTTTGTAACGTTTTTATAATCGTTTGGAAAATATTTTAGCAATGTCTGATTTTGAATATACATATATTTTTATTGATATAAAAAGATTTGCAACAACTTATGCATTTAACACAAATTTATAAAAAGGGTTTTGCCGTTGATAGAGGATTATTTATTGTTTATATTTAACTCTATTATTACTACTTCTTGCTATCCTGAGCTTTGGAAAACCGCTCGAATAGTACCTATAAAAAAGAAATCAGCTTACTCTAATTTGGAAGATTTTAGACCGATTAGTATTCTTTGCTGTATGTCAAGAGCATTTGAATTAATACTAAAAGATCAAATTTGGAACATGTTAAATTCCAGAAACATTGTGAGTGATCGACAGTTCGGTTTTCGCTCTGGATCCAGCACGACTACTCTATTGCTCAGTTTGATAGAAAAAATTCGTGGAAATATGAACACAAAGAATATATCTACTTTAGTATCTCTTGATTTAAGTAAAGCATTTGACACGGTGAATTACAACATTTTAATACAGAAACTATGTTCTAGATTTGGTTTTTCTTCGACTTCGTGCAAGCTTTTATACTCTTTTGTGTTTGGTAGACATCAATTTGTTGGTTACAACGGAAATAATTCATTGAGCAAGTTGTGTTCGAGCGGTGTACCTCAGGGGTCTGTGCTGGGCCCGTAATTATTCCTTTTGTATATGAATGACCTTGTCGATTATGTAAGCACTTTACAATGTCAGACATTTTTATATGCCGATGACATTAACCTACTTTTCACTGGTGATAAACAGTTTCTTGACTGCCATGTGGAAACTATAAACTACATTCTCTCAAGTGTTTTTAACTGGTCGACTCAAAACAAACTTAAATTCAATCATAATAAAACTAGTGCTATGGTTTTTGGCTTGGTTGGAAATGTTCAAGATCTTATGCACATTCAATTCAACAACGTTCGTATTCAGTTTGTAGATACTGTAAACTGCTTAGGAGTGTTAATTGATAGAGATCTTAGTTTTAAAAGCCATATATCGGCAGTTGCCGCTAAAGTTGGAAGAGCTCTTCGTTCACTATATAATATAGACTGTTTTTTGTCCACGAATATCAGATTAAAACTGTCGCATGCCTTGCTCATGCCACATATTCTCTATTGCCTTGAAGTTTTTAGCTGCACTACTTGTATGAATATCAGGAATATACAGCTAATATACAATCGAATATTACGCTATGCTTTCTATCTTAAGCTTTCAGACTCTGTGTCTAATTACTCATTTAAGTTTATAGACTGTACATTTCGGCAAATGATCAATTTGAGGCTTCTGATAACATTATCATAGCTGCCAGATTTGACGATTTATCGTCATTTTGACGATTTTGGGTCCTAAAAATGACATAGTGACGATGGGACGATTTATGCCCTAATTTTGACGATTTTAAATAATTCAAGTTTGCACATATATTTGTACTATTAGAGGAACATTGAACTGCTGAAAATTGTAATGAGAAACTTTTTAAAAACTAGTTTGTTTAAAACTGAAAACTTTTACTTAACTGATTATAAAAACAAAAACAATTTTTTAAATTTTGAAGACATTTATTTAGGAATATTTGCCAGAGACGTATTGTAAGAATCACAATTAAATGCAAAAGAAAAATGTGATATTAGTAATAATTGTGTTAATTTTTATATAGAGCTTTGTGATCAGATATTATCATGATTTGATTTTGAAAATAAATATAAAATAATTTTCCTATTTTGTTGAAGAAACTGAAAACCAAGAGCTAGAAACAGAGTTCAGAAAATTGAAATTACTGTCCTGATAAAAACATATAACTATTGGATTTTTGGAAAAAACTATCAGAGATGCAAACGAGGTATTCTAATCTTTTGTTTCCGATTTTGACTAAATTTATTACAAAAATCCTAGTTATGTGGTAATTATTCAGCATATATGGAAAGAATATTTAGTCAGGTAAACGCAAATAAGACTTAAATGAGAAATTGAAAAAGTAGTCTTTGGAGGCAATATTATATTCAAAAGATTATTTAAAGCTAAACAAATGTACCTGCAATGATCTGACAGCTGTAACTGAATTAATCAATATGTTTAACTGCAATATACTTATATTTGTAAAATATATTATACATATACGTATGTATATAGAAAAAGTGTTTCCAAAAATGAAATTTAAAATGCATGTTTTACTAAATTGAAAAAAATAACTAAAAGATTTGATATTTTTTGTTTTTTTCCATACAATGTATAAATATATTTCAAAGTATTGAAAAATATGCAATCTATTTAGTACATGTGATTTTATTGTGAATTCTAAGTGAAGTATTTGATCTCTGTATTTTAAATAATGATGTTTTTTAATAAGATTTGTTGATTTAAGAGTTTTGTTATGTTTTGCCTCTAATAAAAATATGTTTTATTGGTAAAAAAGCGATTTTTTCATTTGACGTTTTTATGACGATTTCAATAAGCTATATTGACGATAATGACGATTTTTGCCCAAAAATATGACGATATTACCAAAAAAAATCTGGCAGCTATGAACATTATATCGAACTATACAAACACAAAGTCCGCAATCTCTTTTGTGTAACTTTAGCTTTTCCAGATCAACACGTAATCCAGTAATAATTATAACTAAGATAAATAATACTATCTTTGAGAGATCGTTTTTGGTACGTTCATCTAGAATTTGGAATAGGCTACCGAGATGCCTCAAAACATTTAGTTACTCATTATCGACGATAAGATATAAGTATTTGGAATTTTTGAAAAATTCAAATTGAATTAGTTATAGTAATTAAACAGATTGATAAATTATATTGAAACATATCATTTACTATTGTCATATCTATGTATGTAAATTAGAATAATTATCATTACTTTTGTATCACATTATATTAATCATATATGGCCCATATGGGCTCGATTAAGTAAATAAAATATATAAACAAAAAAAAAAAAAAAAAAAAAAATACAAATACTACAATATTTTACTTCTTTTCTTTACAGAGTTGTTTGTGTGTCTTATATTTGACCGTGGTTGCTACTGAAGGTTCTAATGCAACAACAGCAAAAACACCAAACTCAAAAGAAACAGATAAAACATTTTATCCAAAAAAAGTTAATTCGAATAAGAAAAATTATTTAAAAACAGCGCTGAAAAAAAGTTTAGATATAACAGATAAATTTAAAGATCTGTCAGACGATGATTTGGCATTTATAAAAGAATTGGACAAACAGTTTAAAGTGCATGGAGAAAAAGTTAAAATTAAAGTAGAGAACAAAAATGTCACCGTAGCAAAAAACAACAAGAGAACCATAGATGGTGAATTGGGGTAAATTTAAAATGTTTTTTATGATGTTTTATTCTCTAATTTTTTTTATTCTTAGTTACGGATATCATTATGATCCACCAAAGTTTATGTTTTATCCATATTCTCAACAAAATATTGGCAGTAATGATGGTAGTTATTATCTAAGCGGAGATGCAAAAGCTGAAGTATCAATAGAACCCTCGTATTCCTATGAATTGAAACCACAATCTTATATAACCCACAATGAACCTGCGATAGACTTGCCAAAATTGCAGCCGCAACAACACTCTGAACACTATAGTCCTAAAAGTCAACAATACGAAGAGCCAGTAATAGTATTGCGTATTCCTGGTTCTGCTAAATATGCCACACATTTACAAATGCTTCTACAAAAATACTTAGAAATAAGAGCCGCACAATATTTGCACATTCTAGAAGAAGCCGAGCAGGGCAACAGACAAAAACAACATCAGCTAGAACAATTAAGTTACGGCTATGGAAGTAATGGGATTTCACACAGTACCGTGGAACAAGCAGGCGATCATCACCAACCTCCTCAACATGTTTATACACAACAAGAACAATATGATTATCAACATGGCACTGACTCGCAATCAGTTCAATATCCAGAAATAGATCATGTATATCACAGCTATAAAAACAGGCATTACGGACATCATAATCAGGCCCAACTGCACCAGCAGAATACACAATCATATTATCCATCTCATCAGAGTGGAGAGGAACAACAGCAGAATGATCATCAACAGCAAGATCAGCATCAATATCAACATGAACATTATCAGTACCAGCAACAAGTACAAGAACAGCCTCAATTCTATTACGAACATCAACAGCAATACGCTCAACCTGAAGGCCCACCAGCCAATACGTATCAGCAAGTATTTTTAGTGGCCATGACGGAGCCATTACAAGCACATGAACATGAGGCTTCACAAGGCCACCACGAAGAAGAACAACATCATCAACAACACCAACATCATCAACAACACCAACATCAACAACATCAACAACAACAGATTTATGTGCAAGAGCTAACAAATCAGGGTAAGCATGCTTCACCGTTGCCTGTAGCTGAAAATAATCCCAGACCAACACACACTAAGGTAGTATTTACCCAAAATCATGAACACTCTCCTCATGACTACCAAATGTACCAGTTGCCTTCAATTAAACCCAATGACAGGCATGCACCCACATCGACACCTGATTTTCATCAGGACTTTCAACATCAACAAGCAAGTTCTGCAAACTATCAACAACACTACAGTGCTGCAGATACAACAGATACAGGTAGTCCAGCTGTAGTGGCCATTACACAAAGACCATATAACTATCATGCCCATAGTGTTAAAGCTCGAGCCCGGGGTAGAACAGGTCATTCCAGAAGAGCAGTTACAGCCAAAGAAGCTGACAAAGGCCTGCAAAAGATCCGTGAATATGTACGTGAGAATTTGCATGCTGAAACCGGTAGCGCTGCAGAGCTCAAAGCATCTCAAGTTATAGATGAGTGAATGAATAAAATATTTTGAATATAAATGGGAGAGATACCTAGAAACCTAGAAAGATATTTTAGAAAAAATGGTACTGAAATTTGTTTATCGTCCTTAGAAAAGAAAAAATCTATTTCTATAACAAAATTATATTTTAGTTTAAGTTTTAATTATTATTAATTTCATTCTTCATTGTTTTTAATGTGTAAATTGTCGTGTGTATCAGAAACATACCTGAACTCTATGCTAAATTGTTCATAATCAATAATTAGAGAGATTGACGTTTTAAAGCTTTAGAAAAAAAGTTTTACTTCAATCCCATAAAACAGTTTAACATTTTTTTAAATAATTTTGCAAAGTTGATTCCATTCAGACACAATTTATTACATTTTTCATTTTATTCGCTGTCTCATACGAAAATTAATTTAAATTTATTTTATCAAATTCAAGCCCATTAAGTATGTGTAGCATATCGTCGGTCACAAGTTGACAACTCTTAACTCGCAAACAAATCAAATCGGCTTTTTGATGCCAAAAGACTGTGTTTGTCCTTCTGCATGTTAGTACTCTTCATTTATATTTTTAAAAATAATAATAAATATCTCCTACTAATTTTGGTTTTGTTTATTTACTTCCAACACGGTTTAGTAACGGAATAATAAAATTTTTTTTGTCCCCTGAAAAGTACAAAAAAACATGTTATGAGTTGTCAACCTGTGACCGACGATATATCAAAAAAAAGTGCAATATTTTATATAGAAAATAAATTTACATTCTCTTTTTAAAATTAAATTTTTTAATCGAAAATTAACTGCATCCCGAGATAATTTCTATTGTGCAGCAGTTTATACTCACATTATATAGAAAATATTCTGCTTTTATGACATCTGTAGATTTGGTTCTTTGGCGTACTCATTTTACTATTTACAGGATAATTTTGCTTTTCGGATTGCAAAATATATTTAGGGGAATTTTTACTCACAGCTTTTACAATTTTTAATTAATTTGAAAATTTTGTTGGTCTTTGCCATATTTTGAAAAATGCAAAATATGATTACATTTATGGTACACAAATGTAAGAAAAAAACTATATGCGCGGTTATAGTAAAAATTTAAGGACATAAACAAATATATAAAATATACAAACTATTGAGGGATCTCCGTTTCCAATATTTTATTTATAGTGTGATCAGATAACCGATTAGAATTGCTTGATCGTACCCCCACTGGTCGCAACTAGCCAATGTCTAAGCGCACGGTAGTGCACCAGGCCAAGTTCGCCCACGCAGTGTGTATATTTTCACGAAACCATTCGAGCTGTTCTTAGCCCCCTCATAACTTTGCTCCTGTTGATCATAATATAATGAAACTTGAAACATAAGGTCTCCCCACATTTGAAAGTTCTACCGCAAAAGCTTCCCGAGATATTAAGGTGTGAAAAGTCCATATTGTACCCCGGGCGGATTAGGGTGCTCCTTCTTTGTATGGGGCACTTACAGTAGAGCTAGAAAGCTTAGATTTGGTACGCAGGTAGTTCTTGATGCGAAATTAACGAAAATGATTTTTAAACGGGCACTTCTCATCTGGGGGACTATCATGCCCCTTCTTTGTATGGGGCACTTCCAGTATATCTAGAAAGCTGAAATTTCGTACACAGGTAGGCCCAGATAAGCAATACATATAAATATTTATACAAAAAGAACTTAGAAAAAAGAAGTGAGATCCGCATAAAAACACAAATAAGGCCAAGTTCCTATCCAAAATATTTCGGACGTAAAAATTACTGAGATGAAAATAAGGACCAAGTTCTTAATAGGTACAATTCCATCTCATTTCTAGGCAACCTGTAAGCTTGGCAAAATTTGTTTCCCGTTCTAATATGGGAAAGAATTCTTTTAAAAATATTGCCAAGCTTAGATTTAATTAACAATTAAAGTATGAATTTTTATGAAACACGCACGTACATCATATGAGCAGCCGCAGAACAAAACGTACTTTTTCGCTCATTTAAAATTTTTGGAAAATTGGTGTTTATTTACTTCGCTTCTTAAAAAGCCTGCATGAACTTGAAAATGGTAACAAGTTTTTTACTTGTCAATAGATGCATCAAGCTGCCAAAAGTTATCACATTAATCGTAGAGGATGTTTAATATCAAACCACTTTTACGAGTATATTGGAAAAAGTACAATTTATTTAGAACACATTTTCTTAGTATAACAAAAAAAAAATTGTCCTAACTATATTTTTTCTAGAAGATTTCGATACAAATATTCTAAAAATTAAAAAAAAAAATAAATTTGTCAAAAAATCTGAAAAAGTACGTTTTGTTCTGCGGCCCCTCATATGTAACGGGTTATATTATGAATGGGACATACCTGGAACCCATATCTTGGGATCAACTAATATATGATCTGTACAAAATATTCTACATATAAACTATTTGGTTGGCCAAACTAATATAAAGTCACGTATTTTATGACATTGGCAAGAAGTCACTCCTCTAAAAATTTTTACGAAATCTCTTTTGAAACTATTCAAATGTAAGAACATGTACTTAAATGAAAATAATGGAAAAATAATAATAAATCTAAAGTTGCAACTTGGATATGCTGCTCGCTTTTGGAACGATCGTCCGTTAGTCAACAACCAAGTTGAATTGCTGAAAGATTTAATGAAATATATTTTTTGTAAAATAAATATTGTGATTAATTTCTTTATACTCGTAATATATTTTTGTAGCTTAATCCGTTCCTGTACTTAAATATAATAAGACTCTGCCTGCTTATCAAGGATATGGAAAAAAATAATAATAAATAATAAACACGGGTGGGTATGTAGTTTAGTTTCTGATTGAGAAGTAGGCTGTTGTTTATTGCAAGTCATTATCAAGTTTTCTGCCGGAGCCATAAATATTTCCAAATAATTCCAATGAAAATTCATATTACTGTGTCTATATATATTTCCAAAGTGTTTTTATACAACTATTTAATACATACATATATATACACTTATTTATGAAATTATATTTGGTTTTTAATATATTGCACGAAATGTATTTGCAGAAATGGTAACAACGAGCATGCATTGATATAATTATTTAAAGTTTTCTTGAAACACTAATAAACAAAATGAATTAATTAAATAATTATTACCCACCTAGATAAAATAAAAAAAAAAACTTTCATGTGCAGCATGTAGACAATTGTAACAACAAGTTATTCAAACATGCATATTTCCTTTTATTTTGAATATATTTTCTATTAACTCCCAACTGAAAATGAAAGAAGGAAACTATTTTTAAATAGTTCATAGAGAAAATTTAATTTTCCTAAAAGAAATTTTTTTCTTGCTTTAAATTTCGTAAATTTGTATCACAAACATCTGCTACATCAAGCAAATAAATTAATATTTAAAAAATACCCCGTCACTTCTATCAACAATCAATGTCTAGTTAAACTTTCATTTTTTTATAAAATGCATATCAAGTGCGTTATTTAATGTCTGCATCACCTGTTATAATATATATTGGCAACTCCCACGAATCATGGTTAGACTAGATAAACGAAATTTTATTGTTTATTAATTTTAAAAGAAATTACGCTGATTTCAATTTTTATTGTAAAGCTTTGAATATTTTAAGATGGGTTTTAAAACTAAAAACAGTAAATATTAAAACTCTATAATTATGTAGAGTAAATATTGTTTAAGAATATATATTTGCGTTATTTAAAGATCTGCTAGTTATCAAAAAGTTTTGTTTGTAGTCTAACCCCCATATTTATAAACGAATAATAAAGGTAAAGTAAACTTTAAAACCGGTTTTCCCATACAAATTTCGTACTTTAAACCAACAGTAACTTTAATAATCGTTTATAAATATGGGGGTAAAATTTTAGTTTAAAAAGCGCGCATTAAAACTTATGCAATATTTGATTGAATTATTTGACTTTTTCGTATTTTTTACCAACAGGATTTAAAACGATTGCGAGAAGAGCATATGAGACAAAATATAAAATAAGGCTATCATGTCTAAACATGCTCTCACAAATGTTCGGTTCTTAAGTCTTTAAAAATGTAACCCACATTAACTATATGTTTGTGTCTTAAGTCTTTTGTTTCAATTTTTTTTCGAAGGCCTTTTAATTTTTAATTAATTTTTACAGCATCAAGGTATTTTTCCTTTCCTTAATATTTGGGATTCTACCTTTCAGGTTTTTAATAAAAAAAAAAAGTTGTTCATAGTTACAAATTTTCTTCTAATATTGGGAATAGTTAAAATTTTACATTAATACAAGATGTGTCGGTCAATTGGGCATACTCTCACATATCATACATACATACTAATAATGTACTTTAAACTCTTACCATTTTTCAATTGAAAAGCAGCAGTCAGACGACAGCAGTCATTTTTAAATTTTTCAACAAAATTTTCGCATATATTTTTATTGTCAATTTAATATTTTATTTTTTGCTTTGACAACCACCCGTAGTTACCCATGGCACATGTTTAATCAATTTAACCGCTTCGATAGTCTGTTTTTTATTCGTAGCAGTGCAATAATATTTTGAATGCCAAATAATTTGTATTGTAATTGCATTTGTCCACCGTATTTAATATTAAAACTAAAACAATTTTAAATCGGATTTTTTTTTTGTTTGTTAATGAAATAAAGGCACGTATGTATGTATGATTGGGTATGTATGGGAACGCCAAGATGTTTCCTAAGAAAATAATTATGCAATTTAGCAAAGTGGGTGCTGTTGAACTTATTGAGACAAAAATTAATTTAATTTTATATTTTCATCGCTTGGCGATTAATTAATTGAAAATAAAAAACTATTTATGAAATAATAAAATAACTTTTATATTACAGAATTTGTAACTTAAGAAAATACTTTTATCTACAAATACTTTAAAAATATATACTTATCGATAGTCATACGTTGACAACAAGTAAAACATTTTAAAACTTTTTAATTGAAGGAATAAATTTATATATAAATAAAACGATTACTATGAACAAATGAAAATAATTAAAAATTATTCAGTAGTATTTAGTTTATTTTTTTATTTTTGCTGCCGCCAACCTTCGTACTGATTTCATAATAGGAAATCAGTTACGTGTAGTCAAAGTACGGCCATTGTTATCTATGAGAATGTCGCCAGTGTAGTCAGTTGTATACAATGATTTTTTTTTTGTTTCTATTTTAATATTTGTTTTTATATATTATAGATTTTGTTGTCGTCAATCCTTTAGTAATTCCGATAAGTATTGCTTTTGTAGAAAGAATATTTTCATGCGTAAACATGGAATCGTCAATAAGATTCTTCTTATACATATAATTTTTATAAAACCATCACTCTGAAGATGGCCCCTAATTATGCAATGTATTGTGCAAGAACTTATGGTGTTTTCTTTTCTACAAAAAAATGGTACATCTCCATGCAGAAAATGTAGTTTGGTGTTCGTTTTTTAAAAATGTTTTGCTCTCTAAAAGGGCAGTATGTTTCATTCTAAAAAATTGCCCTCACTAAAGGTGGAAGGCATTGCACTTTTTGCCCCGTAAAAATCGACAGTGTTGATAGTTCCCTGTAAAACTTAGCTAACAGCTGTTGAAACGTGGCGTTCCACTTTTTCATAAGTTGTGTTCAGTTCTAGTGAAATAATAAGCTGCATTATTACAAGGTTGGCAAGACATTTTATATATGTACCTTTCAATACGGTGCCATTTTGTGTGTAGAAAAGAAAACACCATTAGTTTAACTGAGATTAGATGGTGAAAGTCTAAGAAAAGGCTTAATTCTTGTTCAACTCTGCTATTGCGCGTTTTGTTAATTTTTTGAGCAGTGTTGCAGCGCCTTCTGATAGCGACATGTGTATTCACATTTCAAATAATAAGTTTTACTAAAGTTTTGCTCTGGGTGTATATCTATTCTACTTTCTATAACTCCATAAAAAAATGTTGGCATAATTTTTTTTTTGTTTTGAATATTTGGAGATTGAAAATTGGATTCGAAAAGAAAGGTTGAACATTTCTTTTTTTAAATTAACTGAAATTTCCTGAATTCTAATTTGTGGAGATAAGGAATAAAAGGATTGTGTGGATTTGCCCAGCCATTTCCAAATTATTTGGCATGGAACTTTTATTTTCCTTGTTACGTTATAATACCTTCATCAGCATTACCAGCTTTAGAACTTAGAACTTTCCATTGCAAAGCATCAATTCCATCCACATTACTCTGGGAAAATATATAAAGTGACAAAAGAAAAGCTTTTAAAAAACATTGATTCTGCCACAATATATAGTGTCCAGATACAATATATTATTAAGTGACCGGAAAAAGGGGAACTTCGTAAGTGCTTGTTTATAGCCTCTAGTGTTAACTTTCTAAAGCAGGCATTTTTATAAATTATTACATACATACGAACATATATAATCATATATAATGCTTCTCGTATTCTATGTTGTTTAAGAAAGTGCATAAAGTACATATTTGTAATTAGTCTCATTAGATATTCTTACAGTCCTCTTGCCTTATTCTTTTGTCGAATTTATATTTTAATTCAAATATGAGCTCAAATCGAAATAATTACTTTCAACTTTAAAACAGAAATCTATCAAATTTGATTACCACTCACCTAAAACTTGGCAAATAATATCTTGTCATTAATAACGACATACTTTTCCATCACTTGTTGAAAACCGTCTGCATTGTTTTAAAGAAGTTGAGGCAGTATTTATCAATAAATTAAAAAAATGGTTTGTTTTGTTTTGCGAAAAGGTAGAGTGTGCGACTACTAGACAACGAATTGTCTGTCCAGAAAAACCGCAACCAAAACAATGTTTTCTATTTCTCTCCACTTGATAATGAAAGTAATTGCTGGGAGTTTAATTGTTCCAAAGTTTTTGTATTAAAGGGATATGCAAACTACTGCGGATATTATTAAAATTTAATTGCAGCATCCGACCGAATAATTCACTTCGGCGTAGGGCCAAGATCTCTCTTTAGCTAATAACCATTATTCGGCATTATTTTTAATTAAATTTCAACGAATTTCATTTATTTAACTTGATTTAATAATTCTGTTTGCAAAAAAAAAACAATAATTTTATGAACCCATATATTATTTCAATCAAAATATTCATTGAAGTACAAAATAAAACGATTTATAGTATATTTTAACGTTTGTTGAAACAAAAAATATATTTTTATTCTTTTTAATTCAAAAACATTAGTATTCTAATCAGACTAGCAGAACGTATCAGTATACTCATTTTAAAGCCACTACACCTCTCATCAGCGTTCGTTCGTTCATTTTTACAAATTATGTAAAGTTTATACTAATTGGGAAAAAAATAGCAACTATTTAACCAAGTTTTCAACTGAAATAGAATACGAGAATTATCATTGAAATGAGTATACTGATACGTTCTGCCAGTCTGATTGGATATACTAATGACTTCAACTACTTCAATCTACTTATTCATTTTTGACATTAAACATAGAGTCACATGTTTGTAAGAGATCTCCTTAGACAAGTTAGCGGCCTCAATAAAATACAATCGACAAACAAAAGCAAAGAAAAGAATTTTCTTATATTAAAGTTATTAAAGTTATTAAATAGCAACAATACTCTGAAAACTCCGCACATTATATATATATATATATATATATATATATATATATATATATATACTAGATGATTGGACCGGCTTCGCCCGGAAGCTATTTTCTTATATGGGGGAACCATTCTCACCACTCATCAACCCATTTTTCCAATTTTGATAGGCGGACGTAGCAACATCTGCCCTTCAACAACATAAATAATTTTGTTCTTCTTGAAATTGAATTGTTTTAATAGTTTAGTGAATACAGGAATTACCCCCTCTCTTCCGTCCTCGTGCCCCTATCGGTTTAAAATATACTTTAAAACCTAATCTCATACCTACCAAATATGTATGCATAAAAAATTTCAAGAAAATCGGTCGAGCCGTCTCGGAAGAGTTCGATAACAAACATCGTGAGACGAGACTTTTATATATTAGATAAGAATGAGGCCATACTCCTAGTTATGATTCGACCAAAATGAGAGAGGAAAGCATGGACTCTCTATTTTATATTTTAAGTTTAAGTTTATTTTTAATCATTTTCAATTTTGAAAAATTTCGTTCAGCGTAATTAACGAACTAACATACTCGTAAATGGAAATTATATTTTCATCAAATATATTTTAAAAATTTCCTGTCTTTTTACTTTCAGAAAATCTTTAATTCGGCCGGACACCATTTAATGTGATAAACGCTTTAAAGATGACATTTGAAGCATTAATAAGAGTTAAGAAACAGTTGTACACCAGGAAAACAAAAGCAAGTGTATACATACATTTGAACACACCTTTCCATAAGTTATGGATAATTAGTACATTTTTAATGTACTTTATTAGTAAACTGATACAGCTTTTAAGAAAATTTACTGTCTATTTTTAGTAGTGTGAAAAATATTTTAATATTTAATTGATTTTTATATCACACACAAACACACACACACACACACGCTTAAATGAAAACTAAAACAAATAAAAGATTTTTATGGTGAATGATTTTCTCGTATATGAGTTTCTTTCTTTAGTTGCTGAAATGCAAAAAGCACCGTTTTTTTTTGTATTTTAAAAACAATGCGGTAAAAAATATAAATTAAGCAAAACTTTCATTGTGGGTGAATATTTTTATTTTGCGGTAAAACCAAAACAAAAAAACCAACATTTCTTACCGCATTCGAGTTAATTTTTCAGTGTTGTGTGAATGAAGTTCATACAGAAATTATGATTTAATATAAATATTTTAATGGTTTTGAAAATTTATTGGAATATAAAACTCATCTATTATTATGTAATAATTTGAATTTCGCAAAATATTTTTTTCCTTATTCATAAACGATTATTAAAGTTAGTGTGGCCTTATTTTTTTATGAGAAAAGCGGTTTTATTGACCTTTTTAATTTTAAAAATCGTTTATGAATAAGATGGTTATTGCCTTAGTACCAGGAATATCAGAAAATCTCTTTTTTTTTTTTGTTAAAGTTAATTTATTTGTTATGGGTTAGCTACTCATTGGTTCTGTTCAGAACTAAAGTCGGTTGTATATTTGTCACTTATTCTAATAGTATATTTGTTCATTTACAAAATGTCCCAATATGCTCATGTGTCCAACCAGATCTCCAGTCTTTTTAATGGAGAAATCTGGCAGCCGAAGTGCATTCATATGCAGGCTGGCATTCAAGGCATATGGTGGATCCGATTTCGTTGCCATCGTGATCGAAATACATGCAAGGCGATACACCTTTTTGAATAATGACCTAGTCGTTGGTTGATCAGTTTTTCGCCACCAAACAAGGGTAGCGTATTTTTAATTGGGTTTTTTTACGGTAATAAACGACCAATAACCCATTTTTTATTTGAGTCTCCAAAGTTTGCGGAAGAGCCGTGTACAGGTCGTCATTTGACTTTTCCCTGACAATAGATGGAACCCAGATCCTACGATTTTTTTAATATTTTTAGAAAATTTTGACAATATATGAATATTCCTCCATTTGCTAAATTTACAGCATATTTCCAACTTCCCTGGCCATTAGTAATTACCTGAACGCATAATATTTCACTCAATGCATTGAAATTCATAAAATTATATCTTCCGTGGTTCCTTTAGCGTAGACGGCATAAAAAAAGAAATTGTACAAACATTTATATGAAATTATTTAAACAAGTTTATAATATTGAACAGTGACATAGTACATCACATTAATGGATATACACAAACGCAATATTATTACATGATGATGTATGCAACAATGTATCGGCAGGTTTAGCTTTTAAAGATAAATGCAACTCAAAAAAGCAAAAAAAGAAATAACTGAGATCATAGATGTACAAGTAAGAAAAGTTGAATTACCAGCAAAAGATTTTTAACAAATTAAAACAAAGTTCAACGTCATTGTTTTTTATTATCATGATAATGTAGAGTTTTAAAACAATCAAACAGACAGATATCAAGTTTAATTGAACAACATTCAATTAAAATAGTCTTAACTAGTTAACAACAACAACAACAACAACGGTGGAAAACTGAAATATGACAATTGTTCAATATGAAGTGGTAAAATTCGAAGAAGATATAAACGGTTTTTATGAAAAAAGAAATATGAAATAATATCTGTTTGTTGTATAAAAAACAAAAACTTGCTAACAAAAAAAAACTGTTTCAGAGCCAAGTTTTTGTTTTATTTCAGAAAAGAAACTGAAAGTATTTTAAACACACACATTTATATGCACCAATTTTTTTTTGTTATACGTTGTTTCTATTATTATACAAATGCATTATGCACAAGTGTTGTATAAAGTGTTCAAAATGCTGACTGCATGTTTACATGCAAGTTTTTTCTGCTTTTTTTTTTATTTATATTTTTTTTTTTGTAATTTTTTAACAGGGAAAATGTTGTATGCTACTTTACGTTATAAAATAGCACTCAAAAAGAAATTCACATTATAAAAGCTATCGCTTGGACATATTGCGAAAACAATTGAAGTTTAGATACCATTGTGAGATGTACGCGCTACAGTTAAAATTTTTATACATAACCTTGCTCATTGTAAGTAGTGCTCACCACAAACGGGATTACAAAAAAAAAAAAAAAAAAAAACAACAGCAAAAAGAAAAAAGAAAAAACAGCCACTGCAATAGATCCTGCAACGATGCAGGAATATTGAAATAAAAATTAAATAAAAATATAGTTGAATTATCAATGAAATAAATGACAACAAAACTTGTTGTTTAATACACTGTGAAATACACTGTGAAAATGTCTTATTTAATACCACTAATTGGATACACAAAAGAAAAATTATCTTTGTTATATTTAATGTCAGGTTGCTTGAAAGATACTCTGTTTAACACATAAACTAAAACATATACGAGTACATATTTTATATAATTTTGTTTTTTTTAATTATAAATAACAAAAAAAGTTAACGCAGTGTTAATGAACTATAAATGGATATTGGTGTTGAAACAAGCAACAAGTCAGGATGGCAATAATATTAAATTTTTTTTTTTTTTTATATAAAAATAGAGTTTGTAAAAATCAACTTTTATATTATTCGAATGCAATTAAAAAGCCAACGTTTACGTGTTAATGAACTATACAACAGCCAACATAATATTATTTATTTTCAATTGTTGCAGTTTAGTAGCAGCACTTGGTGTTGGCGTTAAATATTAACCAAGCGTAATAACAATAAATCAAATCTGAGTAAAAGCGAAAGCTTTTAATTTCCTAAGATTTCGAATGCAAAATAAAAACAATGTTGAAGTCAATAACATCAGTATTTGGGGGGTATAAACAAAAATAACCACGAACAACAGTGTGGCTACTCGGTCTTAAAAGCTTTAAGAACTACTGCTGAATATAAAACTGCCAGTTTGTTTTAGTATTTGTGATATCACGTAAGAAACTACCGATCAGAACAATTCAGAGTATTCATATGCATCAAGTTTTTTCAATATTTAATTTTTTTAAAACTCACTTCTTTACATCCTCAATAATAAAAACAAATTAATCCCGGATCACTGTTTATTTATTCACTAAATACGTGTGGCAATAAGAATTGACAACAAGTTTCTTTAGTACTGATATTGTAATCTCAAAGACTTGATTTGAATTCAATGGAAAAACATAATTAAAAAAACATGACGTACATTTAAATCTTACAGCAGTTGAATGCAAAAATTTCTAAAATTATTCTAGACAGTGAAATAAGGAACAAAAATGATTAAAATGGGAACCTTGAAAAGAGTTCTAATATTTCTTTCGAGTTGTTCTACAGTAGACCCAATGATATTCAAATAAATGCAAAATTGTAAATTTTTGCCCTAAACAACTTTTCAAAATAAAGAAAGATATAAAATCGATGTCTAAGTTTTTATTTTATTCGTAGTTCGTACCAAAAAAACTGCATTATTGTTTTGTGGGTATTTTTATAAATTTAATTTTTTATCTTTTAATATAGTGTACTTTCAGTATTATAAAATGGGAAAAATGTGGTTCTGTTTGTTTTTTTTTTTTTTTTTTAATTAGGACCAGCACTCAGGGAATGACCCCTACGTATGCAGTGCACTGTGCCGGAACTGAGGGAGAGGGATAGAGTAAAGAAGATAGAGGTTGAAAATTTAGAAGACTTAACTCTTTTACAACTCTGCTTTGAGCGTTATGTTGATTTTTTTAACAGTGTTGAGACGCCTCTGCTGTTAAATAGACGCATTAACTTTGTTAAGATGTATTAGCAGGCATTTTATTAATTGTTTTACTTCGCCGATGTTTTTGCTAACCGACGAAGGAGGGCGATAGTGTACATTAGCTTGGAGCAGCTTCAATTGCTGTCAGAACAATTTTTTAGTGACCAGTGCTATGCCTTCATCAGTTAAATAGTCCGACAACAATTAATACAATGTCTCACTAATGTACATTAGAGAAATTAATGATTTTGATTGACTTGCTCCTGCCAGGGTTTGAACCCAGGCCCCAAGTCATTGTTTGCTTAGTAGTCAACGCACTAACCACTTCAGCCAACACCACCCTCAAACTTATTCCTTCACTAACATACAGCGTGAGGAAGTCACGAGTAAAATTTAGCATTTCTATATTAATAAAGAGAGAAAACTAATTATAAACAAAATTTTATGATTATTATAATTATTTTAATACTTCACAGGTAGCATCTTTAAGGTTTAATGAAGCTGTCGCATCTGGACGTGCTAGACGTCGTTTTGGTCCTGGTAACACTAAATTATCTTCGGATACAGCAACCGAAAACTTGTCCGCCGATCAAACAATAGCAACATCAACTAATATCGAAACCAGTAAATATCGTCGCGGTGGATCATACTCCTCAGATTCTGGAGGTAACTTTCAAAAATATCTTCCCATCTACAGAGACTCTCATATTCAAGTTTTAATTTCACTACAGATTTTATATACAACACCGACGATATTAATTTGATACAACCGGAAAATAAACCACTGCATACTAAAATAACAGCAAAATATACCAGCAGTATCACAATTCCTCATAATTCCGCAGAAGATACTGAAACTGCTGAAGAATATGTTGCCAAAGCAATTGGTATGTATGGTTCCCGATTACGTGAACCCATACGCGTACCCTATGAACCAGAACCGACACAAGCTGAGCCATCTCAACACTACAGCAGCCACCAAAAGGAACAAGAAAATTTTCAGCAAAGGAATCAACAACAGCAGCAGCAACAACAACAACAACAACAACAACAACAGCAAATAGAACGTCAACAACAACAAATAGAACAACAACACATTCAAGAAAATGAAAATCAAGAAGAAAAGCAAAACAATTACAACTATTATACTTACAGCCAAAAAGAAGTCGCCGATCAACAATACACAACTGATGAAAAGCAGTCACAACAACAGCAAGCTTACCACCAATTTTCATCGCGACCAGCAGCCGCCGAAAATGATGCTAAACAAAAGTTGGAAGAACATTTGCACACACAACTACAAGAACAAATGCAACAAGCCCAACAATTGGTAAAAGATAGAGAACAAGAGCCTTCTCAGGCAGAACGAAATGAGGGCGCTGAGTCACCTGCTGCTGTCTACGAAAAGGATCCTGTCACTCGATCATACAACATATACGAAGAACATACAGAAGGCTATGATCCATCACAACAAGTAGTTGTAGATCGTAATTATCGCACAAAATACATCTACAAACCCGTCCAACAATATCAGGATAATGCTAATGAAAATGAAGAAAGAATTCGAGTCTCCGCTTCTACTGAAATACCAAAAGCAGAAATTATGAAACAAATAGAAAAATCTGTTATCAAATACATGAAAGAATTAGAAGCTGAAGGTAAGATAATTGCAGCTCCTCAAAGCCAAGAGCCCAAAACATATTTTAAAGTGATCACTCTTCCGGGAACCGATGAGAAACGTATTGCCTCCACAACTATTAAGCCCACGAAATATATATCCTCCTCCAGTGGCAACTATCCTGATCCTTATAATCAAGCACCATCTCATGTTATAACGTCAAATCAAAAATATCATAAAAAGTCTGCAGGGAAGTACAATTATCAGGTAGAAAATGAAAATACATATCAAGCAGCCGAACATGATGTGGCCGAGATGGCACCCAATGTTGAGTTTATTTATAAAATAAAAACCAAAGCACCTTTACATACTGCCACAGTGAAAACTGTATCGAAGCCATATAATTTGCCCATAAAGTCCTATGAACAATTTGATCATTCATCGGCCTTAAAGAACCTGGAAGAATTTGATTTATCCCATGTAGTTACAACACCTGATCCAGACGAGCAGCAAAATGTTCCGTCCAGCAAACCAAATAAATTATATTTCAATTCGGAAATCTATCATGACATAAACTCATTGCCATTTAAACAAAAACAACGGGCGGAAGCAGAGTTTCGTCAGCTTAAAGCTGCCGCAGAAAATCATCCCGACTATAAAGGTTATGCCGGGAGTAATGCACAAAGTGGTTATTATGCTGAACCACCAGCTGATCGCGAAACTTCAAATTCTAATGTTTCCGAAGATGGTTATCCTTTAATGAATCCTTATCAACATGTTTTAAAAAAGGAGGCTTTACCCAGTAAATATGATGATGCCAATGGCAGCTATGAGCAGCAACAGCATCGAAATCAGAAATACAAGGTTCAAGAATATGATAGTTACAATCCAAAATTTAATAACAACCCAGAAGGGTATGGCTATCAGCAGACCTACAAGACACAAGTATCAAACCGACATGCTCCCGGCAAAAGAGGTAAGCGTGGTGGAGGATCTGTACATCAAGCTGCTAACAACAAATCATCTCATCGTGTTTCTATGAAAGATTACGAGGCAAATTCTGCTTTACGTCCACCACCAAAAAATTAATCATTTTATTTATTTTTCTATTTTAATATATTTTTTGTTTTTGTTTTTGTTTTAGATAAAATGCAAAAATACTCATTTAGCAAACTTTTCTATTTATTTATATGTTTAGTGTATGTTTAATTATTATATATATATATATACGAGTATATACATACATACATGTGTCTGTATGTGTTTTCATTTAAATATCACAGCAAATCAAAGTTAAGCTAAAATATTTAAATTTTAAGAAAACAAAGTGTTTGATCCGCAAACATTGTCGGTGCAATAATTTTTTTAATGATTTGAATTTGATGACTAACGATGTTGGTCAAAAAATTGTAATTTAATTGACAATTTAAATAAAATTACTTACAAATAAAAAAAAATGTGAAACAAACTGGTATTTCTCAAATAAAAGACTAAAATGAATTTGAAATGGGTGAGAGATGTTAATAAGCTTTGCAATCCGAAATTAACCAAAATTATGCTGCAGGAGTGAAATATGCAAAAATATGCATTAAATATAAAAGCCTAAAATGTTAACCAATTCGGAATAAATTAAAAAAAAAATTGTATAATATTTAGAAAATTGGGTAAAACGCAATTTAAATGAAACAAACTCTGAAGGAGGACAGTATGGTATAGATTAAATGCATTCATCACTTAAACAGTCCAACATAATTATCGAATTAAATTATTACTATCAGTCTTTGACAAGTGCGCAAAGTTTTGAACGTTTATAGTGGATCAAAATCAAGTTCAAAGATTTTGTTACATACATACATAAATTATAAATGAAGGGAATCACAATGGATCCAATTGGGTCTCCGAGTGGATGTGTATTTCATACTACCCTTCCTAACCTAACCTTACCTAACCTACATAGAAGTGAAGTTAATATAAAGCGAGTTAAAATTCACAAAAAATTATCCTTATCTTTCACCTTAAAGAATTACTCCTTAATAATAAAATACTGTATTGGCAAGATATTGGGCGCGTTCAGCAGGAAAACCTGCTACTAAACAGTTTAGATGCAGCAACTTTTAATTTGATTAATTTTTCTGAACGATCTGCTCACTTTATGATCAAAAATATAAAAAAAAATTTACTTTTCAATAAAAATTATTGAATATTAAATTTTAAAGAGATTTCATAATATTTATTTGTGAATTTAAGAGAAATAAAATTTAAAAATATATTATGAAATTTGATTCAAAAGTCAAACTGAACTGAAATATCGTAATTTGATAAAATGTATCGTAATTTTCCTTTGCTACCAAAAACAGTGAACGCTCACTCAACATGTTCGCTCATCGCTCAGTAATCAAAGCGTTCAAGAGATTGTTAAGCAACAGGTGTGTAGCAAACTGTGTATGCTGAACGCACCCATTGGATTCTAAAAAAAAAAAAATTATGTAAAGCACAAGCAAAATATTCGATGCACTTCTGTAGTAATTTTTCCATAAAAATGTATTTCATCTTTAATTCAATTTTAACTCATCCTTTAAACCGAAAGAAAGGAAGTAGCTGAGATGAAATAAATACGGTTAAACAACAAATATTTTAACTATGAAAAGCATATGGGAAATATAATTTTATTTTAATAATAAATTGGCTTGTTGCCATACTCATATATGAATTTATTGAAATTGACTACAACTTTACAGAACTGAAATGAAGTTGTGACTGTCTAAAGCTACGTTCACATTTATCAAATATTTGTCGAAAAAAACGTAACCAACAAAAAACCTTATAACTTATATCTTTTAATTTCAATATTTTTTTAATTATGGGTTCGCATTTTTTAATAACTATACAAAATTAATTTTTTTGAAGAATAATTAATTTTATTTTGCAATATAAAAACAAAGTAAAATGACACTATTTATAACCAAAACTAGTGGTTACGTTTTTTTGGACAAATATTTAATAAATGTGAACGTAGCTTAAGTGTTACTGATGTGTAGTCGGAAGCCAACAAATCTGGATGCTTCGCTAATATTTTTATTTTTCCATCATCGTTACGATGATGAACTGTAGTTGAAATTTGTTCGTTGCAATCAGTTGAATTGATTAATTTTTCTTTCAAAGGACATTTCTGTTGAAATGTAATTTTAATAGCTGTACAATAAATCGCAGAAGAAGATTTTTATCTAAAAATATAGCATTTTATTGCTTTGTTGTGTTTTTATTGTTGTTGTTTTTTTAAATAAATTTATTTCCTTTTAGGCAGTAAAATGTTCGTCACATTGTACTGCAACTATAATCTGAGGTGGAATCTGATTCTAAATTAAGACAAATAAAATTTTAACATTTATTTGAGCATGTACTCAAGTATTTATGTTTTATATTTTATTTATTTGTTGCGGGTTAGCAATATCTAGATATATATTTCGTTGGTAGCTATACCAATTCATCAGAATTCATCAAAAAAAATTTTTAAAGGCTATTTTTATGCTTTGTAATTCACAAAAATATATTTGTGAGTTTTTGTATAAATAGATGAGCTTTGGAATTTTTTTAAACATAAAGGGTAAAACATCTACTGATGAATTGGTATAGCTACCAACGAAATATATATCTAGATATTGCAACAAATAAATAAAATTTAAGACAAATAAAGCTAAAATATATCAGATAGCAGAATGTGCACAATATTTACATCCGTATTGGAAAATTTAATGATTTTCGAACATTGTTGCCTTGAAATCTTCAGAAAAGTATTAGTTTTAAGCTTAATGCTTTACCTAAAAAGACGTTAAAATTTACGACCTTGTGGTTTCTATAAAAAAATTTGGATTCTATCAGTTTTTAATAAAAATATTGTTAAGTAATAATTTTTAGCAAAGCGGTTGATTTTTTAGACATTTTACTTAAAAGAATTGTTAAAATGCAGATTTGAATAAAAAAATTTTACACTTTTCTAGAAAATAAAACGCGATTATTTGACACATGTTTGTAACACATGGTCTTAGAAAACTCCACCACATTCGAATATTCAAATCGACAAAAATCACTAAAACTTTTTATTTTTGTCCATTTCTGGTATTGAACAGAGGCTGCTAACAAAATAATCGTAAAATACTTAAAATGAAAACGATTAGTATGAGAAGAGTATGATTGAACATCCACAATGACCCCAGCTGGCATTTGGAAGATTATTTGACGAGCGAGAACATTTCGCGACTCTTTTTTTAATCATCCAGACGATTGTTGGATTAAAAATTTATTTTACTCTTCCAAATGATGCATTTGCGAGTCATTCTGACGATTGGTGGACGAATTAAACGTCGTTTACGCATTTTGGCGGGCATTGGAGGGCTGTTACTAGTTAACAATCGTGTTTCACTCTTCGAAGAGATACCTTTGCAAGTTACTTAAACGACTGTTGGACGGGTGTTTTGTTAAAGAGTCTTAAACCATGTGTAGGAAACAAATTATGGTGCATCGTAGACGATTCGTATGGAGGAGTCGCCATCAGGACACAGTTTCTCCCGTTGTCTTTAACTTCTGCGATCGGAATGCGTCATTATGGACGATCGGATAATCGTCTTCTCCGATCGCGGAAGAGTATTTAACGACTAAAAATGCTAGCTGGGACTTTATATATCATTGTAAAAAAAATTAAAAAATCATCATTACACAAAATATTTTACGTCAAATATATAATTTTCACCAAATATTTTACATCAAATATTTAATTTACACAAAATATTTTATGTCAAATATTTACTATTTACATGAGTCATGTGACTATTGCCTCATATATTTTAACAGTCAATCATAAAATATGAAGGAAAATTTTCCAATGATTTCCAAAATAACAGCATCCCGAACGAATTTTATAATTTTAGAATGCAGGTAGATTTTTTTTGATTCAACATCTAAATGTAAATATTTATTTATTTTTTCATTTATTCTCAAATACCACCAAATGAATCTTGCCTTTTAAAAATATATTCGCAAAATCCGTTACAAAAACAAAACAAACACATACACAACTGCCTACAACAAATGCAAAAAAAAAATACGACATAAAAAGGCAATAAAATTAAACAAGAAAATCAGGAAACTAAATCGGGATAAACAGGACGACAGGGAAATGCAGTGCAAAAATAAAATACTACCAAACTCTGGTGGAAGGAAAAAATATGTCATAAATGCAAATGCCATATTCAATGTAAATTGTGTTTTCCGTTGTGAAAAATTTTAAATAAACAGATGATACAAAAATATGCCAGAACTATTGCAGCAAAATTTTGTAGGTACGAGCAAAACAGTGTTTTTTTCTTCCTGAAAGGTACGAATACGTATGAATATTAATGAGTTTTTTGTGTTTGTTGAAGCAATTCTTTTATGTCTTTTTAGGAAAATACACAGTTACAAACATACGGATATTTAATACAAACAGATTTAATTGGAAAATCCTGTGATTAAAATTAACCACAATCAAGATAACGTCTGCGGTCTTATAGAAAAAAATTTATATAAATTAAATAAATGATGTAAAGTACAAAATCCGATATAATCTAAAACATATTAAATAACAAAGTTTGAAGCCAGATCATAATATAAAATATAATAAAGTTGAGACAGATAACGGCAAACTTCGTTCTGGGAAAATTGTGGTAGACAAAGTGTAAAGGCATCTTGCCAATATTAAAATAATTTTTGCAAGAAATTTAATTTAAATCTATAACACAAAATTACCACGAGAGATGTTTTACAATTTTCTAAAAACAAATTGAATTTCAAAATTCTTTTCTTAACAGTGGGCGAAAAAATTGACCTGTTTATAAAACATTCTGTGAGGGTTGCAATAAAATCTCTTATAATCTCTGTTGCTATAATATATTTTCTAATGGGTACCAAATTATTTGTATTATCAACAAATACTTTTTGCTGTCACTTCGAACAAAGGATATAGTCCAGTGACAATTGCAAAATTTGAAATAATCGTATTTTTTTAAATATTCTGCTTTAAAAACAAGTCAAATGGCTTTAATAATTGGTGAGGACTTTCCTTTTTATAGGAACATCGATTAGTAGTGAGAACATCATGCAAAAAGTAAAAGTCAATCGGAGATATCGGATGTTTCCAATATTTTATTTATTTAATTGAATTATGCACCAAAAAACCTAATAATTAAAAGAAAATTTGAAGCTTGATGTGAGCATTGCATTGGGTAAAAATAATTAAAACAAATGCCAATCAATGAAAAATATATACATATTTATAAAAATGAATGTGTGTATGTATGTATGTAAGGTATGGACTCCAAAGCGGCTGGGCCGATTTTGATGAAATTTTCAGGGAATCTTCAGAATATTCAGGCGAGTGACATTGTAAAGTCTGATTTTTGATTTTCGGTCTGCAAGCGGAGGGGCGTGGCAAAATCCAATTTTCATATTGCACCACCAATGCATGTTACTGTGACTCTGGAAGGAATAATAGGCTATATGAAGTTTTGATTGGACAAATCAATTGTATACCAATTGTAACCAAAATATAAATTTTTAGAAATTTGCACTTTAAGGGGGTAAAAATCGTCCCAAAAGGGAATATTTTTAAACATGGTCCCAGGAATATGAAATTTGGAATGTAGGTTCCTTTCAGGACGTAGACTCGAACCAAAATATAGAATTTTGGAAATTCGCATTTTAAGGGGGTAAAAAGGGATAAATACGGCCCAAAAAGGGACATTTTTAAACATGGTCCCAGTAATATGAAATTTGGAATGTAGGTTCCTTTCAGAACGTAGACTCGAACCAAAATATAAATTTTTAGAAATTCGCTCTTTAAAGGGATAAAAAACGTTCCAAAAGGGAATATTTTTAAACATGGTCCCAGGAATATGAAATTTGGAATGTGAGTTCCTTTTGGGAGGTAGATTCGAACCGAAATAGGGATTCTTAGAAATTCGCGCTTTAAAATGCTTATACTTTTGAAAACATGAAAAATATGTTATTTATTTTTTACTTTAAAAATTACAGGTAACGAAGTACTCGGCGGGTATGCTAGTATACAATAAACACAAAATAAAGGGAATCTGAAGACTGCAAATTAAAAACTATCGGAATACAATTACGGAATTGAAACCATTCCGATCGGAATGTGTGACTTGCTCGATTAGCTGAATATGAATATGACAACCACATAGTTAAATTTTTTAAACATATAAAATAACAGCTGATCGAGAAAAACCCAAAAATCAAACTATTCCAAAGTTTTCATTGACAAGATTTGTTTTTTTTTTTTTCATCTCAAAGATTAAAATTATTCTATTTTCTATTCACATCGAGTAAAACTCAATTTAATTTTAACTATTTTTTCACTGGTTGCAGAAGTTTCTTCATAACTTCGTAACTTGTAAATTTACGATTACAAATTAACGTTTAGAAAAATGTGTTTTTAGAAAACCCAAAAAACAACTCGCGAATAGTTTTGTTTTAAACATGATTTGCTTAGAAACGATTCGATGGTATGCGATTAATTGGTGAAAATCCTAAAGAATAATCGGAAATGTACATTATTTTTACATTTCCATTAACCTGACATAAATGTTAAAAATATAAATATGTATGTACAACTATTTTAATGTTTTATTTTTATTATCTAATCTAATCTAATGTATGTATAAAATTCTCGTGTCACGATGTTTGTTATCGAACTCCTCCGAAACGGCTCGAGCGATTTTAATGAAATTTTTTATGCATATTTGGTAGGTATGAGAATCGGCTACTATCTATTTTTCATACTACTACGGTCATGAGGAGGGGAGGGAGTGGGCGATTTCTGTATTTCCGAAACTATTAACCCAACAGATGGCGCTATGTCTGCCGCATAATTATTTTTGTTGTTGATTGACAGATGGTGCTACGTCCGCCTCATGCAGGAGAAGCGTCGTCGTTCGTATTTCAAACAGAACAAAATTATTGTTTGGTATTTTTTTCACCGGCGGTCATCGTCACACACCTACAATACATTCGCTATTTTTTATGTACTAGAAATATTTTGTATGGCAAAACAACGTTTGCGGGTCATCTAGTAATGTAATAAAAATATGATCTTATTTAAAGGGTTTATGCATATTTCATCTGCATTTGTGTATCTCTTGTGCAAAATATCAACAACAACCCTTTGGATGTTTGCTTAAGTTTTAATAAAGAAATAAAGATAAAGCAAACAAGATAAAACTGGCTTATAACAATTTTTTTATCGCATCAACTTAAAGTGGCAAATACAAACCTCAATAGGGTAATATACTCACATACATACAAACATAACAAATACACCAATGCATCTATACACCCATGCAAAAGCATTTAAATACAATGACAAACACTTCAAATTCTTGTTGCATTTACCCGCATATAAATGTTGTTGTTTACAGTAAATACAATTATGTACACTCATCTTTGGTAGTTGTGGTGCTCGATGCAACTGATACTGTCTAGAGCAGTGCTGGCCAAAAAGCGAAACTAGTAGTATGTAGTAGTATGAGTAGTATTTATGAGCATGTATTAGTGCAAATAAATACACAAATGTCAAAACTTAAAAAAAATTCAAAGTTTTTTGAATGGTATGTTTGCAGAAATTAAAAAAATATTGAACAACTTCTTCTTCTGTGTATCTAATAAAAAAAAACTGACGTGCAAATTACAAAGTAAAAGGCGACATAAACCTGCTTTTTCAAAAGCAACTAATATGAGTATTTTTATTTTTATTCGTTTTTATACATATAAGAAGCCGAATGAGGTTCGGCTCTTGGGAGCCAAAACGGCCAGCACTGGTCGAGAGAATGTTTTATGCAAAATAAATATCCTTTAAGCTTACTGCTATACTACATCTATTTTTACAACTCTGTGTGTTTTTTTTTTAATATTTCATTATATTTTCTATTTTTTTTTGTTTTATTTTTTTCTTAATATTTATTTAAATGCAAATTGATGATGATGGCATTTGATGATTATTCACACACATTCTAGTATTCAGTTAAATGTTTATTTTAAATACAAACTTTACATTTAGTTTTATTAAACTATTTCACTAAAATATTAAATAGCACAATAGCCATATTCACAAACTTATGCATATACAAAATTGGCTTGAGGACATTCAATTTGAGTCTTCCAAGACTGAAAGTGGTGGGAAAAGCCTTGTAGGAAACTTATTCTACAAGTAAACTGTTCTTCTAAAGAACGAATTTTCTCTTTAATGCGTAGTATAATTCATTAATGAAGATAACACAAATGAATGTGCACTTATCCATGATTTATTCGCATTTATGTATCGATACAAGAATAAAATACTGATAAGATAACTTACACATCCCTCTCGTTTAATCTAGCAAATGTAAATCGAGTAGACATAATAATTTTAAAATTTTAAAATTTCAATTAAAATAATTTCCACGAAATATATTAAAAAAAATGTAAAACTTAAAACACCACTAAAGTCTTTAAAGAGCAAAGTCCAAAAGTTTGTAGCCCTGTAGCACATCGTCTATTTCAAATTAATTTTGTTAAACACTTACTAAAAAATTCAAAACGCCTTAATAAAAGGTTTAAGCTCAAGTTTCTGTTTTACAATAAAATAAATTTTGATCTAAAAATAGAAATCCCCAAGGATTTTGTAAAATTTATACACATTCAATAGACAAGTCAATAAAACTACCCTTCTGTTTGCAATCAACACTGAGATACACAAAAAAATAAACACACATTAAGAAGAAACATTATTGTTTGCAACAAAAAGATGTAAGAAAATGTTCTAAGCAGTAAAAATACAGTAAATTGCCTGCCTTACAACGGCTTAAGATGAAAGCATTGTTGCAGGGCAAACAGATTTGTGTACAGTAATAAGGCCACCACATGACAAGAGTTTTAAATATGTATTTCGTTAAAATGAAAATACAAAATTCGATACATGTAAACGTGCAAAGCAATAAACATCTACATTTCTCTATATGGTGATTACAATACAAAATATATTTTGTAGAGAAATTTTCTTTTGAATATTGTGAAAACTACAAACTTAAAAGAGGGTTGAAGTTTTTGCATTTCAAACATCTTCCTGCATAAAAACGTGAAACAAAGTAGTAACACATACAATTTAAAAAGGAAAAAATTGGAAAAGTTATAGAAATACACAGAGCTGAAAATATGTACGAGTATGCGTTGCAGCAACATAGACTCAAAGATATACATAAAGAAATAACGGCAGGAGTTTGTTCAATTTAATTTTTAACTGTAACTGTTTGGGACTGGAGTAACTGAAAGTTGTTTTTAAATGATTTCCGGTGTTTAACTCCAGTCTGTAGTCTTGATTATATCTTTCTTGATTTAAATATAGAAATAATATCCAACAGTTTCAGAACAAATGTTAATGCAACTGGAGAAAGGTATGAACCAATCATTATCCATGAATGAGGATAAAACCTGAATTATTATAACTTTTCATACAAATTTTACACCCAAAACATTCGTCCGTCATGTGGAAACAGCACATTAAGATCGTTTTTTTTTAATTTAATTTATAACATCTTTTTATAAAATGAAATTTACCTAAAGCTCATTAATCGAGTATATTGAATTCATAATTATTTTAACCATAATTCTTGTAGAAGTAAGGAGGAAGTAAGTTATTAGTTGGCTTCTTAATTTGTTTGACAAGTTGTCCCAGAGCTTGGAAATTGTTCCCTCTATACAAAGTTGCAACAATTAAAGAAAATTTAAAGTAATAATAACGGTTTTCGCATCAATATCAAGCAGTTGCCTGGAGTTATTTTCTTAATGAATGCTTTTACTGCATCATGATCATTTCATTTAACACCTCTGGTAGAAACATATATTAATTTTATAAAGGTCCTTAAAAAATAAAATTGGCAAGTCCATTATGTTTGCAACAGCACAAATAAGTTATTTTTTTTTGCAAAAACTTCTAGCGGCCAAGTAGAAAAAGTAGTCTGCTGAGCAGCACGAATATATGTATTTATATACTCCTTCGCAATAGTAAAAAAAATATATATAAAACAAGTAAATAGTGAACAATAAGATGTAGTTGCAAAGCTTATCCTGACCCTTTTCACTTTATAAACTGTCTACAAACACTTAAACCATGTTATCGATATAAAAAATAGAGTCATAAAGTACTGCTTGCTGGCTCTTGTGGCACGCCAATATAAAATATTAAAAGCCAAAGGCAATGGCAAAGGCAACGGCAAAAATCCACTTCATTTCAGAGTCTTATGGGTTGACAATGGTGTATGTGTGTGAGTGTGTGTGTGTACATATATATATATATATATATAGTAAAGTTTTTATATTCTTTCAAACATATTGTTTCCAATTGTCTTATTGTTTTCTACGTTTGCTAATTACGAGTATAGTGAATTTTTATAAATTTTTTTTAAAAATGTGGAATTTAAATGGGGTTGGTAGGAAACTAATAAAGAGTTAATTTTATTAAATTAGCGTTAGCAGTATCCTTGATTCTTAAAATATTTTATAGGCTCTAATATCATAGAGGCCTTGAAACTTTTTTAATTATATTTCTGGCGGGTTATTCTGTATTGCGATGCGATAGCAAATGCGATGCGAAAGCAATCTTATTTACATTGTTTTCGCATCGCAATAAAAAATAACCCCCTGATATTCTTATTGAAGCCTTAAAAGTAATTGCTATGCAGCGTTATTTCAACACTGTGGAGATTGAAAGGGCCATTACTAGTCTTAATACTAAAAAAGCCTCAGGTGTCAACAATATAAGCAACAAAATGCTTCAAGAATTACCATATATTGCAAAAAGAATAATTCTATTCATTTTTAATGGTATTTTACGGCTGCAATACTATCCTGCAGAATGGATGGTTTCGATGATTATTATGATACCAAAGCCCGGCAAGGATCATACGAAGGTTGAATCCTATTGGCCTATTAGTTTATTGCCCAACATTTCAAAAAAGCTGTATATGAGCAAGCTGATGCCTATAGTGACTAGTAATGGATGTATTCCAGATCATCAATTCGGTTTTCGCAGTCAACATAGCACTATTGAACAAACTCACAGACTTGTGAATGTAGTTAGAGACACCTTTGAAAAAAAGAAATATTGCTCCGGACTCTTCATTGATGTTGCACAAGCCTTCGACAAAGTATGGCACGAAGGTCTAATACACAAATTAACACAAAATCTACCTGTAAACATTGTCAAGCTTTTAAAAAGCTACTTAAGTGAACGAAAATTTGTAGTTCGAGAAGGTAACTTTTTAAGCCCTCCGCAGTCGATCGAAGCTGGAGTCCCTCAAGGCAGCATCTTCGGTCCTTTACTTTTTTTAATATATGCCTCTGACTTACCGTTAAGCAGTAACATTCACACGTCAACATTTGCTGATGATACGGCTTTTCTAAGCCTTCATGAAAATCCTGTAGAAGCTTCCCGGAATTTGCAAGGGTACGTATCAAAACTGGAAACATGGCTAAAACAATGGCGAATAAAAGTTAATGAGCAGAAATGTGTACACGTCACTTTTACATTGCGCAGGGAAACATGCCCGCCTATACAAATCAACACCGAGACTATACCGCAACACACTGTAGTAAAATATCTAGGCATTCATCTTGACCGTCGTTTGACGTGGAAACCGCATATAGACGCAAAGTTGACACAAATGAAATTAAAAGCTGCCCAAATGAATTGGCTTATTGGAAGGAATTCTATACAAAGCCTAGACTGCAAACTTATCTTATACAACGCGATCCTGAAACCAATATGGTTCTATGGAATCCAGTTATGGGGCACTGCCTCAGCATCGAGTGTAGAAAAAATTCAAAGGCGACAAAATAAAGTTCTACGTGCAATTACAGCAGGCCCCTGGTATGTCAGAAGTCATCGAATTCATAAAGATCTTGATGTTCCGTTGGTGAAGACAGTATTTTCAAAACACGCGAAAAAATATGTAAAAAAACATGAGCTGCACCCAAATCCACTTGCGCACAATATTCTACAGTATAGAGGTCACACCCGGCTGAGGAGGAGGGATACTCTTTCTCTCAGCCGTACACGAGAGATGTAAATCAAGAAAAATCAACCGTTGAAATTAAAAATTTTGTTTAGTATTGGCTAAACATATATTTAATATTTTTTTAGATTTAAGATTTGAAAAACTTATTGATGTTTCAATTTATAATTGAAGATTCAATAAGTAATGAAATTTATCAAAAAAAAAAAAATCCAGCGTTACTTTTACCTTTAAATTTTTAGTTTTACAATTTAAAAAGTTTCAAATAAGCGCCTGATTAGAACATAAACTATTTTATATCGATTTTATTGAATTAGAATTTGGATTTTTTTTTGTTTGCTTAGATTTTATTCTTATCAAATCAAACTTAATGTTTCGAAATTATTTTAATAGATATCGTTTTCCTCGAAAATTATATCAATTGATACCAGTAAGGAGTACGATTCCAATACATTTCCACTCATACATTTGTATATATTTCAAAATTTTTGGTCTAATCTTATTTAACATTTTAGTATGTAACTTTGTAGTCATTTTCAACTTATTTTTTGCTTAACATGGAACGAATGGAGCAACCTACACGGAAAAATTTTAACATTTATTTTTATTAGTATGACGAACGTCGGACACAATCAACCGTATTCTATAATCTAGATGTAAGCAAAACTATAGAGAATCTAAAATGTAAACATAGAAAAATTATCACAACTATAATTATTTAATGATAGATGAAGATAAGGAAAGGGACCTCTGCGCCGAAAAGAAGTTATTGAGAAAAACGTGTTTAAAAAAAGCGCTTCGTTTTGAGCTACGTATTTGCACCGATGATTTTCATTAATTATGTTCATCTTTACAGGTGATTTGTAAAAAAACTAAAAGACATAGAAACTTGCGGTTTACGGCATTTGAAAGAGCGTTTTTTTCTTCCTATAAGAATCACTCAAAAAGAAAAAAAAAATTTTCGGCGCAGAGGTCCCATTTCGTGGAGCAGGTCACATATGTAACTTCCAAGACCTAAATCTATTTACTGAGCAATCTTCTCTTTTAATCCTTCAAGATTCGTATAACTCTCCCTCATTCAAACAAAGTAAAACCAAATGTCTTATTGCTGTTACTTTGTTTGTTTGTAATTTTTAATTGGCATGTAGCACCCAAAATACTGAAACTACAATAACGCCCCCACCCCCTTTCACGTTAGTGAATAAATACTTTTAATTTGGTATAAGTTTTGTCAAAATCGGTTAAATAATATGGCCATAAAGTTCCTCAGCAAAAATAGTAATACTCGTAATATAAAAATAATGCAGATAATAGTTGTGCCATGTTCCATGATAAGCTGCTGATAACGAATCCAAAGTAAAATTAAAAGTAAATCGCCTCATTTATTGGAAATAGTTACTTAGTGGACAAATGAGTCTCTGTTAATAACGAAAATCCTTTCATTTACTTGTAACCAATTCAATGTCCTTTGCTCCTTTTAAGAAACAAGTTTCTTTAACTTTTGCTGGCTGCCTTGGTTACAGTTCAATGCTGAATATTATCATTTGCATATTCTTAGTATTGAAATGTGTTTGTTGGTCTATACTGATGCAGGAAGCACATTGGAAAATTGCTTTCGTTTTATAGTTTCCTTTCTACTCTTTTAGCATTACGAATTCTTAAATTTTAAAGCGATTCTTTCATCAATATTGCGCACACAATATCCTCGACAGCTGTGAATTAATAAGTGTTGCTTGGAAATTTTGCAGAAAAAAGCGAAACAAAAGAGTAGAAGAGCATAAAACATGCCACACACAAAACCAGCAACAACAACAACAATAAGTAACAGCCTGTTAGAGTGAAGCAGTCATGCTGCAACAAGGAAATACAATAACGGAACAATACAAAGAAAAACGGAAACAAAGTCGTGTTTATTGGACGGATATAAGCACTTGCGGTTTAAGGATTTTCTTTTCATACTCCATTCTTTCTTGCGCAATAAAACCATATTTATAAAGAAAGTTTATGGTCTTTAGGACGATGATATTTCAAATTAAGAAAGTGGAATTTTTTAACCAACCAATAAAATAAGTAAAATTATCAATTCGCGTATTTAATTTCCATCTCTATTTTCTCACAACTCCTCTACTTACAAATAAATTTATTTAATCTAAAGAAAATTCCCCTACCGTCCACTAAAAATTTATATGGGCTGCTAGAAACATAAATTTAAAATTTTCTTATCATCTGATCTTGAGTCCCATTCATTTTTTTATATCTGGTTTTATTATCTGCAAGTCAACATAAAGAATATTTAAAAAATCCGATTGGCAAAAGCACTGCTAATCTTTTTGCCGTTTAAGCAATTTTTGCTTATTCTACGACTGCAAACAACACTAAATCAAATCTTTCAAATGAATCGACATGTTCAAGTTTTCTTGCGCATGTAAAAAGAATTAATGAGCTGTAACTTAAATTTGCACAAGATAAATTTTACAACTTTATACAAAAATTCAATACAAAAAATTGGACATAAAATATAAAAATGTTAAACAAACAAAAACAATATTTTTGAAAAAAGGAAAAGCTACAAAAAACTGTCATTGTTAGTTAAAAGGGGGTAAAATAGCCCTAAAGAAACAACAATAAGAATTAAATTAAAAAAGCGAAAAAGATAAAAAGATGCCGGATCATTTAGCAAAGTTCAAAAAAAAATGTTAAAGGACAACAAGAAATTTATACGGAAAGCAATAAAAACCTTAAAACCTTCTTGAGCACTTTATGTTTGACAGTTAACGTTTAACAACTTTAAATCCCTTAAATGCAAATTTGCGAGTTATATTTTTGCACAAGAAAATGCTGCAGTCACCAGAAAAATTATGGATTGTTTAATTATTCCTAAATATTCAAAGAAATATTAATTCTTTAGGCTTGACTTCGTATAATTTAATTTTTAATTAAATGATTATTTTTTATCAAACAGAAATCTCCACAAGCTGGCAATAATTTTACAGATAAAAAAAAATTATTGCACGTAAGGTTGAACTGACAGCTTATTTTCCGCTTAAACCTCACTAACAATCACGACAGGTTCAATCAAGTAGTTGCATATCCTTTATCAGTATCACTAATTAAGGTTTGAAAATTCACTATTTTCTTGTCGATGGAACATTATTTAGAACATGCCGCAGGTTAACTGTGAAATATTAGCAGCTTTAGCAAATTTTAGTCTAAAACAAGATATGGTCTACTGACAAAAAAAAGTGCATTTTATGCCGTTTAAACTTTATAATTAATTGGAAATGTATACTGAAAATATAGTCCGAAAATACCACTCACGAGCGTTATACGCCAGCTCACATTGTCAAGGACAAGAAGGTTTTAATTTTTCAACCATTTTTTAGATTTGAATTTAATTTGTTTTCGAAATAGTTGAAACGAAAATCTAATCTCAGAGCAAAATTTATACGAAATTTTTAAAGCAATTAAAGATCCAACATACTTAAATATTTGTTTATTAGGGCATAAACAAGACTTCTTTAGCAATATAAACACATCTTTGTGTAAAATTTTGCACAAACATTGAAATTATATTGAGTGTTTCAAGGATGTGTGTTATCAGTACCCAAATTAGTATCCCAGCAAACAATAAGCACAGAAATGTTTCAATTCAAAAGCTGAATATCAATAAACATCCAATAAACTTCAATTTTTATATGTGATATGTGGTTTTGTTGGGATATTTCTGTTTTCATTTATCGTAAAACGTTGATACAATCAATGTGCATGTATGTATGTATTTACGTACCCAAGAGATGCCATTATTGCAGCTCAAAATATTACCTGGACCAATTTATGGCGTACTTTGAAAAATACTTAATGGTTGGTTGTATACTCTGCAAATGGAATCATTATAATTCATTGTTTAAATAGCACACATATACGTATGCGAGAACACCTCTCTAAATGTTTTCTATGAAAACTTTTCAAACCAAACGTTATAAACATAATGATGGTAATAATTTTCAGAAAATACCCACAGAGTTTCACAATAAAAAATCACAGAAATTTCCGAAGCAACAAAGTAAAATTAGTCTACATTTATTAAAAATATTTGGTTTTTTTTACTTACACTGGTGATAATAAATGCGGGATATGCACCTGAAAATAAAACAAAAATCCAAAAATTAACATTGAATTAAAAAATACAGTTGCGGTAAAAATAAAATGTCTTGCATATGGAAATATTTAGTTAAAAGATGTTAATGAGCAGAATGATAAATCTTGTTTGAAATTCGTCTAAATATAAGTGAAAAAATTTATTCGACGAAAAATCTTTTACAAAAAGTATAGTTTTTAATAAAAGAATCTTAACGTTTGTCTAGACGATTGACAGATCATACAATATTGCAATGTGCTGGCAAGGAACTGGCATTGGAAAATTGTTAGCAAAATCTAAATTGTCAGTTCAGACGACTGTAACTGCAAACTGTCAGACGACCTCTTTTGCCCTTTATTTTCATTCTCGTTATTATCAAACACGTGTGCGAGATAGATGCCGCCGTGGCTGATAGGTAGCAATGCTAGCCTAGTAGTATGGAGGTTGTCGGTTCGATTGCGGCCATAGATCGTGGGTGTTTTCTGCAGACAAGCTAATCGCTTTGCGGGTTGTGTTTGTTTAAAAAAAAAAAAAAACAAAAAAAAAAAAAGATATTTATTTCTTCTAGCTTAATTCTATTTCAATGTTGATAGAAATTTAAAAAAAAAAAACTAAAAACTAAAAATAAAATTAAAAATTATTTTTTGAAAGGAAGGTTTAACTGATACTCTGATGATGCAAGATAAAACATTCAGCCTTATTGTGTTTGGCATAGTCGAAAAACGCCAAACAGAATAAGGCTGACTATCTTATAATCAGAGTTCTTCTCCACTTAAGCTGATTTGTAAGTTGATTTCTTCATGGAAATTTAATCTTAAAACTTTTCCTTATTAACTATTTCTTTTATAGTAAGAAAACTTAAGAAATTATTAATTTTTCTCATTCTAAATAACTTTTTACTTTTCCAACTAACATTAGTCAACAATACAAAAAGAAATTTTTGTTAAACATTGTTTTGTTTTCCAACTACAGTTAATTAAGATGGCAGTTTTTGTTTCATTACAAATTTCCTTCCCTCGAAAAAAAAAACAATATCACTCAATACACTCAATATTCATTAAAAAAAGAAATATACTCGTATACAACAACTTGTATGAACAAAGTTTGCAGAAATTGAGGAAAAAAGTATTTAAAACAAAGTTACGAGATGAAAATCATTGGCAACTTTTATGTTGTTTACTGCATGCAACACACTTAATACGAGTAACAAAAAATATTTATTAAAAGAAATAAAGAAAAAGATTTTTTTTTGTTGCTATCTTGCTGCATGTTCTTTTCAAGAACATAATTGAAATTGTTAGAACAAGAGCTGGCAATAAAACCCCTCTAGAGTTTCTTTATTTATTAAACTTTAGAAAATTTACAATAAATGAAGAGAAGATTGTTAAAATAAGGTTAAGTAGAGCATGTTTCTTCGCTTTATATTGAGAAAATAAAAACATTAGCAATACCGTCAGGAGATAATAACGGAAAAATGTCCAATCTTAGTAGGAATCATTTATATTGAAGTTTAATTTAATGCTGAATCACAGCAACACACTCTTGTGAACGCCTCCGAACTAGTCAGTTATTATGTCTTTTGCATTAGCACATGATCCGTATAAATAAGAGGTCAGTTCAAGACAAAAAGTGAACATAAATTATTTTCAAAAAATTATTATTGTTGATCGCTTTCTATTTTGTTCCTTTTAAATTAATCGCCCTTAGATATAATAATACTTTTGTGCCAGGGTTTTTTTCCAATACTGTACCTCGTTTCTGTAACTATTGTGAGAAGTTTTCACATCGAAAATAAATGTGAAATAATATTTGTCATCCGATCTTTTGTAGGATGACACACAAACGAACTTAAGTCCAGTGAAAGAAAAGAATTTCACAGTTGGATTTAATGTTAAATTCAGAATTTGTTAAATTCAAGTCAGTGTAAAAACACTATTAATAATTGTTATGGAAATATTTACGACATATGTGTAATATTTAAGAAATTTTACAAAATAATGATCATACGTCTTTACTTGTTTTCCATAACCAATATGAGAAATTCTTGCACCGAAAAAATTATTTTCATTCCGTGAAATAGAGAATGAATGGCGAAAATAAATTAACTATCACAAGCAGCAGAAGTCTAGTGACACTAGATGTAGGCCGCTAGCCGTCTTACAGACAATAAAGAATAATCAAGTTCATGCCGTAGTTTATGTCTTGTGTGTGTAGCACTACGTTTATACCATGGGAAATATTTTTATAAAAAAAAAATAATATAATTTTAAGATTAACTAATGCCACCCAATAATAAATTTTGGGACTTGTCTACAATTCATGATTGTCTGGTAAAATCAATACTAAGTTGTCGTTTCCACATTACAGACAAATGACTAAATTTAGTAGATGTCTTTTTTTAGTGTACACATACACGTATCCTTCTATAATCTCTCTCTCTCTCTCTCTCTCTCTCTGACAGTGTCCACAAAATTCGTAGAGCACAACAAATGCAATTAAATTTATATAAAACCTTGTGGATTGGAATTGTAATAAAAATAAAAATAATTGTTGTACCAACAAAAAAGTAAAAGTCCAAGCAATAAAATCCTAATGAAGACAATTTCTTTTATCAAAAGAAAAACCATATAAAACAGAAATTAATTAAATGACACAGAAACCATATTAGCAACTTTTACCAGGAATAAAAATTTACCAATAGGAAATTGAAAGGGATGATATGAGTTACGATGCCAAAATTAATTGATAACAAAACTATATACATACGAGTATATATTTTATTTAAACTTTGTGTTGTAGATTAACAAGACACCGAAAAAGGAGGAATTAAAAAATTATTCCTCGTTTTAAAGAAATCATCAATCACCGACACATCAAATTTAAAAACTACTCATATTTATGCAATTATCACAATTAAATCATAGAATTCTATTTAATAGAACTTATCACACCACAATCTCACATCTAATACTAAACCTAGAAAATTTTCCTATTCATTGCTAAAAATAAGAGAAAGTTAATTTAATACCCACTTTCCAAAAATAAAAAAGGAAATTAGTATGTAAGTAGACACAACCGGCTGACAGGAAACGGAAATCGATGTGTCATTTAATACTACCGAATGACAAACATAAAAAGAATCGTTTTATTAACATGTGAAAATTATATTTATCGTATAAAAATTGATGTGCTTGTGGCAAAGGCACATTACATTATAAACTAAATTAATTTCAGTATTTTTATCAGTTGCAACACATGTTGTCGAGCATTTAATATACTCTATGACTCATTTGCAAAATTAAATTATAATTTTGCATTTTTCCATTAAATTTAAAAGCCTGTCAGTAGCTGTTTAGCTGTTATTGTTGCTGTCAATTGATTTGAGAAGCTGCTGTTCGCTACAATATGATACGGTGGATCAATTGTATAACAGCGATTGAATATATCAAGACAAAACATGAAAAGAGTGTGAACATTTTTGGACAGTTGTTTCAGCCCCACTGTGTGTTCGTAGTAAATAAACAGCCTATGAAAAATAAAATTGTAGGGATTTATTAAAATTTTCCTTCTATTAAAGTGGACAGGACATATTCTTAAATTAAATTTATGATGCATAAAATAAAAAAAAACAAGTTTAAAAAGTTTTATAAATACCAAATTTTTCTAGCTTCATGGTAAAGCTAAAAAAAATTATTGCTGCAAATTAGACAATTAAAATTATTATCTTTTTTATTATTGTCCAAAGTATTAAAATATTTAGATGTTGTATTTTGATCAACTTTTTTAATGCAAAAAATAATATTGTGTTTCACACTTTTTTCAGTTTAAATTTGTAATAAAAGTTTAGGACCCTTCAGTTTAGTTGTTTTGATTTAGTTAATATATTAAGTAATTTTGAATAAACACTTGATAAAAATATTTTTTTTTTCTTTAAAGATATCAGAGTCTATGTGAATTCTTATTAGAAACGGTGTAAAAGAACTTGTACATTTGAAATCCGATTTAATTTCTATTAATACTGCCATTAGTATCGAAAAATATGTAGAGAGTGTTCTTTCCTTTATTTTGAATAAATTTATTTCAAATCATTTTCATAATGTGACCATAAACCATAAGTTGCCATTTTTAGGACAAAAAGAAATCAATTTCATAAAATTATTACTTTTTGGTGATTCTTGAACTCGTTTTTATCATGTCAAGAATATCAAGATCTTTGCTTACAAAAGTAAATTTTGCATAAAAATCCCTTTTGGTAAAATAAATTTACTTTCACTTATTAAAATAAGTTTTGCTCACTGACTGTACGAGTATGTGTGTTGACTGTGTATTTTCCCTTAAATCCTACAAATATGAATCATTGATTTTAAATCTTTTTTTTTATTTTTGCTTTTGGTAACCGTAAATCATTTTTACATATTTTTTAACTTTTCACTATTGGTTTCTCTATGATGAGAAAGGAAAGTCATGAGCACTACTCCAGCCATGTGCGCTGAATTAAGTTCATATTCAGTTTTATTTTATTAGTTTTAATTTTGCCATACTTGTTTTAGACTTCTGTTTATGCATCCTTAGTGTGCAATTTTAACTTTGTTTGTGTCTAAAATATTAATGAGTTTTATTTTCTTTTTGTTTTCTATATGTGTCAAGTACTACGTATTGGAAAAACTTAATGGCTGTGAGTCTGCTTTTTAGTCTTTCGCATTTTTATTATAATTTTTTTATGCTCAGCTTCTTTTGAAAATAAATATATTTAATAATGTATGTATGTATAGAAGTATATGCTCTGATAAATATGTACATATGTATATGTATATGTATATGTACATATATGTGTGGACTTTCTGTCAAAGCACTTAAGTTGAGATTAGAAAATTTTACAAGTTCGGGTATTTGCAAGGCACATATTTTAGTGAAATTTTCATATTATGATGTTTAACTGCAACTATATTAAAACTAGTCAACACCCACGGCTTGTCATTTGACTTTGACAGCAGTAAAAGACATTTTACATACATATCTACTGCTTTGTTATACATCGTCATAATTTTTCCTCTCATCTTTTTTGTATTTTCACTGGAACTTAAGCCATAAAAATTAAGATTGTTTTAAACTTATATCTGAACTTATGCAGATCTGCTGACCAGCTATTGTCTGAAGTCAGTATTGTGAAACAACTCGAGACGGCAACATGGTAACGGATTCAGCAATCCCGGAATCCAGAATAGGGCCAGCCAACAACTATCTTGCAAAACACATCCTGCTATTGGCTAAAAAAAAAAGTGGAAAAAGTAATGTGGTGCCGTACAGGCAGAAGTGCGACTTGCCCATTGAAATAAAATCGATTACCACCAGCCAGGTTGACTTCCAGATTGTCGATATTTCAGTGTCAAATATACGGACTTCAATAAAAAATTAGAAGGGTTGTCTTACCCCAATATTATCGGAGGAATCAGCAGAGCGAACACTGCAAGTCATGTATTAGTTACACTCCGAAATCATAATTCAAATCTGATTGTCCTGGTTTCCAATGCCTTTTAGGGCTGAAGAGTATTATTACTAGATAACAACCGGTTAGCAAAAGGCATTTGACTATCTATTAGCAGCAAAAAGTACATTAACTTAAACATATTTAATTTCAACTTATCTTTTATTTCCTAATGAGTTATCACTTGATTTTACTCTCAATAGACAAAGCGAAACACCAGATTTATAATCCCTCCATTAGACCTTTGATGTTTCAACGCAAATTACTATTTACAAAACAACAAGCTTTTCTTGAGAGATTTGTTGGATAAATATAACAGATTTCCAACTTAAAAAGCTAAATATGATAAGATAATTTAAGGTGAAAGCTTTAACATCAAATCAAAAATTTATTAAGAAAAACTTTACAATATAATTTTGGTTTCGTTGAAAATATATTGATTATAAAACTGCCAAACTAAAGTCTTAAAAATATATTATTCGCTTTGTATTATAATTTTTTTCAAAAAAGCCGGACGATTCAATTTAAAAAAAATTACAGATTTCCTTTTTTCCTTTTCCTGTTTGCAATTTTTTTATTTGCGCTCTTTTGTTTGTTTTATTTTTTTTTTTGCTCCTTTTCCTTTGATATTGGCGGCAGCATAGCCAGCTTGTATTCGACAAATTGATTGATCGATGTTGGTCAGAGTAAAATTTTACTGTGCCAAAAAGTAAAACAAAACGGGGAAAAAAGTGCACCACGAGTGAAAACAAATAATTTTACGAGGGTTATTAAACTATTTTCTTCATGGAGAAAGTCGCAATTTTTACTACTGAAATGAATCCAAAATTGAAAATATTTTAAACTTTTTGGTTTTTAGATTTCCTCCTAGAAATTTCAAGTTGAAAATTTTGTAGAAAAGCTATTTTAATTGCTTAAGTGGGGTATTTAGAGTTTACTCCCATTGAACTGAAACTTGATCGAATTTCGATTCTTTTGATTTACTAACTTATGGTTATGCGACCCATAACAAAGATATTAAATTTGAAATGTAAATGTTGCAGTGACTGTAGTTAAACATATTCATAGTTTTAACTCTCGAGATAATCAGGCGCACGAACATTTTGATGGACAGATAACGGACTGTAGGACGGACGGTCAGACAGATGGGTGGAAAGTCGACCCGGCAGTCAGTTGGACGCACGTACAGTCGGACGTATGGGAGGCCGGACTGTATGTGTAATAATTCAGTGCGTTCACAATTTACTAATTCGCACTCACAGCGCCGTGATGTCTTAGTCGAGGAGCACCTTTTTGTGTTCGGAACTCGGCGACACTCTTTGTTGACATTTACTTTGTTGGTATTCACTTTTCTTTTTAATATTTGCTTTATATACTTTCCCTGGCACTGTTATATGTGGTTTCAAAAAAAAGTCGCGGTAATATATTTTTTTTTTTTTTTTACTTTATTAAAAACTTTATATAATTCGAATTCTTTTTTATTATCGATTATATTAACAAAGCAGTACAAATATAAACACTGCCCAAATAAGTCAAATTTTAAAACAAGCCAATAAAAACAATAATAATAGAAGGCTACCGACAATGTATTTTTCTGTGCGAACCAAAAATTCTAAACTCGAACTTATACTGCCTGGCCCACTATGTCGAACGAATTTTGCTTTCGTACAAATTGTATTTAAAACAAATACAAATTTAAAAAAACTGTAATCACGTTCAACAGAGCTACCTAACAAGTAGTGAACGTATTGTACAGATTAATGCTGACGAAGCTTATTGGCTTCTACCGAAAGCAACGTTTGTTCTATTCAGCTGTGTACGTTAAAATCTGAGTGATGTTAGGTCTTAAAAAATTTCCTTTACGAAAGGCTGATTCTCTCTGATCAATTATTTTACAAACTTTAGCCTATAAAATTCAACATTTAATTTATGTTAACAAATGCCACAAAACTTTACAGTCAGTTTCAGAAGAAAATTTTTGTTACTATTTTTCTTAAAAGCCATTTTTCAGTTGGGCAGTTTTCCTGTTGAGTAAACGAAATTAATTACGAAAATCCTGCAATACACGTCTTGAGATGAATAACCTGTTTACGGTTTAATATCAAACACCGGTATTACCTATTGTACTGCAGCAGCAGAAATGGGCCCAAACATACAAAAAAGTGTTTGGCGTCAATTTTCCATTCGATCATATTTTATTGTGACAATGATTCATAAACGCAGAAAGACTTTTTAAATAGGAAAAGTAAAAATGTGATCGAATTATTCCATGAGTTTAATATTTACATTAATTTTAGATAACATCCTCGTACAACAAGACACACATGTAAAGACACTTCATCACATGTGAATAGGCTTGTATACAATACGGGTGATTTCTGGATATTGAAATGAATGTTGTATAAATTCATTCGATAGTAAACACAGGCAGAAAATGCAAAAGACCTTTAAAAAATACTTGTATGCACACACACAGCCACACACACACACCGAAGACAAATAAAGATATGGACAGTAAACGGCCCGAAAAAAATACACACTCATAATCTGACTAAAGTATATATTCGAGACAAAAAAGAATTCTATTTATTTTTTTAAAAAACAAACATGCGAGGTGTGTTTTTATTAAAAAAAAATATACTTATATGAAAAAGAGGAAAACTGATCAGATAGAAAAAACCAATTTAGAGATATTTCCATTATTGAAATAAGTAAAGTGCCACAAGGGCCACAAGTGCTCAACCTTGTATAAAATAAAATAAAATAAAAAAGTTTATAAAAACATAAAAAATCGATCAAATATATGCTCGTGAAAAAAGAAATTGAATGATTATCTGCCTTTAAAAAACATGATAAAACGAAATGCAATTTCATACAACACCAATGAGTTTTTCGTTTTTGTCTTTTTCTTTTTTTCTTTTGTCCTTTCGTTATAAGTTTTCCCGCCAAACATATTTTTATGCAACGAATACATAAATCACAAGGGCACTAGCGTGCAGACCAAAACCAGGGCAGACCATACCAGACCAGACCACTGGTGATGTTGGTCATGTAACGAATGTCAGTTGTTTGCTGTGGAAATTACCATCGGCCGTAAATTTAAAAATAAGGCTTTTTTAAAAGCTTTTTATATGTTTTTTTTTTCTTTTAGGCAGTTGGACGTACACTTAAGAATGGCTTTAAATTAACATTAAAAATTTGCAGCAAGAAAATCCAATTGTTTGGTTAAACAAATATTTAAAACGTATTGATTTTAAAATGTCCAGTGCAATAGAATGCAGTGAAAATAAAATGAATTTATTTTCTGTAGAGAGAGGAAGAGAACATTAAAATTATATCGAAAACACATGTAAATTTGCTAATTGGTTCAATTTAATTTCCCTGTTTCGTCTCTACACTATTTTTGATTCATGATGTTTTCTCGAAAACTTTTCTTTTAATACTTTTTTACAACAACATTAAGATGTTTGTGTTTACAAAGTAATATTGTTGTGTCACTATAATAATTATTTATTGTCATTGTTATCGAGTGAACAACGACTTCTACAAACCACTAAATCTACTGCGGTCATAAATCATATTGTTAATTTAATCAAAATTAACTATGATGTATGACGTTTATTGTCTATCAATATGTAATTTACTTTAGGCATACAAAGTCACAGCACTCACACCACGCAAAATCAAAAAATCTAAAGGACATTTAAATTTTATAAGGTTTTTTAAAAATTCAGTTTAAAAAAAAATAAATTTAAGAAAACGAACGAAGGACAGTCAAATTCAAATTTCTTTGATTAAATGCAAACATTTGTTTTTGAAAATTATTAAAATCTATCCATCTAGTTGAGATTAAAACCTTTAGAAGGTCGCGAATTGGTAAAACCTCTCTGAGGTTAGGAGCAGTTACATACATACATATAACCACACATAAACAGAAAACATTTTTCCGAAATGTAATTAAATCAATCCAAAATGGTGTCAACAATATGGTAAGTATGGATTTACTTGGTTAAAGTGGGAAACGCTTAATCTAAGGTACCGTCTTAATGTAAGACGAAAATTATCGGCTTCATTTAGCGGATATTTTTTAGATTTAGATGATCTACAGTATGATGGGCTAGTGGATTAACTTTTCTAAAGCATCTGATAAATTGTCTCATTCTGTGCTTTTGTCTAATTTGAACGTAATGGTCTTCAATTCCAATCTCTTGGCATCGTTCAATTACTTATTCTCTAATAGAAACTGTTCAGTGAGAATTGATGGCAATATCTCTAAATCTGATTTGCAATCATGTGGTGTTCTTCAGGGTAGTATTCTTGGGCATTTATTATTTAATCTTTTTTTATTAATGATAATTGTAAATTGTAAATTTGAAATCCAAGCATCTTTTTCTCAAATTCGCTTTGGTGGCCAATTTAATTTTTAATTTTGTTCCTTTCATTGCTGTCATTTTCACGTGAAAGTGAATTAAACAAGCAAAACACTTGAAATTTATTAGCACAAGGGTGAAGGTAACTTCTCAATTTCATTCTATAGAAAATTATTAATTACACGCTAATAAGACTGATAACAATAAATTATCCAGGTTTCCTTATTCGATTTTGTTTTGTTGTTTTTAACGTTAAATTACAATTAAATAATTAACATCTTTTGGCTGAAATAAATCAAAAGAAACACGTTTTTTTTATTAAAGAAGAAAACAAAAACATTTTGAGGAATTGAATTTTATTATTTATGTCATGATTCAATATATTCGCAAAATTTTTGTCTTCTATGATAAATTTCTGTACGCGTATGTGTGTGTTAATGTCCTTTGAAATTTTTGTAAGAAAATTTCCATTGTTTCCAAAACTGAAAGAAAAGTGGAAAAGTAAAAAAGGCTTGTGTGCTACTAAGGTACCAGTGCTTTCAAGAGTAGAGTTTAATGAACTTTTTTTTTAACTGAGGACTCTCGCTACGTGCCGGATGTACATTTTTTTTCTAATTGCAATAACAAAAAAAAAAACAAGTAAAAGCTGCAGCTAAAATTGTATGTTTAAATAAAATCAAAAGGATTCATACAAAATAAATGTTAAGAAAATCCAAAAAAAAAGCAAATAAAAATTCTTAGAATAAGATGTGCTAGAAATTACTTAAATATTCCAACTTGAAGAAAAAGCGGAAATTAAGGCAAGGACATATTGCCTTTGGAGACACAAACATCTACACATAAAAATCCTTTTAGTAGCTCAAACTCATATTAAAAAAAATGTATGTCTAAAAACAAAAAGCTTAATGTGGAAACTAGCACAACGTCGTATTGAGTTCAGAACAATGACTCGTACACACGAACAGTCGTCATAAGTGGAAGAAAATAATTTATTATTCTTCTTTCTTGCAAAGTTCAGTTTCAGTCGTGCATTACAACTGGAAAATAATTTGAATTGTGTTTTTTTTTCTTATAAATTTAGATTTTAGGAGCAAATTGTACATGAAAAACATGCATGATAATCTTGAAAAATGGTACAATATTTTTTTTATGTCAACATTTTACAACACATTAAATCTCCAGAAATTTTTGTATTTCACGTTATATTTAAAAATACCCTTGAAGAACTTTTTATTTTTTAATAGTATTCGCTGTATTACCACAACAACAAAAACTGCACCTCTTGCCCGCTGAGACCACACTACCAGTAGCTGTAGCTGCAGTTAATTAGATGAATATCCTTTGGGCTTAGGGCTTCTTCGAAGCTTTGATTGTTAGGAAATTCACTACTTTATGTGTTTCCGAGTTTTCGGCTTTATTTATTGGATCACTGATATTTAAGAAATCTTCTTATTCTGGTTTTTCTTGGATTAATTTAATATTTTTAATAAAATTATTTTGTTAGTCAAGTTGATGCAAGTTTATTTACTAAAACAATAAATAAAAACCAAGTCAGTTGTTGTTCGCGCTAAATTCCAGCATTATCGAGAATTTTTTCTTAGCAATTTTTCATTAAAATACAACTGCTGTCATTGACCGAATCGCAATTGAAATCTAAATTTTATTAAAAACTCTATTTTTCTACATTGGATTCAAATGAAACAGATCAGCAGGATAAAGCAATTAGTTAAAAAAAAAAAACTATTTTATAAGGTGATATAACTAAGTTTTTTTTTATTTTATTTCTTCAACCAATTTAGTGTTGGTGTTCTTTTTGTTTAATTATTTTTCCACCATTTTATATTGTTAATTTTTTTCTACGGATGTGTGAGCTGCTGACACAATATTGCAGAGCAGAAATGTTTCTTACATTTTGTTAATGAATTTGAATTTGGGCGAATTACTGGAAAACAAAAAAAGGAAACGATTACTAAATACTTCCTCACAGAGAAACAGATTCGTTGTGTCAACCGAATTTTGTTGCCAATAGAATTGTGGCGATTGCACCACAAATCATAGAATTCTGGTGTAACAACTACAATTTTTACGTTGTTCCAGTGTACTTTTAATTATTGCCGTTAACCTAATAGTTGCAACAGCAAATAAAATTGGTCAACATCATGGAATTTTAAACGGAAGGTAATCGGGATTATTGAGGCTTCATTCTTAGCCTAGAACTCAGTTGAAATACTATTTTTAATGCTTAACTAAATTAAATTGTTTTTAAAAAAAAATCATTTTTCCTTACGAGGACATTTATTATTTTTTGTAAATTCATTTCAGTTACAAATTTGCATTTGTTGCAAACTTTTCTTTCCAATTTCAGCATTTTATTACAACTTTTCTTTTCTTTTTGTCCTCCCCTTCTTTGCTGCTACGCATTAGTACGCAATCTTCTTAATGGTAGAAAAATGAAAATAGTAAAGAGAAATAGAAAATGATAACAAAAAACAACATGCCAGTTGCCTCAAGGGCTTTTTCAATACTCTTACCGTTTAGTATCACAACACGAAAAAATAGAGAATTTTTCTTTACCGAAAAGTCATTGTTAAAAACGGATTTTATATGGTTCTCTTACTTTGATTACATCGTATGGTACTTTAACAAAAATGACAACGTTTTTTTTTTTTTTTTTTTGTTTGCCAAAGTATGAACTTCACTTAAGTTCAGTTTATTATTTTTCTATTGTTTTTTTATTTCTATTTGTACGAGTATTTTTTAACATTTACAAAAGGGTTTACTGATTTTAATTTTCTACAGTTTTGCTTTATAATTATTCTTTACTATCAAAAAAAATAGTTAAGCCTTCAAGAAAAAGTTAAATGTTTGAAATATTGCATGAGTAGAAACTAGAGATGTGCAAATGTCGTGAATTTTTCGTGTCACGCGTGACTCACGCGTGAATCACGTAATTCGTGATTACAAATTGATAAAATCACGCGTGCGTGCGTGATCGTGATTCAAAAATTTAATACCGTGCGTGATCGTGCGTGATCGTGCGTGATTTTTTAATACAATTTTCACGCACTCAAAATATTTCTCTATGTTAAGCTTTTTCTTCTTTTGAATTTTTTGACCTTTGCTAAAATTACATCCATTCATACATGCATATGTAATTACGTACATATGTACAAATGTGTGTATGATTGTGGCTTCATACATTAAAATCCCCGTTACAAATGCAGACATTCATCAACATACATACATACATACATCTTTGAAAATCTTGCGTTAACCTAAACCTAACAACACTAGTATTCCTTTTCAATTCCTTTACGTATAAGTAATAAATTTAAATAACCTGCCTTGGCAGACAGTGCTAGATTTTTTATATTAAGTTTATCACCTGTATTGCTAATTTTTCGGGCATTTCCTGAATTTTTTTTAATTTAATTAATGATCGTGAAGTAAATAAAGAAATTAATTACAAAATAAAATTTTTTAGCATATGTTAAATCTTTTATTGCAAAATTTGTATTTCATCGAGGGCGTGCGTGCAAAATTATCCCCGTCGTGCGTGAAAGTACGTGATTAAACATATTGCGTTCGTGAGCGTGCGTGATCGTGAAAGTTTTAAATCATGCCGTGCGTGAGCGTGCGTGAAAAATATTTATAGTTCGTGATCGTGCGTGATCGTGAGCGTAAATTTACTCACGCGCACATCTCTAGTAGAAACAACTCGTGTAGCGCAATCTGTACCACAACGAATACGTTACATAGCATTTTTATATATTAATTTATTAAAACGCATACGCCACGGTATCAATTTGGACGCCACTTTTTATTATTGTTTTGAGATCTTGTTATTATATAGATTTTTCTTAAAGGCTTAACGCGCCTACTATTTTGCATGCATCCAAGTAAGCTAAGGATCTAGATCTAGTAACCACATAGCACCTCCCCAAACTCCCTAAAATTAGAAAAAAGCGTTTTCTATTGATTTTCTACAATTAATAATAATAAATTTTACAAAATGGTTTCTTTCATATAAAAGCTCAAGCTAAATTCGCTGCTGCTCAGCATAAAAACTTTCTTCGTTTTTTTTTTTACCCCAACCAAAATACAAGTAAATGTCGTTATAGAGATTCCATCATCTAAGGATTCGTGTTCCTTGTTATATAAACTAAGAACCACACTCTTTAATTTTTTTTTCTTATCAATATACCAACTTATTAAACAACATAAATTTGAAAAAATTAAATTAGCCTTCTAACATCAATTACTAAACAGAGTTCATTCACATGACCAACTAAAACGAACATGAAAAATCGTGATGTTTCAGAAACATGCATGAAACACTAAAATAAGAAAATGAATTGTTTGAGTGTCCGATAAAATCGTTAGCAAATGGCAGTTGAATAAAAATGATAGATTGCAAAAATTAATAGAGTTCAATTCTGATTTTTTTTATTAATTATACTTCTGAAATAATGATTAAAGAAAATAAGATGGAATAATTAAATAAATAGTAAAGTAAAAAATATGTAATGTGATAATTTTAAAACGAAAGGATTTTTAAACTCGCTTGGTTGTTGAAGGTGGAAATTATTAATGATTGTCCGTGAGACAAACATTAATCAATGGTTAAGATATTTACCAATTAAACTCTTACGTCACTTGAAAAACTTCGCACACGCGCTTGCTAAGCTAGCTAGTTCGGGAAATGGGCAGGGTTCTTGTTTTACACGTTGACGTTACGCGTTACACTACAAAAAATAAATTCACGTGTGCTTTTCTATGCCCTTAAATAAAGATAAGACAAACTACTTTATTTTATTTCTCTAAGACCTTTCAGAACGAGATGGTGACGTTCTTGGCCTCTATACCCACCCAACCTATGGTTTTCCATACGGCCTACTTATAGTTGGAAAACCCCACTTACACAACACCTGATTCCTTAGACCTAGAAGATTTACCTTTTTAAATAAATTATTCCATTTTCAAATTTATTTCTTATTTATTATCAAAAAAAATACAAATTTATCGAAACTAAATATTTATACATCCGTATCAACTATTTTGATCTAGCCTTACTAGGGTTAAGGTAATAGGGATAATAAAGTTTATGTAAACAAAAGAAAAATGAAACATACTAATTCATTATATGGCTAATGCCCTTTGTAAAAGCATATATGTATATCTGTATATACAAACATAAGTACGATAATGTTAACAAAATTTAAGATTTCAATGTACATATGTACATATGTACATACATATATAAAAAAAGGGGAACAAAAAAAAAATTGTGTTATTACAAAGAGAAGTTATATCGCTTCTGATGCTAATGGTATGAAGTTCAACTTGAGAAAGAATGCATATATGAATTTTGTAACACATGTCGACTCTCATTGTTACAAGTTGCATTTTTTTATTTAATTCGAGTTTTTTTTTCGAATTCAATATTAAAAGCTTGAAAATACAGTTAATCGATATTTGCATCTCACTCATCATGTATATTGATCACTTACATTAAGTGTAAAATACATGTTATGTCGAAATTGAGAAAAGAAATAATTCAAAATATGATTGCCATTATACGCACTTTTAGATATTGGTGGACATAAGAAAATGAAAGGGACGAACCTAGGGGGACTTTATTTGTTAAATGTACACAATTAATAAAAGTACTTTGAATTTAAGGGTGTACAAAACAAACAAATATTTGCTATGTGTGTTTTTTTGAGACATTATTTAATAATTATTGAAATACATAATGTTTGCAAAATTCTGATATTACAAATATTTCAACCGAATGTATATTAAAGATTATGTCAGATATTCAGCCATCTCATAGAACACCGTTTCTATCGAAAGTGGTTTCATTTCGGTAACTTACTTCTTCAGAAAACTAAAAACCTAGTAGTTATTAAACCATTTTTAAATTGCAAACTAAATTGACAAAAACTTTTTATACTTACTTTATTTGCAGGAAGGACTAAAAACTTGCATACTTTTAGGAGCGCCAGGTAAATATTTTACCAAAAGCTTTGCGTTTTAATAAAAAAAGCTTGACACTTAAACCAATTTAAAGAAACGCCTTTGGGAAAAATAAAAACTTTATCATTTTAACATTAAAATACAAAATAAACGGAATCTCAAGACAGTAAATCAAACGCGATCGGATTAGAAGAATTGAATTGAAACCCGATTAAATCATTATCAAAAATGTTGCACAATAATTTAATCGGACAATAACTAACTGATGGCTAGTCTTATTTCCAAATTAATTTTATTATGCACAACTGTTCAGTGGCCATCTTCGAATCATATCAAAGGTAAAATACTAAAATGCATAAAATTATATAGATGTCATTTGAATCAATTTAAACGTAAAATTTTATTTCTCAGATATTTTATTTCATTTACTTTAAATTTTTTCTTAATTTATGAAAAACCCTTTAAGAACTTTCTTTTAATTTTTCTCATCACTAGTTTACCACCAAAAGTTTCTACGAAAAGTTGTGCAAATATAAATTAAATATAAAAAGTAAACTAATAATTTAAATTAATTAAAATAAACACTTGGGGTCAAGTCTTTTAAGGATCTCTTCTAAATACGTTCTAAGATTTTAGACATCCAAAACGCTTTTAAAATACTTAAGTGCCGCCAATTAACCTCAAAAACTAAAACACTTAAAATGAAGCATTAGAAAAACAAATGAATAAGTAAATAATAAACTATGAATGAATAAAAATGAAAGGACAACAAACGTTAAAAAATTAAATGGATATTTGTGCCACCATAGATCTCAAGCTAAAAAGTAGTTAGCTTTTAAAATAACAAAAAAATAAATATATAAATAAAAAGAATTGTATGAAGAAACATTGAAAATTAGCATTAATTTGGAAACTAAGCATATAAAAAATGTTTATGCAGGGTCACAGTAAAGGTAATTACCGGCCTATGCTAACAGTGGGTGCAAACATTCGCACTATTTGTAACCTCTGCATGACGGTTTCACAGTTAATAATAAAACGATGAAACATAAATAATAATTATACTAAATGTTGGTAGCTTAAAGATTAAGTGCACATTTTAAGGGCCCATTCTTTTGTACAAAAGATGTTCAATAAAAGTTTTCAAAGAATTTATTGACAAGTGCCTCTTGCGAAAATAAATTGTTAGTTTAAAGGGAAGTTAAATTATTTTCTTATATAAAAGTTAAAAAAAAACTTTAAAAAACACTTTTAGAAAATTAGACGCCAAAACTTATTATATGATTTGATGAAGATAAAGAAAGAGTCAGATTAAATCAGATACTACTAAAAAGTTTAAGATGTTAATAGTACTGAGATTTAAATCAAGAAGTTATTACTTGATTCACCATAATTTTTATAACTGAATCATCGCTTTTCCTTAAAGGATTTCATTATTGTCACAAGTGAACCAATAAAACTCCTTTTGAATTCTTAACCATGATTCTAAGTTATACTTTCAACTTATCAATACCAGTAAATAGCTCCCTGTAAAATTTTGCAGCTCAAAACACATGTTTATATATTCTTAAAGGTAACACAGAACCAATCACTTCCGGGTAGCGGTAACACTAATAGTCTAACAACACTTAATGTAATTAATGATGGTCTAATGCATATCAGAAGAAATCATGATGTTAATGACGTTTCCTGGCAATGAACGACCTCATGTTCTTGTCATATAATTTGTCTAATTTTTTTTTTAAATAACATTTTACTCAGAAAAAAAATTAATTGAACCAATTATTATTTTAATTCACTTTAACTTTCTCTTAAAAAAAGTTATCAGTTGAAATCAAGGCTTCAAGGCTTAGAAAAAGAGACAGAATGATCCAATGCATATTTACAGCCAGGTGGCATAAAAATAAAAAAGGACGAAACAATATACAATTCGAAATATTAAATGCACCGAAGAGTTAACGCGGCCTAAACTGCCAAGAAATTGGCAACATAAAGACTTGATACGGTGAAAACAACACTGCTAACTATGGAGGCTGTCCTCTTTACTTTTTCTTTAAACGGTCTTCGTCCAGAAAACAAAATTCCCTTCCTCTCAGTCTAACAATATTTTAAACTTCCCATTGTTAGATGAACCATCTTTATTATTAGAAACTTTAATCGGTTATAGCTCCCACATTACTGGACCGTCAATAACCCACAATACCTCGTTCACTTGTTTTGTTTTGTTAAAATTGTTTGAATAATAAATCTATTCATTATATACAAAATTTTAAATTGAATATCTTTGTAATGGTGGACAGAAGCATGTGTTAGGAAATCAAAAGAATCGAAAAACGTATATAATTAACTTTAAGTACACTGAAAATAAATTTTCAAAAACCCGCTTAAACATTTAAAGTGCTTTTTAAAAAACTATTAAAAAATTACTCAAAGAATTTTCCTTTATTGCCACAGATAAAAAATCCCGCTTTAAAATTGCTACAGACTACATTTTAATGCAGTGCTTAAACCACAATTATACACATTGAATTTAATGCAATATTATGATTTTTTTTTCTAAATAATTATTGAGGTCAGACCATAAAATACAGAAAATTGTGCATTTTTTTTTCTACTAGCAATTAAATAAAAGTACAATGTTGAATGGTTTTTATTTAAAACTATAAAAAATCTATTTTGTTTATTTAAAATGTGTAAAATGAAATGAATTTAAGTTTCAATTAAAATTTTATTTAAGTAAGACAATTGCTACAAATTGCAGTTGTTGTTTTTTACATTTTATTTGGAATTGAAAGTTTTAAAGGAGTATTATAGTCCGGTTAAATGCAAAAGGGTTATATATGGACTGCATCCAAAAAAAAAAGATTAGTTGGAGAAGTAATTATTATGCCAATTAAATATTGGCTGAATTGACTATATTTCAGTTAATGCTATAAATCAAAAAACCAATCCATGCTCATTACAATTAGAGCACAATTGTAATAAACATATGATTGAATGATTTTGCTACAACGAAGTCTCCTTATATGGCGAGTACAACGGAATAGTTTGCAATAAATTGGATTTTAGTAAATACTTGTTTTTTCCAACTAAAACACCTTGTAGTTTTAAATAAACTTGAAATTTAAATGAGTAAATCAATTTAGTTAATAATTAAAAATATTATTTCAACTGTTAAAAATGAGCGTAAATAATCCCGATTAGCTTCCATTTCAAATTCCATTGTTTTAATAAATTTTATCAGCTGTTGCAACTATTATGTAAATGGAAGAATTCTATAATTGTTGGTACAGTCGCAACAATTCGATTGGAGCAACGAATCTGTTTTTTCCGTGTTGAATGTCCGACATACGTTTTGGGGTTCACTTTTAATTACTGCTAAGGTGTCAAATACAAAATAAACGGAATCTGAAAACTGTATATCAAAAACGATCGAAATCCAATTACGGAATCGACACCATTCCTCTAAAGAGCAATATTTCTGTGTGTATTTTAAGGTTTTAGTAAGAAAGTAAATGAATGCATATATAATATAGTCTTTAAAATTATAAACTTTAAACTGATTATCGTTATAAAAAAGATTAGTTATAAAAAGTCCATCAAATTCTGTAAAGAGACTTAAGATAAGTAACATAAAAACTCTTTTAATAAAATTCATAAAACAACTACAAGTAGTGCGAGTAGATAAAATATGTACTTCCTTTATTCATTTAAAAATACAGAAAAGAATAAAAGGACCATTCACTTGCTTAAGCATTCATGTACATTCATATGTATAAACATATTTAAAGAGAAAAGTTTTCATGCAGAATAAAACTACATACTTTTTAAATTTCTTTTCAAATTTAACAAACTGCATGTGTTCTGTGACACATACACGAGATAATTATGAGATAAATTAAACGAAATAAAAATAAATATTGTGGAGATTGTTAAACATTCACTTTTTCTAACAAATTAAAACAACATGTACAGAACATGTACTCGTATGAATACTTCTATAAATATATTTAATTCTAAGTATTTCCTTTTTTTCTAATTTTATTTCACCTATTTCAATACGAGTTACGTAAAAAACTATTTTCTATAGAGACAACCAACAACTTTAGGAGACGGAAATTTTGTAGGACATTATGATGAATTGATATAAAATGAAGAAATGAACAACTTTTGTTTACGATTGAAAAGACTTGGATGAAATATAGAAAAAAGCAGGGCAAAATGTAGATTTAATACCCTACACTTCCCGAAAATAATAATAAACAGGTTTACAGTGTATGCAATGACACAAAAAGTATCCGTATTTTATATTACTACGTAATAAATAGTACGAGTGATCCATTTAAATTTATTATATAAAATTTATTATAAAATTGTGGTATGTTTCTATATTATGAATTTTACATAATAAATAAAGTGTCCACCCAAGAATATTTACTAAAATAACTTTTTATGCAAAAAAAAAAAACATTTAACACCCTTTAGCAACTTATTCCAAATAAAAAAACAATACTTCTACAACAAAAAATTTTACAGGCAGCACTAACCGACAGTCATCATTTAACCAACCAGCCCCCTAAAAAACTCTAACAAGACTTTTCTTGGCACTCACACATGAAGACAGTAAAAAAACATCTATACATGACAATAGCAACAACAGTAACTTAAGCAAAAAAGTGCAACAAATCAAACACATGACTGCAGCAACAAAATGTTGGTTAACACAATTTACAAGAAGCACCCAGCAGCTACAGATAAATAAGAAACTATTGAAATAAGTGCAGAAGAAAGAAGCTAAAATAAAAAGTAAAAGAAAGAAAAATAAATTCTAGATGTCTGGACGGATTACTTGAGAACAACAAAGTAAAATGAATACTATAGATAAGGATACACACGTACATTTACTATTTATATTTCACTCTTAGACTTCATGTCTATGGGGTTTATGTAAGTTTGTAACACTATGAATGTAAAACAGTGTTTTTGCTAATCATGCATAACACTCGAGAAAAAAATCATGTACTAAATTTTAGTAAATAATTTCGTTAAAAATATTTAAAAAAAAATATTTAAAATTTAATTATAATTTTGCCCAAAAAAACGTAACCACTACCTTTGCTTATGGTTAGTGTGATTTAACTTGGTTTTTATATCACAAAATGAAGTCAATTATGCCGCAAAATGCTATTTTAATATTATTTTTAATAAGTGCGGACCCATTATGGAATTATAGAAAATGCAAATTTAGCTTGTCTGTTGGTCACGTTTTTTTTTCCGCAAATATTTTACAAGTGCGACCGTACTTTACGTTTACGAACATTCTTCATACGAACGAAGTTACTTTATTTCAACTATTAAAAATGGTTTACGAAATGACGTACCGCTGATAGGTCTTAAACATTTGCATACTTAAGACCGGAAAGTTGTTATCCTCAATTGAAGCTAATAATATATTTTCTAAAAATGGAAAATTTGCCAAAAATTTAAAGAAAAACATTTTTGAATTATTTTTAGTTAAAAAAAACTTTACCCATTTAGTACTAATGTGAACTGGCTGTTAGTGTGCCTATCACTAAGCCGAAGTACCTATCTAGTAGGGATGCCAATCCCGAAATCCCAATTCCGAAAATCCCGGGATATTCGGGATTCGCTTAATGCTGTTTATTGCTTTCTGAATTGCGTTTATAGCACGGACACATGAACAGATAACATCCTCAACAGACATTGCATTTGTATGCATACATATGTAGCAATAATGTTTCTCGACTGGATGTTTGCATTCATTTATATTTTTTTTGGCCACGTACATATCTAATTTCTAGACCGAATATAGTACAAAAAGAATGCTCACTGTTAATAACAAATCTGATGCAATTGAAAATAATTGCAAAAGAAAGCGCACCAAAGATAGAACTCCACTATTGTCACCGTGTGGCCACAATATTGATATTTTATCAGCCCAATCACGAATATTCCCTCGGAATTTCTCTCCCACGGAAAATACTTTTCTCGAGAAAAATTTCCTCCAATTATAAATTCCGCGGGAACAAAAAAGTTAAAAAGTGGCATCACTGAATTTTGAAGCCAGCTGTTTTGCTTATTGGCATATAATTTTCTTGTTTTTGTTTCCAATTTGCGGTTTTGTGTGTGCAAAGATAATTAAATAAAAATAAAAAATACTGAAATTGAGCCTGATAATATTAATTTTCATACGTCTATATGTACATAAGTATATAAATTAATTTGTGTTACAAAAAATTTGAAATAAATAATTTAACTTTACGAGCACTTGTTGTTGAAGAACAACACCAAATTTTTTTGTTAGTTTGATCTTGATCCTTTTGGTTCACCACTACTAATTTTATTGTTTCCAGAAGTTCTTTCTGTATAACAAGTTCGGCTTGCAGCGTGTCATAGGAACTTTTAAAAGGAACTTTTTGTTCTTTTTTGCGGTTACAATCTAATAAATCTACAATAGTTGGTGTCTAACGACACATCCATACAGGAAATATTTTGCGAAGAGTCTAGCATTTCTTCTGTGACATATACATCATTAAGGCCAACAGGCTTCACCAACACACCCTCGACAGAAGACTTCATTCCTATGAGGTTATAAATTGCCTCTTCTGTTGGGGAAAACATTTGGTCCTTGTTTGGGCCACCTTCTGTGCACTTTTTGTTTTTTAAATTATGTGCTGCCTTTTGCCGTACGTACTTCTTTTGATCTGCCCACACCTACATATGTATAATTATGAAGATGTTAGTTTCGTTAATGAATTATTTTTCAAATTGACAAGCAACCTTTTTCCACTCAGCAACACACTTTGTTGGAGGACCCATGGAGTTGAGCTCGATTTCAGCGTTCCTCCAAAAACGCGCAAGCGCCTCTTTGCTACTTTTATGGAAACCACAGGCAATGGCTGCATTGGATTCCATTAATGTTACCAAATGTTGCAATTGAGCTTTATTTGTGCTCTTCGACCTAAATAAACAATTAAATATATTTTTTTTATTTATTTAAACTGTGTTTTATAAAAAATTACTTACATTTTTATGTAAACTCCCTTCAGTTTTCTAAGTGAAATATTTTTAGGGAAAAAACTGTATTCAAAGGCATTCAGAATAACTACTTTTTTCCCCATTCACTTTTATTCTCTTTCACACGGTTGATAAAAATCGTACAAATATGTAGAAAAGATAAAGTGAGAAATCTCATGCGGGATTTTTATTCATAATAGGAGAAATGGGGAAAGGGAGAAAACTCACGCGGAATTATTATTCGTGATTGGGCTGTATATGTTTTTTTTCACCCTGTTAAAATTGTCAATGAAACTAAAAGAAACAAATTTAACTTTATTATTCTTTTTAAATGCGTTTAGCAATTAAAAAAAAATAGGTCGTTAAATACTTTTATTTAAATAATTTTATTTTGTTACTTTGCTTTTTGATGAATTCTTTATAATTTTGTTATTTGTTGGAATAATATAAAAAACTTATGTAGTTATATTTAACAATGCAATATAAAATTAATTATAAAATACATATATATAATATTTTATTCGAATAAATTTTCTCAAGAATTTATGTTTTGAAAATATTTATATATTTGTTGTGGGTTAACTAATGCATTTTATTTCCCGAAATCCAGGGATTGGAATTTTTGTAATCCCGAATACCGGGATTCACAAATCCAGTCCCGATTGGCATCCCTACTATCTAGGTCCGCATCCCAATAGACTTTGAGTATTATTAAAAGGTTTTCAACACCCCGTCTTCCCGCACAACACAAACTATCTGTTGTAAAGAAGCATCAGCAAACGTTCCAGCGCTTTGATTACATCAAAAGGTTCGGTGTACCAGACCACATAACAAAGAAAAGAACCGCTGCACAATTATATGAAACGATTATTTTTAGCCAAGGCAGATAGCGCCACTCATGACGAAATTTTTAAACACTAAATTAGTTTTTAGTAAATATTTTTTTAGAATTACGAAAATATTTCCTGCAAAAGACGAATTTTGTATTTCCAACAATTTTGAACTCAAACTAAGTAAAATACAAAAAAATTTAGTATGAATATTTTTTTTCTTCATAGTCAAATTAAATTTTTATAAAAGTTAAATAATATTTATTTGACTAGTTTTCTTCGAATTAACAAGTTGAGTACTTAGAACGAGGATATGTGTAAATATTTTACTTGCTACTCAGCATCCATTTTCTAATATTTTTGCTGCATTTTAGTATTCAAATTAATGTTACTGTTTAACAGTTTTGTAAAACATTTATGTATATAAATCCAATATAAGTTTCTTAAATAAAAATTTAAGTTAAACCACAACAAAACTATGTACGAATTTGAAAATTTAAAATTAAATCGAGTGTACAAAAACAACAACATATAAAGTAAAAAATAATGAAGAGACAACATCAACTGATATACTGCTTATTATGCAGTCCATTTCGTTTGCAACTTCTCTTATAAATCAAAATAACTCCTTCATTTTCAATCGCTTTACCCTACACAAGTCCTAGATGGCATTATTAAGACTATCAAGTGTTTGAACTTTTAAGACACTTGAAACCTAAATAGAAATCCATAAAAATACTTTGAAACTCATTAACTTTTGGGGAATCCGTACTTGAAATCGCTTTTTTTACACAAAAATTGGACTAACCATTATTTAGCAGAATAGCAATAAATTCTTCTTTCTTTAGGAAACGTCACTTTTATTCTTGTAGTGATACTGTTGGTTTAGTTTAACCGACTATACTTTCTTTTTCATATTTCTGTTGCAATTCTAGTCTGTAAATGATGACGATGAATGTTGCGTATTTAAAATTTTGCTTATTCATTTGAGGATGAGTGCGCACATGTAGTTAAAAACACTTCCACACACACACACACGCATGCATTTACGAATGCGATACTAAAATTTCTCAAATACAGAAGAAAATCAGAAAATCAGCTGGAATTTTTTGTTTAGAATTGTGTTTGTGCAAAACTTAAAAATACGAATTCCGTATCGTTTACCACATTCTAGAAAAACCTAATGTTGAGTTTTTTGTGTGAAAGCTTCTTTAAATTTGAAAATTGGAAGAAAATCTTATGAATTTTTTTGCAAATAAGTTTTCAAAATCCATTGCAGCAAGCAAAGACCGCATTTTAATTTAAAATTAATTTCTTTGTTTATGTTTTGTTAATGAATTTTCATCGCTCGAACACCACAATTTCGAAAAGTGGCAAATTGTATGGTTTTCAAAACATGCTGAAATGTGTTTTGAGTTTTTCAGACGTTTATAAGAACGACTTACTTCCAATTAAATATGGCTGACTTCCAAAACGTTCGTATACAAAGTTTGTATACAGTATTGCTACTGTATTTAAATCACATACTTATGCAAAGTACCGAAACAATGCAACAACTATAAAACCGATGCCTTGTTTGCTTTCTTACTGCGTTAAAAATACTTGGCGGCGGCGTTTTAAAATGATATACATTGTATAATTATTGTACTGCGGCATTATGAAAAGTGATGCTTTGTTCAAACACAAAGCAATTGACGTTTTGGAAGTCAGCCTACATTGAAAATACAAAAATTTGCCGCGTAAACGGTGAATTAATTTCTTATTTGCGATTATCTACACGATATGCCTGCCATATGCGATATGCCACACGTTTTAACGTTCTTACTTTTTAGATGCTAAATCATTAAATTTTACCATCCGGCATCACATAAAAATAAAAATTTTCTGTAACAAAAGTGGCATATAAATAGTGAGTTCGTTAATTGCAATTAATTTTTAATTGCGATTTGGCTGCGTATAAACGTAGTATATGATTCGCTGAGTTTGAATGCACGTGTCACGTAATGCAGTTGTGTACTTCACACACAAATGCATGATAGTGTTGGGAAAATATCAAGTGGCTTGTACTGAGTATTTTTCTGTTTTATCGGGAACTCAATACAACTTTGCTTAAGGCTTGCCTTTTAAAAGTACTGAGTAGTATTGACTACTAAATTCTTATATCGGCCCATTTTAGCCTTTGAATACTATCATTCATATAAGTATATCAAATATTCGGGTCTGTTCTAGAATCCGAATTCACTCGAAAGTGGATTACTTTAGCATTTTTGGTGTTCTGCAATTCAGATCCACATATTTTTATTAATAAAAACATGTGGATGTGAATTGCAGAACACCAAAAATGCTAAAGTAATTCACTCGAAAGTGAATTCGGATTCTAGAACAGACCCGATTATTAATTTTTTTTTTTAAGTTATAACTTACATACATATACACAAACAGATTCATATAAAAACGATGTCAATCTGTATTACAAAGAGGGAAATCTAAATTCCTTTCTAAATAAGGAACCTATCAAATAAACTTAAGAAAAATCTAGTACAGAAATATCTAATTACATACATACATATGTATGTATGTATGTATTTAAAAATTTAATTTTTATAGGTAAATACATATGTATGTATGTACATACATATATATAGCAGTACATAATTCTACTTACTTAACAGATTTTTTTCAAAGTTTAATCGCCAACATGATCTTTAAATCCGGATGAGGATATAATTTTTTCTTCTATATACATATGTATGCACATATTTATTACTTTATTTCCTTCCACTGTTTCTTTCATATACAAAAAAAAAAACACATAAGAACCACACACAACCAAACACTTTATATGAAAAAATCAATATCGCATAGAAACAATACGATTCTTTTTATTTCCTATTCCTCGCTTATGCTAATACGTAACACACCCATAGCTGCCAGATTTGACGATTTATCGTCATTTTGACGATTTTTGGTCCTAAAAATGACATAGTGACGATGGGACGATTTATACCCTAATTTTGACGATTTTAAATAATTCAAGTTTGCAACATATATTTGCACTATTAGAGCAACCTTGAACTGCTGAAATTGTAATGAGAAACTTTTTTAAAAACTAGTTTGCTTAAAACCGAAAACTTTTATTTAACTGATTATAAAAACAAAAACTATTTTTTAAATTTTGAAGACATTTATTTAGGAATATTTGCCAAAGACGTATTGGAAGAATCACAAATAAATGCAAAAGAAAAATATGATAGTAGGTAGTAATAATTGTGTTAATTTTTATGTAGCGCTTTGTGATCAGATATTATCAAGCTTTGATTTTGAAAATATATATAAAGCTCTTGGCCAAATTAATCCATTTAATATTATAAATGAAGAAAAAAAAGTTGGTTTTCTGAAATTATAAAATAATTTTCCTATTTTGTTGAAGAAAGTAAAAACCAAAAGCTAGAAACAGAGTTCAGACAATTGAAATTATTGTCCTGATAAAAACATAAAACTATTGGATTTTTGGAAAAAACTATCAGAGATGCAAACGAGGGATTCTAGTCTTTTGTTTCCGATTTTGACTAAATTTATTACAAAAATCCTAGTTTTACCACATTATTCAGCAAATATGAAAAGCATATTTAGTCAGGTAAACGTAATATTATATTCAAAAGATTATTTAAAGCTAAACAAATGTACCTGCTATGATCTGACAGTTGTACCTGAATTAATCAATATGGTTATTTGCAATTTGTAAAAAATTATAGTTTTATTGTATAAATTTTATTGTAGCTTTTATACATTTTTAGAAAAAGTGTTTCCAAAAATGAAATTTAAAATGCATATTTTTCTAAATTGAAAAAACAACTAAAGGATTTGAATATTACAAAATTTTTACATTTATTTGAGCATGTACTCAAGTATTTATGTTTTATATTTTATTTATTTGTTGCGGGTTAGCAATATCTAGATATATATTTCGTTGGTAGCTATACCAATTCATCAGTAGATGTTTTACCCTTTATGTTTAAAAAAATTCCAAAGCTCATATATTTATACAAAAACTCACAAATATATTTTTGTGAATTACAAAGCATAAAAATAGCCTTTAAAAAATTTCTCAAACACACAACAATAATTTTCCATTATGAATGTGTTTACTTTTCTACACCTATACAATTATTTTTTTATAAAATTTTTTTAAACATAAAGGGTAAAACATCTACTGATGAATTGGTATAGCTACCAACGAAATATATATCTAGATATTGCTAACCCGCAACAAATAAATAAGATTTGAATATTTTTATTTTTTTCCATACAATGTATAAATATATTTCAAAGTATTGAAAAACATGCAATCTATTTACATGTGATTTTATTGTGAATTCTAAGTGAAGTATTTGATCTCTGTATTTTAAATAATGCTGTTTTTATTAAGATTTGTTGATTTAAGAGTTTTGTTATGTTTTGCCTCTAACAAAAATATGTTTTGTTAGTAAAAAAAGCGGTTTTTTCAATGACGATTTTTGCCCAAAAATATGACGATATTACCTAAAAAAATCTGGCAGCTATGAACACACCATAAAAAACTTTTATTATAAGAAGAACAAAACTAAAATAACGACCAACACAAAATGCGCCATCTACTTTGGTTTGCTTTGTAAGAACACTGCACATACGCGCACACACTTAAAAAACGAACGCCATGTAGCGAGTCGAGACACATACAAGAACCAAAAGCAATAGATGACATGCGCTTTTATAGAATTTTCAACAAAATTGATAATTTTTTCATCTTAAACGCAAAAATTACAGATAAAAAATACAACACTTTAATAAAGCAATTATTACTTGATATTAATTTAATATTTTTATACAAATTTAACACTTTTAACAATTTTTATTTAATATTTAACTGGGAGAACATTTGAAAACGAACACGTTACCGAAAATTTGCAAATAAACTGATTAAAGAATTATGATGCAAAAGAAAAGGTTGAAAAATACGAAGTTGTTGTTTTTTCTTGCTATAGTTGCAAATTACAATCAAAGGGCAAAGAGATTAAGAGAACAAATTTATTCTTATTGTTGTGGTTCATTTAGTACGAGTAGAGAACAAAACAGAGTGCAATCCTTTATACAGGTGGCACTTGTTCTACAACAACTACAGCATACAGAAAGAACTAATTTTATAGTTTTCATTTACGCGCATGCAAGTACATATTTTGACGTGTGAGCTTTTATTTAATTAGACAAGAAATAGAGGGTTTAATGTTCGATTAGCGTCACCTTGGATTATATGTCATGGACAAATTATTATTTATAAATAATTAATTATGGAAAAGACAACTCTTTGACATTTGCTGTTTAAAAATAAGTAGAGCAAAAAATATTCAGATGTCGTAGCGCTGCCACCTGGTTTAATACGCCTTGTGTATATCGAAGATGTTAGTTGTTTCTTTGTATTGTAGTTGCTGTAGTGCCACCTGTATTAAGGAATGTACTTATTACACCCGATTTACATGATGACTTTTGCGACGTCGCTTTTTCAACATCTCTTTTTGCTTGTTGGTGAGCGGTGTAGGGAAGAAAGAGGGGTAAACATTTCTCTTTGTTACTTTTCATTATTTTTCTTGCTGCGTTCGTTTATTAAGTGTGTGCGCGTATGTGCAGTGTTCTTATAAAGAAAACCAAAGTAGATGGCGCATTTTGTGTTGGTCGTTATTTTAGTTGTGTTCTTATATTAAAAGTTTTTTATGGTGTGTTACGTATGAGCATAAGCGAGGAATAGGAAATAAAAAGAATCGTATTGTTTCTATGCGATGTTTATTTTTTCATATAAAGTGTTTGGTTGTGTGTGGTTTTTATGTGTTTTTTTTTTGTATATTAAAGAAACAGTGGAAGGAAATAAAGTAATAAATATGTATATACATATGTATATAGAAAAAAAAATTATATCCTCATCCGGATTTAAAGATCATGTTGGCGATTAAACTTTGAAAAAAATCTGTTAAGTAAGTAGAATTATGTACTGCTATATATATGTACATACATACATACATACTTATGTATTTAACTATAAAAATTAAATTTTTAAATACATACATATATACATAAGTATGTGTGTACATACATACATATATGTAGTATATGTATGTACATATGCATGTATGACCTAGTGATGTTACGAATATCAATTTTTAGTATTCGCGAAAACGAATACGAATATTTCAAACAATATTCGCCGAATACGAATACGAATATTACTTTTAAGGTTTAGAGCCACGTAATATTTTAAATTTAATTGGAAAAACACTCTCCCTTTTCGTCAGTAAAAAAAAACTGTCACTCTACTTAAGGTATTTATAAATATTATGACATTGAGATGCCGAACTGAACATTTTTAAATTATTTTACTTACATACTTTTAGATTTCGTTTTTTTTCTGTTTGCGTTTTTAATTAGTAATTCAGTGCTGTTTGGGCATATGGCGCAGCCACCTGTGTCGGTGGACTTTCACATATTGAATTTTAGTTATTCCACTTTTTAAGTCCAACATGCCTCTACTAAGAATTGATTACTAACTTAGTTGCAAAATACATATGTACTTATGTATGTATGTTTATCCTTATTTTACACATGCATACAAGGGTGCTTCGGTATGGTATTAATTGTAACATTTAATAAGTAAAAATGTATATTTTGTAAACTCACTATTTTCTACACACGAAAATATACAAAATATCGCACAAAATTTTTCAAAAAAATATATAAGTATAACACCTTAAACACCGATTACACATTTTTAACTGATGTTATTTTAATTATTTTATTTAGAAGAGCCTTAGTTCTGTTTGATTTATTTGTTATGATGGTAAAGCAAAGAGAAATAACAGCACATTTACCGCTTGTTTTTAATGTTAAGTTTACAGCTCAACCGAATGTTATGCTCTTTTATTTTCGTTATTAATTCTATGCACTGCTCTCTTCATTCACATTAAGGAATTAACAGTTATTTTTATTCTCCTTAACATGGTTGCATATTTTCTGGGTGTATGTTTTTAGCTTCCTTATTGCTGCTCTGACTTTTTTCAGTTAAAATGCATTTGATTTTCACTGCTAAATCCTTTTTATTTCAGCAATTGTTTTTATTTTTGTCTTTCACTCATTATTTAAAGTTCAACACGTGTTTGATTTTGATTTAACATTTGTGTTATTTTTAATTCATGATGAAACTAAAAATTAGTGGTCTATTCTTGGACGCTTTCGCTTTATTAATTATGATTTTTCTTTTAAATTTCAGAGCACTGAAAACTGTGATAATGAAATGTAAGAATTTAATTGCCCAAGATTATTTTCTTTATGGGTTTTACTTTTTGTATTTTTGTTTTGTTGTTAATATCCCGCAATCTTGCAGATTCCATTGTTGTAGATAATTGTCGCTACTATTTATGCGATGATGTCCATATGAGTGCATTAACATGGGGCCTGTTCGGAAATGCATCACTGCGCCGCATCTGATGCGCATGTGTGATTAGTTTGCTCAGCTGACACAAAGCAGCATATGCAGTGTTACCAGCCGTTGATTTTTAGAACGTACAACGTATCACATGCGGCACAGTGATGCATTTCCGAACAGGCCCATACTGTACAATGCATGTTGTTTTCTGTATGCACAGTAGGCTAGAAAAAAATATTTTCTCAATAATATTACAAATTTATTATACGAGATATTTATTTAAAAAAAAACTAAAAAACCGTTCAGAACAATTTTGATTGGGATAGATTAATTATGTAGTATTTGTAATTATGTATATTTAAACGCTTATGTATGTATATAAAAAGTTTCATTCTAATCTTTAATAGTGTTTTTGTGTTTCTTGTGTTACTTTCTCTAAATTATATTTAAGTGGTCACAGAATTTAAATTGAAATTGTTTTCGGCTTTTTTTTATAAAAATTTACATTTTTTAATTTTTAATTAAGATGAGCTTAAGTTTTATCAATATACCGCATAATACATGATAAACAGTCACAACTAAAATTTCACATATGTTGAGGAGAAGCAAAATACTGTTGAGCCTGTTCCAGTGAGGGAATCCGGTAATGGAAAATATATTCTCATCGTCGTTAAATATTGAATTTTGGAGTTGTGACTGCTTATGATTTAGTGTGCGATATGTAGCTTTTTATTTAAGTATAAAGTTTATTGAATATTAGAAATTTACAGTTTCAACATGAATTCAAAAATATATTTTTATGTACATATATTTATTTTAATCTTATGACTACTTAGTTTAACTACATTCCAAAAAAAAGGTATTTTAAAAAAAATATTCTTAGTCCAAGAAACATTAGCGTTTGGGCCCGAGTTCGAATTTAAGAATTTTTCTCGGCTACAAAACATCATGAATACAACACTAAAGAGGAGTGTTGTAAACCATAATCAGAGTTTAAATTGTACAACACTAAAATATTTGAAAGAAACAAGAAATTTTCTTTGAGGCATTTGATTTGTGTCTAAAACAAACAACTGAACGAGTCCGCCACAACTACAAACTCATACATACGTACATATGTATATGTATGTCAAGACACTTAAAGCATTGACAGCTTTACTCATCTATAAGTGGAATTTACTTAATTAGTATTCTTTACTCACAATGAAAAAAAAAAAAACACAAAAATTCCATACTCCGATAATGACTGATACTCGATATTCGAACTCCAGCTAAAAAATAAAATATTTATTTAACTTATAATTGGTATTTTCGTTCACTTTTCCAGTAATAGTTACCTAGTCATTTTTAAAAATATGTACTTATATTAAAAGTAAACTAACAAACCCCTTTGAACTTAAAATATATTAAACAAAATCAATGCAGTTCGACTATAAATAAAATTAAACTTTATACAATCACACAAAATTTTTTAAGTCAAATGGACTTTTAAAGAAATTTAAATTGCACCATTTCCATTGTATGGCATGGCATGTAAGTATTTGTTTAATGCTTTTCTTAGTAACTCCGTGCTGAGATTTTGTCAGTCAAACTCTGGCGTTTGGTGGATGTTGTTCCTAGAACAGTAGTTCATTCTCAGCTGTTGTTGTTATTGTTCATACAACTAAAACACGAACAGCAACTGCAGTTTTTAGATGTTCTAGGAGAAATTAAAATTTTTGATAGATCAATAAAAATTTATGAGTTGATTAATTAAATGTTGATCTAAAAAAATATATGCGATATTTATGGGGAGGTTAGATTTTTTGTTAAATATGCCAACTATTTTTAAATTTAAAATAAAACCATTCCAAATTTTCAGTAAAATATGAAAAAGTAAACTAAATGTCAGAAGAAAAGCCATGTTGAACCAGAACTAATAACAGGGCCCAAATCTTTACATCCGTCAACGTAGGACTCCTCACGTAATAACTGTGTAATTGGATGGGAAATTACGTGACCAGTTTTACGTTCACGGATGTAACGATTTGGGCCCAGGTATGACAACAACATTGTTATTAAAATTAATTAATTGAAGTACAGCCAAACTTCGATCTAACGAATCTTAACGGCACCGCAAAACACTTGCCAAGCTGCAGAATCGTCTTAGAACACTAATCTTGATTAGATACTTTAAATTTTCTTGATGAATTTATTAAATGCAATTAATACGAATATTATTTACCAAATTTTTATTAATAATGAAATTTTAGCTTGTTATTGTAAATAAATTCATTTTAACAAATTAGCTATGAATTTTTATCTAACTGACATCGAAATGATTGAAGAAAAAATTTAATTATTTATGCTCAAGTTCGTTTTTTATATTAAATTATTTTATTAATTGAACAGACAATAAAAACCAACTTAAGCCTAAATAATTAATTTTCCTTGATTAAATTATTATTTAGAAAAAAAAATATATTAACAATCAAATAAATTTAGCCAAAAACTTAAAAATAATTAATGATCTACAATTGTCATATTTAATTTGTAGTTTATTTTTTTTTGTCGGTCTCATAGACAATAAAGCTCTAATAACAAAAATTTTAAAAATAAAAATTAAACTAATTATAAATACGTACATATAATGAACGTGTATTTTTATAAATAATTCTATGGTGCTTTGTAACTTTAAATATTTTTCTACGATAATACAAATTAATGATCAAGCTCACTTGACTTCTCGCGGATCTTCTCTTTGGTATTTAGCAAAATCTAAGAAAATTTCCTCTAGTGTTGTTTGTGATATTGAATAGTCTTCTATATTTAGTTCATCACGATTTCGTTCCATGAGGCCAAATATTTTTGACCATTTAATACTTGATAAGGGAATGTAGAAGGTGAGAATACCTTGGTATTCTTCTCTGCAAATAAATACCGAACAAAGAGAATTTTTATAGAGCGAGAGATTCTTTTTATTAATTTTATGTTTAATACCACTTACTGTAAAATAGCTTGGAAAAATTCCCTATCCACAAAGGCTTTAACACTTTGTATGTCCTGTTCTAAAATTTGAGCAGGACCCCAAGCTTCAGCATCATTTAGGATAAAAGAGCTAAAAATAAAGAAAATTATTTATAAAAAAAATTCGAAAAAAGCAAAAACTTTTTTGGTTTGTATTACATCTTATTGCCTTTTTACATAACATAAATAGCACTTCCCGTATTCTCTTTTCATAAGTGGCTTGTGCAAATACGACTTGAATATTATCAAAATCATTAATTAGATCTTAAAAAGAGCGTCAATTGTTGCCAATTATATATTCATTGATTAACCCGAAAATTATCGGAGTGGAAAAAAATTCGAAAGTGTTTTATTCTAGTTCCCGTTATTGTTGTATCAAACTAATATTTTTTATATTCTGTAACATTTTCGAACTTGGAACATATTTAGTAAATGCTTCAAATTTGATTTAAAACTATTGTGAGTTATTGCTGTTTATTTAAAACTTAAATTTTTGTTTAATTGCTAAAAAGAGTCTAAAAAAATTTTGGCTCCTTGACTTTGAAATAAAATAAAAATTTCAGTTCACTTTCGAAATCGAAAAATATTATAAAAATGCATAATTATAAAAGAAAATTTCGGTCTGTACTTACTCCCTCAGCTTTGTTGATTCGACACCACGTTTCACTTTGATCTTTAGTACAAGGCCCTTGGAGAATTTATTCTTTAAATGTTGCGTTGAGCCGATACATTTAAATTCTCCATTAACCATAATCGCCAAACGTGTACACAACGCTTCGCACTCCTCCATACTGTGTGACGTCAAAACGATTGACTTGCCAGAGTCACGTATACGACAAACCATATTCCATAGTTGTCGTCTAGCCGCCGGATCCATACCCGTTGTAGGCTCATCCAAGTAAATAACTGAAGGACTGCCAATAATTGCAATAGCGGTACTTAATTTACGTTTATTACCACCACTATACGCTTTCGTTTCTTTATCTAAATGTTTCATGAATCCGAAGGATTTTGACAATTCTTCGGATATAGTATTTATTCGTTCCTTACGTATACCTCTGAGAAGGCAAAAGATTTTCAAAGTTTCGCGACCAGTAAAATCGTCTAAGAGGGCATCAAATTGTGGACAATAACCAATTTCTTTGTAGATTTCATTCATATCGGTGGCAAGATTAAGGCCCTTAACATAGGCAGTGCCATAGGTGATGCGTTCATCTCCAGTCATCATTTTAAAAGTGGATGTTTTGCCGGCACCATTAACACCCAAAAGGCCAAAACATTCAACTCTTTAAATTAAAAAAAAAAGAAAAATTTTCAAAAATCAAAGAAATTCAAAAATTTTAAACTTTCTTAACTTACGGTTTCACACACAGTGACACTTGATTCACAGCCAAAAATTTGCCATAGTATTTGGTCACACGATCCAATACTAAATTCGTGATGGTCAACTCGGATTGTGACATATTCAAAATACGTTGTTTTTCCTGACCCACATCTTCCTCAAAGTACCCATCCTCGGGTGGGGGAGGAGGTTTGCTAAAATAAAATTTGTCCAAGATTTAATTGCTTTTTACTTTCGTTAATTTTTTTTTAACTTACAAACTTCGTTGCTTTATTTTATATATCAATTCACCAATGAGACTGTACTCTCGAACTATGATTATTAAAAAGAATACAACAGTTGTTATGACCATGTACATGGTTTCAGGTAAAATACCGGGTTCCTCCCATGCAAAATAAGGCACAGTAGCTGAAAGAAGAGTTTCGAAAAAAATTTCGAACAATTTAATATTGTGAAAGTTATTGGCCGGATAAGTGTTTTAACACATTTTCTCAAACACAAGCCTCCAAGCAAATGTTTATATTGAATCCCATCAACATCATTTTAATAACATGAATTTCAGACAATATAATGGCGGTATTCAGTGTGTGGTGCAAATTCGCTTGCCAAAGAGCAAATGCAAAATATCATAGCTTTTTTGTTAAATCTGTATTTTTGATGGACTTAAATAAAACGCTACGATATTTTACATTTGTACTTTTGCAAGACCGTTCGCATCAAACAGTGAATACCGCCATTATGATTTGCGCAATATTTTATTTTCATTTCTAACCTGAAATTATGTGCGAAAATTGGAAAATAGATTCCTTAGAATACCGCAATTCCTAAAAAAAACTCGACAAAACTCCAAAATTGTAATTTTTAATATTTTTCTTATTTTTTTTTCTTTTGCCATAAACAGCCGATATTTTTCGAAATATATGACAGAGTTTTTGTTTTTGCTACTTTGATTAAAAATACTTGTATATAGGATTTTGAAAAGCTCTGGCTGCGAAACGAATTTTCTGTGAAATATTTTATGGTACTGAATTAAAAAAGTATAAATATGGGGCAGGAAATTTGGGAAAAAATTTTTTCATGAGTTTCAAAATGTATGGGTTTATATCATTTTTTGATCAAATATTACAACAACTTCACTTACTACAACATTTCGGCACTAACTGGCAACGCAAAGCATCTGGTAAAATAACTATTAATTTGGTACTGCAAGCATCTCTGGTAGCAACATTAACATACAGTTTATTAAGACCCATGGCCAAAGAAAAATGTGGAAATATTCTAAAGATCCAACCCAATAAGTCAGCCGTATCTTTAGTACCCAAAAAGTCAAATGACATGACAACGACAACAATAAACAATGCCATGCCTGCAAAAGAGAGTTAAAAGAAACTAAAATAATATTCGAAGAAGATAATGTTAAATAAATACCGGCAAATATATTGATGATAGAAATCCGCGCGAATCCTGTGGCTGGTTCGGAAAAGAAAAACGATATAATGTACGTAAATGGTAGAACAGAGAAGCCGAATAATATTATCACCAAAAAATAGCGAGCTGAAAGTTTAATGTTTTTTTATTATTCAAATGAAATTTGAATGTGGTTGTTTTTTTTTTTTTTTTTTTGCCACTCACCCAAATCATCAAATGATGAAAATCCTTTTTCCTGCCAACAAGCAATGCTGGCGATAACAATAATAGTGGTAAGAGAAAATGTTAAAACGTCCCATATTAGTTGGGAAAACCAGAAAGTCCATACTTTAACACCGCCCACAAATTGCAAAAGTTTGGAACGCGTTTCACGTTCCTTAATCAGAAAAAGTATATAAAAGGAACTAACAAAACAAAAGCAAAAACACAAGTTTGTGGAGAGTTGTGTTCCCAAATTATTTCCGACATTTAATTGTTGCAGCCTGGTTTCTGTTTTGTAGGGCAGCGGAGCATTGGTAACGGTTATTTTATACGAATCATCTTTAAGGGCTCTGAAAAAATTTCATGATTTTAAGAAAACATTTTAAAATTTCTATGGGATATACAACTTTGCTCAGCACTGTTCATTCTGCCAGTATTATAAGTGAGATTGTTTGTAGGTTTATTAGATGTTCAAACCGCTTAATAAAATTGGAAGGTATTTGGTAGTCTAAGCTTGACCTTGACTAAAATATACGGTACTTTTTAAGAAGTAACAGTTGGTACTTTTGGTACATTTTAATTTATTGTACATTTTTATACAGTGTACTTTCTGTGGGTTAAAATGAGAAAAAGCTGGTAGTTTTTTTTGGTACTTTTTTACGTTTGGTACTTTTGGTCCTAAACAAAAAAACAAAAAACAACTCAGCCGAATTGTCTGAGGATTGTGACATATACCACATTAACCTAAAATTTAAACACCTTTTTGCAAAAATTTTAGTTAGGATCCGTTTTAAACTATTCTCGTACTGCAAGTATACTTTTTACAAAAATACTTTCTGTCCATTCGAAAAATTTACAAAATAAAAAACACAGTTTCTAATTTCTTCCAAAGTCTTGACAGTCCAGTAGGTTCTAGTCTATCCATAAATTTTGGTTAATATCTTTGCTAGTGGTGAGTGGATTACTCCTTTTCTTCGGAATTTTTGTAAAAATATTTATTAGAGAATTCAAAGTAGTACATCTAATATTAATAAAAAAAAAAATTAAACATACCTGATCATGGCATTGTGAACCAAATTCACAGTCAACGGAGCTGTATGCAACGGCTGGTTATTTAGCCAAGCGGTTATATTTTCTGGTCGAACGGAAGCTGCTGCCAAATATCTTGAATTGATGCGTACCTGCATGTTTTGACCCAGGCCCAGAATATAATTTGTGAAATCTTTTCCACCTGTATCGCGAAATTCATAGTCACTGCCATACAAAGTTGCAAGATTTTTATACTTATCAGCAATTTGATATTGTAATGAATTCGGTGCCAAATTTGAATCTGTATCTAAAACCGTTACCGCCGAAGGGTACTGAGTTAAACTCATAGTCATGGGTGGTAGCTCCCTAAATGTCCCCTGAGTTCGAGCAGTTAGAACGGTAATAGTAACAAAGAATATGGGCATAATATTTTGTATAAAAAAAAGTAATTTGTTGCGATAAGTATACAGCCACTTTTTCAAAATCATTGCATGCCACTGATTAGACAATAAGTTGACACCTTTTAGCAAATGAGCATTTTCAGAGAATAAACGTTCGGCTGTAAGAAATTGTATTAAATTAATATGATGTTTTGTTCAGACTGCTGAGCACAAGTCACACATTCCGATCGAAATGGTTTCAAATCCGTATTTCTATTCCAATCGTCTTCAACAGGTTTATTCATATTAATGGTTTCGAAATTCTTGTTCAATTCAGGTATGAAAAGAAACAATAGAAAAAGCTCAATTGAACGATTGACCAGGAAAATATTAAAATTACAAACCATTAAAGCAAACTGTTGTTTAAAATCTTTCAGCAGAATCAAAATGATTGCAGCTGTCGTGATTGGCAGTGTGATCTAAGCGTTAAACTACTCTGATGATGAAACTGTGGGTTAGTCTCCAAACATCATGATGGAAGAGTTAAATTAGAAACGTACTTAATCCTGAATAATTAAATTTCCTTTGTTTTTTTTTTTTTGTTTTTCGTTTTCTAAATACTCATCTTACGGAATTGAAGCCACTTTCGATCGGAATTGAGTTCTGTGACAAAGCTGTATATTTCAAGCAGAAGTTTTCTTGACTCGTGTATATTTTCATGAGAGAGTGAGAGAGAGAGAGAGAGAACAAAGTGTTTATACTTCTCGGAAAACCGATTTAACGAAATGCACAATATACTCGTATATACTTTATGGGTCTCATACGCATAGCTGCCAGATTTTTTGAGGTAATATCGTCATATTTTTAGGCAAAAATCGTCATTATCGTCAAAATAGCTTATTGAAATCGTCATAAAAACGTCAAATGAAAAAAACCGTTTTTTTTATACAAAATATATTTTATTAGAGGCAAAACATAACAAAACTCTTAAATAAACAAATCTGATTAATAAAACAGTATTCTTTCGAATACAGAGATCAGATACTTCAATTAGAATTCACGATAAAATCACATGTAAATAGATTGCATGTTTTTCAATACTTTGAAAAGATGAATGGAAAAAAATAAAAAAATCCAAATTCTTTAGTTATTTTTACTCTAATTTAGTAAAATATGCATTTTAAATTTCATTTTTGAAAACACATTTTCTAAAAATGTATAACAACTAAAATAAAATTTATAAAATAAAAATATGTATAATTGTTAATACATACATACATATATGTATAATATATTTTACAAATTCATATATGTTGCAATTCAACATATTGATTAATTCACGTACAACTGTTAAATCATTGCAGCTTTAAATAATCTTTTGTAATTAATATTTACCTGACAAAGTATTATTTCCACATTTGCTGGGGATTGTGGTAAAACAAGGTTTTTTTGTAATAAATTTAGTCAAAACCGGAAACAAAAGACTAGAATCCATCGTTTGCATCTCTGATATTTTTTTCCAAAAATTCAATAGTTATATGTTTTTATCACTGCAATAATTTGAATTGTCTGAATTCAGTTTCTATCTCTTTGCTTTCACTTTCTTCAACAAAATAGGAAAATTCTGTTATAATTTCAGAAAACCAACTTTTTTCTACATTAATAATATTAAATGGATTAATTTGGCCAAGAGCTTTATATATTTATTTTCAAAATCAAATCTGGATAATATCTGATCACAAAGCTCTATATAAAAATTAACACAATTATTATTTTTCTTTTGCACTTATTCGTTCTTCTTCAAATTCATCTCTGGCAAATATTGCTAAATAAATGTCTTCAAAATTTAATAAATTGTTTTTGTTTTTATAATCATCTAGTTGAGCGCCCCGCCCCGGCTTCGGACGGAACATATTTACTTTTATAAATTTCAATTTACCTAATCAAAGCACATCACGACTTTCACGAAAACTCATAACTCACGAACGCGTCGACCGATTTCAATAAACCATCTACACGACCATACGAACAAACCCTAAAAATTTAATCCAATTGAGTTATAAAGTCACAACACACTTGCAACAATTTTTTATATATATAGATTAAATAAAAGTTTAGCAAACTAGTTTTTAAAAAGTTGCTCATTAAAATTTTCAGCAGTTCAGTTGCTTCAATAGTACAAATAAATGTTGCAAACTTGAATTATTTAAAATCGTCAAAATTAGGGTATAAATCGTCCTATCGTCACTATGTCATTTTTAGGATCCAAAATCGTCAAAATGACGATAAATCGTCAAATCTGGCAGCTATGCTCATACGTTCGCTTTTTCTAGCATTTTAATAATCGTACTTGCTACAAAAAAAAGGCAAATTAAATAGCAAAACTTACATGTTACCGATTCAAGATCATCGTCTGGGTATCCAGAATTACCATTCATTATGGCACTAGCTTGTTTGCGACTGCCATCACTCGAATTCTCGGCTCCTACTTTCATAAAGACCTCTTCCAAAGATGTTATAGCAATACCATAACCATTCAGATTCAAATCATTGGATTGCTCTTCTAAAGATTTAAACATGACTTCAAATTTACTAGAGTAGCTGTCTGGTAGTTGATAAGAAAGTTCGGCTCCAATATCAGCCTCCGGTAGCAGCCCGGGTATATAATTTTGTAATAAACCGGTTATCGCGTCAGCATTGCAACCATCACGCTTAACGCAAATCTTTAAGAACAAAGAAACAAATTGACAACAAACACATATTGATTCAATTAACCCTTTTTAATTAATTTTAATTAAATATTTAACTGATTATTAATTATTTCAGCTAAACATTAAGCGAAGAACTCTAGAGAAAAAAATCCATTTTTCCCTTAAAAAAATATTTTAATTTATCTAATTAAATTTTTTACTTAAAAAAGTATAGTTCATATCATTCAAACTTTATACGAAGTCTGGAAAATATTTTAATTAAACTTCTAAGTAATGCTATTAATATTTAATTGCGATGTCCAAAGATGTAGTCAAGTATCCGACTGCATTACTTTTCAGCTAACTTAAGTCTTCTGCGTAGGTAATCGATGTATCTACAGAAAAGGATTGTTCACACCAAATATTCAGCAGAAAATTGCAAAAAAGTGGGTTTTGCCATCTTTGTTTCAAATGACAGGATAAAAATAACAATTTAATTTGTTTATAAGTACATATGTATGTATGTAGGTGCAAATTAAGAAAATTTGAATTAATATCATAAATTTTTTAGTTTGTGAAAAAATTACAATATTTTCAAAAAAAATTTGTAAAATTTGTAAAAGCCAACAAACATCGCCGTCCTTCGTCGGTTAGCAGAAGGAAGCTGCTAATACAGCTTCACAAAGTTAATGCGTCTACTTAACACCGTCTACAAAAACGTGCAATAGCAGAGTTGTAAAAGAATTATGCATTTTTCTACATTTTCAGCTATCTAACCTCATGGCATAAGTAGAGGTCAGCCCTGGGGCCAAATCACCGCATACGATATCGAATTAACTATCGTATCGAATAACATTACGATACGTGTCGAATAAGCAAATTATGGCATACGATGCGTCAAATTACGATACAATTCATTCGATATCGTATGCGATAATACCAAAATGAAAAATTTCGATAAATTCTGTTCGATATCGTATGCGGTGATTTGGCCCCTGGTCTTATAAAAAAAAAATATTGAAATATTTTGTACAGGACTTACCAATCTATAACCAGAACCGTATTTCTTTTTCAAAAAGAATGAAGTACCATGACATTTTAATTCACCGCCACACATGATCGCAATACGATCACCCAAAACATCAGCCTCATCCATAAAGTGTGTTGTCAACAAAATGGTACGTCCGATTTTTTCTTTCTGCAATAAATCCCACAATTGTCGTCTAGCTGATGGGTCCATGCCCGAACTGGGCTCATCGCACAAAACTACTTTGGTATCGCCGGTCAATGCACAGCAAACCGACAACTTACGTTTCATGCCACCAGACAACTTTTTTGAGGCCACATTGGCTTTATCTTCAAGCTCTATCAGTTTTAAATATTTATCCACTTCATGTTTGATATTATCGTCCTTAAGACCTTTTAATCGGCTAAAGAATATCAAATGCTCCGACACTGTTAAATCATCGAAAAGCACATTATGCTGAGGACAAATACCCAGAGACATTCTGGCACCGTCGATATTGGTGCGTATATCACTGCCATTAATAATGGCTGTGCCAGCGGTGGGAGGAAACATGCCGGTCAACATGGAAATAGTGGTCGTTTTACCAGCTCCATTATGTCCCAATAAAACTGTGATCTCATCTTCATACATATTCACCGATAAATCTTTTACAGCCATTTTGTCACCAAACTTCTTTTTCAAACTCTTAATCTGCAAGCCTACATGTTTACCAACTGGCTCTGGCTCAAAAGCATCTCGATTCTTGCGTTCCATATGACCATTCGGAATATCCTCTACTCCAATATATTCCCTTTCGCCACACCAAAATGTTGTTGTAAATATAAAATTCCATTTTTTGGGAACGCCATATTCTCCCGGAAATATTTGTTCCACATACAGACATACAGACATATAAATGACGCATGAAGCTAACATCATGATCATTATGTAACCAACAGTAAGATTGTCATCAATATTGACAGGCGTAAAAAGATTACTCCATTGGAAACCCTCACCAGTACCCTCGAATTCAAGAATCAATTTAAATGCAAAACCCATGGCAGTATTGGAGATAAAACACCAACTGAGTTTCGTTCCCAAACTGAGATCATCGTACGTTTGTATAGCAAATGAGTATGGCATAAAGGCTATGAACCACACCAGGCCGGTAACAGCAGCAGCTGTACTTGCTTTCGAGAAGAAATTGGCCATCATAAAACAAAAACAGATGCTGGTGATGACGTAGATTAACATAAATACAAATAAAACTGACCCATCGGCATAAGTTAAGACGGCAACATCATGTGCCCATTCGATCTGAAATTGTTACATGCAGAAGAAAAATACAAATCAAAATTCTCAGTTTTAACAGAAAAAAGAAATCTCTAATCTGGTACACACACATGCATTCATATATCTAAATCAGTGTCGGCCACAAAGAGAGGAAGAGAGAATCTAGCTGTAGTAGTGTTTATGAGTATGAATTAGTGAAAAATACAGTGAACAAAATGCATGAACATAACACAATACCGAAATTGAATTGGTTTCTGTTTGTTTTGTATGAATTTTAATATGATTTAGCGTAGAATAAAAATAAAGTGCGTTGTTGAAAATATTCCCTGTGTAACTGATAAAAACAAATTAAAGAGAAATGCGTCATAATTCTGCTTGTGTAAAAGGAAATGCATGAAATTGTTGTTTATTTTTTACATTTTGGTGAGTAGTTTTATTTTCATTCGGCTGTTTTCGGTTGTATACATACATATATGAAGCCAAATGATGTTCGGAACATAGGTGCAGGTTTGAGAATAAAGGATCTAAATTCGATCCAAATAAAACTCCTGATTAAATTTATAAAGCCTCTTAAATTTAATTGAACTTTTAGTAGAACAAAAATATTAAATTTTTATAACAAAATCTGGTTACGAAATTAATTTTAAAAGCCAAATATTTAACTAATATATCAAAATAGCTATACCGACAATTTTGCAATGTAACAGATGTACATATAATGCCACACTAGTTTATATAAATAGAAGTGATCACGTTCGACTTTTTGTACTTAATGAAACACTTTTCACAACAGAAATTAAACGTTACAAAGGTTGCTATATCAGTTGTGATATCAGCTTCATTTCTTCCTAACTAACATGACGTTAATATTGTATTTACCTTCATTAATATTGTAATTAAACCGGCCGAAATTCCCAACATTATAAACGATTTGACAAACCACGCTGTCCAATGAATCCAATTTGGTAAACCCATTATTTTCATAACTTCTTTCAATTGTTTTTCTTTTTCAGCAGTTATGTACTAAAAAACAATTATTAAAAATATTATATCATGACATAAATATTAACAAAAACAAAATCTCATTAACTTGCCTTCACAATATATGTGCAGGGATATATAAAACTTAACAATACAATGAGTGACATTATGGGCGACAGACCATTCATTAAAGGATCAAATATGTAAGCCGGATACGGAAAACGTTGCATATAAACATAAGGTAGCTCCTTAATATCCGCTACCAGTTTTATGTATGCCATTGAAAGAGCATTTTGTATGGGTAGAAAACCTTCACGCAAATAACCGACGGGCACACCACCATCTGATTCACTGGGATTTCTAGGACCAGATAAATCGATTGGCAAAAATAATTTCATTGTTAGCCAAGTTCTGGGAATAGGTGAGCGCCATGTTCTTAATTCGCTGGGAAAACGCAAGGCATATGAGAAGTCCTTGGGATAATCTATGATATCGCTCCATCCATCATTGAATTGTACTCCGGTTATATGAGCACCAGCCATTAGAGCGTATTCCATTGCTGTCGCATTATTATAACCCTGAAAGCCTTCCAATTTTAACGAATTGACTGCGAGTTGAACTATTTTTTCTAAAAGGGGATTTTTTGGTGTGTAGCCCAGTGTAAAGTTGAGTTCATCTTTTTGAGGGACTATATTACTGCAGGAAAAATATAACTTTTATTTAGCATAAGAAATTATTAAATAATTTGAAATTGTGGAATTTATATATTTTAATAGAAATTTATAATTTAGTTTTTTATATTTCATTAGTTAAACAAACATTCATGTTATAAAAAACATAAAATTTAACTGAAAACTAAAGTATTTTAAATGTTTAATACAATTTGTGTTCAATCACATACCACGAAATACCATCTATTAATAATGAATTGTTAAAAACTCGAAATTTGGGAAAAGGAATGTTTTGTACCATAAAAAATCATTTTATTTTCTGAAATGTTTATTGCATTAATTTATAAAGCCTGACTCCTCCTGAAATTTCCAGCTGAAGCTCAGTTTACAGCTTAATCTGGCACTCGGCATACGCAATAGTATTAATATGGTTGTCATGTCTGATAAATGCTTGGACGATATTAATAACTATAACCAGAAGATATTCTAACCTCTACACTTGCAAAGTTTCATAGTCGATACAAAATTTTAAGAATTCGGCCAATATAGAAACGTGCAGTCTGATTACAATTAGGCTTATGCTTTAAGGAGAAGAACATTTAAATACAAGATAATACTTTACAAAATGTTTTATGACTTCGGACCCCATTTAATAACAAAATGATAAAACATACGAATATTTTGTTGTTAATTCGTATAGTAAATTATTTCATGAGCTTTCTACGTTACAAATCTTCTATGTTTAGAAATTGCTGATTTATTTGCAAAATATTTTGATTCTGGCTCACTTTAAAGCCAAAAGAGGGAATGGTGCACATACATAACCTGGAGCCACGACATGTAGATACTTATTTATGTATTTAGTAAAATGAGACTTTTTGTTTTATTTATTTATTTGGTGTTAATCCCAACTCTTAGTAGATCTCTAACCATGCTTGATTTTTTTTTTATTTTATGATTCTTTTAATATTTTGATGAAAATTAATATACACATCTACGTAACTTCAACCAATGAATTTTCAATTTATTGGAAATTATTAGAAAATTAGTTAAATTAGTTAAAATAAATAAAATTGCAATAATTTTACTACAATTGATATTAAAAGAAAAAAAACATTAGTTTTAGAAGTAACCACAATCATTTAATACAGTCAATCTACTACAAACAATAACAAACACCCTCAAAAAATATAAAAAATAGCCACTTGTTGACTCCAATATTTGTTAGTGTTGTTATTTAATAAAGTAAAAACAAAAAAAAAAAACATAAAAGTTAACGATATAAAACTTTCAATGTTTACCTGTCTTTCGATAGACCGTTTAATAAAAAATTACGTATTGTATGGGCCTGCACTACCGATTTACTATAGTTTTTTTTAGTTAAAAAAGGAAATATAAAATTAAAAATAATTTTATTTATCTTTTATGTTTGACGACTATAATTAACAAATAAGAATTTTTTATTTATCACAATTTCATAAATTTAAAATTTTAAATATGATGGAAATTGGGGCGGTGCTCCAACCTGGTTTAAAGCCCGTTTTGTTAATGATTCATTTACAGTAGACCGAAAACATGTATTTGAAAGAACAAAATTCAAACAAACAAATCAAAATTTACTTTGCCAATAGATTTTTATAAAATTTTATTACGATCTAGTTCTTGTAGAGATGGTTTTTTCAAAAAGATTCTTAGAAATTCGTTTTACCAATTATAAAGGTGGGTATTAGTTGGGTTAGAATATCAACTATTTAAAAAACTTTTAAACAGAAAGCAAATTCAAGAATATTTTTGTAATTCGATTTATTAAATTTTTACATGTTCAAACATGTTTCAATAAAAATTTTAATTGAAATCAATTTTTTCTATTTTGCCCAAGTGGCTGTACATTACAACACTATTTGGCGTGATTTAACCATAATAATATTTATTCTCGGATCGATATTATTTGCTAAAAAAAACTTTGAAAAAATTTTACACACATTTTTTGAGGTCTATATTTAAAATTATTGATCAAAAGTGTTGATTACATTTCAACTATTATTTTGGAGCGTAAAATAGGTCTGTCTTAACTTTTATTTTTATACCAAAAATGAAATAAGTTGGATTGTGATAAAAAATAAAATTTTCTTATAAGAAGAATTAAGTTTTTTCTTACCTAAAATAATCGAGATTGCTTATATTTTGCGGTTTAAAATCGATTTGTGGTATTGGTTCTGCTGCCACCATAATACGCACCAATACCAAAAGTAATGAGAAGGCACCCGGTAAAACTAATTCGATAAAAAGTTGCCATTTTTGATTCCATTGTAGAAGCCAATTTTTCCAGAGTAACAATTTAAACTTTTCCCAATTCGTAACACGAACCATTTCTTGAACTAATTAATATTTACAATATTTAACGAATAAAGTTCAGACATTGAGATCAGTGGAGGTAGATATAAAGTCGAAGAATATAAGCAGTACTTAAAAATATGAGTAGTATTCTCCTTTAAAGATTTTCTTGTTTGAACAACCAGGAATTTTTATTCAGTTGGAAATCTGCAAAGAAAAAAATAAAACTTTCTTAACAAACACATATAAATATTCGCATTTTCAAATATTAATTTGTTTGTTATGAGGTTAGCTAATGTATATGCTGCATTGCATTGGCTGATTGAAAAGTTTTCAAAATCATTTACTTATTCACAGCTTCTAAGTAAATGAAATGAGAATTACAAAAGCACAAGCACAGTAGTTTTAAAAGTTATACAAACAACACAACAAATGATTTTTATTCGCTATGAATCTGTTTATTTTTATTGCAACCTTTATAGAATTAGTCTACCTTTGGTTAACCACAACAAATAAAAATTTTTATTTACCGATCTGGTAAAGAAAGAAAATAAAAGATACACAAAAAATTACGATTGTTTGTCACATTATTTTTATTATTTTAATACTTTTGAAACTTTCAGCATTTCTTTAAGTCACTGCTGTACGTTTTACTTAATTGATTCTTTCGATAAGATTTTTATAAATATTTTTGTAAATATTCTTTATCAATAAAATATCTAAATTGCACTTTAATGATTTTAATAGCCGGAAAAAATTTACATTTTCAAGTTCAAGTTAAGTACAAATACAGATGAGAATACAAAAATAGTCCTAGAAATTTTAGGACATTTCGATAAGCTTCAAATTACTTCGGACATACATACACACATCTGCTAGTGCTTTTGTAATATTTTTATCTATCAAATATTAATTTTAAAAAATGTTAGTCTGCCAAAACAGAAATTTAAGATTAAAAGTCTCAAGTAGTGTTTCCACAAGACAGACGAAAGATTTGAGTGAAAAAAGTGAATGCTTTTCAAACAAACTTTACACGCAAATCATTCGTCTGTATTGTGGAAACAGCACCTTAATTATGTTCTTGTAATTAGTGCAACGTAGACCTAATCGAAAAATAGTTTAGATAAAACCAATTCTTAATTAAACTTTAACAAATCTTGATAATAAACCGCAATTTCCTTTACGGTGTGAAGAATAGTTATTAGTTTGAAATGAACATCAAAAGCTACTTACATATCGTTGGCTAAATATAAAAAAGACGAACTTCATTTTTTGCTACTTTATAGGGAAAGGCAAAAATTTAATAAAATCAAAAAAATTTAGGTAAAAAAACTTTTAATTCAATTTTTAATAAGAAAAAGTAAAAACCGTATTCTTTAATTTTTTTATTTTATTTTGAAATAAAATGTGCGTTTGATATTTCTATAACAGGAGAAGCAAAAAAGCTTTTTTGAATTAAATAGAGTTAAGCCTTTTCTATAATAATCTATCGATACATATGTACAAGTATGGCTGATAAAATTTTGGTTTCAATGTACTCGTACTTGAATTAAATTTGTTTTAAAGAACACGTGAATTTTGTATTTCAAAGAACGCCATAAAACAGGCGTTTAATATGACTGGCAATCATAATTTATAATTTACTTTCGTTTACCCACAATAAACAGAAAAAGATATTATAAATTTTTAGTTAGAAGAAATTAATGAACATAATAAAAATTGTCGCCAACAAAATATTCAAATACACTACAGCTACAGTGGTGGTCGTATTGCCTTGTATCGTTTTCACATAAACATGTTAATCTTAAAAGAGTATGACATATTGCAGTCGGTAGCCTACTGTCGTCAATGTGTTCAATTCATTAAACTTTAGCACAACAGAACTGCTGAAATTTACATTAATTTGCTATATTTTAGTTTTAAAAAACAATAAAAGAGTGTGACTGTCATCATTTTATACAGTTTTATTAATAAAAATATATCCCAGCAAAAGTTTTGATTGAAAAATGAACTAACAAGCAATAACAAGTTAAAAATTTCAATACATATTTAAACGACATTTAATATTCCTGGAAAATTACAACACATTGCCAAGTTTTTGCCGTTATAATAATTTTTATATTAATTAATTTTTTATAAAATATCAATCAATAAAATCAATCACAAAAGATGCATACAAATGTACAAAAATTATTTGATTCGCGTTTTATAAACACTTTTTTCATTGGCCAACTTTCACAATTATTTTTTTGTTTGAAAAGGGTTGGATTGCAATTTAATTACATGAATAGAAAATCGCAGGATAGAGTCTTTATTTCTCTAAACTATTAATAGTTTTTGTTAAAATTAAAATGTTAAATTTCATTTTATTTGCAAGTACTTGCACTTGTACTTACTTCGTTTGATTATTTATTTAGTTACGTGGTTATTTTTACTTTATGTTATCGAACACTTTAAATTTATTTATTTGTTTGATATGTTGGGTGCTTTATTTTTTTTAATTAATTTGTGTATGACTAATTATTGTACAAGACACGCAAACTTCAATAAAATACACTATCATTTTTTTTAAATCACTAATTTTATATACAATTTCATTTGTATCCGTTAACCATTCGCTTCAGCGACTTTAGATTTTCCGAGGAAAGATAGAAGGAAATAGCCTGGTACTATTAAAAGACCTTCACGATATTTAAACGTTTGAGAATAATTAATTGAATCATATACTTTTTTGACACGTTAGTCTATAGATATATTATTTTCAATGAAATTCTAACCGTTTAGTACCGTACTTAAATCGGGACTGAGTATATTTCTTGATAAACACATTCAGTTATACTTTTCCTATTTATATTATACAAATTTCTAATCAATAAATATTTAATTTTATGCGTTTCAGCAGAGATAACCAAGAGAGATATTATTTTTTCATTTTGATAAGTGGTGCAAAATAACTCGTGGTATTAAACGAATTGTAAACAGTGGGGTACAAATAAAAATATGTGCTTTATTTAAATTCTAGTGATAATTTGAAGGATATACCCTCTAAATGAAAGGCTAGAATAAAAAAAAATTAGATGTAGATAATATCTAAATATATTGTGAGCATTATTTGTAGTACCATACTTTAAGTATGGCAAATACAGCAATAAAAATGTACAATATTTCATTGTGGAATTTATTGCCTTCTTAATAATTGTGGGATCTCTAGGAGCAAATCTTAAATTTTCTTTTATAAATTCCTTAGCGTAGATGTATAAAATTTAAATCAAACGGCCCACTTACAGACTGAAAAAAGTAATTTTCATTTATCATTTATTTACATCTTTATATCCCACTGTGCATTGTGAACACCTGTTACACCTTTCGGTATAAAAGCATAATAGTGTTGCCAGAAATAAAGAAAATTAATCATTCGTACCTTATCAGTGCTGCATCCGTTCTGTATCAGGGAAAATCTGCATCGATCACTGATGCTAATTTACACTTGTCCGTTGTACGTACGATGTTTTCAATGAATGTCGATGGTTTAATATAAAAAACAGCGTATTTCGTTTTTTTTTTATTTTTTTTTTTTAATATCATATTTTGTTTATTCCGTTAACAAATGTGGAATGGAAAATCTTTTGTTGCGTGTTTTTATTAAAACTTGCATTAAACTTTTTGTTATTTATTGAGTTTTTTCTTCAATTTGGATCTAACAAAGAGTCTAGTTACGCCTCGTTTACATTAAAACATCGACATGTACTCGTATGTCATATACATTTAAAATATGTAGTTAAAATCCTACCACAAGTAAATAACTAATTCAAAATAAATATACTCGTAAATACTTATTTGAAATAATGTTTAAAATTATAATAGAATACCGTCAGTACGAAATCAAAAAATATCATTGGCGACTTATTTAAAAAACACCGAACAGACACTGAAAAAGCACGGAAGCAGTGTGGACGGCTAAAACGGACGTGTGTAAACAGCAGTATTTAAAACTAAGGTAACGATATTTTATTTTTCACTGATACGAAACGGAAGAGTGTAAATAGGCATTTACTGTGACTAAAGGTACTGTCACATTGGGGAAACATTTGACGAAAAATGTCAAATATTTATGAAAGAGTTAAGTCTTCTAAATTTTCAACATCTATCTTCTCTATAATATCCCTCTCCCTGAGTTCCGCCACAGTGCACTGCACACGTAGGGGTCATCCCCTGTGTACTGGTCCTAATTAAAAAAAATAATAAATAAATCAAAATATTTGCCTTTTAGTGGTCACACTTTGTTCACATTAGACACATTTTTGTTTGGCAGCAAATAATTTTGTTTGTCATTACACAGCTATTTTGCTGTTTGCCTCTAATAAATATTTTATGGTCAGACTACGATAAGAAAATATTTGACATTTTTCGTCAAATGTTTCCCCAATGTGACCGTATCTTTACAAAATTTTTGTAAGAACAAACAGAGTCAAATAAAAATATCTACCTTTAGACAAAATGCTTCAATAAAAGATTTTTACGGCTGATATTTTTTGGCTGCTTTGTTCGACATGCCTCGTGATTCTCTAAAACTACTACTGATGCTGGCTGATAAAAACCTTAAAAAATTATGTTGCTTCCTGCTGCGAGAAAAGCGAAAAATCTCTATAAATTGCAATATTTTTAAAAGGCCAAAATTAAAAAAAAGGCAAGTAGCAGAATTGCAAATTTCGCGAAAAAGCGACAACTTGCGAAAAATTATTAAATATCAATAAAGCCATAATATTACAAAAAAAAACGCTAAAGCCTTAAAGAATGCAAAACAATTCTTCCTAAATCGAGAATATGGCGAAAATTTGCAAATCTTTTTAACAAAAAAAAATTACAAACACACAAACTTGCACATAAATTAATCAGAAATCGCAAAACGGTTAAAATAAAAATAAATGGTAAAAACGCGAAAAATCACACTTTGCAAAAAAATGCTTATTCACTTGTGTTGAAATGTACAAATCGGTGTTGGCTCAAAATTGATGACGAAAATATGGAATAAGCGTGAAAGTAATAGTTTTTGTGCAATTTGCAAAAATATTTTGTTAATATTACTTTTCGGTTGCCCAACTGCAGAAACTAATGATTAGCAAAGAAATGTTTGTTAAAAACAAATTTATGTTTTTTGATAGCTTTTCTAATGTTTTGTTAAGGAAAATATTTGTTCAAGTGTGACCACTAGGAAAATATGTATTCCCATGTTAGCACCTGCCTTGTTTGACAGCTGTTTCGACAAACAAAATGGGAAAATAAATGTGCGTAGTGTGACCACAAAACAAGTTGTATATTTATTTACCTAAATTTTTGTTAAACACGAACCAACATATATGAAGTAAATGTTTCTCCAATGTGACCGTACCTTAAGTCACAATCTCAAGCAATCAAAATTTTTCAACTACTGAAGAAAAAGTGATTCTTATTACCTTCTTTATTTGTACATACGAGTACATACAATTAGAAAATATCGTATTAGAAAAACTCTGTCACTTAAAATAAGTACAATTGACCGTAAAATAAAGTAGCTAACAAGTACTTATCTATCATGTGCTTCGTTATAAAACAAAAAGAAATATATTTTCGTTTTCTAAAAGCAAAACTTAACCACTTCGTATAAAACAATCAAGTGGATTTTATCAAGTTTTTGGAAAACTTGCTGATAGATCGACCGACCTATGACTCAAATAATGATTCAGCGTTTGTTTACTATTGTCATGGATAAAATATTCAAATAATGCAGTATAATAGAGCACTATTATTAAGTGCCATTAGACAAGTTTAAGAACTTTAGATTTTCGATTAAATACTCGTGCATTATTAAATGATTATTAACACTGTATAACTGTATAACAAAATTCATAAAAGATATTTTTAAAATTTTTGCAATTTGGGAAGGGTTGATTGTGAGTAAAGGGGACAAAGAAAATATATATAAACATTTTTATATCGAATAAATCGTGATAAGAAATTTAAATATTAAAAATCTATTTATAACCTTCCATTCGATTATTTCTTGTAAACTTAAAATTTCTGTTTGGTGCACTTTTCTTTATGTTCTGCCTTTGTAAGTCCAATGATTTTATCAAAATGATTTTATTACGCATAATTTTTTAATTTTACAAAAAAAATTTACTCCTTCGAGCCGGATTTGAACCAGCGACCTATGGATTTCTACTTCATTATTCACTCTACAGTCCACCGCTCTACCAACTGAGCTATCGAAGGTGTTACTTTGATGAATTTGACTACATGTTCCAACATTTTATAATTCAATCTCAGACAAAAATCGATCTGTTCAAAATATTTTTGCATGATAAAGTTTCGTTTTTAAAAATTATCTGCATTTTTTAAATATTAATTGTTTTAAATCAATGAAAAGGTGGTTTCATTAAAAATTATTTCCAATTTTTCTGTTTGGATGTACCAGTATTTTTAATGATTTCGGAAATCCTAATCGCACGCGCCCACCTTTTTCTACGTCTGCTGAAATCTATAATGCTTTTTTGTTTGTAAATTATAAAAATTTAAACTCCTTCGAGCCGGATTTGAACCAGCGACCTATGGATTTCTACTTCATTATTCACTCTACAGTCCACCGCTCTACCAACTGAGCTATCGAAGGTGTTTTCTTCAGGTTTAATAAATGCCTTACTAAATATAATTCTGTAATATTATTATCTTTAAGAAATACTATTTCATTAATTTGAAAACCTTTTTACATATTGTTGAACTAATTTCCGTAAATTTATAAACCAAAAAAGTTAAAACCTTTTTAAAATATGTGTACTAAAGAGCTCAAATTAAAAGCTGTGTTGTTATTTGTGTTGTATTTGAATTCTTTTTTTACAACAAATGTTTTTTTATAAATTTTTAAAAGTGGGTGGATAATTATTACTAAAATATATTATACAGACAGACCTGATTGAAAAAATCAATCCTTCGAGCCGGATTTGAACCAGCGACCTATGGATTTCTACTTCATTATTCACTCTACAGTCCACCGCTCTACCAACTGAGCTATCGAAGGTGCTGTTGAAGCCAAAAGAAATTTACTTTGAAAATTAAAAAAATATATGTATAATTAAAAAATCTTTGTATGTTTTTGTTTATGTACATTAGGATTACCCTGGAGAAAAGTGATAATTTTTTACACAGTCTTGGCTAGATATGTAGATACATATGTATATACGAGTGGTTGAAAAACTAACTGGCTATTTAACGATGTCTAATGAACTATTCGTTTTATACAAGTAGATTCACCACAAATTCTAGGATTTTTTCGACATTTGTTGATGAACAGATCAATTTTTACGTTTTTCGTATATTTATAAAAAATGAGAACAAATATTTTTCAAATTAATATTTTTTGTCACATACATAGCATAGGATCACCCTATTCAATAAAATTTATTGGCACTTTATAACAGCAAATCTTTTATGTCTTGAATAATTTGTGTCTACCTTTCACTTTTTTCATTGTCGATAGTTTTTATTGTTTTTAACAATTTATGACTTGAAAATCTACTTCATATTTTTGTAGCCAGCATAAAGATTAACTGAAAATGATAAGTAAAGACACAATAGATTTTATTGTTGTTAAAAGTTAGCCAACTTATGTTTTGTACACAAAAAACACACACAAGTACACAAAAATATATGAGATTAATAATGTATTATTTTCTATAACAGTGCTATACGTTCCATAGCACAATCGGTAGAGCGGTTGATCTTAGTGTTTTACAAGAAGTGGTGAAAAATTTGTCGTTGATTCGACTCCAGCTCGAAGTTATTAACTTGTCATAATTTTTTTTATATATTTCTAATATATTTTCTTTTTACAGTTCACTTTAAATTTTTTTATTAAAAAACAGGCCATATTTGAACACTTTAAAGTCCAAATTTTCTATTTATTTTCAACCGACCATTTTTGTAAAGAGTTGTATGCAATTGGGTCCCATATTTTTTTTTTTTTTTTTTTTTTTTTTTTTTTTGTTAGAAAAGTCAGGTTGTTCCCTGAAAATATTAATTATCTAAAAACACTTCCATTTGTAGACCGATTATCATAATTCTTTTTGTGTTGGAACGGCTTTCTGTTTTATGAAAATCGTACACGTTCATTTATGGGCTGATTTTCATTTTTTTTTTTTTTGTTCCCATAAAATCGTTACGCAAAAACAAGGGAAAATCTTCCTTATCTACCCTGAAGTCCTGACTATCGCATAACTCCGCTATTTATGGACCGCATTTCAAATTCCATTTTTTGTGTGCCCAACTTTGCTTACAGTTTGTTCCTATGAAAATTTTATGAAAATCGAGAGGTATGTTGTACCCTCGCTAATATTGATAATTCCATAACTTCTCAATATTAATTTTTATTACGTTTGCTTGCTGTTTGATTCCATTAAAAAATTCGGATGGTCAAGTTCCTCCCCCCCTGAATTATTGTTTATCGTATAACTTTTCCGATTTCTAAAATTGTTTTTACTTTTGTAATTCGAAAACAGTTTGACCCCATAACTTATTTTTTGTGAAATTGAGGAGAAAATTAGAAGTCATCCATTATAGTAAGCAATATTAATTGCTTAATTTGTTAGACATTGGGAGCGTTGAGCAGAAAAACCTACTACTAAACAGTTCAGATGTAGCAGCTTTTGATTTGATTAATTTTTCTGAACGATCTGCTCACTTTTTTTATCAAAAATATCAAAAAATTTTACTTTTCAATTAAAATTATTGAATTCTATTTTGTAAAAAGATTTTATAATATTTATTTTTGAATTTAAATGAATTAAAATTTAAAAATATATTATGAAATTTGATGCAAAAGTCAAACTGAACTAAAATATCGTAATTTGATAAAATGTATCGTACTTTTTCTTTGCTATCTAAAACAGTGATCGCTCAATCAACATGTCCGCTCATCGCTCAGTAATCAAAGCGTTCAGCAGATTGTTGAGCAACAGTTGTGTAGCAAACTGTGTCTGCTGAACGCACCCATTCTTATATAATTTTCTTATTGGAAAATGTTTAATATTTTAGATTCAATTTTTTGGTACCCCGTTGAAATGAAGTCGAGGCTTTGCATTTGAGTCGCCCATCGTCGTGAAAAGTGAAGTTATCGGTTTCACAGAAAATTATAAAATTTGAATATTATTGGAATTGCCATAATTGTTATTGGGTCATTTAAGACGAATAGGACTATTTGTGTTTCTCTTATGAGGTGTGGTTTGGATTATGGGGTAACACCGGAAAGTATTATTTGCCACATCACCCTGTAATAAGAGATAACAGCTTAACAACAAAATTGCGTGTAGTGTTTGACGCTTCTGCTAAAACAACAAATGGCAGGAGTTTAAACGATGTCATGTTCGTAGGACCCAAACTCCAAAAAGATCTTTTTGATATCATCATTAAATGGAGATTATGGAAATATGTAATAACAGCCGATATTGAGAAAATGTACCGCCAGATAAAACTGGAAGAAAGCGATCAAGCATATCGATATATATTATGGAGCACAAATAAAAACAACCCTGTAACAGAATATAAATTAACAACAGTTACATACGGCATGTCATCAGCACCATTTTTAGCAGTAAAATCTCTATTCTACATTAGTGATCACGGTTCAATTAAATACGAATCAATCAAGGAAATAATAAAAGAAGATTTATATATGGATGACCTAATAACAGGAGCAGATACTATTCAAAAATTTAAAAACATTCAGCACGAAATACAATCCCAGCTAAATAATTTTGGTTTTAACTTACGCAAATGGGTATCAAATGAAAAAGAAATTGTAAACCATCAGCGAGAAGCAATTGATAATATGATAATTCAATTTAAAGATAACAAAACTATAAAAACCTTGGGTCTGCAATGGGATCCAGCAAATGATGATTTCCAATTTAAGGTAAACTTTACACAAACTAATGTAATAACCAAGAGGCAAGCCCTGTCAGATGTAGCAAAAATTTTCGATCCTTTGGGCTGGATGTCTCCAGTAACAGTACTAGCAAAACTGTTCATTCAAAAATTATGGCTGCAGCAATCTACTTGGGACGAAGCATTACCAGACGAATTTCAGGACGAATGGCGTTAATTTTGCCAAAGTATAATCGATCTTCAAAAAATACGTATTCCAAGATGGGTAGAAACAACAAAAGGACATGAATTAGAAATTCACGGATTTTCAGATGCTTCTGAAAAAGCATATGCGGCGGTAGTGTATATAAAACAAAATACATCTATTAAGCTACTAGCGGCTAAAACTAAAATAAATCCGATCAAAAACAGAAAAACTCTACCCAAGTTAGAGTTATGTGCTGTTCATCTGCTAAGCAAGCTGCTGCAAAAAATAAGGTGTATTTTAAATCGACAATTTAGAATATATGCATGGAGTGATTAAACTATAACATTAAGTTGTATACAGAACAACAAAAATAAAGACAAAATAGTGAGAAACAAGCTAAACGAAATAAATGCAATCTTACCTCAAACGTCATGGAATCATATTAGCAGCAAAGATAATCCCGCAGATGTGGCATCAAGAGGAATTGCTCCAGAAAAACTATTACAACATAAGATGTGGTGGAACGGGCCATTATGGCTATCTAAAAGTAGTTTTCAAACTATGGAAGAAACATCATCAGAAAACATAATTATTACTGCTACAACAATGCAAAAACTAGACCATTTCATGATGCCATTACTAGTTTAAATATCAAGCTATACAAAATTAGAAAGAATAGTAGCATATGTGCAGCGGTTCGCTATAAAACAAAAGGAATTCGATAAAAAAAACCTTACCTAACAGTAAAAGAATTAGAGTTAGCTCATAAAACCATCATCAAATATCAGCAATACCTAGAGTTTGCTGAAGAAATTAATAGTATTAAAAACAACAAACAAATTAATATGAAAAGTAAATTGTCAACGCTAAACGCATTTTTAGACAACGATGGTATCCTAAGAGTTGGAGGAAGATTAGAGCGATCTGCGTTAACCTACAATCAAAAACATCCAATAATTCTTCATAAATCGAAATTAGTTCAACTATTGGTTGAACACATCCACAGAATAACATTACATGGAAGTATTCGAGTAATGGAATGCACATTAAGAAGACTTTACTGGATTATTGGAGCAAAACATATCATCAAGAAATGTATAAGATATTGTAGCAAATGTACACGATACAATCAACATACGAGAAATCAAATAATGGGTATCTTACCAAGATGTCGCGTAGCAGAATCCCATCCGTTTACTTATACTGGAGTTGACTACGCAGGGCCCTATCAAATAAGGTGTTCCAGGGGACGAGGTCAAAAGACGTTCAAAGGATACGTTGCTATATTCGTCTGTATGTCTACAAGGGCTATTCACTTAGAAGCAGTATCAGATATGACTACGGATTGTTTCCTGGCGGCGTTAAGACGATTTTTCAGCAGAAGAGGTATATGTAAAATCATTTACTCTGATAATGGTACTAATTTCGTTGGAGCATCAAGAAAGCTTGACAAAGACTTCAAAATAATAATGCAGAATAATGCAGAAGTAGCACCAATATTAGCAACGGAAAAAATAGAATGGAAATTTATTCCACCGGCAGCTCCTCACTTTGGAGGAATTTGGGAGGCTGGGGTTAAATCTATGAAATATCATTTGAACAGAGTAATTGGTGACGTAAAGCTAACGTACGAAGAAATAAGTACATTGTTAGCACAAGTTGAAGCGGTCCTGAATTCAAGACCATTATACGCCATTGGTAGCAGCCCAGAAGAAATCGCTACATTAACTCCAGGACATTTTCTAATTGGACATCAGATTATCGACATCGCTGAGCCAGAATGCGAGTCAACAGTATCTTCTCTCAATAAATGGAAGCTGATCCTAAAAATTAAACAGGATTTTTGGAAACGATAGAAGGAAGAATATCTGACAACATTACAACAGCGGTATAAATGGAAACACCCACAAGAAAACTTAGAAGAAAATATGGTAGTGTTAATAAAAAATGAGGTGACTCATCCTTGTAAATGGCCTTTGGGAAGAATAATAAAGGTAAACAAAGGAGAAGATGGTAAGTCACGGGTAGTAACATTAAAGGTTCAAAATGGAAGTATTAAACGTCCTATAAACAAGTTGTGCCCGCTCATGACTTCCAATATGTATGATTCTGTGGAGTATGCAAATCCTAAAAACAATATTACGAAAGTCAAGGCAATGAATATTGTGCAAAAAAAAAACAGATTACCAATTAAACAGTGGTTTTTCCTACTATTGCTTATGATAATGGCACAAGTACAAGCGGCGCCACAAAAACTGTATGGAACCATTGGAGCAACGGTATCTACAATTGACACTCAATCAGCAATATATTTTGATCACATCGGAAAACTAGACATGGTGAATTCCAAATGGAATCTAGTTATATACTACGACTTAAATTCATACTTTGAAGAAGTCATTAGAATTCAAACTTCATTAAAAGAATTGGAGAAGATCTGTCTAAAACTAAACCATTATGAAGAAATATGTAAACAAATGACAAACGCGATGAATCAAAGATATAATACTTTAAAAGGTAATAATGACTTGCTAATCAGCCGTGAAAGAACAAAAAGAGCTCCATTTGAATTTGTTGGATCTATCTACCATATACTTTTTGGAATGATGGATGCTGAGGATAGAGCAAAAATGGAGGAGAACATTAGAAACCTTTTGGATAACCAGGAAGATTTGGTGAAACTAGTGAAACAACAAACGTCTATTATAAATTCAACAGTAAATATAGTGAAGAAAACAAAAGATGAAGTCAATAATAACTTTCAAATTATGTCAAGACAGCTACAACAATTTTATGATAAAACATCAGAAACGCAAGATACCGAAAGACAAACATCTACGTTCCAAATACTCGTAACAAGGCTGTACATGATGATTGAAGATTGCGAAACCACACAAATGTCTATTATTAATTTACTTATCGATATTAATCATGGACATATCAATCCACAACTTCTTCAGCCCGCTCAGTTACAGCACGAATTAGTCAAAATTCAAAAGCAGTTACCAGAAAAACTTACTCTTCCAGGAGGAACTTCAGGAATTCCCCTAAAAGTAGTATACAATGCATTGATGGCTAAAGGAATGATACTAGACGGCAAATTAATAATCAAAGCGGAAATTCCTTTGTTGAATTCTGACTCATCAGATATATATAGAATAATACCTATTCCAGTAAGTAAAGAGAAAGCGACGATGATACCGATAATTGAAGCTGACTACATTATATACAATAATGGAAATAGTGTCTATACAATGATGTCTCAGACGGATTTAAGCAGCTGTAAACAAATTTATGAGAAATACATGTGCAACAAAAACTGGGCATGGATACCCGCTACAAATAAGGGATGTGAAATAGCAGCTTTAAAGGATATACGTAAGGCCGACTGTAAATTGAAGCAGATTGAGAATCAAAATCTTTCGTATAAACTCTGGGAAGAAAACAAATGGCTATATAAATTGAATGAAGACATGGGCATAGAGATTAATTGTGAAAAGGGTCTAATAAACTGGCTAAATTTACCAAAACAAGGCATTTTGACACTCAAATCTGGATGCAAAGCGAGCTCCCCACAAATCATCTTAGAATCTTCAAAACAATTAAATTCAAACACTGACTTTATACCCAAATACATCATGTGGCGCAAAAATATAAGTGAACTTACCTCTTGGCACACTAAACTACTAAAAGTTCACAGTTCTAACTTTACTCAATTCAACGACTTATCTGAACAGCTGGAAATGCTACAATCAACGAAGGTCGAGCTAAGACAATTGCGTTTCCATACTATCAGTGGACATTCATCTATAATCATTCTACTGGTAATATTAATTATTGCGTTAATCATTTTCATTAAAATTAGGTGCTGCAAGAAAAGGACAACAATACAAATAGACTTCACAGCTCCTTCAACACGTTCCGGCCGGCAGAATGTTCAAATATGAAGATGTGCATAGTTACAAAATATTAACTGTCTAGACTAACGGTCTATACTTAGTTGTGTGTTTATTTAGGATTTATAATTATCTTAGTTTATTGGTTCATTTTAATAAAGATTCAATATAAGTTGTTAGACCTAAGTAATTAGAAATATCGATAGTTGTCTGTCTTTTATCTTTGAAAATATCACTAATGAGATCTATGCTTGTAAACATTTATTGTTATAATAGCTAAAATAGTTTTAAGATTTCTAGTATATAAGGAAACATTTTAATAGAAATAATTCAGTACTAAAAAAGTATTCAAACGTAATTATTTACAGAAAGTATTACAGAACCACCATGACATTTTCTATATATTTTAATGTAAAAATTATTCTGTATAAGAAAATCGCGTATAAGAAAAAAACTGATATAAAGCTCTGTACAGACGGTTGTCAGATCTAACAATATTGTCAGATCTAACAATTTGCTGGCAATGTACTGACAATAAATAATTGCCAGCACAAGCTTTATTGTCAGTTCACACGGTTGTAAGAAAATTGTCAGAAAAGCTTTTAATTTATTGTCAGACAATAAATTTATCTAGCAACGTTGTAAGTCAATAAATTGTCTGTTTACACAGTTGTTAGATATAACAATAATTGCCAGATTCTCTCAGAGAGCATAAACACCATGAAATGTATAGAATACTTTTAAGAGAAAGAGAATACAGTCGGATTCGGCTAAGCGAAAATTTATGTTTTTCATTTCAGATTCATTTTAAAAACTTAAATATGTATAAGCTTGTAACTATATTTGAAAATAGTAAATAGTTAATTATATTTAATTGAAATGAGCAGTCGCTAAAAAGTATTTCGTTGCCAGTAAATTAATAATGTTTTCTTTTAAGTGGTGTTTGTTTTATATAAATTATCTTATTTCTAACCGAAATATGTTTCAATTAAACGGGGTTACTTTTAAGCGGATTTTTTTAAGCCATAGTAAATGCTTTGAAATTGATAGAAAAAACTAAATACAAATTTTTATTTTCAGTTAAGCAATCTTATCCGAATTCGACTGTAATAAAAGCTTTTGCTTGTTTATTTACTGACAATGAGAAAATTGTCAGATTCACAAAACTCAAACATCTGACAATGAAAAATTGTCTGACAATTACCTGGCAATGAAAGCGAATTGTATTCTCACGATTGTCAGATGTCTGACAATTTTTTGATATATTGTAGTATAACAATTTAATGACAATGGTTTTTCTGGCAATGTTGTCAGACAAAAATTGTTAGTTCAGACGGTTGTAAGAAATTTTGAACACATTTTACTGACAATATTGTTAGATCTGACAACCGTCTGTACAGAGCTTAAGACATATACATATTGCTATGCACCGATAATGAAAATACATATAAAAAACATTTGCTATAAGAAATTTTTTTACACGGCAATACTTTGATTTCAAACAAAAATATCCAACTAAGACCGTATGTATTTCCTTACACAAAATATCCAACTAAAGGTGCGGTCACATCTGTCAAACATTTGCCCAAAAAAGCGTAACCACTAAATACCAATGAAAAACTTTTTGATTTATGCATTTATTTATTAAGTTAAACAGCATCTAATAAGATAAGCTTCTATTAAATTTTCTATAAATTATATAGGAAACTGTACTGACACGTTCTGCTAAAAACTGATTGGATATAAATAATAATATGTATTTTCCAACATAAAAAAACTTTTAGTAATTTTGAATTTTCATTAATTCAATAAAACTGAACTTGAGCCTGATAATATTACTTTTCATATAGGAAACTGTTTAACGTAATAAACAGGTATCTAAATCAAAAGTTTTGTCATTAGTATTTAGTGGTTACGCTTTTTTGGGCAAATGTTTGACAGATGTGACCGTACCTTAAGCGTGTAAGTACATATGTACATGTGAATGTACAAACATACATATGCGGGTCTGTTCTAGAATCCGAATTCACTCGAAAGTGGATTACTTTAGCATTTTTGGTGTTCTGCAATTCAGATCCACATATTTTTATTAATAAAAACATGTGGATGTGAAATAAATTCTTTATTAATAAAAATATGTGGATCTGAATTGCAGAACACCAAAAATGCTAAAGTAATTCACTCGAAAGTGAATTCGGATTCTAGAAAAGACCCGATGTATTAGGTTTTTAGTTTTTCATTTCATTTAAAAGAAACAAATTTCATATAAGAAATAAGTTTCTTATAAAAAATAATTGCATAAAAGAAAAACACGCTTATAAGAAAATTTTTTGTTAAATTTTTTGAGTTTCTTATATCCGTTATGTACTGTATTTATTTTCTACTTGATGTTATGTCGCAGACATGGTGTCAGCATAAAAATGTAGGAAATTATTTGCAACATGATCCGAAAGAATTTATTTTGCATCTGGTAAATTAAAATTTAAAGATATGAAATAAAACTAATTCTGCTAGTTAGCAGAAGCTGATTTCTTAGAATATATGTACATAGATATGTACATACATACATACTTATTTATATACAAGTGTATGTATGTATGCTTGTACTCGTATATACATACTTACATACTTACTTACGTAATTGTTTTCCCTTAAATCTATAGTTTTTTATATTGTAAAAATTAGTATAAATTTTGCTTGTGCAATAGTATCTTGATATTTTTCATAATGAATATCGGTTATTTCACCATAATAATATTATTTACACAATCGAACGTACATATATACATATGTATGTATGTATATACGTATGTATGTTCATAAATATAATGTGCTTTTGTGTGTTAAAACAAAAACTATTTTTATCCAAATTTATTTCCCTTTTCGTATTCGTATTTATGTATATTTATTTGTATTTAAGAACATTGACACATTTTTGTTATATTTAATAAATTCACACTGCGTAAATAGTTCTAATTTAATTTTTAGAAACTTTTATTTGCTTTCATAAATTTTTAATTTTTTTTCACTTTTTATTTGTTAAACAATTTTGCTGAGATTTTTTTTATATATTTTTTATGAAACAAAGTTCTTAAATAGGGAAAGTGTTGTTTGTTAACTGTAGCAATATTCTCGCGTTAATAAATGACTAAAGTTGAACACAACAAAAACCCTATAGAATAATTATAATTTATTTTTTTTATTTAATAGACCACCTCATTTTAACACGAAACTACCTAAATTAAACATGAAGAACTGTTGGTGCACAATTGTGGAGAAAAGAGAGACCAAAACAAGGAATATAGAAAGTCAGCTGTTGTGTTCACCTGCTTGTACGCAAAAGTAGTAGAACTAATGTAGCGATTTTTGTAAAACTTTTCCTAGATTTATATAAGATTCAGTTTTATGCAGTAACGGTATTCCATATTTATCACATAAAATTACCAAAACTCCCAACTTTGTCATATATGTATGTAAAAAACGATGTTATCACGTGTTATTACCAATTTCATATAAATATATAAAAACTCAACCTACCACGTTGAAATGAAAGAGACAGAATACATAATTACACAAGATTTTATATCCTTCTCAAAATAAGTAATTAATTTAACATAACTCTACTTACGCAATGCATAGTGCCAAAAGTAGTGAGGAAGGTATAGGTTAGAGAAGATGGATGGCTAATATGTAGAATAAGACTAAATTCTTTTACAGCTCTGCATGGCGCGTTTTGTTAACTTTAGATCGGTTTTACAGCGCTTCTGGTGTTAAATAAATGCATTTTTTTATTCCGAAAACAGCGTTACGTAAGATGTGAATAGACATTTATGGTGTTGAGATTGACTTGCATTCGAATTTAAGGACACTCGATAGTATCTAAGAAAAAAACGCTCTTTTGGTAACACTATACCAGTAAGAAGGAATAACGGTAAAAGGATAACAAAAATTAACAACAAATGGTACTGATAAATCAATACATATTTCTAATAGAGTTAATAGCAACTGCATAACCTTATATGAGGTCGTTACAATTAAATATGTTATTACATACACAGAAATTCAGTGATATCAAGGGTTCATAAGCTATACAATGTCATGAAAAATAAAACTGGAATGGTGTATCCGTTTGTGAACTAAAACACTTGCTAATTGACCTTTTGAAAAATTTATATGTACAAGAAAATAAAATAACCCGCAGTTCGCAGCTATTAATTTGCCAAAAAAAATTAGCACTATATGAAAATAATATCGTTTTGTTAACAAATTGTAAAAGTATTTAGCATTTTGGGTCTAAATAGTAATTTTGATTTTGGACAGTTGACGAACAGAGCCATCTAATTTTCAATTAAAAACAGAACTTTAATACAATGTGTCCGCCGGGAAGGTATACTACTTTGTTTTGCCGCCATTTTGGTAAACATTAGTCTTGACAGTTCATATTTCGCAGTCGTGAAGTAGACACATGGCAAATTTAGTATGGAAAAATATTTGATAAACCAACGTGTTTTAATCGTTAAAACATTTTATCAAAATCAATCATCGATTACTGTGACGATGAGAAAGATATTGATTGGCGTCCACGGTCGCCTGATTTGACTGCTCCGGACTTCTTTTTGTGGGTATATCTGAAAAACCAGAAACGCTTGAGCAAATCAAAAAAAATATACGGGATGAAATTAATGAAATACCAGGTGAAATGAGTGAGAATGTAATGAAAAATGTGCTCAAAAGGGCTCGCATTTGTGAGGCTAACAGAGGCGGACATTTATCTGATATTGTATTCCATACATAATTGCCGATATTAAATAAAATATTTATCAATATAAGATCCATTCTCTTTCATTTAATCAAAAATTAAACAAAGTAGTATACCTTCCCAGCGGACACCCTGTATAAGAGTAAATTAGTTTTTGTCTTAGATTTTATTCTAACTATTGTATCAGAAAATTTCTTAAACGTGCAGTAGTCCAACACAAGTGCCATAAAATCCACACATAAAAAATTGTGTTCAATATATTTCATTTTAACCGTTCTTACCTGTCAAAACGCAACCCTACATTAATACTTCTTGCACAGACCTTTTAAATGGACCATGACCGTTGTTAACAGTTTTGCTTTACAACGCCAGCGCTATCTATTGCAAAAGGACGCGATTTGTAGTAAGCAAGTAATCATTGCGGGTTGTCAAGCTAAATAGAACCCGGTATTCGGCAACTAACGAATGTCAAATCAAAATAGATAAAACAAACCCAAATGTCAAATGCGTTTTCCCTTTGAGGGAGGTGTTGAATAATTTTTCAATTAACTTGATTTTGTGATTTAAATCAGTTAAAATGTAATAAAAATAGACAACAGGGTTAAACAACTTTAATATTTATCTGTTGAAAAATAATTTGAAAAACAAAAAGGCCAAATTGTGTGCAAAAAAGAAAAATCTCTTGTTTTTTTTTGTGTATGTACGAAAGAAATAGGAACAACTTTAACACACAAATAAAAACGAAATGGTATCGGAAATGGCCATAAATTAGACGATGGAATAACAGTTTCTATCGAGATTAAAAAAATTCCGCATTGTGGTGGAAGATATCAATGGAAATTTGTAGTTAAACGCGCAAATAAAACAAAATATAAAAAGAGTTATTTGAGAAGAGCCGGGAAATTCTGAAAACATGTCTTCAGCAGTAGATATACAAATAGTGTCAGCTCCTAATCTGGCTAAAATTGAAAACTTTTTAAAGGATCCTTCCTATAGAGAGACCATCGAGTATAGTGCAAATTTTAATACACGGCTGTGTATTGAAAGACGTCTTCGATTGCCTTTTCTGGATCCTCAAACTGGTGTAGCACAAAATCATTCCCATCTGTTTATGGATAAGAAACAACGTATGCCTGGCTTCAGGCAGGGCCAAATTTATACTTATCCTGCTACGAGGTGGCGTAAAAGCAGACGTCAATATTTAAGCAAAATGTACAAGTGAGCTAACAATTATTTTAATATATTTTTAAATAATTTATAAGAATAGTGGATGAAGTAAATATTACAAAATCAAAATATTACAAAAATTAAGCAAAAGAGTTCAATTTAAAATATTCACAGTACGGTTTACGAATATTCATTCGTGGTACGCGCCGCTCGTCTTTGGAACCAATTACCAAGGAACTTGCGTTGCTTTACTATACAAAGACCTACATTTGCGCGGAGACTAATTTTATATCTAAAAACGCCGAATGTCTAGTTTTGGGCAAATACCAAAATCCCCTTAAATATTCATAATTTCTTAAACTTCTTACGGCTAAATGACAAATTCGTACATATCTTTTAAACATTTTATGGAATAGTAAAATAGAATCATACACATGTGTGCATATGTTATACATACATACATGTGCGTGCGTATAAGTCTTTATTTAAGATTAAGTTTATAGATCTCATTTTTTAAAATACATATGTGTCTATTTTTATTCCTTATCAAAATTTTACATTTATTTGAGCATGTACTCAAGTATTTATGTTTCAAATTTTATTTATTTGTTGCGGGTTAGCAATATCTAGATATATATTTCGTTGGTAGCTATACCAATTCATCAGTAGATGTTTTACCCTTTATGTTTAAAAAATTCCAAAGCTCATCTATTTATACAAAAACTCACAAATATATTTTTTGTGAATTACAAAGCATAAAAATAGCCGTTAAAAAATTTTTTTTTTCATTTTTTTTTGTAACGGGGAGATTTGCTTTTCATTTTTGCCTTATAAAATACTTTTAATGGCAACCAGCGTTTGTCTAATTGTATAGGTGTAGAAAAGTAAACACATTCATAATGGAAAATTATTGTTGTTTGTGTTTGAAAAAATTTTTTTAAAGGCTATTTTTATGCTTTGTAATTCACAAAAAATATATTTGTGAGTTTTTGTATAAATAGATGAGCTTTGGAATTTTTTAAACATAAAGGGTAAAACATCTACTGATGAATTGGTATAGCTACCAACGAAATATATATCTAGATATTGCTAACCCGCAACAAATAAATAAAATTGTATTCCTTATCTCTATTTTTATACAGATAAAGTTGTTTTTATTATTGTTTATGTTATGGTTCATAGTATATGTATATTTTAACGTTGTAATATTTTTTATTGGCCAATAGGCTACATATGTACATATATTACATTAATGAATAAATAAATAAATAAATGAAATAAAACTGTGCAATATCGATATTAATCGTTTAGTGATAAAATGTTAAGTACGTCTAGTTAAGTTTCAATTAAAATCATTGAAAATATTTACGATTTTTTTACAGATTTCCGGATCGTCCTTTCCAGGCTTTACGTAAAGATCATGAGGCTTTATTAGCCAGCACTACGGGAACTGGAGCTGCTGGCACAGCTTCGCCTACTGTTTCGATTAACATACAGCAAGATCCCGAATTGAATAGTTCACTAATAGAAGAATCATCTTCTTTAGGAGCAGCTGGTGGTGATACTTCGGATAGTAAAGACAGCCAACAGCAGCTGCAACATTCACAACAGCAATCAGGAAATCAGCATCATCAATTGAAAGAAGACCTGCCTAAGGAATGGTTTTACGATGATATTGATATCAATGATAACGACTCGATAGAAGAACCAAAGTCACCTGCCGATGATGAATACGACTATGATCCACGCTATGGCACTAAGAAGCGAAGAAAGCGGGGTCGTGGCAAGAAGGCTACCCTAACACCGGGAGAAGGCGGTGGTCCTGGTCCGGGACGTCGCCGTACTGGTGCTGGACGTGGCCGCTCGCCTGCAAGTGCTGTAGCAACGGCTGGTCTTGCTGATACTTCCTTATCAGCATTAGATTCTGTAGATGGTGGAATCGCTGGCAGCTCCACAGATGTCACTGCTACACCCACAACAACAACTACTACGGGTAGACGTGCTCGAGGTACTGGTACTCGTGGTAGACGCCGTACTAAGGGGGTTAGTGCAGGCCATTGTAATCCTCCAAGTCCTGGTAATGCTGAACCTCCCTCCTTTGAATCAGCTGCTGCCGCTGTAGGTGTCCTGGATAGTCTTCAACCGGTAGTTGAAGATCATAGTGCAGATTTGCGTAATTATCGTAAATATTTGTAAGTTTTTATTTTCATATTTTAGTTTTTCAAGTTTTTAAATTGAGTTTGACTTTGTTTTCTTTTTATAAAACATTTGGGGGACTTTCTAAACGAAAGTTGCAAAACATATTTTAAATACATAGTTAGTAAACGTAAAGTTGATATATTTTGGAAATTCCTAATGTTCCTCATTGTTTCGTAAGTGAGTTTGATGTAATGCAGGGCTGCTTTTAAAGCATGATATGATATTGTATTTTTTACGAAAAATCCTTGCAACTTGCGTTTAGAAAGTCGGCCTTTGTTTTCTTTTTCATTGTTAACATTCAATTAAAAAATTGTTTTAAATGGTTAGTTATTATATTCTTAAACAAATAATAGTTGAAAATAGTTATGCACTAATATAATTTTATTTTTTTATGAACCAAAAATTTTAGAATTACGGATTTTAAAAAATTATTTAAAGCTTTCGAAATGTTATCAAAATATTTCTTATTCTAAATAGGATCTCCAAAATTAAAAAAAAAAACTTTCGCGGAAAACTAAAAAAAGAAATAATTCTCTTGTTTTAACTTTAGAAAATTATTAATTCATTCACTTTAAGGAAGGAAGCTTCTAAGCCAAAAAGGCGATGTTATTAGTTGTTTTGTTCTTGAAATTATAAAACACATCTATGTGCTACTCTATAAATTGTCCAATAGCATTAATAGTGTTTAGTTGTAAATTTCAATAACTCCTAATGATTCGATTTTCTATGTCACAGATTCCCAAACTAAGTACAGTTTTATGAGCAGGAAATAAACATTAGGTAATATAAGAGGTTCATGTATGCTTTCTGTGTAAAAAAAAGCTTGGTGGCAAAAAATTTCTATTAAATATAAATTAGAGATTTTTGAATGCAAAAAAAAATTTACTTCAATAATAGTGATGAACATCCATGTCACAGAACTCAATTATGATCGAAGCCGGATTCAATTACCGAAATTGAGTTTTTAGAAAACAAAAAACGAAAATTTTGTTTCTAATCAAAAAAAACCCCTTTTTTAAAAGTCAAAATATATTTGGCAATGAATTTTTCTATTAACTTCATTCGTAGTAAACAATAAAACACATGCACACTTTTAGGAGCATAAGTAAAATAGGTTTTGCATGCTAATACAAAAAAGCTACAAAAACAATTTAAACAAACGCTTAAAAAAACTTTTTTTAATATAAAATGGAAATACAAATTAAACGGAATCTGCAGACTGCAAATCAAAAACGACCGTAATACAGTTACGAAGTAGAAACCATTCCGATCAGAATGTGTGACCGTCCCTATACATAATAGCTTTAGGGCTAGTAAATTATTTTAAAGCTTCCTTTTCACTTAAAACTTCATCAGCATTCCAAAATTCCATTTCAATGGTTATTTTCCATAACTATTTTAAATTACAAATATTTCTTTTCAATAAAGTTTGAGAGGTTAAAACAGACAAATAGAAAACATGATCAAAGATTAAATTGAATTATATTGCTAATCGTCTCGTCATCTAATAGTTTAGCTCATTATATTTTATATAAAAATAATTGAGTAAAATCTCTGAAATCAGGGCTTATTGTGAAAAAGAGACGACAATCAATTTTAACTGCCTGATGGCCCACTATGGAGAAAGAATGTTTCTTTCGTACAAATTAAATTTAAAACAAATTTTAATTTATTTGTTTTATTAAGGGTTTTCCTACGGGCAATTTATGGTCAATAATTTGATTCTAAATATAAATAAAAATTATACAATTTATACTTATAGATCGGCCTTTTTCTGTTTTTGACACACAGGAAACATTTTATACTAACAAAATGCCTGTTGTTTTTGCGATGTTGTAATTGTTTTACCTTTATTTATTATATATACCATGTTACCATCCTTACCCAGTGTTTACACCTGACATTATTGTCATGATAACAACTTTATTTCACTAATCCAAAACCTTTCCACAAAAAAAAAAACAATAAAACATGACAAAAATGGATAACGATCATGAAACATGCATAATTTTTACATTAGTGTATCATTGGAGATGATACGTTTTTGCGGGAATTTAAATAAATTGCTTACCATTAAAATGGTGGCATAGAACCCATGAATTTTCGCTGATTCGAAGAAGATGAAAACAAAATTTGTTTATAAGTTGATATTAGTCCAGTGCATGCTCCCGGATTTTAAAGCTTTTTGGCATTGCAATTTTCATCACTTCATCAATAATGAATTCGAATTTAAGAAATCGCTAAATACCAATTCTTCCGCAACCAACTACTGAAAATGAACTACTTACTTTTAAACCATTTTAAACTTTTGCTATTTTTTTAGATTTTAGAAATAAATCTACTTTATTAAAAGTAAAACAAACAAAACCATATTATGAATTAAAAATATAAATCCTTTAATATAATTTTATGTTAACCAAAAAAAAATAATCCCAAATAGGATTTAAATTTTATGTTGTTTTCGTTCTTAAATAAAATAATCTCAAGAAGAAGAACTTATTCGGTTCTTCTTTTAAAAAAAACACAATAGACAATTTAATTATTATTATCATTATTTTATTAAACATAAATGCTGTATTTTATTAATTCTTTAATTCTAAAATGTATTTGTACATATTAAAGGTTTCATTAAAACTATTATTATTCGTTTATTCGTAATAATAATAATATAAAAATATTATTATAATATATTTTTTTATATCTACTTATAAATATAAATTTAAAAATAAATATACATATATAATTTATCCTGGGGTTATTGCAAATCATATATATTAGTTTTAGTTTATTAATTTTATAAATATTCATTTTTTTAAATATCTTTTTATGTTACTTAAAATTTTATAAAAATTAAATTTCCAAAAAAAAAAATTTAAACTTATTAACGATTTTTAAAATAATAAATCATATCTATGTAAATTTCAAATATTTTAAATTAATATATGTTTTTATGGATAATATTTCTTTATTGACGTCATACTTTATTTTAAAGATGAGATTTAGGAAGATGAACGAATCGCTTCTACAAATCCAAATTACTAATTAATCTGCAGGAGCATTACGTGCCTACTCATGCCTGATTTTTTTTTTTTTTTGGTGTTTGTTTAGATTTTGTTCAAACAAAGATTTAAAACAAGATTGAAAAAGTATACGAGATTAATACGTTAAAATTCTTTTTTGTACATAATCGTCTTCTTTTGTACATAATCGTACACTAAATTTTCTAAAATGTTCACCCACAACCCGGTAAAGTCTGGAAATCAGTTTTATATTACATATTTTTATTTTTTGTGCAAATTTTTTATCACTGCATTAACTTGGCTCGAATCTGTACTTAAAATTTGCGATAAAGAGAAAAAATACTAGAAAAACTCAAGATATTTTGTTGTTTATAATATTTAAACAATATTATTAACGTAAATTTAAAAAAAAATATATAAAATTTTATTCGAGCAAGTACTCAAGAATTTATATTAAAAAAATGAACTATTATCTATAAGCATTTCTTTGGTGAATAAATAACACCTAATTTATCAGTAAATCTTAAAAGTTTTCACACTCATTTGCTTATGCACAAACTTCCAAGTAAGAAATGAGAATTACTAAAGCACAAGCACAATAGTTAAAAAACTTCCACAAACAAGCTTTATACAATTAGTCTTCCTTTGGTTGACAATGAAAGTATTTATAGAGCAAAAGAAAAAATAAAACTCTCGTTTAAAAATTAAAACCGTTTATTCGAGCAAAAGATGAGGCAGCACAATCATTTCTAACAATAAACGTAAAAGTGATATTGGATGAAGCAGCATATTAACTAGTTGTACTCAGAGTTTTTACCTTCCTGGTGGAGTGAATAGTTCTAATGCTCAGCAAGAGAACTATCCACTCAAGTATAATATGCGAAAATCTGAGAGAAGATGGTGAACTACGAGTAGATAGTGAGTGATATAATTTCAAAGTGAGAAAACTCGATCGATTGAACACGTTATCGAAAGCCACGATTAGAATCCTGATATCCCATTTATTACATCTGTTAAGGACGATCAACTCCTAAGAAGTAACTGTTATTCACTTATGATTTCCTAACAGCAAATTCCTAACCTATTTCTAAAATTAAAATGCATATTTGAGTTTAAATATACACAACAGTCGTTTTCTTTTAAACGCAAAATCATCATTGTGACAATTATTAAGTGGATTTTTCAAAATACTTTATCTATTTATATATAGTTTTGTGTCATATTAAAAATATAATTTTTAACTAAAATATAAATTTATAGGAATGCGCTTATGCACCTCAATAGATTTGTCATCAATGGCTGCCAAAAAATTTATTGCAAATTTTAGCTTTTCTTAAATCTCAAATTGCATTGTGAATGTTTTATAAATTTATTTGTCTCGCAGATGAAAAAATTCATACGAGTTTATAATTTTAAATGCAATATTTGCCTCTAAATGAAAAATCTATTGATGATTAATATGGCAGATATTTTCAAAAAATACTCTACCTTTTTTCACACACAATCTTGGTAATGTGTTGCAATTATCGAACAACATATGAGTACTTTTGAATCAAAAACTACTTATCGACCGAATTACTTTAGAGTAGGTAACACCATCAACTACTTATTTATATGAAAATATAAAGAAAATAGTTGTTATTTTTCATTGTTTACCTGCTTCCTATAACCGCTTACACCAAATCATCAGTAGACTTGAAGCACATTTTGAAAAGCTGCAAAACACCTTGGCTTATGTAGCAACTTTCAAAAATCGATTGAGAATTATAAGAGAATGAGCGTATTAGTTTTTGAAACTTTTGCAAAATACAAAAGAAACTATTTTTATACGATATAAATCTGTTTGGGTTTTCGCAAAAAAAATGTATACAATTAAAAATTTATTACAATACCGGTAAAATGAGAAATTTCTGTTACTAGATAATTGTCTGAACCTTTTTGCTTGTTAAAGTAAAAACTTCTAATTTACTATTAGAACGTCTCTGTAATAGATGATAAACGTTTCAAATTTCCTGGACATACAAACGGAAAAAAATTAGAAGTTACTAATTTCATCCCAATTTTTGAAAATTATTCTTAATAAAACCAAGACTATGAATCCAAAAACAAAACAAGAAAAACCGAAACCCTTCTTGGGGCGATTCTGTTTCCAAAAAATTAGATACCGTGTCATTAGTTTTTAGTCAGAACATCCCGGTAAAGTACGAAATTTGTATTTTCTAACATCAAGAAACATTTTTCAGAATTTCTATAAACGGCAGTGGCGCCAAATGACAACCATTTTGAACTTAAATTAATCAACTTATTCCAAATTTTAGATAATTTTTTTTTGTTTTGAGTTTAGATATTATAGTTGAGAACAAAATTTACATTTTTATTTTCCTAATTTAGCTCAAAATTTTTAAAAATAAAAATTAGAGGCGACATTATATTCACATGTAATTCATACAAACTAAAGAGTGAGTGACTTGTTCTGAATTCCTCAATGTTCACATGCCGCAACCAAGCAGCAGCATTGAAACAAAATAAATCTTTCTTTATTTTATTTTTTGTTGTTTCATTTAAATACTTTACAAAATGTGAATAGACTTTGGATTTAAAAATATATTGCATTTGTACACACGGGAATCTGGTGTGTTAAAAATAAATGAAGATAAAAAGAAAACAACTCTTTTCAGAACGAACCTATTCTATTTAGAACAGGAAAGAAATTAAAGAAATTTAAGTATATCCACTAAAAAAACATTCGTTCTCATTTTGAGAAAAAAAATATTTTGTTGAAAATTGCATAAAGCAATGAGATTTGTCTGAAATGCACACGTTCCATCATCGCACGTTACCGGTGTGCTGCATCGCTGTTGGATTTGCTTTATTGCATATTTGATGGCGGCGGCGGCGGCGTCTCTAAGTGATTTAGCAACGCCATCCGCATTTTTATATGTGTTTTCTTCTTTATAAACCTACATACTTACATACATTCATACATACATATTAAACAAAATGTTGGGGGTTAAAATGATTTCATCAAGACGTTTGCTACACAAAAAAATGTGTTGAAAGAAAAACGTAAGGAATATTTTTGACCACTACATTCCTTTGAGAATCAAAAGACAGATTCGTTGCAGCTGTGTGTTCCATTTATTTACCCGTGCCTAAGCGCAATGTTCTTTGCATAATTGATCAGTGGTGCAGTTCCTTGCACACTACTACATATTTCCACATCTCTCCACCACAGTTCACATTAGTACTAATTTTGTAATTTTTTACATTAACAAAGTTAATTGCTTGAAACTTGTAAGTTGTGAACTAAAACTAATTTATAAAATTTGTTTATTTAATTGTTGGTCAAATTTTCCAATATAAGAAGAATTATGAACTTCAGTTGAGGACAGCAGTTATCCTATTTTTAAGATTTTATGAACTCTTACGGAGTACATTATTTCCTAAAATAGCATAAAAATTCATTCGTATAACAAAATTTCATTAAACCTTCCCGTGAAGGGAAAATTACCTCCTCGCCTTATGTACTCCAATGGGTTTTCAGATTGCTAATTTATTGTTGGGTATTCAAGAGTCGCCGCGATCCTAGTTATCCAACCATTCTTAGCTCTTTCAGTTCGCAAATGTGTTTCTATATATTATTATTATTAAGCGAGCGATTTTAGAAAATGTTTTTAGTATTTTAATGTATTTACGAGTACATGTTTCTATTTAAAAATGAGTGATATTTTTCGTTTTGTAAATTCCATTTCCTATTGCTGATGTTGTTGTTACAATTGTTGTAAAGATGATCTGTTTCAAAGTCATTCACACTTTTGAAATTCTTGATGATCAGCAGCATCATCGTCATTTATGAGATTTTGTGTTTAAATATATTTGAAAATTATTTTCTCTTCTCTGGTTAGAATGTCTCAATTAAATTAAGTATTTTTATAGTTGCTTTGCATATTTTTCTTAAATTTATACGCTTTTTTATGTTCTGAAATCATATTAATGGATATTTTGACATACTTACATGAATTTTTAATTGTTTATTAAATGTTTTATATAAAAATTATGATTTACATTATCTAATGTCAGGTAATCATCGAACAATGTACAGTGTCATGTACAATATACACAAAATTTGAAGCAATAACTGAGAAGCTTCTATCGCGGGCTTTAAGGCGACCGAATCAAGAAATTTCGAAACGTTTGTTTCTTAAGTCATTTGTTTTTGAAACGAAAAAACCTGACACTAAGTTTGTTGTTTAAGTCTTTTGTTTTTTAAAGTATTTAAATCGCCCAATGTATGTTCTCCCCTAAAGTATGCTATTGATTTTGATTTCATTAACATACAGTATTGCCAGAAAAACAACGGAGTTATTAAACAAAACGTAATAATATAATTGCATAAGTTCCCGAGTGCCACATGTCTTTTATTTTTTTTTTAATTTTGATACATATATAGAGAGATCTTTATCTAAAAGTACACAACATATTTGTTTTTTTAACTCGGTACAGGAGGGGGTAGGCGGCAACATTTGATGGAACTTAAAAAAGGATAGATCTGCATTCAATTGATAATGCGGCCTTATCATTATATAATCTTGAAATCTAGTATCAGGAAGCGGTGGGGGCTAATAACTGACTGATTCTAATGAAACTTAAAACATATATGAGTACATACAGGTCAACGTCCAGAAGGACACAAAAAATAATATCAGCTCAATTTTAAATATTAACGGTGAATGGAGTAAAACCTCGACAGAATTTTTCCCTCTTGTTCATATTTAGAATTCCTACTTTTTCCCTGGGAAAAAATCCCATTTTCAAAGTTTGTTTAGAATAAGGAAAAATAGTAAAGAGAGAAAATTCCCGAGGAGATTATATTTATGTACGAGTATGTGTAAATTTTTTTAAATTTTATCTAAAAATAAAAGAAATTCCTAAAAATTCATTAACTCTCGCCATTGTGCGTCTGATGCTTATCTCAGATCAAAAGTTCACTTGAGATTTTTACTTTATTGATGTTTTTAAACGCGAAACAGATTTTAGCAAAAAAATTAAAAGAGATCAAATAAATTTAAGTTCAGGGCCAATAATTAGTTTGCAGTGAATTAGACAAAATGTTTTGTTTTTTTTTTAAATTTCAACTATTCACTTGACATTTGAAAAGAATTAGAATTTTGTTAAAATATTTAAAAGAAATTGAAAATAAAAAGCGAAATATTTGCAATACAAGTTCAATAATCTGCAAACGTGATTTTGTTTTCATTTGCAACGGATGAATTTTACAATTTTCATTTTCATTTTATTCGAAAGAATTTCTACGGTACACAATCGTTGATGTTCGATACAATACAATACAAAAAAAAAACTGATCTGAAAAATGTATTCACTCACTCAATGCTAATTAAAGGAAACACATGAAATTCTCTTTTCCAACAATTCCAAATAAACTTCTTGATGGCTGAAACCGTAACGAAATGTTGTATTATTTTAAAATCTTTGTGGTATTTTAAGAATTTCATATGAAAATATATAAGATTTTGCTCGTGGCTACGTTTTTAATGCACTCACACACATTTATACACACTTTTCTATATTATTCAGTTGCGTCTCTCAATTTAAAATCTTTCATATTTGATTTAAGAGTCTTAAAAGAATGAAATAAATTTTCAACGGAAACAAATCAACGGAAAATTTAACAGTTAAGCTACGTTCACATTTATCAAATATTTGCCCAAAAAAACGTAACCAATAGTTTTGCTTAGGGATAGTGTCATTTAACACGATTTTTATATTACAAAATAAAATTAATTCTTCTCCAAAAGAGTATTTTTATACAGTTTTTAAAAAATTCGAACCCAAAATTAAAAAAATATTGGAGTTAAAGGAAATAAATTATTAGTTTTTTTCTTGGTTACGTTTTTTTCGACATATATTTGATAAATGTGAACGTAGCTTTAGTCTCGAAACATCAGTTCAACCTTCCATGTAGTCTAATTTTTCTTTGTCTGTTCAATTATTACGTGTTTCTATATTTTCCTTTCCAATTAAAAAAAATAATAATGCAATTTCAAAATTATAAGCCTGAAATTATATTGTTGCAATCAAAAGACAGCACCAACTGTGTTTTTTCAGTATATTTTTATTTATTAATTAAAAAGGCTTGTGGCACTCGGGCACTGCGCTGTAAAGCTTTGGCCCAGTATTTTTTATCAACTTATGCAATTAATTATATTATTACGTTTTGTTTAATAACTCCGTTGTTTTTCTGGCAATACTGTATGTTAATGAAATCAAAATCTGTAGCATGAACATACATTGGGCGATTTAAATACTTAACAACACAAAAGACTTAAGAAACAAACTTAGTGCCATGTTTTTTCGTTTCCAAAACAAATGAAAGATTTTTTCCAGGTTTTTTCGTTTCAAAAACAAAAGACTTAATTAATAAACAAACGTTTAAAAATTTCTTGATTCGGTTGCCTCAAAGTCCGCGATAGACGCTATGCAATAGCTTAAAAAAAATTTTCGGCATTAAAAAATGTCAAATATAATATTATATTGCAATCCTTTTTAATTGGACATTTATATTATTGTAAGTAAATAATGTACGGTGAAAAAACTTTTCAAAATATCGTACATATAATGTTTTTTAAAAATTTTAAATAGACGAAATCCCTGAAGAAGTCAACAAACAATTGACGAAACGTTGGGTAAAAAATGTAATAAAGGTGTTTTATTAACATTAAGTACGTTAGCTTAAAGAATAAAAACATCAATATCAATAAACATCATTCAGTTCGACTAAAAATTCATATATTAATTGATGAAGACATTCCTTTAAGCAACTGCTTATTTATGAAGTGCATAAATTATTTTGCGTTTTAATTATTTTTGTTTGTTGTTGCTTTATGAATCGATTGTAGTGTTAAGTATCTTGTTCCGGTTGTTGACTGTAATAAAGTGTAAAGGCGGTTTGTAATTACGTGTTTTGATGGGTCTGTAAAATATCTTGATTCTTTTTTTTTTTAACAAATTTATACATATTGTTGTTTGTTTGCTGTGTGTTGTTTTATTTTTTTTTTTGTAAACGACAGCCAACCACTAAAATAGCAGAAATTAAGATTTGTATTTTTTTGCAAAGAAATCTTAGTATTTAAAATAAAAGAGGGGGATTATAGTTTTGAGTCTGTTTGCTTTTATTTTAGAGTAGAACAACTAAACTTTATATTTTTGTCTAGCCGGACATGCCTTCAACACTTTTTAACGAGAAGGCGCCAGTTCAAACACACGATACTGAATTACTGACTATGATAGTATTTACACTATGCAACTTTGTTGCATGTAATTTTTATTTTAAGTGAGAGTAATCTATAATTGAAGATTCAATAATAATAAAATTATCAGAAAAACAAATATTTCGTTTCTCTCTTTTACACTGAACAAAAGGGAGTTGCAACAAAATGCATAGTGTAAATGGCGTCTTTATTATATTTTTTAATTATTTCTTTTTATATAATATTTTTTTTTATATTATTATATTATTTATATATTTTTTTTTAATATATTTTTTTCTTATTTTAACGTATTATGCTTAGTAATGAAAAAATAGAGGACTTATGTATTTAATTCAAGTATGTCTTACATATTCAGAGAATTTTTCCTCTTTGCATTCCTCCTATTATTGCTTGCAATTTATCTCACGGAATTCTGTCCCATTCTAATCATATTAATTAATATGTCCTAAAGACAATTTTTAGCATAATTTATACATTCTATTTATAAATAAAAGAACTTATTTAACTGGTTTAACTTCATGTTGATGATTTTCTTTTATTGTTAATGAATTTTTAAATACATATTTTTCTTTAAGGCAACAAAAACCACTTTCTAATTAGCAATAAAATTTAAATCAATTTTAGTTCAAGATGTATGAAATATTTGCAATGCGCGATAATTTAGTGATTTAAATAATGGATTACAGCTGGTAGTTACATGACACCCGCTTAAATCTAAAACGACAACATTCACAATAGTAAAAGATGTACTTAAACATGGAAAGGGTTATTGTGACTAGTTCAGTTCTATTTTATTTATAGTTAATTCAGGGTATTATTGGTAAAACTAATGAAACTTTTTACATAATGAAATCTGTGAAATATTAATAACCCGTCTTTAGAGTTGATAATTAAATAATAAATAAATAAATAAATGCCTTCATTAAAAATTTAAAAAGGAGAAGAATGTTGCTAAAAAAATAAAGGTGGCAATACCTAATGCAAACATGGCATCAGTGTACGCTTTAAACAACAGCAATCAACGACGGCTTAAAGCCGTTAAGAATGAAAGTAAACAAATCCATGGGATATTAACACACAACGAAATGATTGTTTAATAATTAAACCAAATACCAAAATACGTATTAAAACGAATAAAACATTACAAAAACTAAATGGTGTTTTATATATGATTCTGTCTGCTACTGTCAAAATATTATATAAGTTTTTTTTAGCTTTCTTTCACACTGATTTTCTCACAACAACAATTTGTTAAAAATTTGACAGAGGCACGCAAAATTTATGTAATCAGCTGTGGCAATAACACAACTTGATTAGTAACAGTACCTGGCTAAAAACATTAAACTTTGTTGTAAATAATTCTTATTAGATATTTCTAATTGTAGATTTTATTTGGCTGTAAATCGCTTGCTTAAACACACACCCAAACGTGTGCATCATGTAAATATCATGTAACCATAACGCCGTTGTAATAAAAACACAGTCTTCTTTGCGCCGTAGGTGCAAACAGCGTTTGTAGACTTCGTACTATTGCATTGTTGCTTTGTGTTAAAACGTCAGTAAATTTTTAAAAGTCGAGTAAAGAGGTTCCATATCTGCGCATGTTGTTGTTTTCAAAATACCCAAAAGAGTTTTCAATCTGTGTGTGTTTTTTTTTTTTGGACTAGCCAAAGCTTGTAAATTTAATTTTATATTGAAAGTTGTTCTTTGTTTTTTTAATCATGTTCAAATTATGCACAGATTAAAAAAAGATAATAAACGTTTAATATTCCCATTGTTAAACCCTGATGTTAAAAGAAGTATTTAAAAGGGAACATGAAATTCGTAAGAGAATAACATGAAAATTGTTGGAAGTGTAGAATACAATAAGAAATACATATACAAAATGCAAATAAAGTTGTAAAAGAAAAATGCACAAACAAAATTTGGTTTGGAAATATTCAAGTGTGTGTTCGTTAAAAATTAAAAAAAAGAAAAATTAATGAAAAACTTGTTTCACAATTACCAGATGAAATTAAAACAAGCTGTTGAAAGTGAAAACACGAATTTTAGCAAAATTAAATTTTACACTTTTTTTTAACAGTGAACTACTTAATAAAGATAAATAACTGCATACTAATACTACATATATTTTAATGTGAATTTAATTTAAAAAAAAATACTACTGCTTAAGTTAACTTTTATTTTTAAGTGTTTTCTTATTTTATTAACACTTTACTAGTGTCCCTTTTACAGTTTGCTATCTCTTTCTTATTCGAAGCTCAAATATATTCCCACATTCATATACACATACATATGCTGGAACATCAAACATACTTTTTTTTCAAGTGAAGTGTAAAATCTGTGTATATGTGTGATGCTGTTTGTATTGTTGTTACTGTTGCTGGTAAAGTAACTAGAATAATTAGAAAGAAAAAATAGAATAAAATAACATCAGGCAAATGTCAAAAGCAAAAAATAATAAATATTTCTTCCACATTTCTTATTATATTTTGTCTGTTGTTGTTGTAACTAATAATATTTCGTGTTGTTAATTAAATTGTGTGTGTGTGTGTGTGTGTGTAAAAATCTGTGCAACAATAACGAAAATATTGCAACTCCAAAACAAACTGCTTCAAAATTAAAAAAAACGTTTTTATTAAATTTTTGTGAATTTTTCTATATTTCATAGTGATTTTGTGTGTTAAATAAGAAAAAAAGTGTTTTAGAGAAAATTAAAAAAAAAAGCCGAAAACTTCTTCCCTCAAAAGATTTAACACAAAAAATATTAACAAAAACAAAAGATTTCTTCTCTTTCTGATTACAATCAAAATATAAAAAAGAAACAACAAAACGAACATGTTTGCTGAAGGAATTTTTCCAATTGGTGACGGTTTGCTAGACATCGATGAGGAACGACTTAAGGGTCTACTCGTTCCTCATGATATCAACGAAATTTATGAAGTTGAACAAACACCATTTGCCAGGTGAGTGAGTTGGTGAAATGCAACAATAAATTTATTTTAGGTAGACATTAATAATCCTGTAGATACACAAATTTGTCCTACTTTTGGACACACTTTTAAAGGGGTTTTTATGTGTGTCCTGTTTATTTTCATTGTTGTAGTATGCGTTTGTATGTATGCATACCATGGTACATATAAACACATTCTGTACATACAATGAATACATGCATACAACATCTTACGTTCATATGTACGTTATTTTTGTGAAAATTTAGTTTCAAATTTGTATGGTCTTTTTATTTGGCATTATATTTACCCTCATTGTTAGACCGGTGCACCGGTGGTTGCAAAGAAACATCATTAGGATGTAGGTACATATAAATTAAAATACGTTCATTAGGGGATTCATTTCACAAGTATTTTGGCTGGAAAAGTGGAAAGGCGCAACAAATTTATTTATTTTTACAATAATACAAGAAAAAAATAAAATACATTTTATATATTTTCTTGTGTTTTTTGAACAAGAAATTAAATTTTTCCGCTTAATTTTTTCAACCAAAAAAAAAATTGTGTTTAGAAGGGTAAAATTTTATATGGAAATTTCCGTATACAATTCTTAACCCAGCGCGGTACAACATTTTTCAATTTAATATAAAAATTTGAGCACTAATTTCCTTCAAAGTCTTTGGGGGAAAAACTTTCAAAAATTTTCCCTCTCAAGCGAAAAGATTCCCATTTTCGAAGTTCGTTTAGAATCAGGGAAAAGAGAATTTTTCATTCATTTTTATTTAGACTGTTAGATACATATTCCAATTATAGTGGCTTTTAGAGGGCCACGTCGTCCTCCACACCCAATGATTTTTTCCGCCCACGTTGGCTCCTTTAAAAAAAAAAAACTCGTTTTTAGTCCACCCATTATGATTTTTATATATCTACAGAGCACTGTTAACCTGCTAACAGAGCTATGTTATATTCTGTGATTCATGTCTAGGGTTTTATATTTTAAAACTTAACGTCATACACATACATATGCAGGTACATAGGTTACCTAATAATAATATTTCAAAATTATACATTAAGAAACATATGGATTGGTTTAACACTGAATTTTTTTACATACATATTTTTTTATAAAATGTAGGGTTGTTAATTGCACAACAGTCTGCATTCATAAAACTTAATACCAACATCTTTATTTTGCTGTGCCATTTTAATGAAGCATTTTTGTAGTGTATTTAAAAATAAAACAAGTTTCTATTTATTCTTTATATGCACACGAGTAGCATTTTTTAAACTAATGGAAAAATGATAAGCGAACCAAATAATAAAATAAAATATACAAATATTTCATGTTTTTATTTCTTCTCTAGATACTAAATACAAGTTTATGACTCTGGCATTAAAAAACAGCCATTCCAACAGTTTTATTTCAAGTTTTATTTCATTTCATTTAAATAAAATTTTTTTTGTCTCTTGTGAGTATTTCAAATGATGGACCTCAGAAACTTGAATACTTTTTTACATGATATTTGACTTTTAAGTTCTTTTTTAACACGATTATTTTATTCTTGGACATGAAATGAAATCTTTAGAGGAGTTGAAATTTGGTTTCAAACCAAACAAAACAAAACAAAACAAAATGTCTGCATTTTTGTGACTTTGTTCTTTTAACTCTTGTTTGATAAGTTTTATATAATTTTATGTAGGTTTGTTTCATTTTATATTGATTTCTTGTCTGGTACCTAAACCAACTAATAATTACCTCTTAATATTTTTATAAAAAAATCAATAAATTTATTAAAATAAATCATGAAATCTTGTTAAAAAAGACAATTAATATTTATTTATTTTGTTACCAACATGATCATTAACAGTTGGTGGCATTTCAGAACTTTATTTTTAATGAAATCAAACCCACATGAATTTTTTTAAGATTTTTAATTTAATATTATACGAGTATGTACCTTTTTCTCTTAGACTGCGCAACATAATATTAAATTTCTAACGACTTCACTAATTTATTTATTAAGATTTCAAAAAAAGCTGGTGTTTTTTAAAGCTAATTTATTTAAAATTTTAAATTAGATCATAATTATATTTGAGTTTTGATCTTAAACAAGGTTTAGGTACACATTCATGTTAAAAGTGGGCAGTTGCATTTGCTTTTATAAAAAAAATGTAAATATTTTATTAAAAATTCTGTGAGTTAATAACTATTTTTAGTAACCATCTTTTAGAAATGGAAGTCTTTTTTATCAGTATTAAATAAAGAAATCTGAAAGTAAATAAAATTCTTAAAATATTTTTGAAATAATTTAATCTTTGTTTTGTCTTAAATTTTGTTTTGATTTAAAAAAATAAACATCTAAAAGAATTTAAGAAATACAATTTATAACCTTGTAAAAACTTTCAACCTCTTCTACTTTATAAACCTAAATTATAAAACTAAATTATAAACCTTCTAAGAATAAAAAGAAAAATAATTAAAACAGGCTAATAAATTAAGGTGGGGTTTATACAAGCCGAACGAGTGATTTGAGTGTAAATTTTGTACGAAAAGCGCTCAGTTTTTTGAGTGGTTTCCATACAAAATTTACACTCAAATCACTCGTTCGGCTTGTATAAACCGTACCTAAGAAGTTATACGATACATATTATTTTTTTTATTGCGATGATTTAAAAAAAAAAAAAAAACTTTGGGACCAAACTTCAAGCACAATAGTTCAAACAAAAAATAGTTTTGAAAATTGGTCGATAAATTGGGAGGTTATTGGATAATCAAGATGAGATTTAGGGACGGAGCCCGATTTTTCAAACAAATTTTTATTTGTTCAAAGCAAACTTGTGGAAAAAAAAAACAAAAAATATAAAGATGAAAGAAAAAGGGCGTATAAATGCAGGAGTGGTTCGATCACACTCGTCAACAAAAGGGAAATAATTGTTGTTTGTTTCCAGTGATTTTTGTTTCTGTCTCAATTTGAGGCGTATTTTCTAAAATCCTCAACAGTTTTTCCCTAACAGCTTTTATTACCTGCACTCACATTTACACCGATTTACACCAAATCTGGGTGATTTTAGGAAAGGGCATGGTGAAAGATTTTATCAGGACTATGGAAGAGCGTTATCAGAAAAAGTGGGACTGACATATGATGGCAGACTACTGCTGGAGTTTGTAACGAGATCTACTTAAAGTCGTTTATTCAAGGATCATTTGTTTGTATTTTTTTAAATAATAAAACTGCATATTTCAATAAATAAAGCTGTTAGCAATTTAACAGTATTTTTTTTCATAGTCAGGGCCATAGAAATATCCATTAACAGAAAATAAATGAAGGAAACAAGAGTTATGTTGACCAGTGTAATTAATATTTTAGGGTAACAACTTTTTCCCTATTTTCCAAACAAAGCAATTATGAGACCCAACTGCTAGAAAAAAATAATTTTGAAAATCTCTTCACAAATAATAAGAGTTATGGAGTTCAAATATTTAAAAGAAGTAACCTTGATCCGAAATAATGTCATTAAGGCGCTGAAGAAAATTTTTATAGGTTTAAATTTACTTTTGTACATAAAAATAATTAATAATAAAAACTGTTTTCAAGTCGTCTAAAAAGAGGACACCTGGTCCTTGAGTATGCACAAAAAAGCGTTTGAAACTGTTTGGTATATCAAGGAAAATTTTCACCAATTTTCATTAAAAAATCAAAATTAATTAATATATATTAAATATTATCAAAATCTGTTATTTGTTATGTGTTAGCCAATCTACATGCATTTCGTTGCTCGAATAAAATGTTATATTTAATAATTAACTATTTTTGTGGAATTTATTTTCTTGTGTTTTTTAAAGAAGAAATTAACTGCCTGGCCCACGATTTTGAACGAATTTTGCTTTCTAACAAATGTAATTTGTTTGTATGACATCGTAGGCCAGGCAGTTAATTTATAACCAAAATAATCTGAAATGAAATATCCCCTAATATTTTTGAAACTAATCTATTTCCAGCTTGTATCGTATTCAATATTTCTCTTTTTGGTTTTAATGAAAAGCGATTATATATTTTACAGGCACTCTGTTGTGTTATAAGAATGATTCATTAATTTTAGAATTTCGTATTAAAAAATAATTATAACGATTCCATTAATTCGCTTAAACTACTGAACAAAGTTGTAGTTTAAGCAAAATAATCGGCATAACAAAGTTTTAATTAAAATTATTTTTCTCAGAAAAACATTTTTTATCTATTCCAATTTTAATTCCGTTGTAAGTATCGACATATGTACATTCATATACACACATATGCACATAGTATATGCATACATATAAGGTTTTTTTTATCATATTGTATCGCTAAAATTTATTGTAACATAAAAAAATTTAGTTCTTTTATAAGAATATTTGTTTTTCTTATCTGCCATATTCTTATTGATTTTCTATGCATGCATATACAAACTTAGTTTCATTTTGCGTACAATTTGTAGTTTTGCCATTATCAATAGTCAATAATTATTGATAAATAATTATTATCATGCACTCACACACACACTCATATTTTCTCGACTTTCAATTGCAATTTTTTTCCATTTTATAGATACTCGTTTGTTTGTTTTGCTTAGAAAGAAAGCAAAAATATATAATTTTCCTTTTGGACACTATTTCTTACTTTTGTTCCATGTTTTAATTTTTATTAGTATTTTCTTCTGTTTTGTTTTCTCAGTATTCGACGGTTTTATTTCGATCTACAAATATATTAAAAAACACAACTTGTTTTGCTCTCGTATATCGTATCTATATTAAAAGCCGGTTCATTCAAAGGTTAATTCTATTACTTAAAACGTGTTTTTGTTTTATTTTATTGGTTAGGAATTCTCAGCACATCAAATTTTTTGTCAATTGTCCTTAACGCACGCGTCCCGTCTTTGATGAAAGCAGGAGCAAACAAGGTCCTTTCATATAGAATTATTAGCTTAAACAAACAATCCAACGTCTGGCGCAATTATCCTGCTTTTAAGAAGGTAATCCCCTGGCTATAATTTGCGTTTCGAAATGCTGAACATTAGAAATTTAAAAAAAATTTCAAGTGTTGCATTAAAACGCATTGTAAATATGCTTTGCAACTTGCGTTTAGGAAGTCGGCCATATTCGTATTTATTTATGAAACCCCCACTAGTAAATCCTCTCTTGTGTTTGAGGGTCGATTCTTATCTAATTTTAATTAATTTCGTTTTTTCCCTATTCTTTTTTTATAAATTCATACTTTTATTAACAAATATAGGTACTCGTAGATAATAATAAAAAAAAAACAAAAAGAAAACAAAGAGAAATCATACTTCAGTTAATATTGAATTAGATTAAAGAAAAAAACAGCAAAGCGAACTGCGTTGCCGTTTTGTTTTTTTAAACAAAAAACTTTTTTCTCATTTTGATTACTTTTTTTTCGCAAACGAAAATATATTTATTTAATATGTATCTGAAATATATTTGAAATCTCTAAAGTAAAGTTTTGAAACTGTTCACGTGAAGAGATGTTATTTCTCAGCAGCTACATATAAGTTTTGTTATTCGCAGCTTAAAATCAGTTCAGCAGGAGTTTAAAGTCAAGCTACGAAAAGTGTTGGTAGAATTTAAGGAAAATATAAAAAATAATAATATCAAAATAAGAGTAAAAAGTGGTAAAAATTACTGCAATTTAATATAAATACACGAAAGCTACAAAAAAAAAAAAAAAAATATGTGCACAGCCCCTAATCATCTTTCTATCGTCTGAATGCAGGTGGAATGAAAATTTTCCATAAAAGTTTAACTTAAGTTGAACAACAAATCCGAAAATTGGATTCTCATAAAATAACTCAACGGTAGCACTGGAATTTTTTGTTTTATGATAAATACCTTGAAAGTAGTGATAATTATGAACGTATTGTTTTGTTCCGCTGTGTATGTTAAAATTTATATGTATGATATTTTTACCTTGTTTTTTGATATACTGACCACTTTTTCTTTCATTACGGTCTTAGTAGTATGTAACCACTACGTGTTATAAAGCAAAACTGTAAAGTTATATAGCTTTGAAATTAAGGCATCATTGATGATAGAAAAACTACAACTATGGTCTTATAAGACAATTATGGTGTAATTCATAAATGATTCATAACGTTAAAATGCACATAAAAACCTATTTTCCCATACAAAATTCGTACAATAACGCCACAATAACTCTATGAAGCGTTTATGAATTACACCATTAGAAAATACATTTTGATTATTTTGGTTGGAATATTTTCGTAACAAAAATTGTTTGGTGGTTGCTGCAACACTGAATGTGACTACAAACAACTACAATTAAATAATATTCAAATCTTGTTTTTGGAGTATGACGCATTTCTTCATACTGGTAGTTTGAAAAATACAAATTTTTTTAACTTTTATTTTATTTGTTGTATTCTGATAAGAACACATACTTGTTGTTGTCTTACTAAACAGTTATTTTATCTTTTTCAAGTTTGTCTAACTTCATTTTGATTTTCTTTAAGTGTAGAAAGTAGTAAGTATTTATTTTCTAAATTTTATCTTGTAACATGGGGATAATCTATGAGACATTTGTCTCAGTAATTGCCAATTTCAATCGGAGATATAGTTTTCTCACGTGTAGACTTTAAATTAGTACCATGAGACTTTTCATGAAAGAGTTGCCATGAGATCACCCATGCAAACAATTTCATAAGATGAGCTGTCACAAACACACATACAACTACAAAAAGCTGCCTTAAGAATTTTTAAAGCACATAAATTACCAAAGCTTTTGATTATTTCCATTAATATACATTAGTTAATTTATTATCTCACAACATAAAGTTATTTGTTTACAATATGCAAAAAATACAAAACTGAAATATATACACAAGTTTACAACTCAAAGGTCAGAATATTATGAAATTTCATGGGATTAAAATGAGTATGTTTACCCTTGCTTGGGATTTCAGAAAATCTATTTAGTTATTCTGCGGCGTTCTCTCACATATTATCTACTTTAAAAAAACAATGCTAAAAATTCTTTTTTTTGTACAAAAATTGGATTATAAAAATGTATTTATGTATATATTTTTTTTGCATTAAAACTGATCTTAAGTACATACACTGCCTGCCACATGAATAAGGAATCACATTTTTTTAACTTTAATTAAGTATATCTCTCAAACTAAAGTTCAGAAAAAAATAATTTTTTGCACAACAAAATTTCAAAGTGTTGGCTTTAGTTTCCTGAAGAAATAAAAAATATACATATTTTTATTACACTAAAATTATGCATTTATTTAAAGACATGTATTTCTGTGGTACTACTTCGTGTGTCACTTGAATAAGGAATATTTTAAAACTAAGCAAACTGTAATTTATTTTTAAATTTTAGGTTATGAAAACGAAAGTTATTATCTTCTAGCATTCAATTAGTAATGAGTACTGCCACCATTCTTAGAAATCACTTTAAAAATGCGATTTGGCATCGACTTATATAATGACTCTAAGTAATTTAGCGAAATTGAACTCCATGCTTCCGTTATGGCATCCTTTAAGGATTCTATCGTCTCCAATTGTTTTCCTCCTTCATAAACTTTTCTTGCAAGCCAACCCCAGACATTTTCCATTGGATTCAGGTCTGGCGAATAGGGGGCCAAAATGTGAACACCTTGTTGATTAATCCATTATTTTACTTCTCTGGTGGTATGAATCGGAGCGTTGTCGTGTTGGTACGTCCAAAGTATGGGTCCAAAGAAATCATTAAATTTTGGAAATGCGTCCTCTAGAATGTTTTTGTAAGTCATTGCAGCCATTTTGTGGGATACAAAAACCAATTCTATGGTACCATAATACGAAATGGCACCCCAAACCATTATTCCGCCCTCTAGGCTGTGCCTGAGGCTCAAAAATAATTCCTCCTTATATAGGTCATGGAAGTAATAGTTATACCATCGGGATCATCAATATTAAACATTTTTTCATCGGAAAATACAACTTTAAACCATTTGTCGGACCATGTCATTGTATTTTTGGCAAACTGTAGACTTTGTGATTTTTCATTAAGTGGTGGTTTTTTTCCAGTGTTCGTTGACCGAACTGGAAGCTAACATACATATGTATGTATGTATGTATAAATAAATAAATACTACAAGTTAAAATGTGGGTAAAATTGCGTGTTAAAAAATTTAGTATAATTGTCTTTCTTACCTTAAGTGGGTCTTTGCATTTTTAACTTCCTGATAACATAGAGAACAAACATGAGGATGAAGATGCGTTCATATGTGTATGTGTGTACTGGCAACTAGAAATTGATGTCAACAGTGCTGGCCAAAAATTTAGCACATTTGAACCTGTCATCTATAAAACAAAACGATTTTACATTAAAAATCATATCTGTGTGAATATAAATATGCCGAGTTAAATATGTTTTACGTAAGAGCTTACGTCATGACATATTTAACGCAAAAGTTAAATATGTTTAGTCGGGACATTGCCAACATAGCTCGATGGAACTTTTTGGTTTAAATTTTTGCTAGTTGATATAAATGTATCTTAACTAAGATAACTTTGTATGAGCTCTACGGGAATTTGGCCATTTGTGGGCACATTCTTGTTTGTCACTCATTTGGACCAATGGGAAATTAAAGCCAAGAATCCATACTTATTGACTATCTAAGTCCGATTTCTCAATTGAATTTGAGAATTTTTCTAAAAAATTTTGAAATTTAAAATTTATGTAAATTTTGATGAGCTCTACGGGAATTTCGCTATTTGTGGGCACATTCTTGTTTGTTACTCATTTGGACCAATGGTAAATTAAAGCCAAGAATCCATACTTATTGACTATGTAAGTCCGATTTCTCAATTGAATTTGGCTATTTGTGGGCACATTCTTGTTTGTCACTCATTTGTACCAATGGGAAATTAAAGCCAAGAATCCATACTTATTGACTATCTAAGTCCGATTTCTCAATTGAATTTGGCTATTTGTGGGCACATTCTTGTTTGTCACTCATTTGGACCAATGGGAAATTAAAGCCAAGAATCCATACTTATTGACTATGTAAGTCCGATTTCTCAATTGAATTTGAGAATTTTTCTAAAGAATTTTGAAATTTAAAATTTATGTAAATTTTGATGAGCTCTACGGGAATTTCGCCATTTGTGGGCACATTCTTGTTTGTCACTCATTTGGACCAATGGGAAATTAAAGCCAAGAATCCATACTTATTGACTATGTAAGTCCGATTTCTCAATTGAATTTGGCTATTTGTGGGCATATTCTTGTTTGTCACTCATTTGGACCAATGGGAAATTAAAGCCAAGAATCCATACTTATTGACTATGTAAGTCCGATTTCTCAATTGAATTTGAGAATTTTTCTAAAAAATTTTGAAATTTAAAATTTATGTAAATTTTGATGAGCTCTACGGGAATTTCGCTATTTGTGGGCACATTCTTGTTTATTACTCATTTGGACCAATGGGAAATTAAAGCCAAGAATCCATACTTATTGAGTATGTAAGTCCGATTTCTCAATTGAATTTGGCTATTTGTGGGCACATTCTTGGACCAATGGGAAATTAAAGCCAAGAATACATACTTATTGACTATCTAAGTCCGATTTCTCAATTGAATTTGGCTATTTGTGGGCACATTCTTGTTTGTCACTCATTTGGACCAATGGGAAATTAAAGCCAAGAATCCATACTTATTGACTAAGTAAGTCCGATTTCTCAATTGAATTTGGCTATTTGTGGGCACATTCTTGTTTGTCACTCATTTGGACCAATGGGAAATTAAAGCCAAGAATCCATACTTATTGACTATGTAAGTCCGATTTCTCAATTGAATTTGAGAATTTTTCTAAAGAATTTTGAAATTTAAAATTTATGTAAATTTTGATGAGCTCTACGGGAATTTCGCCATTTGTGGGCACATTCTTGTTTGTCACTCATTTGGACCAATGGGAAATTAAAGCCAAGAATCCATACTTATTGACTATGTAAGTCCGATTTCTCAATTGAATTTGGCTATTTGTGGGCATATTCTTGTTTGTCACTCATTTGGACCAATGGGAAATTAAAGCCAAGAATCCATACTTATTGACTATGTAAGTCCGATTTCTCAATTGAATTTGAGAATTTTTCTAAAAAATTTTGAAATTTAAAATTTATGTAAATTTTGATGAGCTCTACGGGAATTTCGCTATTTGTGGGCACATTCTTGTTTGTTACTCATTTGGACCAATGGGAAATTAAAGCCAAGAATCCATACTTATTGAGTATGTAAGTCCGATTTCTCAATTGAATTTGGCTATTTGTGGGCACATTCTTGTTTGTCACTCATTTGGACCAATGGGAAATTAAAGCCAAGAATCCATACTTATTGACTATGTAAGTCCGATTTCTCAATTGAATTTGAGAATTTTTCTAAAAAATTTTGAAATTTAAAATTTATGTAAATTTTGATGAGCTCTACGGGAATTTCGCCATTTGTGGGCACATTCTTGTTTGTCACTCATTTGGACCAATGGGAAATTAAAGCCAAGAATCCATACTTATTGACTATGTAAGTCCGATTTCTCAATTGAATTTGAGAATTTTTCTAAAAAATTTTGAAATTTAAAATTTATGTAAATTTTGATGAGCTCTACGGGAATTTCGCTATTTGTGGGCACATTCTTGTTTGTTACTCATTTGGACCAATGGTAAATTAAAGCCAAGAATCCATACTTATTGACTATGTAAGTCCGATTTCTCAATTGAATTTGGCTATTTGTGGGCACATTCTTGTTTGTCACTCATTTGTACCAATGGGAAATTAAAGCCAAGAATCCATACTTATTGACTATCTAAGTCCGATTTCTCAATTGAATTTGGCTATTTGTGGGCACATTCTTGTTTGTCACTCATTTGGACCAATGGGAAATTAAAGCCAAGAATCCATACTTATTGAGTATGTAAGTCCGATTTCTCAATTGAATTTGGCTATTTGTGGGCACATTCTTGTTTGTCACTCATTTGGACCAATGGGAAATTAAAGCCAAGAATCCATACTTATTGACTATCTAAGTCCGATTTCTCAATTGAATTTGGCTATTTGTGGGCACATTCTTGTTTGTCACTCATTTGGACCAATGGGAAATTAAAGCCAAGAATCCATACTTATTGAGTATGTAAGTCCGATTTCTCAATTGAATTTGGCTATTTGTGGGCACATTCTTGTTTGTCACTCATTTGGACCAATGGGAAATTAAAGCCAAGAATCCATACTTATTGACTATGTAAGTCCGATTTCTCAATTGAATTTGAGAATTTTTCTAAAAAATTTTGAAATTTAAAATTTATGTAAATTTTGATGAGCTCTACGGGAATTTCGCTATTTGTGGGCACATTCTTGTTTGTTACTCATTTGGACCAATGGTAAATTAAAGCCAAGAATCCATACTTATTGACTATGTAAGTCCGATTTCTCAATTGAATTTGGCTATTTGTGGGCACATTCTTGTTTGTCACTCATTTGTACCAATGGGAAATTAAAGCCAAGAATCCATACTTATTGACTATCTAAGTCCGATTTCTCAATTGAATTTGGCTATTTGTGGGCACATTCTTGTTTGTCACTCATTTGGACCAATGGGAAATTAAAGCCAAGAATCCATACTTATTGACTATGTAAGTCCGATTTCTCAATTGAATTTGAGAATTTTTCTAAAGAATTTTGAAATTTAAAATTTATGTAAATTTTGATGAGCTCTACGGGAATTTCGCCATTTGTGGGCACATTCTTGTTTGTCACTCATTTGGACCAATGGGAAATTAAAGCCAAGAATCCATACTTATTGAGTATGTTAGTCCGATTTCTCAATTGAATTTCGCTATTTGTGCGCATATTCTTGTTTGTCACTCATTTGGACCAATGGGAAATTAAAGCCAAGAATCCATACTTATTGAGTATGTAAGTCCGATTTCTCAATTGAATTTGGCTATTTGTGGGCACATTCTTGTTTGTCACTCATTTGGACCAATGGGAAATTAAAGCCAAGAATCCATACTTATTGAGTATGTAAGTCCGATTTCTCAATTGAATTTGGCTATTTGTGGGCACATTCTTGGACCAATGGGAAATTAAAGCCAAGAATACATACTTATTGACTATCTAAGTCCGATTTCTCAATTGAATTTGGCTATTTGTGGGCACATTCTTGTTTGTCACTCATTTGGACCAATGGGAAATTAAAGCCAAGAATCCATACTTATTGAGTATGTAAGTCCGATTTCTCAATTGAATTTGGCTATTTGTGGGCACATTCTTGGACCAATGGGAAATTAAAGCCAAGAATACATACTTATTGACTATCTAAGTCCGATTTCTCAATTGAATTTGGCTATTTGTGGGCACATTCTTGTTTGTCACTCATTTGGACCAATGGGAAATTAAAGCCAAGAATCCATACTTATTGAGTATGTTAGTCCGATTTCTCAATTGAATTTGGCTATTTGTGGGCACATTCTTGTTTGTCACTCATTTGGACCAATGGGAAATTAAAGCCAAGAATCCATACTTATTGAGTATGTAAGTCCGATTTCTCAATTGAATTTGGCTATTTGTGGGCACATTCTTGTTTGTCACTCATTTGGACCAATGGGAAATTAAAGCCAAGAATCCATACTTATTGAGTATGTAAGTCCGATTTCTCAATTGAATTTGGCTATTTGTGGGCACATTCTTGGACCAATGGGAAATTAAAGCCAAGAATACATACTTATTGACTATCTAAGTCCGATTTCTCAATTGAATTTGGCTATTTGTGGGCACATTCTTGTTTGTCACTCATTTGGACCAATGGGAAATTAAAGCCAAGAATCCATACTTATTGAGTATGTTAGTCCGATTTCTCAATTGAATTTGGCTATTTGTGGGCACATTCTTGTTTGTCACTCATTTGGACCAATGGGAAATTAAAGCCAAGAATCCATACTTATTGAGTATGTAAGTCCGATTTCTCAATTGAATTTGGCTATTTGTGGGCACATTCTTGGACCAATGGGAAATTAAAGCCAAGAATACATACTTATTGACTATCTAAGTCCGATTTCTCAATTGAATTTGGCTATTTGTGGGCACATTCTTGTTTGTCACTCATTTGGACCAATGGGAAATTAAAGCCAAGAATCCATACTTATTGAGTATGTTAGTCCGATTTCTCAATTGAATTTGAGAATTTTTCTAAAAAATTTTGAAATTTAAAATTTATGTAAATTTTGATGAGCTCTACGGGAATTTCGCTATTTGTGGGCACATTCTTGTTTGTTACTCATTTGGACCAATGGGAAATTAAAGCCAAGAATCCATACTTATTGACTATGTAAGTCCGATTTCTCAATTGAATTTGGCTATTTGTGGGCATATTCTTGTTTGTCACTCATTTGGACCAATGGGAAATTAAAGCCAAGAATCCATACTTATTGAGTATGTTAGTCCGATTTCTCAATTGAATTTGAGAATTTTTCTAAAAAATTTTGAAATTTAAAATTTATGTAAATTTTGATGAGCTCTACGGGAATTTCGCTATTTGTGGGCACATTCTTGTTTGTTACTCATTTGGACCAATGGGAAATTAAAGCCAAGAATCCATACTTATTGACTATGTAAGTCCGATTTCTCAATTGAATTTGGCTATTTGTGGGCACATTCTTGTTTGTCACTCATTTGGACCAATGGGAAATTAAAGCCAAGAATCCATACTTATTGAGTATGTAAGTCCGATTTCTCAATTGAATTTGGCTATTTGTGGGCACATTCTTGGACCAATGGGAAATTAAAGCCAAGAATACATACTTATTGACTATCTAAGTCCGATTTCTCAATTGAATTTGGCTATTTGTGGGCACATTCTTGTTTGTCACTCATTTGGACCAATGGGAAATTAAAGCCAAGAATCCATACTTATTGAGTATGTTAGTCCGATTTCTCAATTGAATTTGAGAATTTTTCTAAAAAATTTTGAAATTTAAAATTTATGTAAATTTTGATGAGCTCTACGGGAATTTCGCTATTTGTGGGCACATTCTTGTTTGTTACTCATTTGGACCAATGGGAAATTAAAGCCAAGAATCCATACTTATTGACTATGTAAGTCCGATTTCTCAATTGAATTTGGCTATTTGTGGGCATATTCTTGTTTGTCACTCATTTGGACCAATGGGAAATTAAAGCCAAGAATACATACTTATTGACTATCTAAGTCCGATTTCTCAATTGAATTTGGCTATTTGTGGGCACATTCTTGTTTGTTACTCATTTGGACCAATGGGAAATTAAAGCCAAGAATCCATACTTATTGAGTATGTAAGTCCGATTTCTCAATTGAATTTGGCTATTTGTGGGCATATTCTTGTTTGTCACTCATTTGGACCAATGGGAAATTAAAGCCAAGAATACATACTTATTGACTATCTAAGTCCGATTTCTCAATTGAATTTGGCTATTTGTGGGCACATTCTTGTTTGTCACTCATTTGGACCAATGGGAAATTAAAGCCAAGAATCCATACTTATTGAGTATGTAAGTCCGATTTCTCAATTGAATTTGGCTATTTGTGGGCACATTCTTGGACCAATGGGAAATTAAAGCCAAGAATACATACTTATTGACTATCTAAGTCCGATTTCTCAATTGAATTTGGCTATTTGTGGGCACATTCTTGTTTGTCACTCATTTGGACCAATGGGAAATTAAAGCCAAGAATCCATACTTATTGAGTATGTAAGTCCGATTTCTCAATTGAATTTGGCTATTTGTGGGCACATTCTTGTTTGTCACTCATTTGGACCAATGGGAAATTAAAGCCAAGAATCCATACTTATTGAGTATGTAAGTCCGATTTCTCAATTGAATTTGGCTATTTGTGGGCATATTCTTGTTTGTCACTCATTTGGACCAATGGGAAATTAAAGCCAAGAATCCATACTTATTGAGTATGTAAGTCCGATTTCTCAATTGAATTTGGCTATTTGTGGGCACATTCTTGGACCAATGGGAAATTAAAGCCAAGAATACATACTTATTGACTATCTAAGTCCGATTTCTCAATTGAATTTGGCTATTTGTGGGCACATTCTTGTTTGTCACTCATTTGGACCAATGGGAAATTAAAGCCAAGAATCCATACTTATTGAGTATGTAAGTCCGATTTCTCAATTGAATTTGGCTATTTGTGGGCACATTCTTGGACCAATGGGAAATTAAAGCCAAGAATACATACTTATTGACTATCTAAGTCCGATTTCTCAATTGAATTTGGCTATTTGTGGGCACATTCTTGTTTGTCACTCATTTGGACCAATGGGAAATTAAAGCCAAGAATCCATACTTATTGAGTATGTAAGTCCGATTTCTCAATTGAATTTGGCTATTTGTGGGCACATTCTTGTTTGTCACTCATTTGGACCAATGGGAAATTAAAGCCAAGAATCCATACTTATTGAGTATGTAAGTCCGATTTCTCAATTGAATTTGGCTATTTGTGGGCACATTCTTGGACCAATGGGAAATTAAAGCCAAGAATACATACTTATTGACTATCTAAGTCCGATTTCTCAATTGAATTTGGCTATTTGTGGGCACATTCTTGTTTGTCACTCATTTGTACCAATGGGAAATTAAAGCCAAGAATCCATACTTATTGACTATCTAAGTCCGATTTCTCAATTGAATTTGGCTATTTGTGGGCACATTCTTGTTTGTCACTCATTTGGACCAATGGGAAATTAAAGCCAAGAATCCATACTTATTGAGTATGTAAGTCCGATTTCTCAATTGAATTTGGCTATTTGTGGGCACATTCTTGTTTGTCACTCATTTGGACCAATGGGAAATTAAAGCCAAGAATCCATACTTATTGAGTATGTAAGTCCGATTTCTCAATTGAATTTGGCTATTTGTGGGCACATTCTTGGACCAATGGGAAATTAAAGCCAAGAATACATACTTATTGACTATCTAAGTCCGATTTCTCAATTGAATTTGGCTATTTGTGGGCACATTCTTGTTTGTCACTCATTTGTACCAATGGGAAATTAAAGCCAAGAATCCATACTTATTGACTATCTAAGTCCGATTTCTCAATTGAATTTGGCTATTTGTGGGCACATTCTTGTTTGTCACTCATTTGGACCAATGGGAAATTAAAGCCAAGAATCCATACTTATTGAGTATGTAAGTCCGATTTCTCAATTGAATTTGGCTATTTGTGGGCACATTCTTGGACCAATGGGAAATTAAAGCCAAGAATACATACTTATTGACTATCTAAGTCCGATTTCTCAATTGAATTTGGCTATTTGTGGGCACATTCTTGTTTGTCACTCATTTGGACCAATGGGAAATTAAAGCCAAGAATCCATACTTATTGAGTATGTAAGTCCGATTTCTCAATTGAATTTGGCTATTTGTGGGCACATTCTTGTTTGTCACTCATTTGGACCAATGGGAAATTAAAGCCAAGAATCCATACTTATTGAGTATGTAAGTCCGATTTCTCAATTGAATTTGGCTATTTGTGGGCATATTCTTGTTTGTCACTCATTTGGACCAATGGGAAATTAAAGCCAAGAATCCATACTTATTGAGTATGTAAGTCCGATTTCTCAATTGAATTTGGCTATTTGTGGGCACATTCTTGTTTGTCACTCATTTGGACCAATGGGAAATTAAAGCCAAGAATCCATACTTATTGAGTATGTAAGTCCGATTTCTCAATTGAATTTGGCTATTTGTGGGCACATTCTTGGACCAATGGGAAATTAAAGCCAAGAATACATACTTATTGACTATCTAAGTCCGATTTCTCAATTGAATTTGGCTATTTGTGGGCACATTCTTGTTTGTCACTCATTTGGACCAATGGGAAATTAAAGCCAAGAATCCATACTTATTGAGTATGTTAGTCCGATTTCTCAATTGAATTTGGCTATTTGTGGGCACATTCTTGTTTGTCACTCATTTGGACCAATGGGAAATTAAAGCCAAGAATCCATACTTATTGAGTATGTAAGTCCGATTTCTCAATTGAATTTGGCTATTTGTGGGCACATTCTTGGACCAATGGGAAATTAAAGCCAAGAATACATACTTATTGACTATCTAAGTCCGATTTCTCAATTGAATTTGGCTATTTGTGGGCACATTCTTGTTTGTCACTCATTTGGACCAATGGGAAATTAAAGCCAAGAATCCATACTTATTGAGTATGTTAGTCCGATTTCTCAATTGAATTTGAGAATTTTTCTAAAAAATTTTGAAATTTAAAATTTATGTAAATTTTGATGAGCTCTACGGGAATTTCGCTATTTGTGGGCACATTCTTGTTTGTTACTCATTTGGACCAATGGGAAATTAAAGCCAAGAATCCATACTTATTGACTATGTAAGTCCGATTTCTCAATTGAATTTGGCTATTTGTGGGCATATTCTTGTTTGTCACTCATTTGGACCAATGGGAAATTAAAGCCAAGAATACATACTTATTGACTATCTAAGTCCGATTTCTCAATTGAATTTGGCTATTTGTGGGCACATTCTTGTTTGTCACTCATTTGGACCAATGGGAAATTAAAGCCAAGAATCCATACTTATTGACTAAGTAAGTCCGATTTCTCAATTGAATTTGGCTATTTGTGGGCACATTCTTGTTTGTCACTCATTTGGACCAATGGGAAATTAAAGCCAAGAATCCATACTTATTGAGTATGTTAGTCCGATTTCTCAATTGAATTTGGCTATTTGTGGGCACATTCTTGTTTGTCACTCATTTGGACCAATGGGAAATTAAAGCCAAGAATCCATACTTATTGACTAAGTAAGTCCGATTTCTCAATTGAATTTGGCTATTTGTGGGCACATTCTTGTTTGTCACTCATTTGGACCAATGGGAAATTAAAGCCAAGAATCCATACTTATTGAGTATGTTAGTCCGATTTCTCAATTGAATTTGGCTATTTGTGGGCACATTCTTGTTTGTCACTCATTTGGACCAATGGGAAATTAAAGCCAAGAATCCATACTTATTGAGTATGTAAGTCCGATTTCTCAATTGAATTTGGCTATTTGTGGGCACATTCTTGGACCAATGGGAAATTAAAGCCAAGAATACATACTTATTGACTATCTAAGTCCGATTTCTCAATTGAATTTGGCTATTTGTGGGCACATTCTTGTTTGTCACTCATTTGGACCAATGGGAAATTAAAGCCAAGAATCCATACTTATTGAGTATGTTAGTCCGATTTCTCAATTGAATTTGAGAATTTTTCTAAAAAATTTTGAAATTTAAAATTTATGTAAATTTTGATGAGCTCTACGGGAATTTCGCCATTTGTGGGCACATTCTTGTTTGTCACTCATTTGGACCAATGGGAAATTAAAGCCAAGAATCCATACTTATTGACTATGTAAGTCCGATTTCTCAATTGAATTTGGCTATTTGTGGGCATATTCTTGTTTGTCACTCATTTGGACCAATGGGAAATTAAAGCCAAGAATCCATACTTATTGACTATGTAAGTCCGATTTCTCAATTGAATTTGAGAATTTTTCTAAAAAATTTTGAAATTTAAAATTTATGTAAATTTTGATGAGCTCTACGGGAATTTCGCTATTTGTGGGCACATTCTTTTTTGTTACTCATTTGGACCAATGGGAAATTAAAGCCAAGAATCCATACTTATTGACTATCTAAGTCCGATTTCTCAATTGAATTTGGCTATTTGTGGGCATATTCTTGTTTGTCACTCATTTGGACCAATGGGAAATTAAAGCCAAGAATCCATACTTATTGACTATGTAAGTCCGATTTCTCAATTGAATTTGGCTATTTGTGGGCACATTCATGTTTGTCACTTATTTGGACCAATGGGAAATTAAAGCCAAGAATCCATACTTATTGACTATGTAAGTCCGATTTCTCAATTGAATTTGAGAATTTTTCTAAAAAATTTTGAAATTTAAAATTTATGTAAATTTTGATGAGCTCTACGGGAATTTCGCTATTTGTGGGCACATTCTTGTTTGTCACTCATTTGTACCAATGGGAAATTAAAGCCAAGAATCCATACTTATTGACTATCTAAGTCCGATTTCTCAATTGAATTTGGCTATTTGTGGGCACATTCTTGTTTGTCACTCATTTGGACCAATGGGAAATTAAAGCCAAGAATCCATACTTATTGACTATGTAAGTCCGATTTCTCAATTGAATTTGAGAATTTTTCTAAAGAATTTTGAAATTTAAAATTTATGTAAATTTTGATGAGCTCTACGGGAATTTCGCCATTTGTGGGCACATTCTTGTTTGTCACTCATTTGGACCAATGGGAAATTAAAGCCAAGAATCCATACTTATTGAGTATGTTAGTCCGATTTCTCAATTGAATTTGGCTATTTGTGGGCACATTCTTGTTTGTCACTCATTTGGACCAATGGGAAATTAAAGCCAAGAATCCATACTTATTGAGTATGTAAGTCCGATTTCTCAATTGAATTTGGCTATTTGTGGGCACATTCTTGTTTGTCACTCATTTGGACCAATGGGAAATTAAAGCCAAGAATCCATACTTATTGACTATGTAAGTCCGATTTCTCAATTGAATTTGAGAATTTTTCTAAAGAATTTTGAAATTTAAAATTTATGTAAATTTTGATGAGCTCTACGGGAATTTCGCCATTTGTGGGCACATTCTTGTTTGTCACTCATTTGGACCAATGGGAAATTAAAGCCAAGAATCCATACTTATTGAGTATGTTAGTCCGATTTCTCAATTGAATTTCGCTATTTGTGCGCATATTCTTGTTTGTCACTCATTTGGACCAATGGGAAATTAAAGCCAAGAATCCATACTTATTGAGTATGTAAGTCCGATTTCTCAATTGAATTTGGCTATTTGTGGGCATATTCTTGTTTGTCACTCATTTGGACCAATGGGAAATTAAAGCCAAGAATACATACTTATTGACTATCTAAGTCCGATTTCTCAATTGAATTTGGCTATTTGTGGGCACATTCTTGTTTGTCACTCATTTGGACCAATGGGAAATTAAAGCCAAGAATCCATACTTATTGACTATGTAAGTCCGATTTCTCAATTGAATTTGAGAATTTTTCTAAAGAATTTTGAAATTTAAAATTTATGTAAATTTTGATGAGCTCTACGGGAATTTCGCCATTTGTGGGCACATTCTTGTTTGTCACTCATTTGGACCAATGGGAAATTAAAGCCAAGAATCCATACTTATTGAGTATGTTAGTCCGATTTCTCAATTGAATTTCGCTATTTGTGCGCATATTCTTGTTTGTCACTCATTTGGACCAATGGGAAATTAAAGCCAAGAATCCATACTTATTGAGTATGTAAGTCCGATTTCTCAATTGAATTTGGCTATTTGTGGGCATATTCTTGTTTGTCACTCATTTGGACCAATGGGAAATTAAAGCCAAGAATACATACTTATTGACTATCTAAGTCCGATTTCTCAATTGAATTTGGCTATTTGTGGGCACATTCTTGTTTGTCACTCATTTGGACCAATGGGAAATTAAAGCCAAGAATCCATACTTATTGACTATGTAAGTCCGATTTCTCAATTGAATTTGAGAATTTTTCTAAAGAATTTTGAAATTTAAAATTTATGTAAATTTTGATGAGCTCTACGGGAATTTCGCCATTTGTGGGCACATTCTTGTTTGTCACTCATTTGGACCAATGGGAAATTAAAGCCAAGAATCCATACTTATTGAGTATGTTAGTCCGATTTCTCAATTGAATTTCGCTATTTGTGCGCATATTCTTGTTTGTCACTCATTTGGACCAATGGGAAATTAAAGCCAAGAATCCATACTTATTGAGTATGTAAGTCCGATTTCTCAATTGAATTTGGCTATTTGTGGGCATATTCTTGTTTGTCACTCATTTGGACCAATGGGAAATTAAAGCCAAGAATACATACTTATTGACTATCTAAGTCCGATTTCTCAATTGAATTTGGCTATTTGTGGGCACATTCTTGTTTGTCACTCATTTGGACCAATGGGAAATTAAAGCCAAGAATCCATACTTATTGACTATGTAAGTCCGATTTCTCAATTGAATTTGAGAATTTTTCTAAAGAATTTTGAAATTTAAAATTTATGTAAATTTTGATGAGCTCTACGGGAATTTCGCCATTTGTGGGCACATTCTTGTTTGTCACTCATTTGGACCAATGGGAAATTAAAGCCAAGAATCCATACTTATTGAGTATGTAAGTCCGATTTCTCAATTGAATTTGGCTATTTGTGGGCATATTCTTGTTTGTCACTCATTTGGACCAATGGGAAATTAAAGCCAAGAATACATACTTATTGACTATCTAAGTCCGATTTCTCAATTGAATTTGGCTATTTGTGGGCACATTCTTGTTTGTCACTCATTTGGACCAATGGGAAATTAAAGCCAAGAATCCATACTTATTGACTATGTAAGTCCGATTTCTCAATTGAATTTGAGAATTTTTCTAAAGAATTTTGAAATTTAAAATTTATGTAAATTTTGATGAGCTCTACGGGAATTTCGCCATTTGTGGGCACATTCTTGTTTGTCACTCATTTGGACCAATGGGAAATTAAAGCCAAGAATCCATACTTATTGAGTATGTTAGTCCGATTTCTCAATTGAATTTCGCTATTTGTGCGCATATTCTTGTTTGTCACTCATTTGGACCAATGGGAAATTAAAGCCAAGAATCCATACTTATTGAGTATGTAAGTCCGATTTCTCAATTGAATTTGGCTATTTGTGGGCATATTCTTGTTTGTCACTCATTTGGACCAATGGGAAATTAAAGCCAAGAATACATACTTATTGACTATCTAAGTCCGATTTCTCAATTGAATTTGGCTATTTGTGGGCACATTCTTGTTTGTCACTCATTTGGACCAATGGGAAATTAAAGCCAAGAATCCATACTTATTGACTATGTAAGTCCGATTTCTCAATTGAATTTGAGAATTTTTCTAAAGAATTTTGAAATTTAAAATTTATGTAAATTTTGATGAGCTCTACGGGAATTTCGCCATTTGTGGGCACATTCTTGTTTGTCACTCATTTGGACCAATGGGAAATTAAAGCCAAGAATCCATACTTATTGAGTATGTTAGTCCGATTTCTCAATTGAATTTCGCTATTTGTGCGCATATTCTTGTTTGTCACTCATTTGGACCAATGGGAAATTAAAGCCAAGAATCCATACTTATTGAGTATGTAAGTCCGATTTCTCAATTGAATTTGGCTATTTGTGGGCATATTCTTGTTTGTCACTCATTTGGACCAATGGGAAATTAAAGCCAAGAATACATACTTATTGACTATCTAAGTCCGATTTCTCAATTGAATTTGGCTATTTGTGGGCACATTCTTGTTTGTCACTCATTTGGACCAATGGGAAATTAAAGCCAAGAATCCATACTTATTGACTATGTAAGTCCGATTTCTCAATTGAATTTGAGAATTTTTCTAAAGAATTTTGAAATTTAAAATTTATGTAAATTTTGATGAGCTCTACGGGAATTTCGCCATTTGTGGGCACATTCTTGTTTGTCACTCATTTGGACCAATGGGAAATTAAAGCCAAGAATCCATACTTATTGAGTATGTTAGTCCGATTTCTCAATTGAATTTGGCTATTTGTGGGCACATTCTTGTTTGTCACTCATTTGGACCAATGGGAAATTAAAGCCAAGAATCCATACTTATTGAGTATGTAAGTCCGATTTCTCAATTGAATTTGGCTATTTGTGGGCACATTCTTGGACCAATGGGAAATTAAAGCCAAGAATACATACTTATTGACTATCTAAGTCCGATTTCTCAATTGAATTTGGCTATTTGTGGGCACATTCTTGTTTGTCACTCATTTGGACCAATGGGAAATTAAAGCCAAGAATCCATACTTATTGAGTATGTTAGTCCGATTTCTCAATTGAATTTGGCTATTTGTGGGCACATTCTTGTTTGTCACTCATTTGTACCAATGGGAAATTAAAGCCAAGAATCCATACTTATTGACTATCTAAGTCCGATTTCTCAATTGAATTTGGCTATTTGTGGGCACATTCTTGTTTGTCACTCATTTGGACCAATGGGAAATTAAAGCCAAGAATCCATACTTATTGACTATCTAAGTCCGATTTCTCAATTGAATTTGGCTATTTGTGGGCACATTCTTGTTTGTCACTCATTTGGACCGATGGGAAATTAAAGCCAAGAATCCATACTTATTGACTATCTAAGTCCGATTTCTCAATTGAATTTGGCTATTTGTGGGCACATTCTTGTTTGTCACTCATTTGGACCAATGGGAAATTAAAGCCAAGAATCCATACTTATTGACTATCTAAGTCCGATTTCTCAATTGAATTTGGCTATTTGTGGGCACATTCTTGTTTGTCACTCATTTGTACCAATGGGAAATTAAAGCCAAGAATCCATACTTATTGACTATCTAAGTCCGATTTCTCAATTGAATTTGGCTATTTGTGGGCACATTCTTGTTTGTCACTCATTTGGACCGATGGGAAATTAAAGCCAAGAATCCATACTTATTGACTATCTAAGTCCGATTTCTCAATTGAATTTGGCTATTTGTGGGCACATTCTTGTTTGTCACTCATTTGGACCAATGGGAAATTAAAGCCAAGAATACATACTTATTGACTATCTAAGTCCGATTTCTCAATTGAATTTGGCTATTTGTGGGCACATTCTTGTTTGTCACTCATTTGGACCAATGGGAAATTAAAGCCAAGAATCCATACTTATTGAGTATGTTAGTCCGATTTCTCAATTGAATTTCGCTATTTGTGCGCATATTCTTGTTTGTCACTCATTTGGACCAATGGGAAATTAAAGCCAAGAATCCATACTTATTGAGTATGTAAGTCCGATTTCTCAATTGAATTTGGCTATTTGTGGGCACATTCTTGGACCAATGGGAAATTAAAGCCAAGAATACATACTTATTGACTATCTAAGTCCGATTTCTCAATTGAATTTGGCTATTTGTGGGCACATGCTTGTTTGTCACTCATTTCGACCAATGGGAAATTAAAGCCAAGAATCCATACTTATTGACTATGTAAGTCCGATTTCTCAATTGAATTTGAGAATTTTTCTAAAAAATTTTGAAATTTAAAATTTATGTAAATTTTGATGAGCTCTACGGGAATTTCGCTATTTGTGGGCACATTCTTGTTTGTCACTCATTTGGACCAATGGGAAATTAAAGCCAAGAATCCATACTTATTGAGTATGTTAGTCCGATTTCTCAATTGAATTTCGCTATTTGTGCGCATATTCTTGTTTGTCACTCATTTGGACCAATGGGAAATTAAAGCCAAGAATCCATACTTATTGAGTATGTAAGTCCGATTTCTCAATTGAATTTGGCTATTTGTGGGCACATTCTTGGACCAATGGGAAATTAAAGCCAAGAATACATACTTATTGACTATCTAAGTCCGATTTCTCAATTGAATTTGGCTATTTGTGGGCACATGCTTGTTTGTCACTCATTTCGACCAATGGGAAATTAAAGCCAAGAATCCATACTTATTGACTATGTAAGTCCGATTTCTCAATTGAAATTGAGAATTTTTCTAAAAAATTTTGAAATTTAAAATTTATGTAAATTTTGATGAGCTCTACGGGAATTTCGCTATTTGTGGGCACATTCTTGTTTGTCACTCATTTGGACCAATGGGAAATTAAAGCCAAGAATCCATACTTATTGACTATGTAAGTCCGATTTCTCAATTGAATTTGGCTATTTGTGGGCACATTCTTGTTTGTCACTCATTTGTACCAATGGGAAATTAAAGCCAAGAATCCATACTTATTGACTATCTAAGTCCGATTTCTCAATTGAATTTGGCTATTTGTGGGCACATTCTTGTTTGTCACTCATTTGGACCAATGGGAAATTAAAGCCAAGAATCCATACTTATTGACTATCTAAGTCCGATTTCTCAATTGAATTTGGCTATTTGTGGGCACATTCTTGTTTGTCACTCATTTGGACCGATGGGAAATTAAAGCCAAGAATCCATACTTATTGACTATCTAAGTCCGATTTCTCAATTGAATTTGGCTATTTGTGGGCACATTCTTGTTTGTCACTCATTTGGACCAATGGGAAATTAAAGCCAAGAATACATACTTATTGACTATCTAAGTCCGATTTCTCAATTGAATTTGGCTATTTGTGGGCACATTCTTGTTTGTCACTCATTTGGACCAATGGGAAATTAAAGCCAAGAATCCATACTTATTGAGTATGTTAGTCCGATTTCTCAATTGAATTTCGCTATTTGTGCGCATATTCTTGTTTGTCACTCATTTGGACCAATGGGAAATTAAAGCCAAGAATCCATACTTATTGAGTATGTAAGTCCGATTTCTCAATTGAATTTGGCTATTTGTGGGCACATTCTTGGACCAATGGGAAATTAAAGCCAAGAATACATACTTATTGACTATCTAAGTCCGATTTCTCAATTGAATTTGGCTATTTGTGGGCACATGCTTGTTTGTCACTCATTTCGACCAATGGGAAATTAAAGCCAAGAATCCATACTTATTGACTATGTAAGTCCGATTTCTCAATTGAATTTGAGAATTTTTCTAAAAAATTTTGAAATTTAAAATTTATGTAAATTTTGATGAGCTCTACGGGAATTTCGCTATTTGTGGGCACATTCTTGTTTGTTACTCATTTGGACCAATGGTAAATTAAAGCCAAGAATCCATACTTATTGACTATCTAAGTCCGATTTCTCAATTGAATTTGGCTATTTGTGGGCACATTCTTGTTTGTCACTCATTTGGACCAATGGGAAATTAAAGCCAAGAATCCATACTTATTGACTATCTAAGTCCGATTTCTCAATTGAATTTGGCTATTTGTGGGCACATTCTTGTTTGTCACTCATTTGGACCAATGGGAAATTAAAGCCAAGAATCCATACTTATTGACTATCTAAGTCCGATTTCTCAATTGAATTTGGCTATTTGTGGGCACATTCTTGTTTGTCACTCATTTGGACCAATGGGAAATTAAAGCCAAGAATACATACTTATTGACTATCTAAGTCCGATTTCTCAATTGAATTTGGCTATTTGTGGGCACATTCTTGTTTGTCACTCATTTGGACCAATGGGAAATTAAAGCCAAGAATACATACTTATTGACTATCTAAGTCCGATTTCTCAATTGAATTTGGCTATTTGTGGGCACATTCTTGTTTGTCACTCATTTGGACCAATGGGAAATTAAAGCCAAGAATACATACTTATTGACTATCTAAGTCCGATTTCTCAATTGAATTTGGCTATTTGTGGGCACATTCTTGTTTGTTACTCATTTGGACCAATGGTAAATTAAAGCCAAGAATACATACTTATTGACTATCTAAGTCCGATTTCTCAATTGAATTTGGCTATTTGTGGGCACATTCTTGTTTGTCACTCATTTGGACCAATGGGAAATTAAAGCCAAGAATACATACTTATTGACTATCTAAGTCCGATTTCTCAATTGAATTTGGCTATTTGTGGGCACATTCTTGTTTGTCACTCATTTGGACCAATGGGAAATTAAAGCCAAGAATACATACTTATTGACTATCTAAGTCCGATTTCTCAATTGAATTTGGCTATTTGTGGGCACATTCTTGTTTGTCACTCATTTGGACCAATGGGAAATTAAAGCCAAGAATACATACTTATTGACTATCTAAGTCCGATTTCTCAATTGAATTTGGCTATTTGTGGGCACATTCTTGTTTGTCACTCATTTGGACCAATGGGAAATTAAAGCCAAGAATCCATACTTATTGACTATCTAAGTCCGATTTCTCAATTGAATTTGGCTATTTGTGGGCACATTCTTGTTTGTCACTCATTTGGACCAATGGGAAATTAAAGCCAAGAATACATACTTATTGACTATCTAAGTCCGATTTCTCAATTGAATTTGGCTATTTGTGGGCACATTCTTGTTTGTCACTCATTTGGACCAATGGGAAATTAAAGCCAAGAATACATACTTATTGACTATCTAAGTCCGATTTCTCAATTGAATTTGGCTATTTGTGGGCACATTCTTGTTTGTCACTCATTTGGACCGATGGGAAATTAAAGCCAAGAATACATACTTATTGACTATCTAAGTCCGATTTCTCAATTGAATTTCGCTATTTGTGGGCACATTCTTGTTTGTTACTCATTTGGACCAATGGTAAATTAAAGCCAAGAATCCATACTTATTGACTATCTAAGTCCGATTTCTCAATTGAATTTGGCTATTTGTGGGCACATTCTTGTTTGTCACTCATTTGGACCAATGGGAAATTAAAGCCAAGAATACATACTTATTGACTATCTAAGTCCGATTTCTCAATTGAATTTGGCTATTTGTGGGCACATTCTTGTTTGTCACTCATTTGGACCAATGGGAAATTAAAGCCAAGAATCCATACTTATTGACTATCTAAGTCCGATTTCTCAATTGAATTTGGCTATTTGTGGGCACATTCTTGTTTGTCACTCATTTGGACCAATGGGAAATTAAAGCCAAGAATACATACTTATTGACTATCTAAGTCCGATTTCTCAATTGAATTTGGCTATTTGTGGGCACATTCTTGTTTGTCACTCATTTGGACCAATGGGAAATTAAAGCCAAGAATACATACTTATTGACTATCTAAGTCCGATTTCTCAATTGAATTTGGCTATTTGTGGGCACATTCTTGTTTGTTACTCATTTGGACCAATGGTAAATTAAAGCCAAGAATCCATACTTATTGACTATCTAAGTCCGATTTCTCAATTGAATTTGGCTATTTGTGGGCACATTCTTGTTTGTCACTCATTTGGACCAATGGGAAATTAAAGCCAAGAATACATACTTATTGACTATCTAAGTCCGATTTCTCAATTGAATTTCGCTATTTGTGGGCACATTCTTGTTTGTCACTCATTTGGACCAATGGTAAATTAAAGCCAAGAATCCATACTTATTGACTATCTAAGTCCGATTTCTCAATTGAATTTGGCTATTTGTGGGCACATTCTTGTTTGTCACTCATTTGGACCAATGGGAAATTAAAGCCAAGAATACATACTTATTGACTATCTAAGTCCGATTTCTCAATTGAATTTGGCTATTTGTGGGCACATTCTTGTTTGTCACTCATTTGGACCAATGGTAAATTAAAGCCAAGAATCCATACTTATTGACTATCTAAGTCCGATTTCTCAATTGAATTTGGCTATTTGTGGGCACATTCTTGTTTGTCACTCATTTGGACCAATGGGAAATTAAAGCCAAGAATACATACTTATTGACTATCTAAGTCCGATTTCTCAATTGAATTTGGCTATTTGTGGGCACATTCTTGTTTGTCACTCATTTGGACCAATGGTAAATTAAAGCCAAGAATCCATACTTATTGACTATCTAAGTCCGATTTCTCAATTGAATTTGGCTATTTGTGGGCACATTCTTGTTTGTCACTCATTTGGACCAATGGGAAATTAAAGCCAAGAATACATACTTATTGACTATCTAAGTCCGATTTCTCAATTGAATTTCGCTATTTGTGGGCACATTCTTGTTTGTCACTCATTTGGACCAATGGTAAATTAAAGCCAAGAATCCATACTTATTGACTATCTAAGTCCGATTTCTCAATTGAATTTGGCTATTTGTGGGCACATTCTTGTTTGTCACTCATTTGGACCAATGGGAAATTAAAGCCAAGAATACATACTTATTGACTATCTAAGTCCGATTTCTCAATTGAATTTGGCTATTTGTGGGCACATTCTTGTTTGTCACTCATTTGGACCGATGGGAAATTAAAGCCAAGAATCCATACTTATTGAGTATGTAAGTCCGATTTCTCAATTGAATTTGGCTATTTGTGGGCACATTCTTGTTTGTCACTCATTTGGACCAATGGGAAATTAAAGCCAAGAATCCATACTTATTGAGTATGTAAGTCCGATTTCTCAATTGAATTTGGCTATTTGTGGGCACATTCTTGTTTGTCACTCATTTGGACCAATGGGAAATTAAAGCCAAGAATCCATACTTATTGACTATCTAAGTCCGATTTCTCAATTGAATTTGGCTATTTGTGGGCACATTCTTGTTTGTCACTCATTTGGACCAATGGGAAATTAAAGACAAGAATCCATACTTATTGACTATCTAAGTCCGATTTCTCAATTGAATTTGGCTATTTGTGGGCACATTCTTGTTTGTCAATCATTTGGACCAAGGGGAAATTAAAGACAAGAATCCATACTTATTGACTATCTAAGTCCGATTTCTCAATTGAATTTGGCTATTTGTGGGCACATTCTTGTTTGTCACTCATTTGGACCAATGGGAAATTAAAGACAAGAATCCATACTTATTGACTATCTAAGTCCGATTTCTCAATTGAATTTGGCTATTTGTGGGCACATTCTTGTTTGTCACTCATTTGGACCAATGGGAAATTAAAGCCAAGAATCCATACTTATTGACTATCTAAGTCCGATTTCTAAATTGAATTTGGCTATTTGTGGGCACATTCTTGTTTATCACTCATTTGGACCATTGGGAAATTAAAGCCAAGAATCCATACTTATTGAGTATGTAAGTCCGATTTCTCAATTGAATTTGGCTATTTGTGGGCACATTCTTGTTTGTCACTCATTTGGACCAATGGGAAATTAAAGCCAAGAATCCATACTTATTGAGTATGTAAGTCCGATTTCTCAATTGAATTTGGCTATTTGAGGGCACATTCTTGGACCAATGGGAAATTAAAGCCAAGAATACATACTTATTGACTATCTAAGTCCGATTTCTCAATTGAATTTGGCTATTTGTGGGCACATTCTTGTTTGTCACTCATTTGGACCAATGGGAAATTAAAGCCAAGAATCCATACTTATTGACTATCTAAGTCCGATTTCTCAATTGAATTTGGCTATTTGTGGGCACATTCTTGTTTGTCACTCATTTGGACCAATGGGAAATTAAAGCCAAGAATCCATACTTATTGACTATCTAAGTCCGATTTCTCAATTGAATTTGGCTATTTGTGGGCACATTCTTGTTTGTCACTCATTTGGACCAATGGGAAATTAAAGCCAAGAATCCATACTTATTGACTCTGTAAGTCCGATTTCTCAATTGAATTTGGCTATTTGTGGGCACATTCTTGTTTGTCACTCAGTTGGACCAATGGGAAATTAAAGCCAAGAATCCATACTTATTGAGTATGTAAGTCCGATTTCTCAATTGAATTTGGCTATTTGTGGGCACATTCTTGTTTGTCACTCATTTGGACCAATGGGAAATTAAAGCCAAGAATCCATACTTATTGAGTATGTAAGTCCGATTTCTCAATTGAATTTGGCTATTTGTGGGCACATTCTTGTTTGTCACTCATTTGGACCAATGGGAAATTAAAGCCAAGAATCCATACTTATTGAGTATGTAAGTCCGATTTCTCAATTGAATTTGGCTATTTGTGGGCACATTCTTGTTTGTCACTCATTTGGACCAATGGGAAATTAAAGCCAAGAATCCATACTTATTGACTATCTAAGTCCGATTTCTCAATTGAATTTGGCTATTTGTGGGCACATTCTTGTTTGTCACTCATTTGGACCAATGGGAAATTAAAGACAAGAATCCATACTTATTGACTCTGTAAGTCCGATTTCTCAATTGAATTTGAGAATTTTTCTAAAAAATTTTGAAATTTAAAATTTATGTAAATTTTGATGAGCTCTACGGGAATTTCGCCATTTGTGGGCACATTCTTGTTTGTCACTCATTTGGACCAATGGGAAATTAAAGCCAAGAATCCATACTTATTGATTCTGTAAGTCCGATTTCTCAATTGAATTTGGCTATTTGTGAGCACATTCTTGTTTGTCACTCATTTGGACCAATGGGAAATTAAAGCCAAGAATCCATACTTATTGACTCTGTAAGTCCGATTTCTCAATTGAATTTGGCTATTTGTGAGCACATTCTTGTTTGTCACTCATTTGGACCAATGGGAAATTAAAGCCAAGAATCCATACTTATTGACTCTGTAAGTCCGATTTCTCAATTGAATTTGGCTATTTGTGAGCACATTCTTGTTTGTCACTCATTTGGACCAATGGGAAATTAAAGCCAAGAATCCATACTTATTGATTCTGTAAGTCCGATTTCTCAATTGAATTTGGCTATTTGTGAGCACATTCTTGTTTGTCACTCATTTGGACCAATGGGAAATTAAAGCCAAGAATCCATACTTATTGACTCTGTAAGTCCGATTTCTCAATTGAATTTGGCTGTTTGTGGGCACTTTCTTTTTTGTCACTCATTTGGACCAATGGGAAATTAAAGCCAAGAATCCATACTTATTGACTCTGTAAGTCCGATTTCTCAATTGAATTTGGCTATTTGTGAGCACATTCTTGTTTGTCACTCATTTGGACCAATGGGAAATTAAAGCCAAGAATCCATACTTATTGACTATGTAAGTCCGATTTCTCAATTGAATTTGAGAATTTTTCTAAAAAATTTTGAAATTTAAAATTTATGTAAATTTTGATGAGCTCTACGGGAATTTCGCCATTTGTGGGCACATTCTTGTTTGTCACTCATTTGGACCAATGGGAAATTAAAGCCAAGAATCCATACTTATTGACTCTGTAAGTCCGATTTCTCAATTGAATTTGGCTATTTGTGAGCACATTCTTGTTTGTCACTCATTTGGACCAATGGGAAATTAAAGCCAAGAATCCATACTTATTGACTATGTAAGTCCGATTTCTCAATTGAATTTGAGAATTTTTCTAAAAAATTTTGAAATTTAAAATTTATGTAAATTTTGATGAGCTCTACGGGAATTTCGCCATTTGTGGGCACATTCTTGTTTGTCACTCATTTGGACCAATGGGAAATTAAAGCCAAGAATCCATACTTATTGACTCTGTAAGTCCGATTTCTCAATTGAATTTGGCTATTTGTGAGCACATTCTTGTTTGTCACTCATTTGGACCAATGGGAAATTAAAGCCAAGAATCCATACTTATTGACTATGTAAGTCCGATTTCTCAATTGAATTTGAGAATTTTTCTAAAAAATTTTGAAATTTAAAATTTATGTAAATTTTGATGAGCTCTACGGGAATTTCGCTATTTGTGGGCACATTCTTGTTTGTCACTCATTTGGACCAATGGGAAATTAAAGCCAAGAATCCATACTTATTGAGTATGTAAGTCCGATTTCTCAATTGAATTTGGCTATTTGTGGGCACATTCTTGTTTGTCACTCATTTGGACCAATGGGAAATTAAAGCCAAGAATCCATACTTATTGAGTATGTAAGTCCGATTTCTCAATTGAATTTGGCTATTTGTGGGCACATTCTTGTTTGTCACTCATTTGGACCAATGGGAAATTAAAGACAAGAATCCATACTTATTGACTATGTAAGTCCGATTTCTCAATTGAATTTGAGAATTTTTCTAAAAAATTTTGAAATTTAAAATTTATGTAAATTTTGAAGAGCTCTACGGGAATTTCGCCATTTGTGGGCACATTCTTGTTTGTCACTCATTTGGACCAATGGGAAATTAAAGACAAGAATCCATACTTATTGAATATCTAAGTCCGGTTTTTCAATTGAATTTGAGAATTTTTCTAAAAAATTTTGAAATTTAAAATTTATGTAAATTTTGATGAGCTCTACGGGAATTTCGCCATTTGTGGGCACATTCTTGTTTGTCACTCATTTGGACCAATGGGAAATTAAAGCCAAGAATCCATACTTATTGACTTTGTAAGTCCGATTTCTCAATTGAATTTGAGAATTTTTCTAAAAAATTTTGAAATTTAAAATTTATGTAAATTTTGATGAGCTCTACGGGAATTTCGCCATTTGTGGGCACATTCTTGTTTGTCACTCATTTGGACCAATGGGAAATTAAAGCCAAGAATCCATACTTATTGACTATGTAAGTCCGATTTCTCAATTGAATTTGAGAATTTTTCTAAAAAATTTTGAAATTTAAAATTTATGTAAATTTTGATGAGCTCTACGGGAATTTCGCCATTTGTGGGCACATTATTGTTTGTCACTCATTTGGACCAATGGGAAATTAAAGCCAAGAATCCATACTTATTGACTTTGTAAGTCCGATTTCTCAATTGAATTTGAGAATTTTTCTAAAAAATTTTGAAATTTAAAATTTATGTAAATTTTGATGAGCTCTACGGGAATTTCGCCATTTGTGGGCACATTATTGTTTGTCACTCATTTGGACCAATGGGAAATTAAAGCCAAGAATCCATACTTATTGAGTATGTTAGTCCGATTTCTCAATTGAATTTGGCTATTTGTGGGCACATTCTTGTTTGTCACTCATTTGGACCAATGGGAAATTAAAGACAAGAATCCATACTTATTGAATATCTAAGTCCGGTTTTTCAATTGAATTTGAGAATTTTTCTAAAAAATTTTGAAATTTAAAATTTATGTAAATTTTGATGAGCTCTACGGGAATTTCGCCATTTGTGGGCACATTATTGTTTGTCACTCATTTGGACCAATGGGAAATTAAAGCCAAGAATCCATACTTATTGACTTTGTAAGTCCGATTTCTCAATTGAATTTGAGAATTTTTCTAAAAAATTTTGAAATTTAAAATTTATGTAAATTTTGATGAGCTCTACGGGAATTTCGCCATTTGTGGGCACATTCTTGTTTGTCACTCATTTGGACCAATGGGAAATTAAAGCCAAGAATCCATACTTATTGACTATGTAAGTCCGATTTCTCAATTGAATTTGAGAATTTTTCTAAAAAATTTTGAAATTTAAAATTTATGTAAATTTTGATGAGCTCTACGGGAATTTCGCCATTTGTGGGCACATTATTGTTTGTCACTCATTTGGACCAATGGGAAATTAAAGCCAAGAATCCATACTTATTGAGTATGTTAGTCCGATTTCTCAATTGAATTTGGCTATTTGTGGGCACATTCTTGTTTGTCACTCATTTGGACCAATGGGAAATTAAAGCCAAGAATCCATACTTATTGACTATGTAAGTCCGATTTCTCAATTGAATTTGAGAATTTTTCTAAAAAATTTTTAAATTTAAAATTTATGTAAATTTTGATGAGCTCTACGGGAATTTCGCCATTTGTGGGCACATTCTTGTTTGTCACTCATTTGGACCAATGGGAAATTAAAGCCAAGAATCCATACTTATTGACTATGTAAGTCCGATTTCTCAATTGAATTTGAGAATTTTTCTAAAAAATTTTGAAATTTAAAATTTATGTAAATTTTGATGAGCTCTACGGGAATTTCGCCATTTGTGGGCACATAATTGTTTGTCACTCATTTGGACCAATGGGAAATTAAAGCCAAGAAACCATACTTATTGAGTATGTTAGTCCGATTTCTCAATTGAATTTGGCTATTTGTGGGCACATTCTTGTTTGTCACTCATTTGGACCAATGGGAAATTAAAGCCAAGAATCCATACTTATTGACTCTGTAAGTCCGATTTCTCAATTGAATTTGGCTATTTGTGGGCACATTCTTGTTTGTCACTCATTTGGACCAATGGGAAATTAAAGACAAGAATCCATACTTATTGACTCTGTAAGTCCGATTTCTCAATTGAATTTGGCTATTTGTGGGCACATTCTTGTTTGTCACTCATTTGGACCAATGGGAAATTAAAGCCAAGAATCCATACTTATTGACTCTGTAAGTCCGATTTCTCAATTGAATTTGGCTATTTGTGGGCACATTCTTGTTTGTCACTCATTTGGACCAATGGGAAATTAAAGACAAGAATCCATACTTATTGACTCTGTAAGTCCGATTTCTCAATTGAATTTGGCTATTTGTGGGCAGCTTCTTGTTTGTCACTCATTTGGACCAATGGGAAATTAAAGCCAAGAATCCATACTTATTGACTCTGTAAGTCCGATTTCTCAATTGAATTTGGCTATTTGTGGGCACATTCTTGTTTGTCACTCATTTGGACCAATGGGAAATTAAAGCCAAGAATCCATACTTATTGACTCTGTAAGTCCGATTTCTCAATTGAATTTGGCTATTTGTGGGCACATTCTTGTTTGTCACTCATTTGGACCAATGGGAAATTAAAGCCAAGAATCCATACTTATTGAGTATGTTAGTCCGATTTCTCAATTGAATTTGGCTATTTGTGGGCACATTCTTGTTTGTCACTCATTTGGACCAATGGGAAATGAAAGACAAGAATCCATACTTATTGACTCTGTAAGTCCGATTTCTCAATTGAATTTGGCTATTTGTGGGCACATTCTTGTTTGTCACTCATTTGGACCAATGGGAAATTAAAGACAAGAATCCATACTTATTGACTCTGTAAGTCCGATTTCTCAATTGAATTTGGCTATTTGTGGGCACATTCTTGTTTGTCACTCATTTGGACCAATGGGAAATTAAAGCCAAGAATCCATACTTATTGACTCTGTAAGTCCGATTTCTCAATTGAATTTGGCTATTTGTGGGAACATTCTTGTTTGTCACTCATTTGGACCAATGGGAAATTAAAGACAAGAATCCATACTTATTGACTCTGTAAGTCCGATTTCTCAATTGAATTTGGCTATTTGTGGGCACATTCTTGTTTGTCACTCATTTGGACCAATGGGAAATTAAAGCCAAGAATCCATACTTATTGACTCTGTAAGTCCGATTTCTCAATTGAATTTGGCTATTTGTGGGCACATTCTTGTTTGTCACTCATTTGGACCAATGGGAAATTAAAGCCAAGAATCCATACTTATTGACTCTGTAAGTCCGATTTCTCAATTGAATTTGGCTATTTGTGGGCACATTCTTGGACCAATGGGAATTTAAAGCCAAGAATACATACTTATTGACTATCTAAGTCCGATTTCTCAATTGAATTTGGCTATTTGTGGGCACATTCTTGTTTGTCACTCATTTGGACCAATGGGAAATTAAAGCCAAGAATCCATACTTATTGACTATCTAAGTCCGATTTCTCAATTGAATTTGGCTGTTTGTGGGCACTTTCTTGTTTGTCACTCATTTGGACCAATGGGAAATTAAAGCCAAGAATCCATACTTATTGAGTATGTAAGTCCGATTTCTCAATTGAATTTGGCTATTTGTGGGCACATTCTTGTTTGTCACTCATTTGGACCAATGGGAAATTAAAGACAAGAATCCATACTTATTGACTCTGTAAGTCCGATTTCTCAATTGAATTTGGCTATTTGTGGGCACATTCTTGTTTGTCACTCATTTGGACCAATGGGAAATTAAAGCCAAGAATCCATACTTATTGACTCTGTAAGTCCGATTTCTCAATTGAATTTGGCTATTTGTGAGCACATTCTTGTTTGTCACTCATTTGGACCAATGGGAAATTAAAGCCAAGAATCCATACTTATTGACTATGTAAGTCCGATTTCTCAATTGAATTTGAGAATTTTTCTAAAAAATTTTGAAATTTAAAATTTATGTAAATTTTGATGAGCTCTACGGGAATTTCGCCATTTGTGGGCACATTCTTGTTTGTCACTCATTTGGACCAATGGGAAATTAAAGCCAAGAATCCATACTTATTGACTCTGTAAGTCCGATTTCTCAATTGAATTTGGCTATTTGTGAGCACATTCTTGTTTGTCACTCATTTGGACCAATGGGAAATTAAAGCCAAGAATCCATACTTATTGACTATGTAAGTCCGATTTCTCAATTGAATTTGAGAATTTTTCTAAAAAAATTTGAAATTTAAAATTTATGTAAATTTTGATGAGCTCTACGGGAATTTCGCCATTTGTGGGCACATTCTTGTTTGTCACTCATTTGGACCAATGGGAAATTAAAGCCAAGAATCCATACTTATTGACTCTGTAAGTCCGATTTCTCAATTGAATTTGGCTATTTGTGGGCACATTCTTGTTTGTCACTCATTTGGACCAATGGGAAATTAAAGACAAGAATCCATACTTATTGACTCTGTAAGTCCGATTTCTCAATTGAATTTGGCTATTTGTGGGCACATTCTTGTTTGTCACTCATTTGGACCAATGGGAAATTAAAGCCAAGAATCCATACTTATTGACTCTGTAAGTCCGATTTCTCAATTGAATTTGGCTATTTGTGGGCACATTCTTGTTTGTCACTCATTTGGACCAATGGGAAATTAAAGCCAAGAATCCATACTTATTGACTCTGTAAGTCCGATTTCTCAATTGAATTTGGCTATTTGTGGGCACATTCTTGTTTGTCACTCATTTGGACCAATGGGAAATTAAAGCCAAGAATCCATACTTATTGACTCTGTAAGTCCGATTTCTCAATTGAATTTGGCTATTTGTGGGCACATTCTTGGACCAATGGGAAATTAAAGCCAAGAATACATACTTATTGACTCTGTAAGTCCGATTTCTCAATTGAATTTGGCTATTTGTGGGCACATTCTTGTTTGTCACTCATTTGGACCAATGGGAAATTAAAGCCAAGAATCCATACTTATTGACTATCTAAGTCCGATTTCTCAATTGAATTTGGCTATTTGTGGGCACATTCTTGTTTGTCACTCATTTGGACCAATGGGAAATTAAAGACAAGAATCCATACTTATTGACTCTGTAAGTCCGATTTCTCAATTGAATTTGGCTATTTGTGGGCACATTCTTGTTTGTCACTCATTTGGACCAATGGGAAATTAAAGCCAAGAATCCATACTTATTGACTCTGTAAGTCCGATTTCTCAATTGAATTTGGCTATTTGTGGGCACATTCTTGTTTGTCACTCATTTGGACCAATGGGAAATTAAAGCCAAGAATCCATACTTATTGACTCTGTAAGTCCGATTTCTCAATTGAATTTGGCTATTTGTGGGCACATTCTTGTTTGTCACTCATTTGGACCAATGGGAAATTAAAGCCAAGAATCCATACTTATTGACTCTGTAAGTCCGATTTCTCAATTGAATTTGGCTATTTGTGGGCACATTCTTGTTTGTCACTCATTTGGACCAATGGGAAATTAAAGACAAGAATCCATACTTATTGACTCTGTAAGTCCGATTTCTCAATTGAATTTGGCTATTTGTGGGCACATTCTTGTTTGTCACTCATTTGGACCAATGGGAAATTAAAGCCAAGAATCCATACTTATTGACTATGTAAGTCCGATTTCTCAATTGAATTTGAGAATTTTTCTAAAAAATTTTGAAATTTAAAATTTATGTAAATTTTGATGAGCTCTACGGGAATTTCGCTATTTGTGGGCACATTCTTGTTTGTCACTCATTTGGACCAATGGGAAATTAAAGCCAAGAATCCATACTTATTGAGTATGTTAGTCCGATTTCTCAATTGAATTTCGCTATTTGTGCGCATATTCTTGTTTGTCACTCATTTGGACCAATGGGAAATTAAAGCCAAGAATCCATACTTATTGAGTATGTAAGTCCGATTTCTCAATTGAATTTGGCTATTTGTGGGCACATTCTTGGACCAATGGGAAATTAAAGCCAAGAATACATACTTATTGACTATCTAAGTCCGATTTCTCAATTGAATTTGGCTATTTGTGGGCACATGCTTGTTTGTCACTCATTTCGACCAATGGGAAATTAAAGCCAAGAATCCATACTTATTGACTATGTAAGTCCGATTTCTCAATTGAAATTGAGAATTTTTCTAAAAAATTTTGAAATTTAAAATTTATGTAAATTTTGATGAGCTCTACGGGAATTTCGCTATTTGTGGGCACATTCTTGTTTGTCACTCATTTGGACCAATGGGAAATTAAAGCCAAGAATCCATACTTATTGACTATGTAAGTCCGATTTCTCAATTGAATTTGGCTATTTGTGGGCACATTCTTGTTTGTCACTCATTTGTACCAATGGGAAATTAAAGCCAAGAATCCATACTTATTGACTATCTAAGTCCGATTTCTCAATTGAATTTGGCTATTTGTGGGCACATTCTTGTTTGTCACTCATTTGGACCAATGGGAAATTAAAGCCAAGAATCCATACTTATTGACTATCTAAGTCCGATTTCTCAATTGAATTTGGCTATTTGTGGGCACATTCTTGTTTGTCACTCATTTGGACCGATGGGAAATTAAAGCCAAGAATCCATACTTATTGACTATCTAAGTCCGATTTCTCAATTGAATTTGGCTATTTGTGGGCACATTCTTGTTTGTCACTCATTTGGACCAATGGGAAATTAAAGCCAAGAATACATACTTATTGACTATCTAAGTCCGATTTCTCAATTGAATTTGGCTATTTGTGGGCACATTCTTGTTTGTCACTCATTTGGACCAATGGGAAATTAAAGCCAAGAATCCATACTTATTGAGTATGTTAGTCCGATTTCTCAATTGAATTTCGCTATTTGTGCGCATATTCTTGTTTGTCACTCATTTGGACCAATGGGAAATTAAAGCCAAGAATCCATACTTATTGAGTATGTAAGTCCGATTTCTCAATTGAATTTGGCTATTTGTGGGCACATTCTTGGACCAATGGGAAATTAAAGCCAAGAATACATACTTATTGACTATCTAAGTCCGATTTCTCAATTGAATTTGGCTATTTGTGGGCACATGCTTGTTTGTCACTCATTTCGACCAATGGGAAATTAAAGCCAAGAATCCATACTTATTGACTATGTAAGTCCGATTTCTCAATTGAATTTGAGAATTTTTCTAAAAAATTTTGAAATTTAAAATTTATGTAAATTTTGATGAGCTCTACGGGAATTTCGCTATTTGTGGGCACATTCTTGTTTGTTACTCATTTGGACCAATGGTAAATTAAAGCCAAGAATCCATACTTATTGACTATCTAAGTCCGATTTCTCAATTGAATTTGGCTATTTGTGGGCACATTCTTGTTTGTCACTCATTTGGACCAATGGGAAATTAAAGCCAAGAATCCATACTTATTGACTATCTAAGTCCGATTTCTCAATTGAATTTGGCTATTTGTGGGCACATTCTTGTTTGTCACTCATTTGGACCAATGGGAAATTAAAGCCAAGAATCCATACTTATTGACTATCTAAGTCCGATTTCTCAATTGAATTTGGCTATTTGTGGGCACATTCTTGTTTGTCACTCATTTGGACCAATGGGAAATTAAAGCCAAGAATACATACTTATTGACTATCTAAGTCCGATTTCTCAATTGAATTTGGCTATTTGTGGGCACATTCTTGTTTGTCACTCATTTGGACCAATGGGAAATTAAAGCCAAGAATACATACTTATTGACTATCTAAGTCCGATTTCTCAATTGAATTTGGCTATTTGTGGGCACATTCTTGTTTGTCACTCATTTGGACCAATGGGAAATTAAAGCCAAGAATACATACTTATTGACTATCTAAGTCCGATTTCTCAATTGAATTTGGCTATTTGTGGGCACATTCTTGTTTGTTACTCATTTGGACCAATGGTAAATTAAAGCCAAGAATACATACTTATTGACTATCTAAGTCCGATTTCTCAATTGAATTTGGCTATTTGTGGGCACATTCTTGTTTGTCACTCATTTGGACCAATGGGAAATTAAAGCCAAGAATACATACTTATTGACTATCTAAGTCCGATTTCTCAATTGAATTTGGCTATTTGTGGGCACATTCTTGTTTGTCACTCATTTGGACCAATGGGAAATTAAAGCCAAGAATACATACTTATTGACTATCTAAGTCCGATTTCTCAATTGAATTTGGCTATTTGTGGGCACATTCTTGTTTGTCACTCATTTGGACCAATGGGAAATTAAAGCCAAGAATACATACTTATTGACTATCTAAGTCCGATTTCTCAATTGAATTTGGCTATTTGTGGGCACATTCTTGTTTGTCACTCATTTGGACCAATGGGAAATTAAAGCCAAGAATCCATACTTATTGACTATCTAAGTCCGATTTCTCAATTGAATTTGGCTATTTGTGGGCACATTCTTGTTTGTCACTCATTTGGACCAATGGGAAATTAAAGCCAAGAATACATACTTATTGACTATCTAAGTCCGATTTCTCAATTGAATTTGGCTATTTGTGGGCACATTCTTGTTTGTCACTCATTTGGACCAATGGGAAATTAAAGCCAAGAATACATACTTATTGACTATCTAAGTCCGATTTCTCAATTGAATTTGGCTATTTGTGGGCACATTCTTGTTTGTCACTCATTTGGACCGATGGGAAATTAAAGCCAAGAATACATACTTATTGACTATCTAAGTCCGATTTCTCAATTGAATTTCGCTATTTGTGGGCACATTCTTGTTTGTTACTCATTTGGACCAATGGTAAATTAAAGCCAAGAATCCATACTTATTGACTATCTAAGTCCGATTTCTCAATTGAATTTGGCTATTTGTGGGCACATTCTTGTTTGTCACTCATTTGGACCAATGGGAAATTAAAGCCAAGAATACATACTTATTGACTATCTAAGTCCGATTTCTCAATTGAATTTGGCTATTTGTGGGCACATTCTTGTTTGTCACTCATTTGGACCAATGGGAAATTAAAGCCAAGAATCCATACTTATTGACTATCTAAGTCCGATTTCTCAATTGAATTTGGCTATTTGTGGGCACATTCTTGTTTGTCACTCATTTGGACCAATGGGAAATTAAAGCCAAGAATACATACTTATTGACTATCTAAGTCCGATTTCTCAATTGAATTTGGCTATTTGTGGGCACATTCTTGTTTGTCACTCATTTGGACCAATGGGAAATTAAAGCCAAGAATACATACTTATTGACTATCTAAGTCCGATTTCTCAATTGAATTTGGCTATTTGTGGGCACATTCTTGTTTGTTACTCATTTGGACCAATGGTAAATTAAAGCCAAGAATCCATACTTATTGACTATCTAAGTCCGATTTCTCAATTGAATTTGGCTATTTGTGGGCACATTCTTGTTTGTCACTCATTTGGACCAATGGGAAATTAAAGCCAAGAATACATACTTATTGACTATCTAAGTCCGATTTCTCAATTGAATTTCGCTATTTGTGGGCACATTCTTGTTTGTCACTCATTTGGACCAATGGTAAATTAAAGCCAAGAATCCATACTTATTGACTATCTAAGTCCGATTTCTCAATTGAATTTGGCTATTTGTGGGCACATTCTTGTTTGTCACTCATTTGGACCAATGGGAAATTAAAGCCAAGAATACATACTTATTGACTATCTAAGTCCGATTTCTCAATTGAATTTGGCTATTTGTGGGCACATTCTTGTTTGTCACTCATTTGGACCAATGGTAAATTAAAGCCAAGAATCCATACTTATTGACTATCTAAGTCCGATTTCTCAATTGAATTTGGCTATTTGTGGGCACATTCTTGTTTGTCACTCATTTGGACCAATGGGAAATTAAAGCCAAGAATACATACTTATTGACTATCTAAGTCCGATTTCTCAATTGAATTTGGCTATTTGTGGGCACATTCTTGTTTGTCACTCATTTGGACCAATGGTAAATTAAAGCCAAGAATCCATACTTATTGACTATCTAAGTCCGATTTCTCAATTGAATTTGGCTATTTGTGGGCACATTCTTGTTTGTCACTCATTTGGACCAATGGGAAATTAAAGCCAAGAATACATACTTATTGACTATCTAAGTCCGATTTCTCAATTGAATTTCGCTATTTGTGGGCACATTCTTGTTTGTCACTCATTTGGACCAATGGTAAATTAAAGCCAAGAATCCATACTTATTGACTATCTAAGTCCGATTTCTCAATTGAATTTGGCTATTTGTGGGCACATTCTTGTTTGTCACTCATTTGGACCAATGGGAAATTAAAGCCAAGAATACATACTTATTGACTATCTAAGTCCGATTTCTCAATTGAATTTGGCTATTTGTGGGCACATTCTTGTTTGTCACTCATTTGGACCGATGGGAAATTAAAGCCAAGAATCCATACTTATTGAGTATGTAAGTCCGATTTCTCAATTGAATTTGGCTATTTGTGGGCACATTCTTGTTTGTCACTCATTTGGACCAATGGGAAATTAAAGCCAAGAATCCATACTTATTGAGTATGTAAGTCCGATTTCTCAATTGAATTTGGCTATTTGTGGGCACATTCTTGTTTGTCACTCATTTGGACCAATGGGAAATTAAAGCCAAGAATCCATACTTATTGACTATCTAAGTCCGATTTCTCAATTGAATTTGGCTATTTGTGGGCACATTCTTGTTTGTCACTCATTTGGACCAATGGGAAATTAAAGACAAGAATCCATACTTATTGACTATCTAAGTCCGATTTCTCAATTGAATTTGGCTATTTGTGGGCACATTCTTGTTTGTCAATCATTTGGACCAAGGGGAAATTAAAGACAAGAATCCATACTTATTGACTATCTAAGTCCGATTTCTCAATTGAATTTGGCTATTTGTGGGCACATTCTTGTTTGTCACTCATTTGGACCAATGGGAAATTAAAGCCAAGAATCCATACTTATTGACTATCTAAGTCCGATTTCTAAATTGAATTTGGCTATTTGTGGGCACATTCTTGTTTATCACTCATTTGGACCATTGGGAAATTAAAGCCAAGAATCCATACTTATTGAGTATGTAAGTCCGATTTCTCAATTGAATTTGGCTATTTGTGGGCACATTCTTGTTTGTCACTCATTTGGACCAATGGGAAATTAAAGCCAAGAATCCATACTTATTGAGTATGTAAGTCCGATTTCTCAATTGAATTTGGCTATTTGAGGGCACATTCTTGGACCAATGGGAAATTAAAGCCAAGAATACATACTTATTGACTATCTAAGTCCGATTTCTCAATTGAATTTGGCTATTTGTGGGCACATTCTTGTTTGTCACTCATTTGGACCAATGGGAAATTAAAGCCAAGAATCCATACTTATTGACTATCTAAGTCCGATTTCTCAATTGAATTTGGCTATTTGTGGGCACATTCTTGTTTGTCACTCATTTGGACCAATGGGAAATTAAAGCCAAGAATCCATACTTATTGACTATCTAAGTCCGATTTCTCAATTGAATTTGGCTATTTGTGGGCACATTCTTGTTTGTCACTCATTTGGACCAATGGGAAATTAAAGCCAAGAATCCATACTTATTGACTCTGTAAGTCCGATTTCTCAATTGAATTTGGCTATTTGTGGGCACATTCTTGTTTGTCACTCAGTTGGACCAATGGGAAATTAAAGCCAAGAATCCATACTTATTGAGTATGTAAGTCCGATTTCTCAATTGAATTTGGCTATTTGTGGGCACATTCTTGTTTGTCACTCATTTGGACCAATGGGAAATTAAAGCCAAGAATCCATACTTATTGAGTATGTAAGTCCGATTTCTCAATTGAATTTGGCTATTTGTGGGCACATTCTTGTTTGTCACTCATTTGGACCAATGGGAAATTAAAGCCAAGAATCCATACTTATTGAGTATGTAAGTCCGATTTCTCAATTGAATTTGGCTATTTGTGGGCACATTCTTGTTTGTCACTCATTTGGACCAATGGGAAATTAAAGCCAAGAATCCATACTTATTGACTATCTAAGTCCGATTTCTCAATTGAATTTGGCTATTTGTGGGCACATTCTTGTTTGTCACTCATTTGGACCAATGGGAAATTAAAGACAAGAATCCATACTTATTGACTCTGTAAGTCCGATTTCTCAATTGAATTTGAGAATTTTTCTAAAAAATTTTGAAATTTAAAATTTATGTAAATTTTGATGAGCTCTACGGGAATTTCGCCATTTGTGGGCACATTCTTGTTTGTCACTCATTTGGACCAATGGGAAATTAAAGCCAAGAATCCATACTTATTGATTCTGTAAGTCCGATTTCTCAATTGAATTTGGCTATTTGTGAGCACATTCTTGTTTGTCACTCATTTGGACCAATGGGAAATTAAAGCCAAGAATCCATACTTATTGACTCTGTAAGTCCGATTTCTCAATTGAATTTGGCTATTTGTGAGCACATTCTTGTTTGTCACTCATTTGGACCAATGGGAAATTAAAGCCAAGAATCCATACTTATTGACTCTGTAAGTCCGATTTCTCAATTGAATTTGGCTATTTGTGAGCACATTCTTGTTTGTCACTCATTTGGACCAATGGGAAATTAAAGCCAAGAATCCATACTTATTGATTCTGTAAGTCCGATTTCTCAATTGAATTTGGCTATTTGTGAGCACATTCTTGTTTGTCACTCATTTGGACCAATGGGAAATTAAAGCCAAGAATCCATACTTATTGACTCTGTAAGTCCGATTTCTCAATTGAATTTGGCTGTTTGTGGGCACTTTCTTTTTTGTCACTCATTTGGACCAATGGGAAATTAAAGCCAAGAATCCATACTTATTGACTCTGTAAGTCCGATTTCTCAATTGAATTTGGCTATTTGTGAGCACATTCTTGTTTGTCACTCATTTGGACCAATGGGAAATTAAAGCCAAGAATCCATACTTATTGACTATGTAAGTCCGATTTCTCAATTGAATTTGAGAATTTTTCTAAAAAATTTTGAAATTTAAAATTTATGTAAATTTTGATGAGCTCTACGGGAATTTCGCCATTTGTGGGCACATTCTTGTTTGTCACTCATTTGGACCAATGGGAAATTAAAGCCAAGAATCCATACTTATTGACTCTGTAAGTCCGATTTCTCAATTGAATTTGGCTATTTGTGAGCACATTCTTGTTTGTCACTCATTTGGACCAATGGGAAATTAAAGCCAAGAATCCATACTTATTGACTATGTAAGTCCGATTTCTCAATTGAATTTGAGAATTTTTCTAAAAAATTTTGAAATTTAAAATTTATGTAAATTTTGATGAGCTCTACGGGAATTTCGCCATTTGTGGGCACATTCTTGTTTGTCACTCATTTGGACCAATGGGAAATTAAAGCCAAGAATCCATACTTATTGACTCTGTAAGTCCGATTTCTCAATTGAATTTGGCTATTTGTGAGCACATTCTTGTTTGTCACTCATTTGGACCAATGGGAAATTAAAGCCAAGAATCCATACTTATTGACTATGTAAGTCCGATTTCTCAATTGAATTTGAGAATTTTTCTAAAAAATTTTGAAATTTAAAATTTATGTAAATTTTGATGAGCTCTACGGGAATTTCGCTATTTGTGGGCACATTCTTGTTTGTCACTCATTTGGACCAATGGGAAATTAAAGCCAAGAATCCATACTTATTGAGTATGTAAGTCCGATTTCTCAATTGAATTTGGCTATTTGTGGGCACATTCTTGTTTGTCACTCATTTGGACCAATGGGAAATTAAAGCCAAGAATCCATACTTATTGAGTATGTAAGTCCGATTTCTCAATTGAATTTGGCTATTTGTGGGCACATTCTTGTTTGTCACTCATTTGGACCAATGGGAAATTAAAGACAAGAATCCATACTTATTGACTATGTAAGTCCGATTTCTCAATTGAATTTGAGAATTTTTCTAAAAAATTTTGAAATTTAAAATTTATGTAAATTTTGAAGAGCTCTACGGGAATTTCGCCATTTGTGGGCACATTCTTGTTTGTCACTCATTTGGACCAATGGGAAATTAAAGACAAGAATCCATACTTATTGAATATCTAAGTCCGGTTTTTCAATTGAATTTGAGAATTTTTCTAAAAAATTTTGAAATTTAAAATTTATGTAAATTTTGATGAGCTCTACGGGAATTTCGCCATTTGTGGGCACATTCTTGTTTGTCACTCATTTGGACCAATGGGAAATTAAAGCCAAGAATCCATACTTATTGACTTTGTAAGTCCGATTTCTCAATTGAATTTGAGAATTTTTCTAAAAAATTTTGAAATTTAAAATTTATGTAAATTTTGATGAGCTCTACGGGAATTTCGCCATTTGTGGGCACATTCTTGTTTGTCACTCATTTGGACCAATGGGAAATTAAAGCCAAGAATCCATACTTATTGACTATGTAAGTCCGATTTCTCAATTGAATTTGAGAATTTTTCTAAAAAATTTTGAAATTTAAAATTTATGTAAATTTTGATGAGCTCTACGGGAATTTCGCCATTTGTGGGCACATTATTGTTTGTCACTCATTTGGACCAATGGGAAATTAAAGCCAAGAATCCATACTTATTGACTTTGTAAGTCCGATTTCTCAATTGAATTTGAGAATTTTTCTAAAAAATTTTGAAATTTAAAATTTATGTAAATTTTGATGAGCTCTACGGGAATTTCGCCATTTGTGGGCACATTATTGTTTGTCACTCATTTGGACCAATGGGAAATTAAAGCCAAGAATCCATACTTATTGAGTATGTTAGTCCGATTTCTCAATTGAATTTGGCTATTTGTGGGCACATTCTTGTTTGTCACTCATTTGGACCAATGGGAAATTAAAGACAAGAATCCATACTTATTGAATATCTAAGTCCGGTTTTTCAATTGAATTTGAGAATTTTTCTAAAAAATTTTGAAATTTAAAATTTATGTAAATTTTGATGAGCTCTACGGGAATTTCGCCATTTGTGGGCACATTATTGTTTGTCACTCATTTGGACCAATGGGAAATTAAAGCCAAGAATCCATACTTATTGACTTTGTAAGTCCGATTTCTCAATTGAATTTGAGAATTTTTCTAAAAAATTTTGAAATTTAAAATTTATGTAAATTTTGATGAGCTCTACGGGAATTTCGCCATTTGTGGGCACATTCTTGTTTGTCACTCATTTGGACCAATGGGAAATTAAAGCCAAGAATCCATACTTATTGACTATGTAAGTCCGATTTCTCAATTGAATTTGAGAATTTTTCTAAAAAATTTTGAAATTTAAAATTTATGTAAATTTTGATGAGCTCTACGGGAATTTCGCCATTTGTGGGCACATTATTGTTTGTCACTCATTTGGACCAATGGGAAATTAAAGCCAAGAATCCATACTTATTGAGTATGTTAGTCCGATTTCTCAATTGAATTTGGCTATTTGTGGGCACATTCTTGTTTGTCACTCATTTGGACCAATGGGAAATTAAAGCCAAGAATCCATACTTATTGACTATGTAAGTCCGATTTCTCAATTGAATTTGAGAATTTTTCTAAAAAATTTTTAAATTTAAAATTTATGTAAATTTTGATGAGCTCTACGGGAATTTCGCCATTTGTGGGCACATTCTTGTTTGTCACTCATTTGGACCAATGGGAAATTAAAGCCAAGAATCCATACTTATTGACTATGTAAGTCCGATTTCTCAATTGAATTTGAGAATTTTTCTAAAAAATTTTGAAATTTAAAATTTATGTAAATTTTGATGAGCTCTACGGGAATTTCGCCATTTGTGGGCACATAATTGTTTGTCACTCATTTGGACCAATGGGAAATTAAAGCCAAGAAACCATACTTATTGAGTATGTTAGTCCGATTTCTCAATTGAATTTGGCTATTTGTGGGCACATTCTTGTTTGTCACTCATTTGGACCAATGGGAAATTAAAGACAAGAATCCATACTTATTGACTCTGTAAGTCCGATTTCTCAATTGAATTTGGCTATTTGTGGGCACATTCTTGTTTGTCACTCATTTGGACCAATGGGAAATTAAAGCCAAGAATCCATACTTATTGACTCTGTAAGTCCGATTTCTCAATTGAATTTGGCTATTTGTGGGCACATTCTTGTTTGTCACTCATTTGGACCAATGGGAAATTAAAGCCAAGAATCCATACTTATTGACTCTGTAAGTCCGATTTCTCAATTGAATTTGGCTATTTGTGAGCACATTCTTGTTTGTCACTCATTTGGACCAATGGGAAATTAAAGCCAAGAATCCATACTTATTGACTCTGTAAGTCCGATTTCTCAATTGAATTTGGCTATTTGTGGGCACATTCTTGTTTGTCACTCATTTGGACCAATGGGAAATTAAAGCCAAGAATCCATACTTATTGACTCTGTAAGTCCGATTTCTCAATTGAATTTGGCTATTTGTGGGCACATTCTTGTTTGTCACTCATTTGGACCAATGGGAAATTAAAGACAAGAATCCATACTTATTGACTCTGTAAGTCCGATTTCTCAATTGAATTTGGCTATTTGTGGGCACATTCTTGTTTGTCACTCATTTGGACCAATGGGAAATTAAAGCCAAGAATCCATACTTATTGACTCTGTAAGTCCGATTTCTCAATTGAATTTGGCTATTTGTGGGCACATTCTTGTTTGTCACTCATTTGGACCAATGGGAAATTAAAGCCAAGAATCCATACTTATTGAGTATGTTAGTCCGATTTCTCAATTGAATTTGGCTATTTGTGGGCACATTCTTGTTTGTCACTCATTTGGACCAATGGGAAATGAAAGACAAGAATCCATACTTATTGACTCTGTAAGTCCGATTTCTCAATTGAATTTGGCTATTTGTGGGCACATTCTTGTTTGTCACTCATTTGGACCAATGGGAAATTAAAGACAAGAATCCATACTTATTGACTCTGTAAGTCCGATTTCTCAATTGAATTTGGCTATTTGTGGGCACATTCTTGTTTGTCACTCATTTGGACCAATGGGAAATTAAAGCCAAGAATCCATACTTATTGACTCTGTAAGTCCGATTTCTCAATTGAATTTGGCTATTTGTGGGAACATTCTTGTTTGTCACTCATTTGGACCAATGGGAAATTAAAGACAAGAATCCATACTTATTGACTCTGTAAGTCCGATTTCTCAATTGAATTTGGCTATTTGTGGGCACATTCTTGTTTGTCACTCATTTGGACCAATGGGAAATTAAAGCCAAGAATCCATACTTATTGACTCTGTAAGTCCGATTTCTCAATTGAATTTGGCTATTTGTGGGCACATTCTTGTTTGTCACTCATTTGGACCAATGGGAAATTAAAGCCAAGAATCCATACTTATTGACTCTGTAAGTCCGATTTCTCAATTGAATTTGGCTATTTGTGGGCACATTCTTGGACCAATGGGAATTTAAAGCCAAGAATACATACTTATTGACTATCTAAGTCCGATTTCTCAATTGAATTTGGCTATTTGTGGGCACATTCTTGTTTGTCACTCATTTGGACCAATGGGAAATTAAAGCCAAGAATCCATACTTATTGACTATCTAAGTCCGATTTCTCAATTGAATTTGGCTGTTTGTGGGCACTTTCTTGTTTGTCACTCATTTGGACCAATGGGAAATTAAAGCCAAGAATCCATACTTATTGAGTATGTAAGTCCGATTTCTCAATTGAATTTGGCTATTTGTGGGCACATTCTTGTTTGTCACTCATTTGGACCAATGGGAAATTAAAGACAAGAATCCATACTTATTGACTCTGTAAGTCCGATTTCTCAATTGAATTTGGCTATTTGTGGGCACATTCTTGTTTGTCACTCATTTGGACCAATGGGAAATTAAAGCCAAGAATCCATACTTATTGACTCTGTAAGTCCGATTTCTCAATTGAATTTGGCTATTTGTGAGCACATTCTTGTTTGTCACTCATTTGGACCAATGGGAAATTAAAGCCAAGAATCCATACTTATTGACTATGTAAGTCCGATTTCTCAATTGAATTTGAGAATTTTTCTAAAAAATTTTGAAATTTAAAATTTATGTAAATTTTGATGAGCTCTACGGGAATTTCGCCATTTGTGGGCACATTCTTGTTTGTCACTCATTTGGACCAATGGGAAATTAAAGCCAAGAATCCATACTTATTGACTCTGTAAGTCCGATTTCTCAATTGAATTTGGCTATTTGTGAGCACATTCTTGTTTGTCACTCATTTGGACCAATGGGAAATTAAAGCCAAGAATCCATACTTATTGACTATGTAAGTCCGATTTCTCAATTGAATTTGAGAATTTTTCTAAAAAAATTTGAAATTTAAAATTTATGTAAATTTTGATGAGCTCTACGGGAATTTCGCCATTTGTGGGCACATTCTTGTTTGTCACTCATTTGGACCAATGGGAAATTAAAGCCAAGAATCCATACTTATTGACTCTGTAAGTCCGATTTCTCAATTGAATTTGGCTATTTGTGGGCACATTCTTGTTTGTCACTCATTTGGACCAATGGGAAATTAAAGACAAGAATCCATACTTATTGACTCTGTAAGTCCGATTTCTCAATTGAATTTGGCTATTTGTGGGCACATTCTTGTTTGTCACTCATTTGGACCAATGGGAAATTAAAGCCAAGAATCCATACTTATTGACTCTGTAAGTCCGATTTCTCAATTGAATTTGGCTATTTGTGGGCACATTCTTGTTTGTCACTCATTTGGACCAATGGGAAATTAAAGCCAAGAATCCATACTTATTGACTCTGTAAGTCCGATTTCTCAATTGAATTTGGCTATTTGTGGGCACATTCTTGTTTGTCACTCATTTGGACCAATGGGAAATTAAAGCCAAGAATCCATACTTATTGACTCTGTAAGTCCGATTTCTCAATTGAATTTGGCTATTTGTGGGCACATTCTTGGACCAATGGGAAATTAAAGCCAAGAATACATACTTATTGACTCTGTAAGTCCGATTTCTCAATTGAATTTGGCTATTTGTGGGCACATTCTTGTTTGTCACTCATTTGGACCAATGGGAAATTAAAGCCAAGAATCCATACTTATTGACTATCTAAGTCCGATTTCTCAATTGAATTTGGCTATTTGTGGGCACATTCTTGTTTGTCACTCATTTGGACCAATGGGAAATTAAAGACAAGAATCCATACTTATTGACTCTGTAAGTCCGATTTCTCAATTGAATTTGGCTATTTGTGGGCACATTCTTGTTTGTCACTCATTTGGACCAATGGGAAATTAAAGCCAAGAATCCATACTTATTGACTCTGTAAGTCCGATTTCTCAATTGAATTTGGCTATTTGTGGGCACATTCTTGTTTGTCACTCATTTGGACCAATGGGAAATTAAAGCCAAGAATCCATACTTATTGACTCTGTAAGTCCGATTTCTCAATTGAATTTGGCTATTTGTGGGCACATTCTTGTTTGTCACTCATTTGGACCAATGGGAAATTAAAGCCAAGAATCCATACTTATTGACTCTGTAAGTCCGATTTCTCAATTGAATTTGGCTATTTGTGGGCACATTCTTGTTTGTCACTCATTTGGACCAATGGGAAATTAAAGACAAGAATCCATACTTATTGACTCTGTAAGTCCGATTTCTCAATTGAATTTGAGAATTTTTCTAAAAAAATTTGAAATTTAAAATTTATGTAAATTTTGATGAGCTCTACGGGAATTTCGCCATTTGTGGGCACATTCTTGTTTGTCACTCATTTGGACCAATGGGAAATTAAAGCCAAGAATCCATACTTATTGACTCTGTAAGTCCGATTTCTCAATTGAATTTGGCTATTTGTGAGCACATTCTTGTTTGTCACTCATTTGGACCAATGGGAAATTAAAGCCAAGAATCCATACTTATTGACTATGTAAGTCCGATTTCTCAATTGAATTTGAGAATTTTTCTAAAAAAATTTGAAATTTAAAATTTATGTAAATTTTGATGAGCTCTACGGGAATTTCGCCATTTGTGGGCACATTCTTGTTTGTCACTCATTTGGACCAATGGGAAATTAAAGCCAAGAATCCATACTTATTGACTCTGTAAGTCCGATTTCTCAATTGAATTTGGCTATTTGTGAGCACATTCTTGTTTGTCACTCATTTGGACCAATGGGAAATTAAAGCCAAGAATCCATACTTATTGACTCTGTAAGTCCGATTTCTCAATTGAATTTGGCTATTTGTGGGCACATTCTTGTTTGTCACTCATTTGGACCAATGGGAAATTAAAGCCAAGAATCCATACTTATTGACTGTGTAAGTCCGATTTCTCAATTGAATTTGGCTATTTGTGGGCACATTCTTGTTTGTCACTCATTTGGACCAATGGGAAATTAAAGCCAAGAATCCATACTTATTGACTCTGTAAGTCCGATTTCTGAATTGAATTTGGCTATTTGTGGGCACATTCTTGTTTGTCACTCATTTGGACCAATGGGAAATTAAAGCCAAGAATCCATACTTATTGACTCTGTAAATCCGATTTCTCAATTGAATTTGGCTATTTGTGGGCACATTCTTGTTTGTCACTCATTTGGACCAATGGGAAATTAAAGACAAGAATCCATACTTATTGACTCTGTAAGTCCGATTTCTCAATTGAATTTGGCTATTTGTGGGCACATTCTTGTTTGTCACTCATTTGGACCAATGGGAAATTAAAGCCAAGAATCCATACTTATTGACTCTGTAAGTCCGATTTCTCAATTGAATTTGGCTATTTGTGGGCACATTCTTGTTTGTCACTCATTTGGACCAATGGGAAATTAAAGCCAAGAATCCATACTTATTGACTCTGTAAGTCCGATTTCTCAATTGAATTTGGCTATTTGTGGGCACATTCTTGTTTGTCACTCATTTGGACCAATGGGAAATTAAAGCCAAGAATCCATACTTATTGACTCTGTAAGTCCGATTTCTCAATTGAATTTGGCTATTTGTGGGCACATTCTTGTTTGTCACTCATTTGGACCAATGGGAAATTAAAGCCAAGAATCCATACTTATTGACTCTGTAAGTCCGATTTCTCAATTGAATTTGGCTATTTGTGGGCACATTCTTGTTTGTCACTCATTTGGACCAATGGGAAATTAAAGACAAGAATCCATACTTATTGACTCTGTAAGTCCGATTTCTCAATTGAATTTGGCTATTTGTGGGCACATTCTTGTTTGTCACTCATTTGGACCAATGGGAAATTAAAGCCAAGAATCCATACTTATTGACTCTGTAAGTCCGATTTCTCAATTGAATTTGGCTATTTGTGAGCACATTCTTGTTTGTCACTCATTTGGACCAATGGGAAATTAAAGCCAAGAATCCATACTTATTGACTATGTAAGTCCGATTTCTCAATTGAATTTGAGAATTTTTCTAAAAAATTTTGAAATTTAAAATTTATGTAAATTTTGATGAGCTCTACGGGAATTTCGCCATTTGTGGGCACATTCTTGTTTGTCACTCATTTGGACCAATGGGAAATTAAAGCCAAGAATCCATACTTATTGACTCTGTAAGTCCGATTTCTCAATTGAATTTGGCTATTTGTGAGCACATTCTTGTTTGTCACTCATTTGGACCAATGGGAAATTAAAGCCAAGAATCCATACTTATTGACTATGTAAGTCCGATTTCTCAATTGAATTTGAGAATTTTTCTAAAAAATTTTGAAATTTAAAATTTATGTAAATTTTGATGAGCTCTACGGGAATTTCGCCATTTGTGGGCACATTCTTGTTTGTCACTCATTTGGACCAATGGGAAATTAAAGCCAAGAATCCATACTTATTGACTCTGTAAGTCCGATTTCTCAATTGAATTTGGCTATTTGTGAGCACATTCTTGTTTGTCACTCATTTGGACCAATGGGAAATTAAAGCCAAGAATCCATACTTATTGACTATGTAAGTCCGATTTCTCAATTGAATTTGAGAATTTTTCTAAAAAATTTTGAAATTTAAAATTTATGTAAATTTTGATGAGCTCTACGGGAATTTCGCCATTTGTGGGCACATTCTTGTTTGTCACTCATTTGGACCAATGGGAAATTAAAGCCAAGAATCCATACTTATTGACTCTGTAAGTCCGATTTCTCAATTGAATTTAGCTATTTGTGAGCACATTCTTGTTTGTCACTCATTTAGACCAATGGGAAATTAAAGCCAAGAATCCATACTTATTGAGTATGTTAGTCCGATTTCTCAATTGAATTTGGCTATTTGTGGGCACATTCTTGTTTGTCACTCATTTGGACCAATGGGAAATTAAAGACAAGAATCCATACTTATTGACTCTGTAAGTCGGATTTCTCAATTGAATTTGGCTATTTGTGGGCACATTCTTGTTTGTCACTCATTTGGACCAATGGGAAATTAAAGCCAAGAATCCATACTTATTGACTCTGTAAGTCCGATTTCTCAATTGAATTTGGCTATTTGTGGGCACATTCTTGTTTGTCACTCATTTGGACCAATGGGAAATTAAAGCCAAGAATCCATACTTATTGACTCTGTAAGTCCGATTTCTCAATTGAATTTGGCTATTTGTGGGCACATTCTTGTTTGTCACTCATTTGGACCAATGGGAAATTAAAGCCAAGAATCCATACTTATTGACTATCTAAGTCCGATTTCTCAATTGAATTTGGCTATTTGTGGGCACATTCTTGTTTGTCACTCATTTGGACCAATGGGAAATTAAAGCCAAGAATCCATACTTATTGACTCTGTAAGTCCGATTTCTCAATTGAATTTGGCTATTTGTGGGCACATTCTTGTTTGTCACTCATTTGGACCAATGGGAAATTAAAGCCAAGAATCCATACTTATTGACTCTGTAAGTCCGATTTCTCAATTGAATTTGGCTATTTGTGGGCACATTCTTGTTTGTCACTCATTTGGACCAATGGGAAATTAAAGCCAAGAATCCATACCTATTGACTATCTAAGTCCGATTTCTCAATTGAATTTGGCTATTTGTGGGCACATTCTTGTTTGTCACTCATTTGGACCAATGGGAAATTAAAGCCAAGAATCCATACTTATTGACTCTGTAAGTCCGATTTCTCAATTGAATTTGGCTATTTGTGGGCACATTCTTGGACCAATGGGAAATTAAAGCCAAGAATACATACTTATTGACTATCTAAGTCCGATTTCTCAATTGAATTTGGCTATTTGTGGGCACATTCTTGTTTGTCACTCATTTGGACCAATGGGAAATTAAAGCCAAGAATCCATACTTATTGACTATCTAAGTCCGATTTCTCAATTGAATTTGGCTATTTGTGGGCACATTCTTGTTTGTCACTCATTTGGACCAATGGGAAATTAAAGACAAGAATCCATACTTATTGACTCTGTAAGTCCGATTTCTCAATTGAATTTGGCTATTTGTGGGCACATTCTTGTTTGTCACTCATTTGGACCAATGGGAAATTAAAGCCAAGAATCCATACTTATTGAGTATGTAAGTCCGATTTCTCAATTGAATTTGGCTATTTGTGGGCACATTCTTGTTTGTCACTCATTTGGACCAATGGGAAATTAAAGCCAAGAATCCATACTTATTGACTATCTAAGTCCGATTTCTCAATTGAATTTGGCTATTTGTGGGCACATTCTTGTTTGTCACTCATTTGTACCAATGGGAAATTAAAGCCAAGAATCCATACTTATTGAGTATGTAAGTCCGATTTCTCAATTGAATTTGGCTATTTGTGGGCACATTCTTGTTTGTCACTCATTTGGACCAATGGGAAATTAAAGCCAAGAATCCATACTTATTGACTATCTAAGTCCGATTTCTCAATTGAATTTGGCTATTTGTGGGCACATTCTTGTTTGTCACTCATTTGTACCAATGGGAAATTAAAGCCAAGAATCCATACTTATTAAGTATGTAAGTCCGATTTCTCAATTGAATTTGGCTATTTGTGGGCACATTCTTGTTTGTCACTCAGTTGGACCAATGGGAAATTAAAGACAAGAATCCATACTTATTGACTATCTAAGTCCGATTTCTCAATTGAATTTGGCTATTTGTGGGCACATTCTTGTTTGTCACTCAGTTGGACCAATGGGAAATTAAAGCCAAGAATCCATACTTATTGACTATCTAAGTCCGATTTCTCAATTGAATTTGGCTATTTGTGGGCACATTCTTGTTTGTCACTCATTTGTACCAATGGGAAATTAAAGCCAAGAATCCATACTTATTGAGTATGTAAGTCCGATTTCTCAATTGAATTTGGCTATTTGTGGGCACATTCTTGTTTGTCACTCATTTGGACCAATGGGAAATTAAAGCCAAGAATCCATACTTATTGACTATCTAAGTCCGATTTCTCAATTGAATTTGGCTATTTGTGGGCACATTCTTGTTTGTCACTCAGTTGGACCAATGGGAAATTAAAGCCAAGAATCCATACTTATTGACTATCTAAGTCCGATTTCTCAATTGAATTTGGCTATTTGTGGGCACATTCTTGTTTGTCACTCATTTGGACCAATGGGAAATTAAAGACAAGAATCCATACTTATTGACTATGTAAGTCCGATTTCTCAATTGAATTTGGCTATTTGTGGGCACATTCTTGTTTGTCACTCATTTGGACCAATGGGAAATTAAAGCCAAGAATCCATACTTATTGACTATCTAAGTCCGATTTCTCAATTGAATTTGGCTATTTGTGGGCACATTCTTGTTTGTCACTCATTTGTACCAATGGGAAATTAAAGCCAAGAATCCATACTTATTGAGTATGTAAGTCCGATTTCTCAATTGAATTTGGCTATTTGTGGGCACATTCTTGTTTGTCACTCATTTGGACCAATGGGAAATTAAAGACAAGAATCCATACTTATTGACTATCTAAGTCCGATTTCTCAATTGAATTTGGCTATTTGTGGGCACATTCTTGTTTGTCACTCATTTGGACCAATGGGAAATTAAAGCCAAGAATCCATACTTATTGACTCTGTAAGTCCGATTTCTCAATTGAATTTGGCTATTTGTGGGCACATTCTTGTTTGTCACTCATTTGGACCAATGGGAAATTAAAGCCAAGAATCCATACTTATTGACTCTGTAAGTCCGATTTCTCAATTGAATTTGGCTATTTGTGGGCACATTCTTGTTTGTCACTCATTTGGACCAATGGGAAATTAAAGCCAAGAATCCATACTTATTGACTCTGTAAGTCCGATTTCTCAATTGAATTTGGCTATTTGTGGGCACATTCTTGGACCAATGGGAAATTAAAGCCAAGAATACATACTTATTGACTATCTAAGTCCGATTTCTCAATTGAATTTGGCTATTTGTGGGCACATTCTTGTTTGTCACTCATTTGGACCAATGGGAAATTAAAGCCAAGAATCCATACTTATTGACTATCTAAGTCCGATTTCTCAATTGAATTTGGCTATTTGTGGGCACATTCTTGTTTGTCACTCATTTGGACCAATGGGAAATTAAAGACAAGAATCCATACTTATTGACTCTGTAAGTCCGATTTCTCAATTGAATTTGGCTATTTGTGGGCACATTCTTGTTTGTCACTCATTTGGACCAATGGGAAATTAAAGCCAAGAATCCATACTTATTGAGTATGTAAGTCCGATTTCTCAATTGAATTTGGCTATTTGTGGGCACATTCTTGTTTGTCACTCAGTTGGACCAATGGGAAATTAAAGCCAAGAATCCATACTTATTGAGTATGTAAGTCCGATTTCTCAATTGAATTTGGCTATTTGTGGGCACATTCTTGTTTGTCACTCATTTGTACCAATGGGAAATTAAAGCCAAGAATCCATACTTATTGAGTATGTAAGTCCGATTTCTCAATTGAATTTGGCTATTTGTGGGCACATTCTTGTTTGTCACTCATTTGGACCAATGGGAAATTAAAGCCAAGAATCCATACTTATTGACTATCTAAGTCCGATTTCTCAATTGAATTTGGCTATTTGTGGGCACATTCTTGTTTGTCACTCATTTGTACCAATGGGAAATTAAAGCCAAGAATCCATACTTATTGAGTATGTAAGTCCGATTTCTCAATTGAATTTGGCTATTTGTGGGCACATTCTTGTTTGTCACTCAGTTGGACCAATGGGAAATTAAAGACAAGAATCCATACTTATTGACTATCTAAGTCCGATTTCTCAATTGAATTTGGCTATTTGTGGGCACATTCTTGTTTGTCACTCATTTGTACCAATGGGAAATTAAAGCCAAGAATCCATACTTATTGAGTATGTAAGTCCGATTTCTCAATTGAATTTGGCTATTTGTGGGCACATTCTTGTTTGTCACTCATTTGGACCAATGGGAAATTAAAGCCAAGAATCCATACTTATTGACTATCTAAGTCCGATTTCTCAATTGAATTTGGCTATTTGTGGGCACATTCTTGTTTGTCACTCATTTGTACCAATGGGAAATTAAAGCCAAGAATCCATACTTATTGAGTATGTAAGTCCGATTTCTCAATTGAATTTGGCTATTTGTGGGCACATTCTTGTTTGTCACTCATTTGGACCAATGGGAAATTAAAGCCAAGAATCCATACTTATTGACTATCTAAGTCCGATTTCTCAATTGAATTTGGCTATTTGTGGGCACATTCTTGTTTGTCACTCAGTTGGACCAATGGGAAATTAAAGACAAGAATCCATACTTATTGATTATCTAAGTCCGATTTCTCAATTGAATTTGGCTATTTGTGGGCACATTCTTGTTTGTCACTCATTTGTACCAATGGGAAATTAAAGCCAAGAATCCATACTTATTGAGTATGTAAGTCCGATTTCTCAATTGAATTTGGCTATTTGTGGGCACATTCTTGTTTGTCACTCATTTGGACCAATGGGAAATTAAAGCCAAGAATCCATACTTATTGACTATCTAAGTCCGATTTCTCAATTGAATTTGGCTATTTGTGGGCACATTCTTGTTTGTCACTCATTTGTACCAATGGGAAATTAAAGCCAAGAATCCATACTTATTGAGTATGTAAGTCCGATTTCTCAATTGAATTTGGCTATTTGTGGGCACATTCTTGTTTGTCACTCAGTTGGACCAATGGGAAATTAAAGCCAAGAATCCATACTTATTGACTCTGTAAGTCCGATTTCTCAATTGAATTTGGCTATTTGTGGGCACATTCTTGTTTGTCACTCATTTGGACCAATGGGAAATTAAAGCCAAGAATCCATACTTATTGACTCTGTAAGTCCGATTTCTCAATTGAATTTGGCTATTTGTGGGCACATTCTTGTTTGTCACTCATTTGGACCAATGGGAAATTAAAGCCAAGAATCCATACTTATTGACTCTGTAAGTCCGATTTCTCAATTGAATTTGGCTATTTGTGGGCACATTCTTGGACCAATGGGAAATTAAAGCCAAGAATACATACTTATTGACTATCTAAGTCCGATTTCTCAATTGAATTTGGCTATTTGTGGGCACATTCTTGTTTGTCACTCATTTGGACCAATGGGAAATTAAAGCCAAGAATCCATACTTATTGACTATCTAAGTCCGATTTCTCAATTGAATTTGGCTATTTGTGGGCACATTCTTGTTTGTCACTCATTTGGACCAATGGGAAATTAAAGACAAGAATCCATACTTATTGACTCTGTAAGTCCGATTTCTCAATTGAATTTGGCTATTTGTGGGCACATTCTTGTTTGTCACTCATTTGGACCAATGGGAAATTAAAGCCAAGAATCCATACTTATTGAGTATGTAAGTCCGATTTCTCAATTGAATTTGGCTATTTGTGGGCACATTCTTGTTTGTCACTCAGTTGGACCAATGGGAAATTAAAGCCAAGAATCCATACTTATTGAGTATGTAAGTCCGATTTCTCAATTGAATTTGGCTATTTGTGGGCACATTCTTGTTTGTCACTCATTTGTACCAATGGGAAATTAAAGCCAAGAATCCATACTTATTGAGTATGTAAGTCCGATTTCTCAATTGAATTTGGCTATTTGTGGGCACATTCTTGTTTGTCACTCATTTGGACCAATGGGAAATTAAAGCCAAGAATCCATACTTATTGACTATCTAAGTCCGATTTCTCAATTGAATTTGGCTATTTGTGGGCACATTCTTGTTTGTCACTCATTTGTACCAATGGGAAATTAAAGCCAAGAATCCATACTTATTGAGTATGTAAGTCCGATTTCTCAATTGAATTTGGCTATTTGTGGGCACATTCTTGTTTGTCACTCAGTTGGACCAATGGGAAATTAAAGACAAGAATCCATACTTATTGACTATCTAAGTCCGATTTCTCAATTGAATTTGGCTATTTGTGGGCACATTCTTGTTTGTCACTCATTTGTACCAATGGGAAATTAAAGCCAAGAATCCATACTTATTGAGTATGTAAGTCCGATTTCTCAATTGAATTTGGCTATTTGTGGGCACATTCTTGTTTGTCACTCATTTGGACCAATGGGAAATTAAAGCCAAGAATCCATACTTATTGACTATCTAAGTCCGATTTCTCAATTGAATTTGGCTATTTGTGGGCACATTCTTGTTTGTCACTCATTTGTACCAATGGGAAATTAAAGCCAAGAATCCATACTTATTGAGTATGTAAGTCCGATTTCTCAATTGAATTTGGCTATTTGTGGGCACATTCTTGTTTGTCACTCATTTGGACCAATGGGAAATTAAAGCCAAGAATCCATACTTATTGACTATCTAAGTCCGATTTCTCAATTGAATTTGGCTATTTGTGGGCACATTCTTGTTTGTCACTCAGTTGGACCAATGGGAAATTAAAGACAAGAATCCATACTTATTGACTATCTAAGTCCGATTTCTCAATTGAATTTGGCTATTTGTGGGCACATTCTTGTTTGTCACTCATTTGTACCAATGGGAAATTAAAGCCAAGAATCCATACTTATTGAGTATGTAAGTCCGATTTCTCAATTGAATTTGGCTATTTGTGGGCACATTCTTGTTTGTCACTCATTTGGACCAATGGGAAATTAAAGCCAAGAATCCATACTTATTGACTATCTAAGTCCGATTTCTCAATTGAATTTGGCTATTTGTGGGCACATTCTTGTTTGTCACTCATTTGTACCAATGGGAAATTAAAGCCAAGAATCCATACTTATTGAGTATGTAAGTCCGATTTCTCAATTGAATTTGGCTATTTGTGGGCACATTCTTGTTTGTCACTCAGTTGGACCAATGGGAAATTAAAGCCAAGAATCCATACTTATTGACTATCTAAGTCCGATTTCTCAATTGAATTTGGCTATTTGTGGGCACATTCTTGTTTGTCACTCATTTGTACCAATGGGAAATTAAAGCCAAGAATCCATACTTATTGAGTATGTAAGTCCGATTTCTCAATTGAATTTGGCTATTTGTGGGCACATTCTTGTTTGTCACTCATTTGGACCAATGGGAAATTAAAGCCAAGAATCCATACTTATTGAGTATGTAAGTCCGATTTCTCAATTGAATTTGGCTATTTGTGGGCACATTCTTGTTTGTCACTCATTTGTACCAATGGGAAATTAAAGCCAAGAATCCATACTTATTGAGTATGTAAGTCCGATTTCTCAATTGAATTTGGCTATTTGTGGGCACATTCTTGTTTGTCACTCAGTTGGACCAATGGGAAATTAAAGCCAAGAATCCATACTTATTGACTATCTAAGTCCGATTTCTCAATTGAATTTGGCTATTTGTGGGCACATTCTTGGACCAATGGGAAATTAAAGCCAAGAATACATACTTATTGACTATCTAAGTCCGATTTCTCAATTGAATTTGGCTATTTGTGGGCACATTCTTGTTTGTCACTCATTTGGACCAATGGGAAATTAAAGCCAAGAATCCATACTTATTGACTATCTAAGTCCGATTTCTCAATTGAATTTGGCTATTTGTGGGCACATTCTTGTTTGTCACTCATTTGGACCAATGGGAAATTAAAGACAAGAATCCATACTTATTGACTCTGTAAGTCCGATTTCTCAATTGAATTTGGCTATTTGTGGGCACATTCTTGTTTGTCACTCAGTTGGACCAATGGGAAATTAAAGCCAAGAATCCATACTTATTGACTATCTAAGTCCGATTTCTCAATTGAATTTGGCTATTTGTGGGCACATTCTTGTTTGTCACTCATTTGGACCAATGGGAAATTAAAGCCAAGAATCCATACTTATTGACTATCTAAGTCCGATTTCTCAATTGAATTTGGCTATTTGTGGGCACATTCTTGTTTGTCACTCATTTGGACCAATGGGAAATTAAAGCCAAGAATCCATACTTATTGACTATCTAAGTCCGATTTCTCAATTGAATTTGGCTATTTGTGGGCACATTCTTGTTTGTCACTCATTTGGACCAATGGGAAATTAAAGCCAAGAATCCATACTTATTGAGTATGTAAGTCCGATTTCTCAATTGAATTTGGCTATTTGTGGGCACATTCTTGTTTGTCACTCATTTGGACCAATGGGAAATTAAAGCCAAGAATCCATACTTATTGACTATCTAAGTCCGATTTCTCAATTGAATTTGGCTATTTGTGGGCACATTCTTGTTTGTCACTCATTTGGACCAATGGGAAATTAAAGACAAGAATCCATACTTATTGACTATCTAAGTCCGATTTCTCAATTGAATTTGGCTATTTGTGGGCACATTCTTGTTTGTCACTCATTTGGACCAATGGGAAATTAAAGCCAAGAATCCATACTTATTGACTATCTAAGTCCGATTTCTCAATTGAATTTGGCTATTTGTGGGCACATTCTTGGACCAATGGGAAATTAAAGCCAAGAATACATACTTATTGACTATCTAAGTCCGATTTCTCAATTGAATTTGGCTATTTGTGGGCACATTCTTGTTTGTCACTCATTTGGACCAATGGGAAATTAAAGCCAAGAATCCATACTTATTGACTATCTAAGTCCGATTTCTCAATTGAATTTGGCTATTTGTGGGCACATTCTTGTTTGTCACTCATTTGGACCAATGGGAAATTAAAGACAAGAATCCATACTTATTGACTCTGTAAGTCCGATTTCTCAATTGAATTTGGCTATTTGTGGGCACATTCTTGTTTGTCACTCATTTGTACCAATGGGAAATTAAAGCCAAGAATCCATACTTATTGAGTATGTAAGTCCGATTTCTCAATTGAATTTGGCTATTTGTGGGCACATTCTTGTTTGTCACTCAGTTGGACCAATGGGAAATTAAAGCCAAGAATCCATACTTATTGACTATCTAAGTCCGATTTCTCAATTGAATTTGGCTATTTGTGGGCACATTCTTGTTTGTCACTCATTTGTACCAATGGGAAATTAAAGCCAAGAATCCATACTTATTGAGTATGTAAGTCCGATTTCTCAATTGAATTTGGCTATTTGTGGGCACATTCTTGTTTGTCACTCATTTGGACCAATGGGAAATTAAAGCCAAGAATCCATACTTATTGACTATCTAAGTCCGATTTCTCAATTGAATTTGGCTATTTGTGGGCACATTCTTGTTTGTCACTCATTTGTACCAATGGGAAATTAAAGCCAAGAATCCATACTTATTGAGTATGTAAGTCCGATTTCTCAATTGAATTTGGCTATTTGTGGGCACATTCTTGTTTGTCACTCAGTTGGACCAATGGGAAATTAAAGACAAGAATCCATACTTATTGACTATCTAAGTCCGATTTCTCAATTGAATTTGGCTATTTGTGGGCACATTCTTGTTTGTCACTCAGTTGGACCAATGGGAAATTAAAGCCAAGAATCCATACTTATTGACTATCTAAGTCCGATTTCTCAATTGAATTTGGCTATTTGTGGGCACATTCTTGTTTGTCACTCATTTGGACCAATGGGAAATTAAAGACAAGAATCCATACTTATTGACTATCTAAGTCCGATTTCTCAATTGAATTTGGCTATTTGTGGGCACATTCTTGTTTGTCACTCAGTTGGACCAATGGGAAATTAAAGACAAGAATCCATACTTATTGACTATCTAAGTCCGATTTCTCAATTGAATTTGGCTATTTGTGGGCACATTCTTGTTTGTCACTCAGTTGGACCAATGGGAAATTAAAGACAAGAATCCATACTTATTGACTATCTAAGTCCGATTTCTCAATTGAATTTGGCTATTTGTGGGCACATTCTTGTTTGTCACTCATTTGTACCAATGGGAAATTAAAGCCAAGAATCCATACTTATTGAGTATGTAAGTCCGATTTCTCAATTGAATTTGGCTATTTGTGGGCACATTCTTGTTTGTCACTCATTTGGACCAATGGGAAATTAAAGCCAAGAATCCATACTTATTGACTATCTAAGTCCGATTTCTCAATTGAATTTGGCTATTTGTGGGCACATTCTTGTTTGTCACTCATTTGTACCAATGGGAAATTAAAGCCAAGAATCCATACTTATTGAGTATGTAAGTCCGATTTCTCAATTGAATTTGGCTATTTGTGGGCACATTCTTGTTTGTCACTCATTTGGACCAATGGGAAATTAAAGCCAAGAATCCATACTTATTGACTATCTAAGTCCGATTTCTCAATTGAATTTGGCTATTTGTGGGCACATTCTTGTTTGTCACTCAGTTGGACCAATGGGAAATTAAAGACAAGAATCCATACTTATTGACTATCTAAGTCCGATTTCTCAATTGAATTTGGCTATTTGTGGGCACATTCTTGTTTGTCACTCATTTGTACCAATGGGAAATTAAAGCCAAGAATCCATACTTATTGAGTATGTAAGTCCGATTTCTCAATTGAATTTGGCTATTTGTGGGCACATTCTTGTTTGTCACTCATTTGGACCAATGGGAAATTAAAGCCAAGAATCCATACTTATTGACTATCTAAGTCCGATTTCTCAATTGAATTTGGCTATTTGTGGGCACATTCTTGTTTGTCACTCATTTGTACCAATGGGAAATTAAAGCCAAGAATCCATACTTATTGAGTATGTAAGTCCGATTTCTCAATTGAATTTGGCTATTTGTGGGCACATTCTTGTTTGTCACTCAGTTGGACCAATGGGAAATTAAAGCCAAGAATCCATACTTATTGACTATCTAAGTCCGATTTCTCAATTGAATTTGGCTATTTGTGGGCACATTCTTGTTTGTCACTCATTTGTACCAATGGGAAATTAAAGCCAAGAATCCATACTTATTGAGTATGTAAGTCCGATTTCTCAATTGAATTTGGCTATTTGTGGGCACATTCTTGTTTGTCACTCAGTTGGACCAATGGGAAATTAAAGACAAGAATCCATACTTATTGACTATCTAAGTCCGATTTCTCAATTGAATTTGGCTATTTGTGGGCACATTCTTGTTTGTCACTCAGTTGGACCAATGGGAAATTAAAGCCAAGAATCCATACTTATTGACTATCTAAGTCCGATTTCTCAATTGAATTTGGCTATTTGTGGGCACATTCTTGTTTGTCACTCATTTGGACCAATGGGAAATTAAAGACAAGAATCCATACTTATTGACTATCTAAGTCCGATTTCTCAATTGAATTTGGCTATTTGTGGGCACATTCTTGTTTGTCACTCATTTGGACCAATGGGAAATTAAAGCCAAGAATCCATACTTATTGACTAGGTAAGTCCGATTTCTCAATTGAATTTGGCTATTTGTGGGCACATTCTTGTTTGTCACTCAGTTGGACCAATGGGAAATTAAAGCCAAGAATCCATACTTATTGACTATCTAAGTCCGATTTCTCAATTGAATTTGGCTATTTGTGGGCACATTCTTGTTTGTCACTCATTTGTACCAATGGGAAATTAAAGCCAAGAATCCATACTTATTGAGTATGTAAGTCCGATTTCTCAATTGAATTTGGCTATTTGTGGGCACATTCTTGTTTGTCACTCAGTTGGACCAATGGGAAATTAAAGACAAGAATCCATACTTATTGACTATCTAAGTCCGATTTCTCAATTGAATTTGGCTATTTGTGGGCACATTCTTGTTTGTCACTCAGTTGGACCAATGGGAAATTAAAGCCAAGAATCCATACTTATTGACTATCTAAGTCCGATTTCTCAATTGAATTTGGCTATTTGTGGGCACATTCTTGTTTGTCACTCATTTGGACCAATGGGAAATTAAAGACAAGAATCCATACTTATTGACTATCTAAGTCCGATTTCTCAATTGAATTTGGCTATTTGTGGGCACATTCTTGTTTGTCACTCATTTGGACCAATGGGAAATTAAAGCCAAGAATCCATACTTATTGACTAGGTAAGTCCGATTTCTCAATTGAATTTGGCTATTTGTGGGCACATTCTTGTTTGTCACTCAGTTGGACCAATGGGAAATTAAAGCCAAGAATCCATACTTATTGACTATCTAAGTCCGATTTCTCAATTGAATTTGGCTATTTGTGGGCACATTCTTGTTTGTCACTCATTTGTACCAATGGGAAATTAAAGCCAAGAATCCATACTTATTGAGTATGTAAGTCCGATTTCTCAATTGAATTTGGCTATTTGTGGGCACATTCTTGTTTGTCACTCATTTGGACCAATGGGAAATTAAAGCCAAGAATCCATACTTATTGACTATCTAAGTCCGATTTCTCAATTGAATTTGGCTATTTGTGGGCACATTCTTGTTTGTCACTCATTTGTACCAATGGGAAATTAAAGCCAAGAATCCATACTTATTGAGTATGTAAGTCCGATTTCTCAATTGAATTTGGCTATTTGTGGGCACATTCTTGTTTGTCACTCAGTTGGACCAATGGGAAATTAAAGCCAAGAATCCATACTTATTGACTATCTAAGTCCGATTTCTCAATTGAATTTGGCTATTTGTGGGCACATTCTTGTTTGTCACTCATTTGTACCAATGGGAAATTAAAGCCAAGAATCCATACTTATTGAGTATGTAAGTCCGATTTCTCAATTGAATTTGGCTATTTGTGGGCACATTCTTGTTTGTCACTCAGTTGGACCAATGGGAAATTAAAGACAAGAATCCATACTTATTGACTATCTAAGTCCGATTTCTCAATTGAATTTGGCTATTTGTGGGCACATTCTTGTTTGTCACTCAGTTGGACCAATGGGAAATTAAAGCCAAGAATCCATACTTATTGACTATCTAAGTCCGATTTCTCAATTGAATTTGGCTATTTGTGGGCACATTCTTGTTTGTCACTCATTTGGACCAATGGGAAATTAAAGACAAGAATCCATACTTATTGACTATGTAAGTCCGATTTCTCAATTGAATTTGGCTATTTGTGGGCACATTCTTGTTTGTCACTCATTTGGACCAATGGGAAATTAAAGCCAAGAATCCATACTTATTGACTATCTAAGTCCGATTTCTCAATTGAATTTGGCTATTTGTGGGCACATTCTTGTTTGTCACTCAGTTGGACCAATGGGAAATTAAAGACAAGAATCCATACTTATTGACTATCTAAGTCCGATTTCTCAATTGAATTTGGCTATTTGTGGGCACATTCTTGTTTGTCACTCATTTGGACCAATGGGAAATTAAAGACAAGAATCCATACTTATTGACTATCTAAGTCCGATTTCTCAATTGAATTTGGCTATTTGTGGGCACATTCTTGTTTGTCACTCATTTGGACCAATGGGAAATTAAAGCCAAGAATCCATACTTATTGACTATCTAAGTCCGATTTCTCAATTGAATTTGGCTATTTGTGGGCACATTCTTGTTTGTCACTCATTTGGACCAATGGGAAATTAAAGCCAAGAATCCATACTTATTGACTATCTAAGTCCGATTTCTCAATTGAATTTGGCTATTTGTGGGCACATTCTTGTTTGTCACTCAGTTGGACCAATGGGAAATTAAAGCCAAGAATCCATACTTATTGACTATCTAAGTCCGATTTCTCAATTGAATTTGGCTATTTGTGGGCACATTCTTGTTTGTCACTCATTTGGACCAATGGGAAATTAAAGACAAGAATCCATACTTATTGACTATCTAAGTCCGATTTCTCAATTGAATTTGGCTATTTGTGGGCACATTCTTGTTTGTCACTCAGTTGGACCAATGGGAAATTAAAGCCAAGAATCCATACTTATTGACTATCTAAGTCCGATTTCTCAATTGAATTTGGCTATTTGTGGGCACATTCTTGTTTGTCACTCATTTGGACCAATGGGAAATTAAAGACAAGAATCCATACTTATTGACTATCTAAGTCCGATTTCTCAATTGAATTTGGCTATTTGTGGGCACATTCTTGTTTGTCACTCATTTGGACCAATGGGAAATTAAAGCCAAGAATCCATACTTATTGACTATCTAAGTCCGATTTCTCAATTGAATTTGGCTATTTGTGGGCACATTCTTGTTTGTCACTCAGTTGGACCAATGGGAAATTAAAGACAAGAATCCATACTTATTGACTATGTAAGTCCGATTTCTCAATTGAATTTGGCTATTTGTGGGCACATTCTTGTTTGTCACTCATTTGGACCAATGGGAAATTAAAGACAAGAATCCATACTTATTGACTATCTAAGTCCGATTTCTCAATTGAATTTGGCTATTTGTGGGCACATTCTTGTTTGTCACTCAGTTGGACCAATGGGAAATTAAAGCCAAGAATCCATACTTATTGACTATCTAAGTCCGATTTCTCAATTGAATTTGGCTATTTGTGGGCACATTCTTGTTTGTCACTCATTTGGACCAATGGGAAATTAAAGACAAGAATCCATACTTATTGACTATGTAAGTCCGATTTCTCAATTGAATTTGGCTATTTGTGGGCACATTCTTGTTTGTCACTCATTTGGACCAATGGGAAATTAAAGACAAGAATCCATACTTATTGACTATGTAAGTCCGATTTCTCAATTGAATTTGGCTATTTGTGGGCACATTCTTGTTTGTCACTCAGTTGGACCAATGGGAAATTAAAGACAAGAATCCATACTTATTGACTATGTAAGTCCGATTTCTCAATTGAATTTGGCTATTTGTGGGCACATTCTTGTTTGTCACTCAGTTGGACCAATGGGAAATTAAAGCCAAGAATCCATACTTATTGACTATCTAAGTCCGATTTCTCAATTGAATTTGGCTATTTGTGGGCACATTCTTGTTTGTCACTCATTTGGACCAATGGGAAATTAAAGACAAGAATCCATACTTATTGACTATGTAAGTCCGATTTCTCAATTGAATTTGGCTATTTGTGGGCACATTCTTGTTTGTCACTCATTTGGACCAATGGGAAATTAAAGCCAAGAATCCATACTTATTGACTATCTAAGTCCGATTTCTCAATTGAATTTGGCTATTTGTGGGCACATTCTTGTTTGTCACTCATTTGGACCAATGGGAAATTAAAGACAAGAATCCATACTTATTGACTCTGTAAGTCCGATTTCTCAATTGAATTTGGCTATTTGTGGGCACATTCTTGTTTGTCACTCATTTGTACCAATGGGAAATTAAAGCCAAGAATCCATACTTATTGAGTATGTAAGTCCGATTTCTCAATTGAATTTGGCTATTTGTGGGCACATTCTTGTTTGTCACTCATTTGTACCAATGGGAAATTAAAGCCAAGAATCCATACTTATTGAGTATGTAAGTCCGATTTCTCAATTGAATTTGGCTATTTGTGGGCACATTCTTGTTTGTCACTCATTTGGACCAATGGGAAATTAAAGCCAAGAATCCATACTTATTGAGTATGTAAGTCCGATTTCTCAATTGAATTTGGCTATTTGTGGGCACATTCTTGTTTGTCACTCATTTTGACCAATGGGAAATTAAAGCCAAGAATCCATACTTATTGAGTATGTAAGTCCGATTTCTCAATTGAATTTGGCTATTTGTGGGCACATTCTTGTTTGTCACTCATTTGGACCAATGGGAAATTAAAGCCAAGAATCCATACTTATTGAGTATGTAAGTCCGATTTCTCAATTGAATTTGGCTATTTGTGGGCACATTCTTGTTTGTCACTCATTTGGACCAATGGGAAATTAAAGACAAGAATCCATACTTATTGACTCTGTAAGTCCGATTTCTCAATTGAATTTCGCTATTTGTGCGCACATTCTTGTTTGTCACTCATTTGGACCAATGGGAAATTAAAGACAAGAATCCATACTTATTGACTCTGTAAGTCCGATTTTTCAATTGAATTTGAGAATTTTTCTAAAAAATTTTGAAATTTAAAATTTATGTAAATTTTGATGAGCTCTACGGGAATTTCGCTATTTGTGGGCACATTCTTGTTTGTCACTCATTTGGACCAATGGGAAATTAAAGCCAAGAATCCATACTTATTGAGTATGTAAGTCCGATTTCTCAATTGAATTTCGCTATTTGTGCGCACATTCTTGTTTGTCACTCATTTGGACCAATGGGAAATTAAAGACAAGAATCCATACTTATTGACTCTGTAAGTCCGATTTCTCAATTGAATTTGAGAATTTTTCTAAAAAAATTTGAAATTTAAAATTTATGTAAATTTTGATGAGCTCTACGGGAATTTCGCTATTTGTGGGCACATTCTTGTTTGTCACTCATTTGGACCAATGGGAAATTAAAGCCAAGAATCCATACTTATTGACTCTGTAAGTCCGATTTTTCAATTGAATTTGAGAATTTTTCTAAAAAAATTTGAAATTTAAAATTTATGTAAATTTTGATGAGCTCTACGGGAATTTCGCTATTTGTGGGCACATTCTTGTTTGTCACTCATTTGGACCAATGGGAAATTAAAGCCAAGAATCCATACTTATTGAGTATGTAAGTCCGATTTCTCAATTGAATTTCGCTATTTGTGCGCACATTCTTGTTTGTCACTCATTTGGACCAATGGGAAATTAAAGACAAGAATCCATACTTATTGACTCTGTAAGTCCGATTTCTCAATTGAATTTGGCTATTTGTGGGCACATTCTTGGACCAATGGGAAATTAAAGCCAAGAATCCATACTTATTGACTATCTAAGTCCGATTTCTCAATTGAATTTGGCTATTTGTGGGCACATTCTTGTTTGTCACTCATTTGGACCAATGGGAAATTAAAACCAAGAATCCATACTTATTGACTCTGTAAGTCCGATTTCTCAATTGAATTTGGCTATTTGTGGGCACATTCTTGTTTGTCACTCATTTGTACCAATTGGAAATTAAGGCCAAGAATCCATACTTATTGAGTATGTAAGTCCGATTTCTCAATTGAATTTGGCTATTTGTGGGCACATTCTTGTTTGTCACTCAGTTGGACCAATGGGAAATTAAAGCCAAGAATCCATACTTATTGAGTATGTAAGTCCGATTTCTCAATTGAATTTGGCTATTTGTGGGCACATTCTTGTTTGTCACTCATTTGGACCAATGGGAAATTAAAGCCAAGAATCCATACTTATTGAGTATGTAAGTCCGATTTCTCAATTGAATTTGGCTATTTGTGGGCACATTCTTGTTTGTCACTCATTTGGACCAATGGGAAATTAAAGCCAAGAATCCATACTTATTGAGTATGTAAGTCCGATTTCTCAATTGAATTTGGCTATTTATGGGCACATTCTTGTTTGTCACTCATTTGGACCAATGGGAAATTAAAGACAAGAATCCATACTTATTGACTCTGTAAGTCCGATTTCTCAATTGAATTTGAGAATTTTTCTAAAAATTTTGAAATTTAAAATTTATGTAAATTTTGATGAGCTCTACGGGAATTTCGCCATTTGTGGGCACATTCTTGTTTGTCACTCATTTGGACCAATGGGAAATTAAAGCCAAGAATCCATACTTATTGACTCTGTAAGTCCGATTTCTCAATTGAATTTGGCTATTTGTGAGCACATTCTTGTTTGTCACTCATTTGGACCAATGGGAAATTAAAGCCAAGAATCCATACTTATTGAGTATGTAAGTCCGATTTCTCAATTGAATTTGGCTATTTGTGGGCACATTCTTGTTTGTCACTCATTTGGACCAATGGGAAATTAAAGCCAAGAATCCATACTTATTGAGTATGTAAGTCCGATTTCTCAATTGAATTTGGCTATTTGTGGGCACATTCTTGTTTGTCACTCATTTGGACCAATGGGAAATTAAAGCCAAGAATCCATACTTATTGAGTATGTAAGTCCGATTTCTCAATTGAATTTCGCTATTTGTGGGCACATTCTTGTTTGTCACTCATTTGGACCAATGGGAAATTAAAGCCAAGAATCCATACTTATTGAGTATGTAAGTCCGATTTCTCAATTGAATTTCGCTATTTGTGCGCACATTCTTGTTTGTCACTCATTTGGACCAATGGGAAATTAAAGACAAGAATCCATACTTATTGACTCTGTAAGTCCGATTTCTCAATTGAATTTGAGAATTTTTCTAAAAAAATTTGAAATTTAAAATTTATGTAAATTTTGATGAGCTCTACGGGAATTTCGCTATTTGTGGGCACATTCTTGTTTGTCACTCATTTGGACCAATGGGAAATTAAAGACAAGAATCCATACTTATTGACTCTGTAAGTCCGATTTCTCAATTGAATTTGAGAATTTTTCTAAAAATTTTGAAATTTAAAATTTATGTAAATTTTGATGAGCTCTACGGGAATTTCGCCATTTGTGGGCACATTCTTGTTTGTCACTCATTTGGACCAATGGGAAATTAAAGCCAAGAATCCATACTTATTGACTCTGTAAGTCCGATTTCTCAATTGAATTTGGCTATTTGTGAGCACATTCTTGTTTGTCACTCATTTGGACCAATGGGAAATTAAAGCCAAGAATCCATACTTATTGAGTATGTTAGTCCGATTTCTCAATTGAATTTGGCTATTTGTGGGCACATTCTTGTTTGTCACTCATTTGGACCAATGGGAAATTAAAGACAAGAATCCATACTTATTGACTCTGTAAGTCCGATTTCTCAATTGAATTTGGCTATTTGTGGGCACATTCTTGGACCAATGGGAAATTAAAGCCAAGAATCCATACTTATTGACTATCTAAGTCCGATTTCTCAATTGAATTTGGCTATTTGTGAGCACATTCTTGTTTGTCACTCATTTGGACCAATGGGAAATTAAAGACAAGAATCCATACTTATTGACTCTGTAAGTCCGATTTCTCAATTGAATTTGGCTATTTGTGGGCACATTCTTGTTTGTCACTCATTTGTACCAATTGGAAATTAAGGCCAAGAATCCATACTTATTGAGTATGTAAGTCCGATTTCTCAATTGAATTTGGCTATTTGTGGGCACATTCTTGTTTGTCACTCAGTTGGACCAATGGGAAATTAAAGCCAAGAATCCATACTTATTGAGTATGTAAGTCCGATTTCTCAATTGAATTTGGCTATTTGTGGGCACATTCTTGTTTGTCACTCATTTGGACCAATGGGAAATTAAAGCCAAGAATCCATACTTATTGAGTATGTAAGTCCGATTTCTCAATTGAATTTGGCTATTTGTGGGCACATTCTTGTTTGTCACTCATTTGGACCAATGGGAAATTAAAGCCAAGAATCCATACTTATTGAGTATGTAAGTCCGATTTCTCAATTGAATTTGGCTATTTGTGGGCACATTCTTGTTTGTCACTCATTTGGACCAATGGGAAATTAAAGCCAAGAATCCATACTTATTGAGTATGTAAGTCCGATTTCTCAATTGAATTTGGCTATTTATGGGCACATTCTTGTTTGTCACTCATTTGGACCAATGGGAAATTAAAGACAAGAATCCATACTTATTGACTCTGTAAGTCCGATTTCTCAATTGAATTTGAGAATTTTTCTAAAAAATTTTGAAATTTAAAATTTATGTAAATTTTGATGAGCTCTACGGGAATTTCGCTATTTGTGGGCACATTCTTGTTTGTCACTCATTTGTACCAATTGGAAATTAAGGCCAAGAATCCATACTTATTGAGTATGTAAGTCCGATTTCTCAATTGAATTTGGCTATTTGTGGGCACATTCTTGTTTGTCACTCAGTTGGACCAATGGGAAATTAAAGCCAAGAATCCATACTTATTGAGTATGTAAGTCCGATTTCTCAATTGAATTTTGCTATTTGTGGGTACATTCTTGTTTGTCACTCATTTGGACCAATGGGAAATTAAAGACAAGAATCCATACTTATTGACTATGTAAGTCCGATTTCTCAATTGAATTTGAGAATTTTTCTAAAAAATTTTGAAATTTAAAATTTATGTAAATTTTGATGAGCTCTACGGGAATTTCGCTATTTGTGGGCACATTCTTGTTTGTCACTCATTTGGACCAATGGGAAATTAAAGCCAAGAATCCATACTTATTGAGTATGTAAGTCCGATTTCTCAATTGAATTTGGCTATTTGTGAGCACATTCTTGTTTGTCACTCATTTGGACCAATGGGAAATTAAAGCCAAGAATCCATACTTATTGAGTATGTTAGTCCGATTTCTCAATTGAATTTGGCTATTTGTGGGCACATTCTTGTTTGTCACTCATTTGGACCAATGGGAAATTAAAGCCAAGAATCCATACTTATTGAGTATGTAAGTCCGATTTCTCAATTGAATTTGGCTATTTGTGAGCACATTCTTGTTTGTCACTCATTTGGACCAATGGGAAATTAAAGACAAGAATCCATACTTATTGACTATGTAAGTCCGATTTCTCAATTGAATTTGGCTATTTGTGGGCACATTCTTGTTTGTCACTCAGTTGGACCAATGGGAAATTAAAGACAAGAATCCATACTTATTGACTATGTAAGTCCGATTTCTCAATTGAATTTGGCTATTTGTGGGCACATTCTTGTTTGTCACTCATTTGGACCAATGGGAAATTAAAGCCAAGAATCCATACTTATTGAGTATGTAAGTCCGATTTCTCAATTGAATTTGGCTATTTGTGAGCACATTCTTGTTTGTCACTCATTTGGACCAATGGGAAATTAAAGCCAAGAATCCATACTTATTGAGTATGTAAGTCCGATTTCTCAATTGAATTTGGCTATTTGTGAGCACATTCTTGTTTGTCACTCATTTGGACCAATGGGAAATTAAAGCCAAGAATCCATACTTATTGAGTATGTTAGTCCGATTTCTCAATTGAATTTGGCTATTTGTGGGCACATTCTTGTTTGTCACTCATTTGGACCAATGGGAAATTAAAGACAAGAATCCATACTTATTGACTCTGTAAGTCCGATTTCTCAATTGAATTTGGCTATTTGTGGGCACATTCTTGGACCAATGGGAAATTAAAGCCAAGAATCCATACTTATTGACTATCTAAGTCCGATTTCTCAATTGAATTTGGCTATTTGTGAGCACATTCTTGTTTGTCACTCATTTGGACCAATGGGAAATTAAAGACAAGAATCCATACTTATTGACTCTGTAAGTCCGATTTCTCAATTGAATTTGGCTATTTGTGGGCACATTCTTGTTTGTCACTCATTTGTACCAATTGGAAATTAAGGCCAAGAATCCATACTTATTGAGTATGTAAGTCCGATTTCTCAATTGAATTTGGCTATTTGTGGGCACATTCTTGTTTGTCACTCAGTTGGACCAATGGGAAATTAAAGCCAAGAATCCATACTTATTGAGTATGTAAGTCCGATTTCTCAATTGAATTTGGCTATTTGTGGGCACATTCTTGTTTGTCACTCATTTGGACCAATGGGAAATTAAAGCCAAGAATCCATACTTATTGAGTATGTAAGTCCGATTTCTCAATTGAATTTGGCTATTTGTGGGCACATTCTTGTTTGTCACTCATTTGGACCAATGGGAAATTAAAGCCAAGAATCCATACTTATTGAGTATGTAAGTCCGATTTCTCAATTGAATTTGGCTATTTGTGGGCACATTCTTCTTTGTCACTCATTTGGACCAATGGGAAATTAAAGCCAAGAATCCATACTTATTGAGTATGTAAGTCCGATTTCTCAATTGAATTTGGCTATTTATGGGCACATTCTTGTTTGTCACTCATTTGGACCAATGGGAAATTAAAGACAAGAATCCATACTTATTGACTCTGTAAGTCCGATTTCTCAATTGAATTTGAGAATTTTTCTAAAAAATTTTGAAATTTAAAATTTATGTAAATTTTGATGAGCTCTACGGGAATTTCGCTATTTGTGGGCACATTCTTGTTTGTCACTCATTTGTACCAATTGGAAATTAAGGCCAAGAATCCATACTTATTGAGTATGTAAGTCCGATTTCTCAATTGAATTTGGCTATTTGTGGGCACATTCTTGTTTGTCACTCAGTTGGACCAATGGGAAATTAAAGCCAAGAATCCATACTTATTGAGTATGTAAGTCCGATTTCTCAATTGAATTTTGCTATTTGTGGGCACATTCTTGTTTGTCACTCATTTGGACCAATGGGAAATTAAAGACAAGAATCCATACTTATTGACTATGTAAGTCCGATTTCTCAATTGAATTTGAGAATTTTTCTAAAAAATTTTGAAATTTAAAATTTATGTAAATTTTGATGAGCTCTACGGGAATTTCGCTATTTGTGGGCACATTCTTGTTTGTCACTCATTTGGACCAATGGGAAATTAAAGCCAAGAATCCATACTTATTGAGTATGTAAGTCCGATTTCTCAATTGAATTTGGCTGTTTGTGGGCACTTTCTTGTTTGTCACTCATTTGGACCAATGGGAAATTAAAGCCAAGAATCCATACTTATTGAGTATGTAAGTCCGATTTCTCAATTGAATTTGGCTATTTGTGGGCACATTCTTGTTTGTCACTCATTTGGACCAATGGGAAATTAAAGACAAGAATCCATACTTATTGACTATGTAAGTCCGATTTCTCAATTGAATTTGAGAATTTTTCTAAAAAATTTTGAAATTTAAAATTTATGTAAATTTTGATGAGCTCTACGGGAATTTCGCCATTTGTGGGCACATTCTTGTTTGTCACTCATTTGGACCAATGGGAAATTAAAGACAAGAATCCATACTTATTGACTATGTAAGTCCGATTTCTCAATTGAATTTGAGAATTTTTCTAAAAAATTTTGAAATTTAAAATTTATGTAAATTTTGATGAGCTCTACGGGAATTTCGCCATTTGTGGGCACATTCTTGTTTGTCACTCATTTGGACCAATGGGAAATTAAAGCCAAGCCATACTTATTGAGTATGTAAGTCCGATTTCTCAATTGAATTTGGCTATTTGTGCGCACATTCTTGTTTGTCACTCATTTGGACCAATGGGAAATTAAAGACAAGAATCCATACTTATTGACTATGTAAGTCCGATTTCTCAATTGAATTTGAGAATGTTTCTAAAAAATTTTGAAATTTAAAATTTATGTAAATTTTGATGAGCCCTACGGGAATTTCGCTATTTGTGGGCACATTCTTGTTTGTCACTCATTTGGACCAATGGGAAATTAAAGACAAGAATCCGTACTTATTGACTATGTAAGTCCGATTTCTCAATTGAATTTGAGAATTTTTCTAAAAAATTTTGAAATTTAAAATTTATGTAAATTTTGATGAGCTCTACGGGAATTTCGCTATTTGTGGGCACATTCTTGTTTGTCACTCATTTGGACCAATGGGAAATTAAAGACAAGAATCCATACTTATTGACTATGTAAGTCCGATTTCTCAATTGAATTTGAGAATTTTTCTAAAAAATTTTGAAATTTAAAATTTATGTAAATTTTGATGAGCTCTACGGGAATTTCGCCATTTGTGGGCACATTCTTGTTTGTCACTCATTTGGACCAATGGGAAATTAAAGCCAAGAATCCATACTTATTGACTATGTAAGTCCGATTTCTCAATTGAATTTGGCTGTTTGTGGGCACTTTCTTGTTTGTCACCTATTTGGACCAATGGGAAATTAAAGACAAGAATCCATACTTATTGACTATGTAAGTCCGATTTCTCAATTGAATTTGAGAATTTTTCTAAAAAATTTTGAAATTTAAAATTTATGTAAATTTTGATGAGCTCTACGGGAATTTCGCTATTTGTGGGCACATTCTTGTTTGTCACTCATTTGGACCAATGGGAAATTAAAGCCAAGAATCCATACTTATTGACTATGTAAGTCCGATTTCTCAATTGAATTTGGCTATTTGTTGGCACATTCTTGTTTGTCACTCATTTGGACCAATGGGAAATTAAAGCCAAGAATCCATACTTATTGACTATGTAAGTCCGATTTCTCAATTGAATTTGGCTATTTGTTGGCACATTCTTGTTTGTCACTCATTTGGACCAATGGGAAATTAAAGCCAAGAATCCATACTTATTGACTATGTAAGTCCGATTTCTCAATTGAATTTGGCTATTTGTGGGCACATTCTTGTTTGTCACTCATTTGTACCAATGGAAAATTAAAGCCAAGAATCCATACTTATTGAGTATGTAAGTCCGATTTCTCAATTGAATTTGGCTATTTGTGGGCACTTTCTTGTTTGTCACTCATTTGGACCAATGGGAAATTAAAGACAAGAATCCATACTTATTGACTATGTAAGTCCGATTTCTCAATTGAATTTGGCTAATTGTGGGCACATTCTTGTTTGTCACTCATTTGGACCAATGGGAAATTAAAGACAAGAATCCATACTTATTGACTATGTAAGTCCGATTTCTCAATTGAATTTGGCTATTTGTGGGCACATTCTTGTTTGTCACTCATTTGGACCAATGGGAAATTAAAGACAAGAATCCATACTTATTGACTATGTTAGTCCGATTTCTCAATTGAATTTGGCTATTTGTGGGCACATTCTTGTTTGTCACTCATTTGGACCAATGGGAAATTAAAGACAAGAATCCATACTTATTGACTATGTAAGTCCGATTTCTCAATTGAATTTGGCTATTTGTGGGCACATTCTTGTTTGTCACTCATTTGGACCAATAGGAAATTAAAGACAAGAATCCATACTTATTGACTATGTAAGTCCGATTTCTCAATTGAATTTGGCTATTTGTGGGCACATTCTTGTTTGTCACTCATTTGGACCAATGGGAAATTAAAGACAAGAATCCATACTTATTGACTATGTAAGTCCAATTTTTCAATTGAATTTGGCAATTTGTGGGCACATTCTTGTTTGTCACTCATTTGGACCAATAGGAAATTAAAGACAAGAATCCATACTTATTGACTATGTAAGTCCGATTTCTCAATTGAATTTGGCTATTTGTGGGCACATTCTTGTTTGTCACTCATTTGGACCAATGGGAAATTAAAGACAAGAATCCATACTTATTGACTATGTAAGTCCAATTTTTCAATTGAATTTGGCAATTTGTGGGCACATTCTTGTTTGTCACTCATTTGGACCAATGGGAAATTAAAGCCAAGAATCCATACTTATTGACTATGTAAGTCCGATTTCTCAATTGAATTTGGCTGTTTGTGGGCACTTTCTTGTTTGTCACTCATTTGGACCAATGGGAAATTAAAGACAAGAATCCATACTTATTGACTATGTAAGTCCAATTTTTCAATTGAATTTGGCAATTTGTGGGCACATTCTTGTTTGTCACTCATTTGGACCAATGGGAAATTAAAGCCAAGAATCCATACTTATTGACTATGTAAGTCCGATTTCTCAATTGAATTTGGCTATTTGTGGGCACATTCTTGTTTGTCACTCATTTGGACCAATGGGAAATTAAAGCCAAGAATCCATACTTATTGACTATGTAAGTCCGATTTCTCAATTGAATTTGGCTGTTTGTGGGCACTTTCTTGTTTGTCACTCATTTGGACCAATGGGAAATTAAAGACAAGAATCCATACTTATTGACTATGTAAGTCCAATTTTTCAATTGAATTTGGCAATTTGTGGGCACATTCTTGTTTGTCACTCATTTGGACCAATGGGAAATTAAAGCCAAGAATCCATACTTATTGACTATGTAAGTCCGATTTCTCAATTGAATTTGGCTGTTTGTGGGCACTTTCTTGTTTGTCACTCATTTGGACCAATGGGAAATTAAAGACAAGAATCCATACTTATTGACTATGTAAGTCCAATTTTTCAATTGAATTTGGCAATTTGTGGGCACATTCTTGTTTGTCACTCATTTGGACCAATGGGAAATTAAAGCCAAGAATCCATACTTATTGACTATGTAAGTCCGATTTCTCAATTGAATTTGGCTATTTGTGGGCACATTCTTGTTTGTCACTCATTTGGACCAATGGGAAATTAAAGACAAGAATCCATACTTATTGACTATGTAAGTCCGATTTCTCAATTGAATTTGGCTATTTGTGGGCACATTCTTGTTTGTCACTCATTTGGACCAATGGGAAATTAAAGACAAGAATCCGTACTTATTGACTATGTAAGTCCGATTTCTCAATTGAATTTGGCTATTTGTGGGCACATTCTTGTTTGTCACTCATTTGGACCAATGGGAAATTAAAGACAAGAATCCGTACTTAATGACTATGTAAGTCCGATTTCTCAATTGAATTTCGCTATTTGTGGGCACATTCTTGTTTGTCACTCATTTGGACCAATGGGAAATTAAAGACAAGAATCCGTACTTATTGACTATGTAAGTCCGATTTCTCAATTGAATTTCGCTATTTGTGGGCACATTCTTGTTTGTCACTCATTTGGAACAATGGGAAATTAAAGACAAGAATCCGTACTTATTGACTATGTAAGTCCGATTTCTCAATTGAATTTGGCTATTTGTGGGCACATTCTTGTTTGTCACTCATTTGCACCAATGGGAAATTAAAGCCAAGAATCCATACTTATTGACTATGTAAGTCCGATTTCTCAATTGAATTTGGCTATTTGTGGGCACATTCTTGTTTGTCACTCATTTGGACCAATGGGAAATTAAAGACAAGAATCCATACTTATTGACTATGTAAGTCCAATTTTTCAATTGAATTTGGCAATTTGTGGGCACATTCTTGTTTGTCACTCATTTGGACCAATGGGAAATTAAAGCCAAGAATCCATACTTATTGACTATGTAAGTCCGATTTCTCAATTGAATTTGGCTGTTTGTGGGCACTTTCTTGTTTGTCACTCATTTGGACCAATGGGAAATTAAAGACAAGAATCCATACTTATTGACTATGTAAGTCCAATTTTTCAATTGAATTTGGCAATTTGTGGGCACATTCTTGTTTGTCACTCATTTGGACCAATGGGAAATTAAAGCCAAGAATCCATACTTATTGACTATGTAAGTCCGATTTCTCAATTGAATTTGGCTATTTGTGGGCACATTCTTGTTTGTCACTCATTTGGACCAATGGGAAATTAAAGCCAAGAATCCATACTTATTGACTATGTAAGTCCGATTTCTCAATTGAATTTGGCTGTTTGTGGGCACTTTCTTGTTTGTCACTCATTTGGACCAATGGGAAATTAAAGACAAGAATCCATACTTATTGACTATGTAAGTCCAATTTTTCAATTGAATTTGGCAATTTGTGGGCACATTCTTGTTTGTCACTCATTTGGACCAATGGGAAATTAAAGCCAAGAATCCATACTTATTGACTATGTAAGTCCGATTTCTCAATTGAATTTGGCTGTTTGTGGGCACTTTCTTGTTTGTCACTCATTTGGACCAATGGGAAATTAAAGACAAGAATCCATACTTATTGACTATGTAAGTCCAATTTTTCAATTGAATTTGGCAATTTGTGGGCACATTCTTGTTTGTCACTCATTTGGACCAATGGGAAATTAAAGCCAAGAATCCATACTTATTGACTATGTAAGTCCGATTTCTCAATTGAATTTGGCTATTTGTGGGCACATTCTTGTTTGTCACTCATTTGGACCAATGGGAAATTAAAGACAAGAATCCATACTTATTGACTATGTAAGTCCGATTTCTCAATTGAATTTGGCTATTTGTGGGCACATTCTTGTTTGTCACTCATTTGGACCAATGGGAAATTAAAGACAAGAATCCGTACTTATTGACTATGTAAGTCCGATTTCTCAATTGAATTTGGCTATTTGTGGGCACATTCTTGTTTGTCACTCATTTGGACCAATGGGAAATTAAAGACAAGAATCCGTACTTAATGACTATGTAAGTCCGATTTCTCAATTGAATTTCGCTATTTGTGGGCACATTCTTGTTTGTCACTCATTTGGACCAATGGGAAATTAAAGACAAGAATCCGTACTTATTGACTATGTAAGTCCGATTTCTCAATTGAATTTCGCTATTTGTGGGCACATTCTTGTTTGTCACTCATTTGGAACAATGGGAAATTAAAGACAAGAATCCGTACTTATTGACTATGTAAGTCCGATTTCTCAATTGAATTTGGCTATTTGTGGGCACATTCTTGTTTGTCACTCATTTGCACCAATGGGAAATTAAAGCCAAGAATCCATACTTATTGACTCTGTAAGTCCGATTTCTCAATTGAATTTGGCTATTTGTGGGCACATTCTTGTTTGTCACTCATTTGGACCAATGGGAAATTAAAGCCAAGAATCCATACTTATTGACTATGTAAGTCCGATTTCTCAATTGAATTTGGCTATTTGTGGGCACATTCTTGTTTGTCACTCATTTGCACCAATGGGAAATTAAAGCCAAGAATCCATACTTATTGACTCTGTAAGTCCGATTTCTCAATTGAATTTGGCTATTTGTGGGCACATTCTTGTTTGTCACTCATTTGGACCAATGGGAAATTAAAGCCAAGAATCCATACTTATTGAGTATGTAAGTCCGATTTCTCAATTGAATTTGGCTATTTGTGGGCACATTCTTGTTTGTCACTCATTTGGACCAATGGGAAATTAAAGACAAGAATCCATACTTATTGACTAGGTAAGTCCGATTTCTCAATTGAATTTGAAAATTTTTCTAAAAAATTTTGAAATTTAAAATTTATTTAAATTTTGATGAGCTCTACGGGAATTTCGCCATTTGTGGGCACATTCTTGTTTGTCACTCATTTGGACCAATGGGAAATTAAAGACAAGAATCCATACTTATTGAGTATGTAAGTCCGATTTCTCAATTGAATTTGGCTATTTGTTGGCACATTTTTGTTTGTCACTCATTTGGACCAATGGGAAATTAAAGCCAAGAATCCATACTTATTGAGTATGTAAGTCCGATTTCTCAATTGAATTTGGCTATTTGTGGGCACATTCTTGTTTGTCACTCATTTGGACCAATGGGAAATTAAAGACAAGAATCCATACTTATTGAGTATGTAAGTCCGATTTCTCAATTGAATTTGGCTATTTGTTGGCACATTTTTGTTTGTCACTCATTTGGACCAATGGGAAATTAAAGCCAAGAATCCATACTTATTGACTCTGTAAGTCCGATTTCTCAATTGAATTTGGCTATTTGTGGGCACATTCTTGTTTGTCACTCATTTGGACCAATGGGAAATTAAAGACAAGAATCCATACTTATTGACTATGTAAGTCCGATTTCTCAATTGAATTTGGCTATTTGTGGGCACATTCTTGTTTGTCACTCATTTGGACCAATGGGAAATTAAAGACAAGAATCCATACTTATTGACTCTGTAAGTCCGATTTCTCAATTGAATTTGGCAATTTGTGGGCACATTCTTGTTTGTCACTCATTTGGACCAATGGGAAATTAAAGCCAAGAATCCATACTTATTGACTCTGTAAGTCCGATTTCTCAATTGAATTTCGCCATTTGTGGGCACATTCTTGTTTGTCACTCATTTGGACCAATGGGAAATTAAAGCCAAGAATCCATACTTATTGACTCTGTAAGTCCGATTTCTCAATTGAATTTGGCTATTTGTGGGCACATTCTTGTTTGTCACTCATTTGGACCAATGGGAAATTAAAGCCAAGAATCCATACTTATTGACTCTGTAAGTCCGATTTCTCAATTGAATTTCGCCATTTGTGGGCACATTCTTGTTTGTCACTCATTTGGACCAATGGGAAATTAAAGCCAAGAATCCATACTTATTGACTCTGTAAGTCCGATTTCTCAATTGAATTTGGCTATTTGTGGGCACATTCTTGTTTGTCACTCATTTGGACCAATGGGAAATTAAAGCCAAGAATCCATACTTATTGACTCTGTAAGTCCGATTTCTCAATTGAATTTGGCTATTTGTGGGCACATTCTTGTTTGTCACTCATTTGGACCAATGGGAAATTAAAGACAAGAATCCATACTTATTGACTATGTAAGTCCGATTTCTCAATTGAATTTGGCTATTTGTGGGCACATTCTTGTTTGTCACTCATTTGGACCAATGGGAAATTAAAGACAAGAATCCATACTTATTGACTCTGTAAGTCCGATTTCTCAATTGAATTTGGCAATTTGTGGGCACATTCTTGTTTGTCACTCATTTGGACCAATGGGAAATTAAAGCCAAGAATCCATACTTATTGACTATCTAAGTCCGATTTCTCAATTGAATTTGGCTATTTGTGGGCACATTCTTGTTTGTCACTCATTTGGACCAATGGGAAATTAAAGACAAGAATCCATACTTATTGACTATGTAAGTCCGATTTCTCAATTGAATTTGGCTATTTGTGGGCACATTCTTGTTTGTCACTCATTTGGACCAATGGGAAATTAAAGCCAAGAATCCATACTTATTGACTCTGTAAGTCCGATTTCTCAATTGAATTTGGCTATTTGTGGGCACATTCTTGTTTGTCACTCATTTGGACCAATGGGAAATTAAAGCCAAGAATCCATACTTATTGACTCTGTAAGTCCGATTTCTCAATTGAATTTGGCTATTTGTGGGCACATTCTTGTTTGTCACTCATTTGGACCAATGGGAAATTAAAGCCAAGAATCCATACTTATTGACTCTGTAAGTCCGATTTCTCAATTGAATTTGGCTATTTGTGGGCACATTCTTGTTTGTCACTCATTTGGACCAATGGGAAATTAAAGCCAAGAATCCATACTTATTGACTCTGTAAGTCCGATTTCTCAATTGAATTTGGCTATTTGTGGGCACATTCTTGTTTGTCACTCATTTGGACCAATGGGAAATTAAAGCCAAGAATCCATACTTATTGACTCTGTAAGTCCGATTTCTCAATTGAATTTGGCTATTTGTGGGCACATTCTTGTTTGTCACTCATTTGGACCAATGGAAAATTAAAGACAAGAATCCATACTTATTGACTAGGTAAGTCCGATTTCTCAATTGAATTTGGCTATTTGTGGGCACATTCTTGTTTGTCACTCATTTGGACCAATGGGAAATTAAAGACAAGAATCCATACTTATTGACTATGTAAGTCCGATTTCTCAATTGAATTTGGCTATTTGTGGGCACATTCTTGTTTGTCACTCATTTGGACCAATGGAAAATTAAAGACAAGAATCCATACTTATTGACTAGGTAAGTCCGATTTCTCAATTGAATTTGGCTATTTGTGGGCACATTCTTGTTTGTCACTCATTTGGACCAATGGGAAATTAAAGACAAGAATCCATACTTATTGACTATGTAAGTCCGATTTCTCAATTGAATTTGGCAATTTGTGGGCACATTCTTGTTTGTCACTCATTTGGACCAATGGGAAATTAAAGCCAAGAATCCATACTTATTGACTCTGTAAGTCCGATTTCTCAATTGAATTTGGCTATTTGTGGGCACATTCTTGTTTGTCACTCATTTGTACCAATGGGAAATTAAAGACAAGAATCCATACTTATTGACTAGGTAAGTCCGATTTCTCAATTGAATTTGAGAATTTTTCTAAAAAATTTTGAAATTTAAAATTTATGTAAATTTTGATGAGCTCTACGGGAATTTCGCCATTTGTGGGCACATTCTTGTTTGTCACTCATTTGGACCAATGGAAAATTAAAGCCAAGAATCCATACTTATTGAGTATGTAAGTCCGATTTCTCAATTGAATTTGGCTATTTGTGGGCACATTCTTGTTTGTCACTCATTTGGACCAATGGAAAATTAAAGCCAAGAATCCATACTTATTGAGTATGTAAGTCCGATTTCTCAATTGAATTTGGCTATTTGTGGGCACTTTCTTGTTTGTCACTCATTTGGACCAATGGGAAATTAAAGACAAGAATCCATACTTATTGACTATGTAAGTCCGATTTCTCAATTGAATTTGGTTATTTGTGGGCACATTCTTGTTTGTCACTCATTTGGACCAATGGGAAATTAAAGACAAGAATCCATACTTATTGACTATGTAAGTCCGATTTCTCAATTGAATTTGGCTATTTGTGGGCACATTCTTGTTTGTCACTCATTTGGACCAATGGGAAATTAAAGACAAGAATCCATACTTATTGACTATGTTAGTCCGATTTCTCAATTGAATTTGGCTATTTGTGGGCACATTCTTGTTTGTCACTCATTTGGACCAATGGGAAATTAAAGACAAGAATCCATACTTATTGACTATGTAAGTCCGATTTCTCAATTGAATTTGGCTATTTGTGGGCACATTCTTGTTTGTCACTCATTTGGACCAATAGGAAATTAAAGACAAGAATCCATACTTATTGACTATGTAAGTCCGATTTCTCAATTGAATTTGGCTACTTGTGGGCACATTCTTGTTTGTCACTCATTTGGACCAATAGGAAATTAAAGACAAGAATCCATACTTATTGACTATGTAAGTCCGATTTCTCAATTGAATTTGGCTATTTGTGGGCACATTCTTGTTTGTCACTCATTTGGACCAATGGGAAATTAAAGACAAGAATCCATACTTATTGACTATGTAAGTCCGATTTCTCAATTGAATTTGGCTATTTGTGGGCACTTTCTTGTTTGTCACTCATTTGGACCAATGGGAAATTAAAGACAAGAATCCATACTTATTGACTATGTAAGTCCGATTTCTCAATTGAATTTGGCTATTTGTGGGCACATTCTTGTTTGTCACTCATTTGGACCAATGGGAAATTAAAGACAAGAATCCATACTTATTGACTATGTAAGTCCGATTTCTCAATTGAATTTGGCTATTTGTGGGCACATTCTTGTTTGTCACTCATTTGGACCAATAGGAAATTAAAGACAAGAATCCATACTTATTGACTATGTAAGTCCGATTTCTCAATTGAATTTGGCTATTTGTGGGCACATTCTTGTTTGTCACTCATTTGGACCAATAGGAAATTAAAGACAAGAATCCATACTTATTGACTATGTAAGTCCGATTTCTCAATTGAATTTGGCTATTTGTGGGCACATTCTTGTTTGTCACTCATTTGGACCAATGGGAAATTAAAGACAAGAATCCATACTTATTGACTATGTAAGTCCGATTTCTCAATTGAATTTGGCTATTTGTGGGCACATTCTTGTTTGTCACTCATTTGGACCAATAGGAAATTAAAGACAAGAATCCATACTTATTGACTATGTAAGTCCGATTTCTCAATTGAATTTGGCTATTTGTGGGCACATTCTTGTTTGTCACTCATTTGGACCAATAGGAAATTAAAGACAAGAATCCATACTTATTGACTATGTAAGTCCGATTTCTCAATTGAATTTGGCTATTTGTGGGCACATTCTTGTTTGTCACTCATTTGGACCAATGGGAAATTAAAGACAAGAATCCATACTTATTGACTATGTAAGTCCGATTTCTCAATTGAATTTGGCTATTTGTGGGCACATTCTTGTTTGTCACTCATTTGGACCAATAGGAAATTAAAGACAAGAATCCATACTTATTGACTATGTAAGTCCGATTTCTCAATTGAATTTGGCTATTTGTGGGCACATTCTTGTTTGTCACTCATTTGGACCAATGGGAAATTAAAGACAAGAATCCATACTTATTGACTATGTAAGTCCGATTTCTCAATTGAATTTGGCTATTTGTGGGCACATTCTTGTTTGTCACTCATTTGGACCAATAGGAAATTAAAGACAAGAATCCATACTTATTGACTATGTAAGTCCGATTTCTCAATTGAATTTGGCTATTTGTGGGCACATTCTTGTTTGTCACTCATTTGGACCAATAGGAAATTAAAGACAAGAATCCATACTTATTGACTATGTAAGTCCGATTTCTCAATTGAATTTGGCTATTTGTGGGCACATTCTTGTTTGTCACTCATTTGGACCAATGGGAAATTAAAGACAAGAATCCATACTTATTGACTATGTAAGTCCGATTTCTCAATTGAATTTGGCTATTTGTGGGCACATTCTTGTTTGTCACTCATTTGGACCAATGGAAAATTAAAGCCAAGAATCCATACTTATTGAGTATGTAAGTCCGATTTCTCAATTGAATTTGGCTATTTGTGGGCACTTTCTTGTTTGTCACTCATTTGTACCAATGGGAAATTAAAGACAAGAATCCATACTTATTGACTAGGTAAGTCCGATTTCTCAATTGAATTTGAGAATTTTTCTAAAAAATTTTGAAATTTAAAATTTATGTAAATTTTGATGAGCTCTACGGGAATTTCGCCATTTGTGGGCACATTCTTGTTTGTCACTCATTTGGACCAATGGAAAATTAAAGCCAAGAATCCATACTTATTGAGTATGTAAGTCCGATTTCTCAATTGAATTTGGCTATTTGTGGGCACATTCTTGTTTGTCACTCATTTGGACCAATGGGAAATTAAAGACAAGAATCCATACTTATTGACTATGTAAGTCCGATTTCTCAATTGAATTTGGCTATTTGTGGGCACATTCTTGTTTGTCACTCATTTGGACCAATGGGAAATTAAAGACAAGAATCCATACTTATTGACTATGTAAGTCCGATTTCTCAATTGAATTTGGCTATTTGTGGGCACTTTCTTGTTTGTCACTCATTTGGACCAATGGGAAATTAAAGACAAGAATCCATACTTATTGACTATGTAAGTCCGATTTCTCAATTGAATTTGGCTATTTGTGGGCACATTCTTGTTTGTCACTCATTTGGACCAATGGGAAATTAAAGACAAGAATCCATACTTATTGACTATGTAAGTCCGATTTCTCAATTGAATTTGGCTATTTGTGGGCACATTCTTGTTTGTCACTCATTTGGACCAATAGGAAATTAAAGACAAGAATCCATACTTATTGACTATGTAAGTCCGATTTCTCAATTGAATTTGGCTATTTGTGGGCACATTCTTGTTTGTCACTCATTTGGACCAATGGGAAATTAAAGACAAGAATCCATACTTATTGACTATGTAAGTCCGATTTCTCAATTGAATTTGGCAATTTGTGGGCACATTCTTGTTTGTCACTCATTTGGACCAATGGGAAATTAAAGACAAGAATCCATACTTATTGACTATGTAAGTCCGATTTCTCAATTGAATTTGGCTATTTGTGGGCACTTTCTTGTTTGTCACTCATTTGTACCAATGGGAAATTAAAGACAAGAATCCATACTTATTGACTAGGTAAGTCCGATTTCTCAATTGAATTTGAGAATTTTTCTAAAAAATTTTGAAATTTAAAATTTATGTAAATTTTGATGAGCTCTACGGGAATTTCGCCATTTGTGGGCACATTCTTGTTTGTCACTCATTTGGACCAATGGAAAATTAAAGCCAAGAATCCATACTTATTGAGTATGTAAGTCCGATTTCTCAATTGAATTTGGCTATTTGTGGGCACATTCTTGTTTGTCACTCATTTGGACCAATGGAAAATTAAAGCCAAGAATCCATACTTATTGACTATGTAAGTCCGATTTCTCAATTGAATTTGGCTATTTGTGGGCACTTTCTTGTTTGTCACTCATTTGTACCAATGGGAAATTAAAGACAAGAATCCATACTTATTGACTAGGTAAGTCCGATTTCTCAATTGAATTTGAGAATTTTTCTAAAAAATTTTGAAATTTAAAATTTATGTAAATTTTGATGAGCTCTACGGGAATTTCGCCATTTGTGGGCACATTCTTGTTTGTCACTCATTTGGACCAATGGAAAATTAAAGCCAAGAATCCATACTTATTGAGTATGTAAGTCCGATTTCTCAATTGAATTTGGCTATTTGTGGGCACATTCTTGTTTGTCACTCATTTGGACCAATGGAAAATTAAAGCCAAGAATCCATACTTATTGAGTATGTAAGTCCGATTTCTCAATTGAATTTGGCTATTTGTGGGCACTTTCTTGTTTGTCACTCATTTGGACCAATGGGAAATTAAAGACAAGAATCCATACTTATTGACTATGTAAGTCCGATTTCTCAATTGAATTTGGCTATTTGTGGGCACATTCTTGTTTGTCACTCATTTGGACCAATGGGAAATTAAAGACAAGAATCCATACTTATTGACTATGTAAGTCCGATTTCTCAATTGAATTTGGCTATTTGTGGGCACATTCTTGTTTGTCACTCATTTGGACCAATGGAAAATTAAAGACAAGAATCCATACTTATTGACTATGTTAGTCCGATTTCTCAATTGAATTTGGCTATTTGTGGGCACATTCTTGTTTGTCACTCATTTGGACCAATGGGAAATTAAAGACAAGAATCCATACTTATTGACTATGTAAGTCCGATTTCTCAATTGAATTTGGCTATTTGTGGGCACATTCTTGTTTGTCACTCATTTGGACCAATAGGAAATTAAAGACAAGAATCCATACTTATTGACTATGTAAGTCCGATTTCTCAATTGAATTTGGCTATTTGTGGGCACATTCTTGTTTGTCACTCATTTGGACCAATAGGAAATTAAAGACAAGAATCCATACTTATTGACTATGTAAGTCCGATTTCTCAATTGAATTTGGCTATTTGTGGGCACATTCTTGTTTGTCACTCATTTGGACCAATGGGAAATTAAAGACAAGAATCCATACTTATTGACTATGTAAGTCCGATTTCTCAATTGAATTTGGCTATTTGTGGGCACATTCTTGTTTGTCACTCATTTGGACCAATGGGAAATTAAAGACAAGAATCCATACTTATTGACTATGTAAGTCCGATTTCTCAATTGAATTTGGCTATTTGTGGGCACATTCTTGTTTGTCACTCATTTGGACCAATAGGAAATTAAAGACAAGAATCCATACTTATTGACTATGTAAGTCCGATTTCTCAATTGAATTTGGCTATTTGTGGGCACATTCTTGTTTGTCACTCATTTGGACCAATGGGAAATTAAAGACAAGAATCCATACTTATTGACTAGGTAAGTCCGATTTCTCAATTGAATTTGGCTATTTGTGGGCACATTCTTGTTTGTCACTCATTTGGACCAATGGGAAATTAAAGACAAGAATCCATACTTATTGACTATGTAAGTCCGATTTCTCAATTGAATTTGGCTATTTGTGGGCACATTCTTGTTTGTCACTCATTTGGACCAATGGGAAATTAAAGACAAGAATCCATACTTATTGACTATGTAAGTCCGATTTCTCAATTGAATTTGGCTATTTGTGGGCACATTCTTGTTTGTCACTCATTTGGACCAATGGGAAATTAAAGACAAGAATCCATACTTATTGACTATGTAAGTCCGATTTCTCAATTGAATTTGGCTATTTGTGGGCACATTCTTGTTTGTCACTCATTTGGACCAATGGGAAATTAAAGACAAGAATCCATACTTATTGACTAGGTAAGTCCGATTTCTCAATTGAATTTGGCTATTTGTGGGCACATTCTTGTTTGTCACTCATTTGGACCAATGGGAAATTAAAGCCAAGAATCCATACTTATTGACTATGTAAGTCCGATTTCTCAATTGAATTTGGCTATTTGTGGGCACATTCTTGTTTGTCACTCATTTGGACCAATGGGAAATTAAAGCCAAGAATCCATACTTATTGACTATGTAAGTCCGATTTCTCAATTGAATTTGACTATTTGTGGGAACATTCTTGTTTGTCACTCATTTGGACCAATGGGAAATTAAAGCCAAGAATCCATACTTATTGAGTATGTAAGTCCGATTTCTCAATTGAATTTGACTATTTGTGGGCACATTCTTGTTTGTCACTCATTTGGACCAATGGAAAATTAAAGCCAAGAATCCATACTTATTGAGTATGTAAGTCCGATTTCTCAATTGAATTTGACTATTTGTGGGCACATTCTTGTTTGTCACTCATTTGGACCAATGGAAAATTAAAGCCAAGAATCCATACTTATTGAGTATGTAAGTCCGATTTCTCAATTGAATTTGACTATTTGTGGGCACATTCTTGTTTGTCACTCATTTGGACCAATGGGAAATTAAAGCCAAGAATCCATACTTATTGAGTATGTAAGTCCGATTTCTCAATTGAATTTGACTATTTGTGGGCACATTCTTGTTTGTCACTCATTTGGACCAATAGGAAATTAAAGCCAAGAATCCATACTTATTGACTATGTAAGTCCGATTTCTCAATTGAATTTGACTATTTGTGGGCACATTTTTGTTTGTCACTCATTTGGACCAATGGAAAATTAAAGCCAAGAATCCATACTTATTGACTATGTAAGTCCGATTTCTCAATTGAATTTGAGAATTTGTGGGCACATTCTTGTTTGTCACTCATTTGGACCAATGGAAAATTAAAGCCAAGAATCCATACTTATTGAGTATGTAAGTCCGATTTCTCAATTGAATTTGACTATTTGTGGGCACATTCTTGTTTGTCACTCATTTGGACCAATGGGAAATTAAAGCCAAGAATCCATACTTATTGAGTATGTAAGTCCGATTTCTCAATTGAATTTGACTATTTGTGGGCACATTCTTGTTTGTCACTCATTTGGACCAATAGGAAATTAAAGCCAAGAATCCATACTTATTGACTATGTAAGTCCGATTTCTCAATTGAATTTGAGAATTTTTCTAAAAAATTTTGAAATTTAAAATTTATGTAAATTTTGATGAGCTCTACGGGAATTTCGCCATTTGTGGGCACATTCTTGTTTGTCACTCATTTGGACCAATGGGAAATTAAAGCCAAGAATCCATACTTATTGACTATGTAAGTCCGATTTCTCAATTGAATTTGAGAATTTTTCTAAAAAATTTTGAAATTTAAAATTTATGTAAATTTTGATGAGCTCTACGGGAATTTCGCTATTTGTGGGCACTTTCTTGTTTGTCACTCATTTGGACCAATGGGAAATTAAAGACAAGAATCCATACTTATTGACTATGTAAGTCCGATTTCTCAATTGAATTTGACTATTTGTGGGCACATTCTTGTTTGTCACTCATTTGGACCAATAGGAAATTAAAGCCAAGAATCCATACTTATTGACTATGTAAGTCCGATTTCTCAATTGAATTTGAGAATTTTTCTAAAAAATATTGAAATTTAAAATTTATGTAAATTTTGATGAGCTCTACGGGAATTTCGCTATTTGTGGGCACATTCTTGTTTGTCACTCATTTGGACCAATGGGAAATTAAAGACAAGAATCCATACTTATTGACTATGTAAGTCCGATTTCTCAATTGAATTTGACTATTTGTGGGCACATTCTTGTTTGTCACTCATTTGGACCAATGGAAAATTAAAGCCAAGAATCCATACTTATTGACTATGTAAGTCCGATTTCTCAATTGAATTTGAGAATTTTTCTAAAAAATTTTGAAATTTAAAATTTATGTAAATTTTGATGAGCTCTACGGGAATTTCGCTATTTGTGGGCACATTCTTGTTTGTCACTCATTTGGACCAATGGGAAATTAAAGACAAGAATCCATACTTATTGACTATGTAAGTCCGATTTCTCAATTGAATTTTTTTTTTTTTTTTTTTTTTTTTTTTTTTTTTTTTTTTTTTTAATTAGGACCAGCACTCAGGGGATGACCCCTACGTATGCAGTGCATTGTGCGGGAATTCAGAGAGAGGGATAGGGTAGAGAAGATAGATGTTGAAAATGTAGAAGGCTTAACTCTTTTACAACTCTGCTTTGCGCGTTATGTTATTTTTTATAGCAGTGTTGAGGCGTCTCCGGTGTTAGGTAGACGCATTAACTTTGTTAAGCTGTATTGGCAGACATTTTATTAATTGTTTTACTTCACCGATGTTTCTGCTAACCGACGAAGGAGGGCGATGTTGTGTATATTAGCTTAGAACATCATCAATCGCTGTCGGAACAGTTTTTAGTGACCAGTGCTATGCCTTCATCACTTAAATAGTCCGACAACAATTAATACAATGTCTCACTAATGTACATTACATAAATTAATGATGTTGATTGACTTTCTCTGGCCTGGGTTTGAACCCAGGCCCCACGTCATTGTTTGCTTAGTAGTCAACGCGCTAACCACTTCAGCCAACACCACTGACTATTTGTGGGCACATTCTTGTTTGTCACTCATTTGGACCAATGGAAAATTAAAGCCAAGAATCCATACTTATTGACTATGTAAGTCCGATTTCTCAATTGAATTTGAGAAAATTTTTCTAAAAAATTTTGAAATTTAAAATTTATGTAAATTTTGATGAGCTCTACGGGAATTTCGCTATTTGTGGGCACATTCTTGTTTGTCACTCATTTGGACCAATGGGAAATTAAAGACAAGAATCCATACTTATTGACTATGTAAGTCCGATTTCTCAATTGAATTTGACTATTTGTGGGCACATTCTTGTTTGTCACTCATTTGGACCAATAGGAAATTAAAGCCAAGAATCCATACTTATTGACTATGTAAGTCCGATTTCTCAATTGAATTTGAGAATTTTTCTAAAAAATTTTGAAATTTAAAATTTATGTAAATTTTGATGAGCTCTACGGGAATTTCGCCATTTGTGGGCACATTCTTGTTTGTCACTCATTTGGACCAATGGGAAATTAAAGCCAAGAATCCATACTTATTGACTATGTAAGTCCGATTTCTCAATTGAATTTGAGAATTTTTCTAAAAAATTTTGAAATTTAAAATTTATGTAAATTTTGATGAACTCTACGGGAATTTCGCTATTTGTGGGCACATTCTTGTTTGTCACTCATTTGGACCAATGGGAAATTAAAGACAAGAATCCATACTTATTGACTATGTAAGTCCGATTTCTCAATTGAATTTGACTATTTGTGGGCACATTCTTGTTTGTCACTCATTTGGACCAATAGGAAATTAAAGCCAAGAATCCATACTTATTGACTATGTAAGTCCGATTTCTCAATTGAATTTGAGAATTTTTCTAAAAAATTTTGAAATTTAAAATTTATGTAAATTTTGATGAGCTCTACGGGAATTTCGCTATTTGTGGGCACATTCTTGTTTGTCACTCATTTGGACCAATGGGAAATTAAAGACAAGAATCCATACTTATTGACTATGTAAGTCCGATTTCTCAATTGAATTTGACTATTTGTGGGCACATTCTTGTTTGTCACTCATTTGGACCAATGGAAAATTAAAGCCAAGAATCCATACTTATTGACTATGTAAGTCCGATTTCTCAATTGAATTTGAGAATTTTTCAAAAAAATTTTGAAATTTAAAATTTATGTAAATTTTGATGAGCTCTACGGGAATTTCGCTATTTGTGGGCACATTCTTGTTTGTCACTCATTTGGACCAATGGGAAATTAAAGACAAGAATCCATACTTATTGACTATGTAAGTCCGATTTCTCAATTGAATTTGACTATTTGTGGGCACATTCTTGTTTGTCACTCATTTGGACCAATGGGAAATTAAAGCCAAGAATCCATACTTATTGACTATGTAAGTCCGATTTCTCCATTGAATTTGAGAATTTTTCTAAAAAATTTTGAAATTTAAAATTTATGTAAATTTTGATGAGCTCTACGGGAATTTCGCCATTTGTGGGCACATTCTTGTTTGTCACTCATTTGGACCAATGGGAAATTAAAGCCAAGAATCCATACTTATTGACTATGTAAGTCCGATTTCTCAATTGAATTTGAGAATTTTTCTAAAAAATTTTGAAATTAAAAATTTATGTAAATTTTGATGAGCTCTACGGGAATTTCGCTATTTGTGGGCACATTCTTGTTTGTCACTCATTTGGACCAATGGGAAATTAAAGACAAGAATCCATACTTATTGACTATGTAAGTCCGATTTCTCCATTGAATTTGAGAATTTTTCTAAAAAATTTTGAAATTTAAAATTTATGTAAATTTTGATGAGCTCTACGGGAATTTCGCTATTTGTGGGCACATTCTTGTTTGTCACTCATTTGGACCAATGGGAAATTAAAGCCAAGTATCCATACTTATTGAGTATGTAAGTCCGATTTCTCAATTGAATTTGACTATTTGTGGGCACATTCTTGTTTGTCACTCATTTGGACCAATGGGAAATTAAAGCCAAGAATCCATACTTATTGACTATGTAAGTCCGATTTCTCAATTGAATTTGACTATTTGTGGGCACGTTCTTGTTTGTCACTCATTTGGACCAATGGAAAATTAAAGCCAAGAATCCATACTTATTGAGTATGTAAGTCCGATTTCTCAATTGAATTTGACTATTTGTGGGCACATTCTTGTTTGTCACTCATTTGGACCAATGGGAAATTAAAGCCAAGAATCCATACTTATTGACTATGTAAGTCCGATTTCTCAATTGAATTTGACTATTTGTGGGCACATTCTTGTTTGTCACTCATTTGGACCAATGGGAAATTAAAGCCAAGAATCCATACTTATTGACTATGTAAGTCCGATTTCTCAATTGAATTTGACTATTTGTGGGCACATTCTTGTTTGTCACTCATTTGGACCAATAGGAAATTAAAGCCAAGAATCCATACTTATTGAGTATGTAAGTCCGATTTCTCAATTGAATTTGACTATTTGTGGGCACATTCTTGTTTGTCACTCATTTGGACCAATGGAAAATTAAAGCCAAGAATCCATACTTATTGACTCTGTAAGTCCGATTTCTCAATTGAATTTGGCTATTTGTGGGCACATTCTTGTTTGTCACTCATTTGGACCAATGGGAAATTAAAGACAAGAATCCATGCTTATTGACTATGTAAGTCCGATTTCTCAATTGAATTTGGCTATTTGTGGGCACATTCTTGTTTGTCACTCATTTGGACCAATGGGAAATTAAAGACAAGAATCCATACTTATTGACTATGTAAGTCCGATTTCTCAATTGAATTTGGCTATTTGTGGGCACATTCTTGTTTGTCACTCATTTGAACCAATGGGAAATTAAAGACAAGAATCCATACTTATTGACTAGGTAAGTCCGATTTCTCAATTGAATTTGGCTATTTGTGGGCACATTCTTGTTTGTCACTCATTTGGACCAATGGGAAATTAAAGACAAGAATCCATACTTATTGACTAGGTAAGTCCGATTTCTCAATTGAATTTGAGAATTTTTCTAAAAAATTTTGAAATTTAAAATTTATGTAAATTTTGATGAGCTCTACGGGAATTTCGCCATTTGTGGGCACATTCTTGTTTGTCACTCATTTGGACCAATGGGAAATTAAAGACAAGAATCCATACTTATTGACTATGTAAGTCCGATTTCTCAATTGAATTTGACTATTTGTGGGCACATTCTTGTTTGTCACTCATTTGGACCAATGGGAAATTAAAGACAAGAATCCATACTTATTGACTAGGTAAGTGATTTCTCAATTGAATTTGAGAATTTTTCTAAAAAATTTTGAAATTTAAAATTTATGTAAATTTTGATGAGCTCTACGGGAATTTCGCCATTTGTGGGCACATTCTTGTTTGTCACTCATTTGGACCAATGGGAAATTAAAGACAAGAATCCATACTTATTGACTAGGTAAGTGATTTCTCAATTGAATTTGAGAATTTTTCTAAAAAATTTTGAAATTTAAAATTTATGTAAATTTTGATGAGCTCTACGGGAATTTCGCCATTTGTGGGCACATTCTTGTTTGTCACTCATTTGGACCAATGGGAAATTAAAGACAAGAATCCATACTTATTGACTAGGTAAGTGATTTCTCAATTGAATTTGAGAATTTTTCTAAAAAATTTTGAAATTTAAAATTTATGTAAATTTTGATGAGCTCTACGGGAATTTCGCCATTTGTGGGCACATTCTTGTTTGTCACTCATTTGGACCAATGGGAAATTAAAGACAAGAATCCATACTTATTGACTAGGTAAGTGATTTCTCAATTGAATTTGAGAATTTTTCTAAAAAATTTTGAAATTTAAAATTTATGTAAATTTTGATGAGCTCTACGGGAATTTCGCCATTTGTGGGCACATTCTTGTTTGTCACTCATTTGGACCAATGGGAAATTAAAGACAAGAATCCATACTTATTGACTAGGTAAGTGATTTCTCAATTGAATTTGAGAATTTTTCTAAAAAATTTTGAAATTTAAAATTTATGTAAATTTTGATGAGCTCTACGGGAATTTCGCCATTTGTGGGCACATTCTTGTTTGTCACTCATTTGGCCCAATGGGAAATTAAAGACAAGAATCCATACTTATTGACTAGGTAAGTGATTTCTCAATTGAATTTGAGAATTTTTCTAAAAAATTTTGAAATTTAAAATTTATGTAAATTTTGATGAGCTCTACGGGAATTTCGCCATTTGTGGGCACATTCTTGTTTGTCACTCATTTGGACCAATGGGAAATTAAAGACAAGAATCCATACTTATTGACTAGGTAAGTCCGATTTCTCAATTGAATTTGAGAATTTTTCTAAAAAATTTTGAAATTTAAAATTTATGTAAATTTTGATGAGCTCTACGGGAATTTCGCCATTTGTGGGCACATTCTTGTTTGTCACTCATTTGGACCAATGGAAAATTAAAGCCAAGAATCCATACTTATTGAGTATGTAAGTCCGATTTCTCAATTGAATTTGGCTATTTGTGGGCACATTCTTGTTTGTCACTCATTTGGACCAATGGGAAATTAAAGACAAGAATCCATACTTATTGACTATTTAAGTCCGATTTCTCCATTGAATTTGAGAATTTTTCTAAAAAATTTTGAAATTTAAAATTTATGTAAATTTTGATGAGCTCTACGGGAATTTCGCCATTTGTGGGCACATTCTTGTTTGTCACTCATTTGGACCAATGGGAAATTAAAGCCAAGAATCCATACTTATTGAGTATGTAAGTCCGATTTCTCAATTGAATTTGACTATTTGTGGGCACATTCTTGTTTGTCACTCATTTGGACCAATGGGAAATTAAAGCCAAGAATCCATACTTATTGACTATGTAAGTCCGATTTCTCAATTGAATTTGACTATTTGTGGGCACATTCTTGTTTGTCACTCATTTGGACCAATGGAAAATTAAAGCCAAGAATCCATACTTATTGAGTATGTAAGTCCGATTTCTCAATTGAATTTGACTATTTGTGGGCACATTCTTGTTTGTCACTCATTTGGACCAATGGGAAATTAAAGCCAAGAATCCATACTTATTGACTATGTAAGTCCGATTTCTCAATTGAATTTGACTATTTGTGGGCACATTCTTGTTTGTCACTCATTTGGACCAATGGGAAATTAAAGCCAAGAATCCATACTTATTGACTATGTAAGTCCGATTTCTCAATTGAATTTGACTATTTGTGGGCACATTCTTGTTTGTCACTCATTTGGACCAATAGGAAATTAAAGCCAAGAATCCATACTTATTGAGTATGTAAGTCCGATTTCTCAATTGAATTTGACTATTTGTGGGCACATTCTTGTTTGTCACTCATTTGGACCAATGGAAAATTAAAGCCAAGAATCCATACTTATTGACTCTGTAAGTCCGATTTCTCAATTGAATTTGGCTATTTGTGGGCACATTCTTGTTTGTCACTCATTTGGACCAATGGGAAATTAAAGACAAGAATCCATACTTATTGACTATGTAAGTCCGATTTCTCAATTGAATTTGGCTATTTGTGGGCACATTCTTGTTTGTCACTCATTTGGACCAATGGGAAATTAAAGACAAGAATCCATACTTATTGACTATGTAAGTCCGATTTCTCAATTGAATTTGGCTATTTGTGGGCACATTCTTGTTTGTCACTCATTTGAACCAATGGGAAATTAAAGACAAGAATCCATACTTATTGACTAGGTAAGTCCGATTTCTCAATTGAATTTGGCTATTTGTGGGCACATTCTTGTTTGTCACTCATTTGGACCAATGGGAAATTAAAGACAAGAATCCATACTTATTGACTAGGTAAGTCCGATTTCTCAATTGAATTTGAGAATTTTTCTAAAAAATTTTGAAATTTAAAATTTATGTAAATTTTGATGAGCTCTACGGGAATTTCGCCATTTGTGGGCACATTCTTGTTTGTCACTCATTTGGACCAATGGGAAATTAAAGACAAGAATCCATACTTATTGACTATGTAAGTCCGATTTCTCAATTGAATTTGACTATTTGTGGGCACATTCTTGTTTGTCACTCATTTGGACCAATGGGAAATTAAAGACAAGAATCCATACTTATTGACTAGGTAAGTCCGATTTCTCAATTGAATTTGAGAATTTTTCTAAAAAATTTTGAAATTTAAAATTTATGTAAATTTTGATGAGCTCTACGGGAATTTCGCCATTTGTGGGCACATTCTTGTTTGTCACTCATTTGGACCAATGGGAAATTAAAGACAAGAATCCATACTTATTGACTAGGTAAGTCCGATTTCTCAATTGAATTTGAGAATTTTTCTAAAAAATTTTGAAATTTAAAATTTATGTAAATTTTGATGAGCTCTACGGGAATTTCGCCATTTGTGGGCACATTCTTGTTTGTCACTCATTTGGACCAATGGGAAATTAAAGACAAGAATCCATACTTATTGACTAGGTAAGTCCGATTTCTCAATTGAATTTGAGAATTTTTCTAAAAAATTTTGAAATTTAAAATTTATGTAAATTTTGATGAGCTCTACGGGAATTTCGCCATTTGTGGGCACATTCTTGTTTGTCACTCATTTGGACCAATGGGAAATTAAAGACAAGAATCCATACTTATTGAGTATGTAAGTCCGATTTCTCAATTGAATTTGACTATTTGTGGGCACATTCTTGTTTGTCACTCATTTGGACCAATGGGAAATTAAAGCCAAGAATCCATACTTATTGACTATGTAAGTCCGATTTCTCAATTGAATTTGACTATTTGTGGGCACATTCTTGTTTGTCACTCATTTGGACCAATGGGAAATTAAAGCCAAGAATCCATACTTATTGACTATGTAAGTCCGATTTCTCAATTGAATTTGACTATTTGTGGGCACATTCTTGTTTGTCACTCATTTGGACCAATGGGAAATTAAAGCCAAGAATCCATACTTATTGACTATGTAAGTCCGATTTCTCAATTGAATTTGACTATTTGTGGGCACATTCTTGTTTGTCACTCATTTGGACCAATAGGAAATTAAAGCCAAGAATCCATACTTATTGACTATGTAAGTCCGATTTCTCCATTGAATTTGAGAATTTTTCTAAAAAATTTTGAAATTTAAAATTTATGTAAATTTTGATGAGCTCTACGGGAATTTCGCTATTTGTGGGCACATTCTTGTTTGTCACTCATTTGGACCAATGGGAAATTAAAGCCAAGAATCCATACTTATTGAGTATGTAAGTCCGATTTCTCAATTGAATTTGACTATTTGTGGGCACATTCTTGTTTGTCACTCATTTGGACCAATGGGAAATTAAAGCCAAGAATCCATACTTATTGACTATGTAAGTCCGATTTCTCAATTGAATTTGACTATTTGTGGGCACATTCTTGTTTGTCACTAATTTGGACCAATGGAAAATTAAAGCCAAGAATCCATACTTATTGAGTATGTAAGTCCGATTTCTCAATTGAATTTGACTATTTGTGGGCACATTCTTGTTTGTCACTCATTTGGACCAATGGGAAATTAAAGCCAAGAATCCATACTTATTGACTATGTAAGTCCGATTTCTCAATTGAATTTGACTATTTGTGGGCACATTCTTGTTTGTCACTCATTTGGACCAATGGGAAATTAAAGCCAAGAATCCATACTTATTGACTATGTAAGTCCGATTTCTCAATTGAATTTGACTATTTGTGGGCACATTCTTGTTTGTCACTCATTTGGACCAATAGGAAATTAAAGCCAAGAATCCATACTTATTGAGTATGTAAGTCCGATTTCTCAATTGAATTTGACTATTTGTGGGCACATTCTTGTTTGTCACTCATTTGGACCAATGGGAAATTAAAGACAAGAATCCATACTTATTGACTATGTAAGTCCGATTTCTCAATTGAATTTGACTATTTGTGGGCACATTCTTGTTTGTCACTCATTTGGACCAATGGGAAATTAAAGCCAAGAATCCATACTTATTGAGTATGTAAGTCCGATTTCTCAATTGAATTTGGCTATTTGTGGGCACATTCTTGTTTGTCACTCATTTGGACCAATGGGAAATTAAAGACAAGAATCCATACTTATTGACTATGTAAGTCCGATTTCTCAATTGAATTTGGCTATTTGTGGGCACATTCTTGTTTGTCACTCATTTGAACCAATGGGAAATTAAAGACAAGAATCCATACTTATTGACTAGGTAAGTCCGATTTCTCAATTGAATTTGGCTATTTGTGGGCACATTCTTGTTTGTCACTCATTTGGACCAATGGGAAATTAAAGACAAGAATCCATACTTATTGACTAGGTAAGTCCGATTTCTCAATTGAATTTGAGAATTTTTCTAAAAAATTTTGAAATTTAAAATTTATGTAAATTTTGATGAGCTCTACGGGAATTTCGCCATTTGTGGGCACATTCTTGTTTGTCACTCATTTGGACCAATGGGAAATTAAAGACAAGAATCCATACTTATTGACTATGTAAGTCCGATTTCTCAATTGAATTTGACTATTTGTGGGCACATTCTTGTTTGTCACTCATTTGGACCAATGGGAAATTAAAGACAAGAATCCATACTAGGTAAGTCCGATTTCTCAATTGAATTTGAGAATTTTTCTAAAAAATTTTGAAATTTAAAATTTATGTAAATTTTGATGAGCTCTACGGGAATTTCGCCATTTGTGGGCACATTCTTGTTTGTCACTCATTTGGCCCAATGGGAAATTAAAGACAAGAATCCATACTTATTGACTAGGTAAGTCCGATTTCTCAATTGAATTTGAGAATTTTTCTAAAAAATTTTGAAATTTAAAATTTATGTAAATTTTGATGAGCTCTACGGGAATTTCGCCATTTGTGGGCACATTCTTGTTTGTCACTCATTTGGACCAATGGGAAATTAAAGACAAGAATCCATACTTATTGACTATTTAAGTCCGATTTCTCCATTGAATTTGAGAATTTTTCTAAAAAATTTTGAAATTTAAAATTTATGTAAATTTTGATGAGCTCTACGGGAATTTCGCCATTTGTGGGCACATTCTTGTTTGTCACTCATTTGGACCAATGGGAAATTAAAGACAAGAATCCATACTTATTGACTATGTAAGTCCGATTTCTCAATTGAATTTGACTATTTGTGGGCACATTCTTGTTTGTCACTCATTTGGACCAATGGGAAATTAAAGACAAGAATCCATACTAGGTAAGTCCGATTTCTCAATTGAATTTGAGAATTTTTCTAAAAAATTTTGAAATTTAAAATTTATGTAAATTTTGATGAGCTCTACGGGAATTTCGCCATTTGTGGGCACATTCTTGTTTGTCACTCATTTGGACCAATGGGAAATTAAAGACAAGAATCCATACTTATTGAGTATGTAAGTCCGATTTCTCAATTGAATTTGGCTATTTGTGGGCACATTCTTGTTTGTCACTCATTTGGACCAATGGGAAATTAAAGACAAGAATCCATACTTATTGACTATTTAAGTCCGATTTCTCCATTGAATTTGAGAATTTTTCTAAAAAATTTTGAAATTTAAAATTTATGTAAATTTTGATGAGCTCTACGGGAATTTCGCCATTTGTGGGCACATTCTTGTTTGTCACTCATTTGGACCAATGGGAAATTAAAGCCAAGAATCCATACTTATTGAGTATGTAAGTCCGATTTCTCAATTGAATTTGACTATTTGTGGGCACATTCTTGTTTGTCACTCATTTGGACCAATGGGAAATTAAAGCCAAGAATCCATACTTATTGACTATGTAAGTCCGATTTCTCAATTGAATTTGACTATTTGTGGGCACATTCTTGTTTGTCACTCATTTGGACCAATGGAAAATTAAAGCCAAGAATCCATACTTATTGAGTATGTAAGTCCGATTTCTCAATTGAATTTGACTATTTGTGGGCACATTCTTGTTTGTCACTCATTTGGACCAATGGGAAATTAAAGCCAAGAATCCATACTTATTGACTATGTAAGTCCGATTTCTCAATTGAATTTGACTATTTGTGGGCACATTCTTGTTTGTCACTCATTTGGACCAATGGGAAATTAAAGCCAAGAATCCATACTTATTGACTATGTAAGTCCGATTTCTCAATTGAATTTGACTATTTGTGGGCACATTCTTGTTTGTCACTCATTTGGACCAATAGGAAATTAAAGCCAAGAATCCATACTTATTGAGTATGTAAGTCCGATTTCTCAATTGAATTTGACTATTTGTGGGCACATTCTTGTTTGTCACTCATTTGGACCAATGGAAAATTAAAGCCAAGAATCCATACTTATTGACTCTGTAAGTCCGATTTCTCAATTGAATTTGGCTATTTGTGGGCACATTCTTGTTTGTCACTCATTTGGACCAATGGGAAATTAAAGACAAGAATCCATACTTATTGACTATGTAAGTCCGATTTCTCAATTGAATTTGGCTATTTGTGGGCACATTCTTGTTTGTCACTCATTTGGACCAATGGGAAATTAAAGACAAGAATCCATACTTATTGACTATGTAAGTCCGATTTCTCAATTGAATTTGGCTATTTGTGGGCACATTCTTGTTTGTCACTCATTTGAACCAATGGGAAATTAAAGACAAGAATCCATACTTATTGACTAGGTAAGTCCGATTTCTCAATTGAATTTGGCTATTTGTGGGCACATTCTTGTTTGTCACTCATTTGGACCAATGGGAAATTAAAGACAAGAATCCATACTTATTGACTAGGTAAGTCCGATTTCTCAATTGAATTTGAGAATTTTTCTAAAAAATTTTGAAATTTAAAATTTATGTAAATTTTGATGAGCTCTACGGGAATTTCGCCATTTGTGGGCACATTCTTGTTTGTCACTCATTTGGACCAATGGGAAATTAAAGACAAGAATCCATACTTATTGACTATGTAAGTCCGATTTCTCAATTGAATTTGACTATTTGTGGGCACATTCTTGTTTGTCACTCATTTGGACCAATGGGAAATTAAAGACAAGAATCCATACTTATTGACTAGGTAAGTCCGATTTCTCAATTGAATTTGAGAATTTTTCTAAAAAATTTTGAAATTTAAAATTTATGTAAATTTTGATGAGCTCTACGGGAATTTCGCCATTTGTGGGCACATTCTTGTTTGTCACTCATTTGGACCAATGGGAAATTAAAGACAAGAATCCATACTTATTGACTAGGTAAGTCCGATTTCTCAATTGAATTTGAGAATTTTTCTAAAAAATTTTGAAATTTAAAATTTATGTAAATTTTGATGAGCTCTACGGGAATTTCGCCATTTGTGGGCACATTCTTGTTTGTCACTCATTTGGACCAATGGGAAATTAAAGACAAGAATCCATACTTATTGACTAGGTAAGTCCGATTTCTCAATTGAATTTGAGAATTTTTCTAAAAAATTTTGAAATTTAAAATTTATGTAAATTTTGATGAGCTCTACGGGAATTTCGCCATTTGTGGGCACATTCTTGTTTGTCACTCATTTGGACCAATGGGAAATTAAAGACAAGAATCCATACTTATTGAGTATGTAAGTCCGATTTCTCAATTGAATTTGACTATTTGTGGGCACATTCTTGTTTGTCACTCATTTGGACCAATGGGAAATTAAAGCCAAGAATCCATACTTATTGACTATGTAAGTCCGATTTCTCAATTGAATTTGACTATTTGTGGGCACATTCTTGTTTGTCACTCATTTGGACCAATGGGAAATTAAAGCCAAGAATCCATACTTATTGACTATGTAAGTCCGATTTCTCAATTGAATTTGACTATTTGTGGGCACATTCTTGTTTGTCACTCATTTGGACCAATGGGAAATTAAAGCCAAGAATCCATACTTATTGACTATGTAAGTCCGATTTCTCAATTGAATTTGACTATTTGTGGGCACATTCTTGTTTGTCACTCATTTGGACCAATAGGAAATTAAAGCCAAGAATCCATACTTATTGACTATGTAAGTCCGATTTCTCCATTGAATTTGAGAATTTTTCTAAAAAATTTTGAAATTTAAAATTTATGTAAATTTTGATGAGCTCTACGGGAATTTCGCTATTTGTGGGCACATTCTTGTTTGTCACTCATTTGGACCAATGGGAAATTAAAGCCAAGAATCCATACTTATTGAGTATGTAAGTCCGATTTCTCAATTGAATTTGACTATTTGTGGGCACATTCTTGTTTGTCACTCATTTGGACCAATGGGAAATTAAAGCCAAGAATCCATACTTATTGACTATGTAAGTCCGATTTCTCAATTGAATTTGACTATTTGTGGGCACATTCTTGTTTGTCACTAATTTGGACCAATGGAAAATTAAAGCCAAGAATCCATACTTATTGAGTATGTAAGTCCGATTTCTCAATTGAATTTGACTATTTGTGGGCACATTCTTGTTTGTCACTCATTTGGACCAATGGGAAATTAAAGCCAAGAATCCATACTTATTGACTATGTAAGTCCGATTTCTCAATTGAATTTGACTATTTGTGGGCACATTCTTGTTTGTCACTCATTTGGACCAATGGGAAATTAAAGCCAAGAATCCATACTTATTGACTATGTAAGTCCGATTTCTCAATTGAATTTGACTATTTGTGGGCACATTCTTGTTTGTCACTCATTTGGACCAATAGGAAATTAAAGCCAAGAATCCATACTTATTGAGTATGTAAGTCCGATTTCTCAATTGAATTTGACTATTTGTGGGCACATTCTTGTTTGTCACTCATTTGGACCAATGGGAAATTAAAGACAAGAATCCATACTTATTGACTATGTAAGTCCGATTTCTCAATTGAATTTGACTATTTGTGGGCACATTCTTGTTTGTCACTCATTTGGACCAATGGGAAATTAAAGCCAAGAATCCATACTTATTGAGTATGTAAGTCCGATTTCTCAATTGAATTTGGCTATTTGTGGGCACATTCTTGTTTGTCACTCATTTGGACCAATGGGAAATTAAAGACAAGAATCCATACTTATTGACTATGTAAGTCCGATTTCTCAATTGAATTTGGCTATTTGTGGGCACATTCTTGTTTGTCACTCATTTGAACCAATGGGAAATTAAAGACAAGAATCCATACTTATTGACTAGGTAAGTCCGATTTCTCAATTGAATTTGGCTATTTGTGGGCACATTCTTGTTTGTCACTCATTTGGACCAATGGGAAATTAAAGACAAGAATCCATACTTATTGACTAGGTAAGTCCGATTTCTCAATTGAATTTGAGAATTTTTCTAAAAAATTTTGAAATTTAAAATTTATGTAAATTTTGATGAGCTCTACGGGAATTTCGCCATTTGTGGGCACATTCTTGTTTGTCACTCATTTGGACCAATGGGAAATTAAAGACAAGAATCCATACTTATTGACTATGTAAGTCCGATTTCTCAATTGAATTTGACTATTTGTGGGCACATTCTTGTTTGTCACTCATTTGGACCAATGGGAAATTAAAGACAAGAATCCATACTAGGTAAGTCCGATTTCTCAATTGAATTTGAGAATTTTTCTAAAAAATTTTGAAATTTAAAATTTATGTAAATTTTGATGAGCTCTACGGGAATTTCGCCATTTGTGGGCACATTCTTGTTTGTCACTCATTTGGCCCAATGGGAAATTAAAGACAAGAATCCATACTTATTGACTAGGTAAGTCCGATTTCTCAATTGAATTTGAGAATTTTTCTAAAAAATTTTGAAATTTAAAATTTATGTAAATTTTGATGAGCTCTACGGGAATTTCGCCATTTGTGGGCACATTCTTGTTTGTCACTCATTTGGACCAATGGGAAATTAAAGACAAGAATCCATACTTATTGACTAGGTAAGTCCGATTTCTCAATTGAATTTGAGAATTTTTCTAAAAAATTTTGAAATTTAAAATTTATGTAAATTTTGATGAGCTCTACGGGAATTTCGCCATTTGTGGGCACATTCTTGTTTGTCACTCATTTGGACCAATGGGAAATTAAAGACAAGAATCCATACTTATTGACTAGGTAAGTCCGATTTCTCAATTGAATTTGAGAATTTTTCTAAAAAATTTTGAAATTTAAAATTTATGTAAATTTTGATGAGCTCTACGGGAATTTCGCCATTTGTGGGCACATTCTTGTTTGTCACTCATTTGGACCAATGGGAAATTAAAGACAAGAATCCATACTTATTGACTATTTAAGTCCGATTTCTCCATTGAATTTGAGAATTTTTCTAAAAAATTTTGAAATTTAAAATTTATGTAAATTTTGATGAGCTCTACGGGAATTTCGCCATTTGTGGGCACATTCTTGTTTGTCACTCATTTGGACCAATGGGAAATTAAAGCCAAGAATCCATACTTATTGAGTATGTAAGTCCGATTTCTCAATTGAATTTGACTATTTGTGGGCACATTCTTGTTTGTCACTCATTTGGACCAATGGGAAATTAAAGCCAAGAATCCATACTTATTGACTATGTAAGTCCGATTTCTCAATTGAATTTGACTATTTGTGGGCACATTCTTGTTTGTCACTCATTTGGACCAATGGAAAATTAAAGCCAAGAATCCATACTTATTGAGTATGTAAGTCCGATTTCTCAATTGAATTTGACTATTTGTGGGCACATTCTTGTTTGTCACTCATTTGGACCAATGGGAAATTAAAGCCAAGAATCCATACTTATTGACTATGTAAGTCCGATTTCTCAATTGAATTTGACTATTTGTGGGCACATTCTTGTTTGTCACTCATTTGGACCAATGGGAAATTAAAGCCAAGAATCCATACTTATTGACTATGTAAGTCCGATTTCTCAATTGAATTTGACTATTTGTGGGCACATTCTTGTTTGTCACTCATTTGGACCAATAGGAAATTAAAGCCAAGAATCCATACTTATTGAGTATGTAAGTCCGATTTCTCAATTGAATTTGACTATTTGTGGGCACATTCTTGTTTGTCACTCATTTGGACCAATGGAAAATTAAAGCCAAGAATCCATACTTATTGACTCTGTAAGTCCGATTTCTCAATTGAATTTGGCTATTTGTGGGCACATTCTTGTTTGTCACTCATTTGGACCAATGGGAAATTAAAGACAAGAATCCATACTTATTGACTATGTAAGTCCGATTTCTCAATTGAATTTGGCGATTTGTGGGCACATTCTTGTTTGTCACTCATTTGGACCAATGGGAAATTAAAGACAAGAATCCATACTTATTGACTATGTAAGTCCGATTTCTCAATTGAATTTGGCTATTTGTGGGCACATTCTTGTTTGTCACTCATTTGAACCAATGGGAAATTAAAGACAAGAATCCATACTTATTGACTAGGTAAGTCCGATTTCTCAATTGAATTTGGCTATTTGTGGGCACATTCTTGTTTGTCACTCATTTGGACCAATGGGAAATTAAAGACAAGAATCCATACTTATTGACTAGGTAAGTCCGATTTCTCAATTGAATTTGAGAATTTTTCTAAAAAATTTTGAAATTTAAAATTTATGTAAATTTTGATGAGCTCTACGGGAATTTCGCCATTTGTGGGCACATTCTTGTTTGTCACTCATTTGGACCAATGGGAAATTAAAGACAAGAATCCATACTTATTGACTAGGTAAGTCCGATTTCTCAATTGAATTTGAGAATTTTTCTAAAAAATTTTGAAATTTAAAATTTATGTAAATTTTGATGAGCTCTACGGGAATTTCGCCATTTGTGGGCACATTCTTGTTTGTCACTCATTTGGACCAATGGAAAATTAAAGCCAAGAATCCATACTTATTGAGTATGTAAGTCCGATTTCTCAATTGAATTTGGCTATTTGTGGGCACATTCTTGTTTGTCACTCATTTGGACCAATGGAAAATTAAAGCCAAGAATCCATACTTATTGAGTATGTAAGTCCGATTTCTCAATTGAATTTGGCTATTTGTGGGCACATTCTTGTTTGTCACTCATTTGGACCAATGGGAAATTAAAGACAAGAATCCATACTTATTGACTATTTAAGTCCGATTTCTCAATTGAATTTGAGAATTTTTCTAAAAAATTTTGAAATTTAAAATTTATGTAAATTTTGATGAGCTCTACGGGAATTTCGCCATTTGTGGGCACATTCTTGTTTGTCACTCATTTGGACCAATGGAAAATTAAAGCCAAGAATCCATACTTATTGAGTATGTAAGTCCGATTTCTCAATTGAATTTGGCTATTTGTGGCACATTCTTGTTTGTCACTCATTTGGACCAATGGGAAATTAAAGACAAGAATCCATACTTATTGACTATGTAAGTCCGATTTCTCAATTGAATTGGCTATTTGTGGGCACATTCTTGTTTGTCACTCATTTGGACCAATGGGAAATTAAAGACAAGAATCCATACTTATTGACTAGGTAAGTCCGATTTCTCAATTGAATTTGAGAATTTTTCTAAAAAATTTTGAAATTTAAAATTTATGTAAATTTTGATGAGCTCTACGGGAATTTCGCCATTTGTGGGCACATTCTTGTTTGTCACTCATTTGGACCAATGGGAAATTAAAGACAAGAATCCATACTTATTGACTATGTAAGTCCGATTTCTCAATTGAATTTGGCTATTTGTGGGCACATTCTTGTTTGTCACTCATTTGGACCAATGGGAAATTAAAGACAAGAATCCATACTTATTGACTATGTAAGTCCGATTTCTCAATTGAATTTGGCTATTTGTGGGCACATTCCTGTTTGTCACTCATTTGGACCAATGGGAAATTAAAGACAAGAATCCATACTTATTGACTAGGTAAGTCCGATTTCTCAATTGAATTTGGCTATTTGTGGGCACATTCTTGTTTGTCACTCATTTGGACCAATGGGAAATTAAAGACAAGAATCCATACTTATTGACTAGGTAAGTCCGATTTCTCAATTGAATTTGGCTATTTGTGGGCACATTCTTGTTTGTCACTCATTTGGACCAATGGGAAATTAAAGACAAGAATCCATACTTATTTGACTAGGTAAGTCCGATTTCTCAATTGAATTTGGCTATTTGTGGGCACATTCCTGTTTGTCACTCATTTGGACCAATGGGAAATTAAAGACAAGAATCCATACTTATTGCCTAGGTAAGTCCGATTTCTCAATTGAATTTGGCTATTTGTGGGCACATTCTTGTTTGTCACTCATTTGGACCAATGGGAAATTAAAGACAAGAATCCATACTTATTGACTAGGTAAGTCCGATTTCTCAATTGAATTTGAGAATTTTTCTAAAAATTTTGAAATTTAAAATTTATGTAAATTTTGATGAGCTCTACGGGAATTTCGCCATTTGTGGGCACATTCTTGTTTGTCACTCATTTGGACCAATGGGAAATTAAAGACAAGAATCCATACTTATTGACTATGTAAGTCCGATTTCTCAATTGAATTTGGCTATTTGTGGGCACATTCTTGTTTGTCACTCATTTGGACCAATGGGAAATTAAAGACAAGAATCCATACTTATTGACTAGGTAAGTCCGATTTCTCAATTGAATTTGAGAATTTTTCTAAAAAATTTTGAAATTTAAAAATTTATGTAAATTTTGATGAGCTCTACGGGAATTTCGCCATTTGTGGGCACATTCTTGTTTGTCACTCATTTGGACCAATGGGAAATTAAAGACAAGAATCCATACTTATTGACTATGTAAGTCCGATTTCTCAATTGAATTTGGCTATTTGTGGGCACATTCTTGTTTGTCACTCATTTGGACCAATGGGAAATTAAAGACAAGAATCCATACTTATTGACTAGGTAAGTCCGATTTCTCAATTGAATTTGGCTATTTGTGGGCACATTCTTGTTTGTCACTCATTTGGACCAATGGGAAATTAAAGACAAGAATCCATACTTATTGACTATGTAAGTCCGATTTCTCAATTGAATTTGGCTATTTGTGGGCACATTCTTGTTTGTCACTCATTTGGACCAATGGGAAATTAAAGACAAGAATCCATACTTATTGACTATGTAAGTCCGATTTCTCAATTGAATTTGGCTATTTGTGGGCACATTCTTGTTTGTCACTCATTTGGACCAATGGGAAATTAAAGCCAAGAATCCATACTTATTGACTATGTAAGTCCGATTTCTCAATTGAATTTGGCTATTTGTGGGCACATTCCTGTTTGTCACTCATTTGGACCAATGGGAAATTAAAGACAAGAATCCATACTTATTGACTAGGTAAGTCCGATTTCTCAATTGAATTTGGCTATTTGTGGGCACATTCTTGTTTGTCACTCATTTGGACCAATGGGAAATTAAAGACAAGAATCCATACTTATTGACTATGTAAGTCCGATTTCTCAATTGAATTTGGCTATTTGTGGGCACATTCTTGTTTGTCACTCATTTGGACCAATGGGAAATTAAAGACAAAAATCCATACTTATTGACTATGTAAGTCCGATTTCTCAATTGAATTTGAGAATTTTTCTAAAAAATTTTGAAATTTAAAATTTATGTAAATTTTGATGAGCTCTACGGGAATTTCGCCATTTGTGGGCACATTCTTATTTGTCACTCATTTGGACCAATGGGAAATTAAAGACAAGAATCCATACTTATTGACTAGGTAAGTCCGATTTCTCAATTGAATTTGAGAATTTTTCTAAAAAATTTTGAAATTTAAAATTTATGTAAATTTTGATGAGCTCTACGGGAATTTCGCCATTTGTGGGCACATTCTTGTTTGTCACTCATTTGGACCAATGGGAAATTAAAGCCAAGAATCCATACTTATTGACTATGTAAGTCCGATTTCTCAATTGAATTTCGCCATTTGTGGGCACATTCTTGTTTGTCACTCATTTGGACCAATGGGAAATTAAAGCCAAGAATCCATACTTATTGACTAGGTAAGTCCGATTTCTCAATTGAATTTGGCTATTTGTGGGCACATTCTTGTTTGTCACTCATTTATACCAATGGGAAATTAAAGCCAAGAATCCATACTTATTGACCATGTAAGTTGCGATTTCTCAATTGAATTTGAGAATTTTTCTAAAAAATTTTGAAATTTAAAATTTATGTAAATTTTGATGAGCTCTACGGGAATTTCGCCATTTGTGGGCACATTCTTGTTTGTCACTCATTTGGACCAATGGGAAATTAAAGCCAAGAATCCATACTTATTGACTATGTGAGTCCGATTTCTCAATTGAATTTCGCCATTTGTGGGCACATTCTTGTTTGTCACTCATTTGGACCAATGGGAAATTAAAGCCAAGAATCCATACTTATTGACTAGGTAAGTCCGATTTCTCAATTGAATTTGGCTATTTGTGGGCACATTCTTGTTTGTCACTCATTTATACCAATGGGAAATTAAAGCCAAGAATCCATACTTATTGACCATGTAAGTTGCGATTTCTCAATTGAATTTGAGAATTTTTCTAAAAAATTTTGAAATTTAAAATTTATGTAAATTTTGATGAGCTCTACGGGAATTTCGCCATTTGTGGGCACATTCTTGTTTGTCACTCATTTGGACCAATGGGAAATTAAAGCCAAGAATCCATACTTATTGACTATGTAAGTCCGATTTCGCAATTGAATTTCGCCATTTGTGGGCACATTCTTGTTTGTCACTCATTTGGACCAATGGGAAATTAAAGCCAAGAATCCATACTTATTGACTAGGTAAGTCCGATTTCTCAATTGAATTTGGCTATTTGTGGGCACATTCTTGTTTGTCACTCATTTATACCAATGGGAAATTAAAGCCAAGAATCCATACTTATTGACCATGTAAGTCCGATTTCTCAATTGAATTTGAGAATTTTTCTAAAAAATTTTGAAATTTAAAATTTATGTAAATTTTGATGAGCTCTACGGGAATTTCGCCATTTGTGGGCACATTCTTGTTTGTCACTCATTTGGACCAATGGGAAATTAAAGACAAGAATCCATACTTATTGACTAGGTAAGTCCGATTTCTCAATTGAAATTGAGAATTTTTCTAAAAAATTTTGAAATTTAAAATTTATGTAAATTTTGATGAGCTCTACGGGAATTTCGCCATTTGTGGGCACATTCTAGTTTGTCACTCATTTGGACCAATGGGAAATTAAAGCCAAGAATCCATACTTATTGACTATGTAAGTCCGATTTCTCAATTGAATTTGAGAATTTTTGAAATTTAAAATTTATGTAAATTTTGATGAGCTCTACGGGAATTTCGCCATTTGTGGGCACATTCTTGTTTGTCACTCATTTGGACCAATGGGAAATTAAAGACAAGAATCCATACTTATTGACTAGGTAAGTCCGATTTCTCAATTGAATTTGAGAATTTTTCTAAAAAATTTTGAAATTTAAAATTTATGTAAATTTTGATGAGCTCTACGGGAATTTCGCCATTTGTGGGCACATTCTAGTTTGTCACTCATTTGGACCAATGGGAAATTAAAGCCATAATCCATACTTATTGACTATGTAAGTCCGATTTCTCAATTGAATTTGAGAATTTTTGAAATTTAAAATTTATGTAAATTTTGATGAGCTCTACGGGAATTTCGCCATTTGTGGGCACATTCTTGTTTGTCACTCATTTGGACCAATGGGAAATTAAAGACAAGAATCCATACTTATTGACTAGGTAAGTCCGATTTCTCAATTGAAATTGAGAATTTTTCTAAAAAATTTTGAAATTTAAAATTTATGGGAATTTCGCCATTTGTGGGCACATTCTTGTTTGTCACTCATTTGGACCAATGGGAAATTAAAGCCAAGAATCCATACTTATTGACTATGTAGTAAGTCCGATTTCTCAATTGAATTTGAGAATTTTTCTAAAAAATTTTGAAATTTAAAATTTATGTAAATTTTGATGAGCTCTACGGGAATTTCGCCATTTGTGGGCACATTCTTGTTTGTCACTCATTTGGACCAATGGGAAATTAAAGACAAGAATCCATACTTATTGACTAGGTAAGTCCGATTTCTCAATTGAATTTGAGAATTTTTCTAAAAAATTTTGAAATTTAAAATTTATGTAAATTTTGATGAGCTCTACGGGAATTTCGCCATTTGTGGGCACATTCTAGTTTGTCACTCATTTGGACCAATGGGAAATTAAAGCCAAGAATCCATACTTATTGACTATGTAAGTCCGATTTCTCAATTGAATTTGAGAATTTTTGAAATTTAAAATTTATGTAAATTTTGATGAGCTCTACGGGAATTTCGCCATTTGTGGGCACATTCTTGTTTGTCACTCATTTGGACCAATGGGAAATTAAAGACAAGAATCCATACTTATTGACTAGGTAAGTCCGATTTCTCAATTGAAATTGAGAATTTTTCTAAAAAATTTTGAAATTTAAAATTTATGGGAATTTCGCCATTTGTGGGCACATTCTTGTTTGTCACTCATTTGGACCAATGGGAAATTAAAGCCAAGAATTCATACTTATTGACTATGTAGTAAGTCCGATTTCTCAATTGAATTTGAGAATTTTTCTAAAAAATTTTGAAATTTAAAATTTATGTAAATTTTGATGAGCTCTACGGGAATTTCGCCATTTGTGGGCACATTCTTGTTTGTCACTCATTTGGACCAATGGGAAATTAAAGACAAGAATCCATACTTATTGACTAGGTAAGTCCGATTTCTCAATTGAAATTGAGAATTTTTCTAAAAAATTTTGAAATTTAAAATTTATGTAAATTTTGATGAGCTCTACGGGAATTTCGCCATTTGTGGGCACATTCTTGTTTGTCACTCATTTGGACCAATGGGAAATTAAAGCCAAGAATCCATACTTATTGACTATGTAGTAAGTCCGATTTCTCAATTGAATTTGAGAATTTTTCTAAAAAATTTTGAAATTTAAAATTTATGTAAATTTTGATGAGCTCTACGGGAATTTCGCCATTTGTGGGCACATTCTTGTTTGTCACTCATTTGGACCAATGGGAAATTAAAGACAAGAATCCATACTTATTGACTATGTAAGTCCGATTTCTCAATTGAATTTGGCTATTTGTGGGCACATTCTTGTTTGTCACTCATTTGGACCAATGGGAAATTAAAGACAAGAATCCATACTTATTGACTATGTAAGTCCGATTTCTCAATTGAATTTGGCTATTTGTGGGCACATTCCTGTTTGTCACTCATTTGGACCAATGGGAAATTAAAGACAAGAATCCATACTTATTGACTATGTAAGTCCGATTTCTCAATTGAATTTGGCTATTTGTGGGCACATTCTTGTTTGTCACTCATTTGGACCAATGGGAAATTAAAGACAAGAATCCATACTTATTGACTATGTAAGTCCGATTTCTCAATTGAATTTGAGAATTTTTCTAAAAAATTTTGAAATTTAAAATTTATGTAAATTTTGATGAGCTCTACGGGAATTTCGCCATTTGTGGGCACATTCTTGTTTGTCACTCATTTGGACCAATGGGAAATTAAAGACAAGAATCCATACTTATTGACTATGTAAGTCCGATTTCTCAATTGAATTTGGCTATTTGTGGGCACATTCTTGTTTGTCACTCATTTGGACCAATGGGAAATTAAAGACAAGAATCCATACTTATTGACTATGTAAGTCCGATTTCTCAATTGAATTTGAGAATTTTTCTAAAAAATTTTGAAATTTAAAATTTATGTAAATTTTGATGAGCTCTACGGGAATTTCGCCATTTGTGGGCACATTCTTGTTTGTCACTCATTTGGACCAATGGGAAATTAAAGACAAGAATCCATACTTATTGACTATGTAAGTCCGATTTCTCAATTGAATTTGGCTATTTGTGGGCACATTCTTGTTTGTCACTCATTTGGACCAATGGGAAATTAAAGACAAGAATCCATACTTATTGACTATGTAAGTCCGATTTCTCAATTGAATTTGGCTATTTGTGGGCACATTCCTGTTTGTCACTCATTTGGACCAATGGGAAATTAAAGACAAGAATCCATACTTATTGACTATGTAAGTCCGATTTCTCAATTGAATTTGGCTATTTGTGGGCACATTCCTGTTTGTCACTCATTTGGACCAATGGGAAATTAAAGACAAGAATCCATACTTATTGACTAGGTAAGTCCGATTTCTCAATTGAATTTGGCTATTTGTGGGCACATTCTTGTTTGTCACTCATTTGGACCAATGGGAAATTAAAGACAAGAATCCATACTTATTGACTAGGTAAGTCCGATTTCTCAATTGAATTTGGCTATTTGTGGGCACATTCTTGTTTGTCACTCATTTGGACCAATGGGAAATTAAAGACAAGAATCCATACTTATTGACTAGGTAAGTCCGATTTCTCAATTGAATTTGGCTATTTGTGGGCACATTCCTGTTTGTCACTCATTTGGACCAATGGGAAATTAAAGACAAGAATCCATACTTATTGCCTAGGTAAGTCCGATTTCTCAATTGAATTTGGCTATTTGTGGGCACATTCTTGTTTGTCACTCATTTGGACCAATGGGAAATTAAAGACAAGAATCCATACTTATTGACTATGTAAGTCCGATTTCTCAATTGAATTTGGCTATTTGTGGGCACATTCTTGTTTGTCACTCATTTGGACCAATGGGAAATTAAAGACAAGAATCCATACTTATTGACTAGGTAAGTCCGATTTCTCAATTGAATTTGAGAATTTTTCTAAAAAATTTTGAAATTTAAAATTTATGTAAATTTTGATGAGCTCTACGGGAATTTCGCCATTTGTGGGCACATTCTTGTTTGTCACTCATTTGGACCAATGGGAAATTAAAGACAAGAATCCATACTTATTGACTATGTAAGTCCGATTTCTCAATTGAATTTGGCTATTTGTGGGCACATTCTTGTTTGTCACTCATTTGGACCAATGGGAAATTAAAGACAAGAATCCATACTTATTGACTAGGTAAGTCCGATTTCTCAATTGAATTTGAGAATTTTTCTAAAAAATTTTGAAATTTAAAATTTATGTAAATTTTGATGAGCTCTACGGGAATTTCGCCATTTGTGGGCACATTCTTGTTTGTCACTCATTTGGACCAATGGGAAATTAAAGACAAGAATCCATACTTATTGACTATGTAAGTCCGATTTCTCAATTGAATTTGGCTATTTGTGGGCACATTCTTGTTTGTCACTCATTTGGACCAATGGGAAATTAAAGACAAGAATCCATACTTATTGACTAGGTAAGTCCGATTTCTCAATTGAATTTGGCTATTTGTGGGCACATTCTTGTTTGTCACTCATTTGGACCAATGGGAAATTAAAGACAAGAATCCATACTTATTGACTATGTAAGTCCGATTTCTCAATTGAATTTGGCTATTTGTGGGCACATTCTTGTTTGTCACTCATTTGGACCAATGGGAAATTAAAGACAAGAATCCATACTTATTGACTATGTAAGTCCGATTTCTCAATTGAATTTGGCTATTTGTGGGCACATTCTTGTTTGTCACTCATTTGGACCAATGGGAAATTAAAGCCAAGAATCCATACTTATTGACTATGTAAGTCCGATTTCTCAATTGAATTTGGCTATTTGTGGGCACATTCCTGTTTGTCACTCATTTGGACCAATGGGAAATTAAAGACAAGAATCCATACTTATTGACTAGGTAAGTCCGATTTCTCAATTGAATTTGGCTATTTGTGGGCACATTCTTGTTTGTCACTCATTTGGACCAATGGGAAATTAAAGACAAGAATCCATACTTATTGACTATGTAAGTCCGATTTCTCAATTGAATTTGGCTATTTGTGGGCACATTCTTGTTTGTCACTCATTTGGACCAATGGGAAATTAAAGACAAAAATCCATACTTATTGACTATGTAAGTCCGATTTCTCAATTGAATTTGAGAATTTTTCTAAAAAATTTTGAAATTTAAAATTTATGTAAATTTTGATGAGCTCTACGGGAATTTCGCCATTTGTGGGCACATTCTTATTTGTCACTCATTTGGACCAATGGGAAATTAAAGACAAGAATCCATACTTATTGACTAGGTAAGTCCGATTTCTCAATTGAATTTGAGAATTTTTCTAAAAAATTTTGAAATTTAAAATTTATGTAAATTTTGATGAGCTCTACGGGAATTTCGCCATTTGTGGGCACATTCTTGTTTGTCACTCATTTGGACCAATGGGAAATTAAAGCCAAGAATCCATACTTATTGACTATGTAAGTCCGATTTCTCAATTGAATTTCGCCATTTGTGGGCACATTCTTGTTTGTCACTCATTTGGACCAATGGGAAATTAAAGCCAAGAATCCATACTTATTGACTAGGTAAGTCCGATTTCTCAATTGAATTTGGCTATTTGTGGGCACATTCTTGTTTGTCACTCATTTATACCAATGGGAAATTAAAGCCAAGAATCCATACTTATTGACCATGTAAGTTGCGATTTCTCAATTGAATTTGAGAATTTTTCTAAAAAATTTTGAAATTTAAAATTTATGTAAATTTTGATGAGCTCTACGGGAATTTCGCCATTTGTGGGCACATTCTTGTTTGTCACTCATTTGGACCAATGGGAAATTAAAGCCAAGAATCCATACTTATTGACTATGTGAGTCCGATTTCTCAATTGAATTTCGCCATTTGTGGGCACATTCTTGTTTGTCACTCATTTGGACCAATGGGAAATTAAAGCCAAGAATCCATACTTATTGACTAGGTAAGTCCGATTTCTCAATTGAATTTGGCTATTTGTGGGCACATTCTTGTTTGTCACTCATTTATACCAATGGGAAATTAAAGCCAAGAATCCATACTTATTGACCATGTAAGTTGCGATTTCTCAATTGAATTTGAGAATTTTTCTAAAAAATTTTGAAATTTAAAATTTATGTAAATTTTGATGAGCTCTACGGGAATTTCGCCATTTGTGGGCACATTCTTGTTTGTCACTCATTTGGACCAATGGGAAATTAAAGCCAAGAATCCATACTTATTGACTATGTAAGTCCGATTTCGCAATTGAATTTCGCCATTTGTGGGCACATTCTTGTTTGTCACTCATTTGGACCAATGGGAAATTAAAGCCAAGAATCCATACTTATTGACTAGGTAAGTCCGATTTCTCAATTGAATTTGGCTATTTGTGGGCACATTCTTGTTTGTCACTCATTTATACCAATGGGAAATTAAAGCCAAGAATCCATACTTATTGACCATGTAAGTCCGATTTCTCAATTGAATTTGAGAATTTTTCTAAAAAATTTTGAAATTTAAAATTTATGTAAATTTTGATGAGCTCTACGGGAATTTCGCCATTTGTGGGCACATTCTTGTTTGTCACTCATTTGGACCAATGGGAAATTAAAGACAAGAATCCATACTTATTGACTAGGTAAGTCCGATTTCTCAATTGAAATTGAGAATTTTTCTAAAAAATTTTGAAATTTAAAATTTATGTAAATTTTGATGAGCTCTACGGGAATTTCGCCATTTGTGGGCACATTCTAGTTTGTCACTCATTTGGACCAATGGGAAATTAAAGCCATAATCCATACTTATTGACTATGTAAGTCCGATTTCTCAATTGAATTTGAGAATTTTTGAAATTTAAAATTTATGTAAATTTTGATGAGCTCTACGGGAATTTCGCCATTTGTGGGCACATTCTTGTTTGTCACTCATTTGGACCAATGGGAAATTAAAGACAAGAATCCATACTTATTGACTAGGTAAGTCCGATTTCTCAATTGAAATTGAGAATTTTTCTAAAAAATTTTGAAATTTAAAATTTATGGGAATTTCGCCATTTGTGGGCACATTCTTGTTTGTCACTCATTTGGACCAATGGGAAATTAAAGCCAAGAATCCATACTTATTGACTATGTAGTAAGTCCGATTTCTCAATTGAATTTGAGAATTTTTCTAAAAAATTTTGAAATTTAAAATTTATGTAAATTTTGATGAGCTCTACGGGAATTTCGCCATTTGTGGGCACATTCTTGTTTGTCACTCATTTGGACCAATGGGAAATTAAAGACAAGAATCCATACTTATTGACTAGGTAAGTCCGATTTCTCAATTGAATTTGAGAATTTTTCTAAAAAATTTTGAAATTTAAAATTTATGTAAATTTTGATGAGCTCTACGGGAATTTCGCCATTTGTGGGCACATTCTAGTTTGTCACTCATTTGGACCAATGGGAAATTAAAGCCATAATCCATACTTATTGACTATGTAAGTCCGATTTCTCAATTGAATTTGAGAATTTTTGAAATTTAAAATTTATGTAAATTTTGATGAGCTCTACGGGAATTTCGCCATTTGTGGGCACATTCTAGTTTGTCACTCATTTGGACCAATGGGAAATTAAAGCCAAGAATCCATACTTATTGACTATGTAAGTCCGATTTCTCAATTGAATTTGAGAATTTTTGAAATTTAAAATTTATGTAAATTTTGATGAGCTCTACGGGAATTTCGCCATTTGTGGGCACATTCTTGTTTGTCACTCATTTGGACCAATGGGAAATTAAAGACAAGAATCCATACTTATTGACTAGGTAAGTCCGATTTCTCAATTGAATTTGAGAATTTTTCTAAAAAATTTTGAAATTTAAAATTTATGTAAATTTTGATGAGCTCTACGGGAATTTCGCCATTTGTGGGCACATTCTAGTTTGTCACTCATTTGGACCAATGGGAAATTAAAGCCATAATCCATACTTATTGACTATGTAAGTCCGATTTCTCAATTGAATTTGAGAATTTTTGAAATTTAAAATTTATGTAAATTTTGATGAGCTCTACGGGAATTTCGCCATTTGTGGGCACATTCTTGTTTGTCACTCATTTGGACCAATGGGAAATTAAAGACAAGAATCCATACTTATTGACTAGGTAAGTCCGATTTCTCAATTGAAATTGAGAATTTTTCTAAAAAATTTTGAAATTTAAAATTTATGGGAATTTCGCCATTTGTGGGCACATTCTTGTTTGTCACTCATTTGGACCAATGGGAAATTAAAGCCAAGAATCCATACTTATTGACTATGTAGTAAGTCCGATTTCTCAATTGAATTTGAGAATTTTTCTAAAAAATTTTGAAATTTAAAATTTATGTAAATTTTGATGAGCTCTACGGGAATTTCGCCATTTGTGGGCACATTCTTGTTTGTCACTCATTTGGACCAATGGGAAATTAAAGACAAGAATCCATACTTATTGACTAGGTAAGTCCGATTTCTCAATTGAATTTGAGAATTTTTCTAAAAAATTTTGAAATTTAAAATTTATGTAAATTTTGATGAGCTCTACGGGAATTTCGCCATTTGTGGGCACATTCTAGTTTGTCACTCATTTGGACCAATGGGAAATTAAAGCCAAGAATCCATACTTATTGACTATGTAAGTCCGATTTCTCAATTGAATTTGAGAATTTTTGAAATTTAAAATTTATGTAAATTTTGATGAGCTCTACGGGAATTTCGCCATTTGTGGGCACATTCTTGTTTGTCACTCATTTGGACCAATGGGAAATTAAAGACAAGAATCCATACTTATTGACTAGGTAAGTCCGATTTCTCAATTGAAATTGAGAATTTTTCTAAAAAATTTTGAAATTTAAAATTTATGGGAATTTCGCCATTTGTGGGCACATTCTTGTTTGTCACTCATTTGGACCAATGGGAAATTAAAGCCAAGAATTCATACTTATTGACTATGTAGTAAGTCCGATTTCTCAATTGAATTTGAGAATTTTTCTAAAAAATTTTGAAATTTAAAATTTATGTAAATTTTGATGAGCTCTACGGGAATTTCGCCATTTGTGGGCACATTCTTGTTTGTCACTCATTTGGACCAATGGGAAATTAAAGACAAGAATCCATACTTATTGACTAGGTAAGTCCGATTTCTCAATTGAAATTGAGAATTTTTCTAAAAAATTTTGAAATTTAAAATTTATGTAAATTTTGATGAGCTCTACGGGAATTTCGCCATTTGTGGGCACATTCTTGTTTGTCACTCATTTGGACCAATGGGAAATTAAAGCCAAGAATCCATACTTATTGACTATGTAGTAAGTCCGATTTCTCAATTGAATTTGAGAATTTTTCTAAAAAATTTTGAAATTTAAAATTTATGTAAATTTTGATGAGCTCTACGGGAATTTCGCCATTTGTGGGCACATTCTTGTTTGTCACTCATTTGGACCAATGGGAAATTAAAGACAAGAATCCATACTTATTGACTAGGTAAGTCCGATTTCTCAATTGAAATTGAGAATTTTTCTAAAAAATTTTGAAATTTAAAATTTATGTAAATTTTGATGAGCTCTACGGGAATTTCGCCATTTGTGGGCACATTCTTGTTTGTCACTCATTTGGACCAATGGGAAATTAAAGCCAAGAATCCATACTTATTGACTATGTAGTAAGTCCGATTTCTCAATTGAATTTGAGAATTTTTCTAAAAAATTTTGAAATTTAAAATTTATGTAAATTTTGATGAGCTCTACGGGAATTTCGCCATTTGTGGGCACATTCTTGTTTGTCACTCATTTGGACCAATGGGAAATTAAAGACAAGAATCCATACTTATTGACTAGGTAAGTCCGATTTCTCAATTGAAATTGAGAATTTTTCTAAAAAATTTTGAAATTTAAAATTTATGTAAATTTTGATGAGCTCTACGGGAATTTCGCCATTTGTGGGCACATTCTTGTTTGTCACTCATTTGGACCAATGGGAAATTAAAGCCAAGAATCCATACTTATTGACTATGTAGTAAGTCCGATTTCTCAATTGAATTTGAGAATTTTTCTAAAAAATTTTGAAATTTAAAATTTATGTAAATTTTGATGAGCTCTACGGGAATTTCGCCATTTGTGGGCACATTCTTGTTTGCCACTCATTTGGACCAATGGGAAATTAAAGACAAGAATCCATACTTATTGACTAGGTAAGTCCGATTTCTCAATTGAATTTGAGAATTTTTCTAAAAAATTTTGAAATTTAAAATTTATGTAAATTTTGATGAGCTCTACGGGAATTTCGCCATTTGTGGGCACATTCTAGTTTGTCACTCATTTGGACCAATGGGAAATTAAAGCCAAGAATCCATACTTATTGACTATGTAAGTCCGATTTCTCAATTGAATTTGAGAATTTTTGAAATTTAAAATTTATGTAAATTTTGATGAGCTCTACGGGAATTTCGCCATTTGTGGGCACATTCTTGTTTGTCACTCATTTGGACCAATGGGAAATTAAAGACAAGAATCCATACTTATTGACTAGGTAAGTCCGATTTCTCAATTGAAATTGAGAATTTTTCTAAAAAATTTTGAAATTTAAAATTTATGGGAATTTCGCCATTTGTGGGCACATTCTTGTTTGTCACTCATTTGGACCAATGGGAAATTAAAGCCAAGAATCCATACTTATTGACTATGTAGTAAGTCCGATTTCTCAATTGAATTTGAGAATTTTTCTAAAAAATTTTGAAATTTAAAATTTATGTAAATTTTGATGAGCTCTACGGGAATTTCGCCATTTGTGGGCACATTCTTGTTTGTCACTCATTTGGACCAATGGGAAATTAAAGACAAGAATCCATACTTATTGACTAGGTAAGTCCGATTTCTCAATTGAAATTGAGAATTTTTCTAAAAAATTTTGAAATTTAAAATTTATGTAAATTTTGATGAGCTCTACGGGAATTTCGCCATTTGTGGGCACATTCTTGTTTGTCACTCATTTGGACCAATGGGAAATTAAAGCCAAGAATCCATACTTATTGACTATGTAGTAAGTCCGATTTCTCAATTGAATTTGAGAATTTTTCTAAAAAATTTTGAAATTTAAAATTTATGTAAATTTTGATGAGCTCTACGGGAATTTCGCCATTTGTGGGCACATTCTTGTTTGTCACTCATTTGGACCAATGGGAAATTAAAGACAAGAATCCATACTTATTGACTAGGTAAGTCCGATTTCTCAATTGAAATTGAGAATTTTTCTAAAAAATTTTGAAATTTAAAATTTATGTAAATTTTGATGAGCTCTACGGGAATTTCGCCATTTGTGGGCACATTCTTGTTTGTCACTCATTTGGACCAATGGGAAATTAAAGCCAAGAATCCATACTTATTGACTATGTAGTAAGTCCGATTTCTCAATTGAATTTGAGAATTTTTCTAAAAAATTTTGAAATTTAAAATTTATGTAAATTTTGATGAGCTCTACGGGAATTTCGCCATTTGTGGGCACATCATCGTGTTTCAACTCTCATAGTGAACAGACGCGTTTTTATAATCGTCGCAACTGAATATAAAAAAAAATATAAAAGAAAAAAAAAATTTTCAAGTCACAAAAAATATAAAAAAAAACAAAACATTTATTGAACAGTTATTTTACTGGTTTTATTTTATTTTTTGCTTGTGTGCAATACACATAAATATTTGCATACACAAACTAATATAAGTGAAAATAAAAAAGAGAACTCTGATGAGTTCATCTTCTGAAAAAAACAACAATAATCCTACAAGCAGTAGGAATGTGCAATATATAACTTTAGTTGCTGATGACGACAGTAAAAAAAATGAATTTAACAAAAACCTGAATTTAACAGTAAACACAAATACTCGTGCGCGATCATTATCTCTGAACATGTTAAATAGTGATCAAGAAGCAACAACAATTGCACCCATCAGCAAACTTGTCAGCTTAGCTGTACAAACAAACAAACAAACAATAAGTAACAAGGTGACCAACGTGCACAAAATGGTAGATGCGGTGAGTACAATAAATGATAATAAAATTCAAACAGGAATGGACAGATACATAACCGTGTTAAAAAGGGGAAGAAGTCCAAAATCAGCTCAAATTGCTTCAACATCGAAAGTTCCCAGAGATGGAAAAAACAATATAATAAATTCCGAAAATCGTTTCGCGATGTTATCTGAACAAGGCGATGAAGGCACAACTACAACAAGTTCGAGTAAGCCCCCACCCATATATTTAAGAGAGCAGAATTCCAGTTTGCTGGTTAAAAGTCTTATCTCATTAATTGGAGAAAATGAGTTTTATGTAACTCCAATTAAGCGCGGAAACATCAATGAGACAAAAATTCAGGTAGCTCATGAAAATAATTACCGAAAAATTGTTTCAGATTTAGAATCTAAAAATAAAAACTTCTACACGTACCAATTAAAGAGTGCTAAAGGTCTAACAGTCGTAATAAAAGGTATAGACTCTAGCGTGGATCCGGAAGAGGTCAAGTCTGGCCTTGAAAATAGTGGCTACAAGGTGAAAAATGTCTCAAACATTAAAAATAGAGAAAAAATCCCCCAACCAATATTTAGAGTCGAGTTACAGCCAGATGGCATAAAAATAAAAAAGAATGAAGCGCATCCAATATATGACTTAAAGTACTTGTTGCATCGAAGAGTTACTGTTGAGCTTCCACATAAAAGAGCTGGGCCTGTTCAATGCCTGAACTGCCAAGAATTTGGGCACACGAAGACTTATTGCAAGTTGCCTACAGTCTGCGTTGTATGTGGTGAGTTACACAGTACTGCTAACTGTGATAAAATAAAAGGTGATACCAAGGCGAAAAAATGTGGCAATTGCGGCGGAAATCACACTGCCAACTATAGAGGCTGCCCCCTTTACTCGTTTTTTAAGAATTCATTAACCAAAAAAACCAATGCTACTCCCGCTCAGCCTAAAACCCCTATTAACTATCCACAGTTACCTCAACCGTCCACCAGCCAAAATCAATTTTCAAACATTTTCAAGTCTAACGCGACTAGTGCTCAACAACAATCTAACAACAAATTTTCATACGCTAGTATTTTAAAAAGCAATCAGAGTACGGCGCAAAAAACCGTAAATGTAAATGAAGATTCGGGGTATAATTTTAGTCGTATTGAAGCCTCAATTGAGAGCTTAATACAAACTGTAAACACATTTACTCTCAACATGTCCTGTATGATGCAGGAAATGTTGAAAATGCAGTCTACCTTGTTGCAGGCTGTACTAAGCAAACCATGAACTTAAAAATCTGTTTTTGGAACGCAAACGGCATCTGCCAACATAAAAACGAAATAGAATATTTTCTTCAGGATAAACAAATCGATGTTATGCTTATCTCAGAAACTCATTTGACATCTCGAAGCTGTTTCAGAATTAGTGGATATAATTTTTACGACACCAAGGATCCCCGTGGCAGAGCTTGTGGTGGTTCGGGAATCCTAATAAAAACGCGAATAAAACACCACCTGTTGAATGATTTTTGTGAAGATTATCTTCAAGCAACGAACATCTGCATCGAAACTTACTATCAAAAACTTGTAATATCATCTGTCTATTCGCCCCCCAGATTCTCAATTACCGAGAGTCAATATACGGCTTTTTATAAATCACTGGGCCTCCGTTTTCTAGCAGCTGGCGACTACAATGCTAAACACACATTTTGGGGTTCACGTTTAATTACACCTAAGGGACGAATTTTATTCGACACAATATCTAAAATGGGTTTGAATGTAGTTTCAAGTGGACAGCCAACATATTGGCCAACAGATCGACAAAAAATTCCTGATGTTATCGACTTTGGAATTGTGAAAGGCGTGCCCAGCGAGATGGTTGAAGTTGAAGCATCTTTGGACTTATCTTCAGACCACTCGCCTACTATTGTCACTATTTACTCACACACAACATGTGATTTAACGACGACATCTGCACGCATTAACTGGCTGAAATACAGAAAATATCTGAGTGCTCATTGCTCGGAAAAAATGCCGCTGAGAACACCTTCAGTCATAGACGATTCTCTCAGGTTGTTTGAAGCGCATGTTAAACAAGCTGCTTTTAATGCTACTTCAAATGAAATAAACCAACCAGTGAGATTTAACAATATTTTTTCTGTAGATATAGAAAGGCTATTGACTGAAAAACGGAGAGCTCGACGAGATTGGCAGCGCTACAGATCGCCCCAGCTAAAATTAAGGCTTAAGGAGTGTACCAAGCAGCTTAGGAAAGTTTTGCAAACTCAAAAAACAGCTTCCCTTCAAAAATTCCTTCAAGAGCTAGATGCAACACCACAAACAGATTATTCACTGTGGCGTGCAGCCAGAGGACTAAAAAGGCCGGTGATATGCAAACCCCCATTACGAGCCCCAAATGGTGACTGGGCAAAAACTGATGATGAAAAAGGTGCACTTTTTGTTAAACACTTAGAAAAAGTTTTCACTCCGAATATTTCTGCTGATATTGTTGAACTGCCACCAGTCGTCCCTTTACCAGAAATACCGATGAGTTTTAACATGACGGAGATTGAAAATACTATTACTAATCTTAACACCAGAAAAGCCCCAGGTGTCGACAAAATAAGCAACAAAATGCTTCAAGAATTGCCTTACACTGCAAAAAGAATAATACTATTCATTTTTAACAGTATTCTACGCCTAGAACACTATCCTAAAGAATGGAAGGTTTCGCTAATTACTATGATACCAAAGCCCGGCAAGGATCATACAAAGGTTGAATCCTATCGGCCTATTAGTTTACTGTCTAACATTTCAAAACTATTTGAAAAGCTGTGTATGAGCAAGCTGATGCCTATAGTGACTAGTAATGGATGTATTCCAGATCATCAATTCGGTTTTCGCAGTCAACATAGCACAATTGAACAAACTCACAGACTAGTGAATGTCGTTAGAGACACTTTTGAAAAAAAGAAATACTGCTCTGCGCTCTTTATTGATGTCTCACAAGCTTTCGATAAAGTATGGCACGAAGGTCTTTCCAATAAATTAACACAAAATCTACCAGCAAACATCGTAAAGCTTTTAAAAAGCTATTTGATGGAACGTAAATTTGTAGTTAGGGAAGGCAATTTTTTAAGCCCTCCGCAGTCGATTGAAGCCGGAGTCCCTCAAGGCAGTATCTTCGGACCCTTACTATATTTAATATATGCCTCTGACTTACCGTTAAGCAGTAACATTCATACATCAACATTTGCGGATGATACAGCCTTTCTAAGCGTTCACGAAAATCCTGTAGAAGCTTCCCGCAACTTACAAGAATATATATCCAAACTGGAAAAATGGCTCAAACAATGGCGTATAAAAGTTAACGAGCAGAAATGTGCACACGTCACTTTTACGTTGCGCAGGCAAACATGCCCGCCTATAAAAATTAACACCGAGACTATACCACAACACACTGTAGTCAAATATCTAGGCGTTCATCTTGATCGTCGTTTAACATGGAAATCGCATATAGACGCAAAGCTGACTCAAATGAAATTAAAAGCAGCTCAAATGAATTGGCTTATTGGAAGAAATTCTATACTAAGCCTAGACTGTAAACTACTATTATACAACGCGATCCTGAAACCAATATGGTTCTATGGAATCCAGTTATGGGGCACTGCCTCAGCATCAAATGTCGAAAAAATTCAAAGGCGACAAAATAAAATTCTACGTACAATTACAGCAGCCCCCTGGTATGTCAGAAACCATCGAATTCATAAAGACCTAGACGTTCCGTTGGTGAAGACAGTATTTTCAAAACACGCGAAAAAATATATAAAAAAACTTGAGTTGCACCCAAATCCACTTGCGCGCAATATTCTTCATTATAGAGGCCACACCCGGCTGAAAAGAAGGGATACTCTTTTTCTCAGCCGTTCACGAGAAATGTAAAACAACAAAAATTAACCGTTGAAATTAAAAATTTTGTTTAGCATTGGCTAAACTTATATTTAATATTTTTTTAGATTTAAGATTTGAAAAACTTATTGATAATTCAATTTAAATAATTAAAGATTCAATAAATAATAAAATTATCACAAAAAAAAAAAAAAAAAAAATTTGTGGGCACATTCTTGTTTGTCACTCATTTGGACCAATGGGAAATTAAAGACAAGAATCCATACTTATTGACTAGGTAAGTCCGATTTCTCAATTGAATTTGAGAATTTTTCTAAAAAATTTTGAAATTTAAAATTTATGTAAATTTTGATGAGCTCTACGGGAATTTCGCCATTTGTGGGCACATTCTTGTTTGTCACTCATTTGGACCAATGGGAAATTAAAGACAAGAATCCATACTTATTGACTAGGTAAGTCCGATTTCTCAATTGAAATTGAGAATTTTTCTAAAAAATTTTGAAATTTAAAATTTATGTAAATTTTGATGAGCTCTACGGGAATTTCGCCATTTGTGGGCACATTCTTGTTTGTCACTCATTTGGACCAATGGGAAATTAAAGCCAAGAATCCATACTTATTGACTATGTAGTAAGTCCGATTTCTCAATTGAATTTGAGAATTTTTCTAAAAAATTTTGAAATTTAAAATTTATGTAAATTTTGATGAGCTCTAGGGGAATTTCGCCATTTGTGGGCACATTCTTGTTTGTCACTCATTTGGACCAATGGGAAATTAAAGACAAGAATCCATACTTATTGACTAGGTAAGTCCGATTTCTCAATTGAAATTGAGAATTTTTCTAAAAAATTTTGAAATTTAAAATTTATGTAAATTTTGATGAGCTCTACGGGAATTTCGCCATTTGTGGGCACATTCTTGTTTGTCACTCATTTGGACCAATGGGAAATTAAAGACAAGAATCCATACTTATTGACTAGGTAAGTCCGATTTCTCAATTGAAATTGAGAATTTTTCTAAAAAATTTTGAAATTTAAAATTTATGTAAATTTTGATGAGCTCTACGGGAATTTCGCCATTTGTGGGCACATTCTTGTTTGTCACTCATTTGGACCAATGGGAAATTAAAGCCAAGAATCCATACTTATTGACTATGTAGTAAGTCCGATTTCTCAATTGAATTTGAGAATTTTTCTAAAAAATTTTGAAATTTAAAATTTATGTAAATTTTGATGAGCTCTAGGGGAATTTCGCCATTTGTGGGCACATTCTTGTTTGTCACTCATTTGGACCAATGGGAAATTAAAGCCAAGAATCCATACTTATTGACTATGTAAGTCCGATTTCTCAATTGAATTTCGCCATTTGTGGGCACATTCTTGTTTGTCACTCATTTGGACCAATGGGAAATTAAAGCCAAGAATCCATACTTATTGACTATGTAAGTCCGATTTCTCAATTGAATTTCGCCATTTGTGGGCACATTCTTGTTTGTCACTCATTTGGACCAATGGGAAATTAAAGCCAAGAATCCATACTTATTGACTATGTAAGTCCGATTTCTCAATTGAATTTCGCCATTTGTGGGCACATTCTTGTTTGTCACTCATTTGGACCAATGGGAAATTAAAGCCAAGAATCCATACTTATTGACTATGTAAGTCCGATTTCTCAATTGAATTTGAGAATTTTTCTAAAAAATTTTGAAATTTAAAATTTATGTAAATTTTAATGAGCTCTACGGGAATTTCGCCATTTGTGGGCGCATTCTTGTTTGTCACTCATTTGGACCAATGGGAAATTAAAGCCAAGAATCCATACTTATTGACTATGTAAGTCCGATTTCTCAATTGAATTTCGCCATTTGTGGGCACATTCTTGTTTGTCACTCATTTGGACCAATGGGAAATTAAAGCCAAGAATCCATACTTATTGACTATGTAAGTCCGATTTCTCAATTGAATTTCGCCATTTGTGGGCACATTCTTGTTTGTCACTCATTTGGACCAATGGGAAATTAAAGCCAAGAATCCATACTTATTGACTATGTAAGTCCGATTTCTCAATTGAATTTCGCCATTTGTGGGCACATTCTTGTTTGTCACTCATTTGGACCAATGGGAAATTAAAGACAAGAATCCATACTTATTGACTAGGTAAGTCCGATTTCTCAATTGAATTTGAGAATTTTTCTAAAAAATTTTGAAATTTAAAATTTATGTAAATTTTGATGAGCTCTACGGGAATTTCGCCATTTGTGGGCACATTCTTGTTTGTCACTCATTTGGACCAATGGGAAATTAAAGACAAGAATCCATACTTATTGACTATGTAAGTCCGATTTCTCAATTGAATTTCGCCATTTGTGGGCACATTCTTGTTTGTCACTCATTTGGACCAATGGGAAATTAAAGCCAAGAATCCATACTTATTGACTATGTAAGTCCGATTTCTCAATTGAATTTCGCCATTTGTGGGCACATTCTTGTTTGTCACTCATTTGGACCAATGGGAAATTAAAGACAAGAATCCATACTTATTGACTATGTAAGTCCGATTTCTCAATTGAATTTCGCCATTTGTGGGCACATTCTTGTTTGTCACTCATTTGGACCAATGGGAAATTAAAGCCAAGAATCCATACTTATTGACTATGTAAGTCCGATTTCTCAATTGAATTTCGCCATTTGTGGGCACATTCTTGTTTGTCACTCATTTGGACCAATGGGAAATTAAAGACAAGAATCCATACTTATTGACTATGTAAGTCCGATTTCTCAATTGAATTTCGCCATTTGTGGGCACATTCTTGTTTGTCACTCATTTGGACCAATGGGAAATTAAAGACAAGAATCCATACTTATTGACTAGGTAAGTCCGATTTCTCAATTGAATTTGAGAATTTTTCTAAAAAATTTTGAAATTTAAAATTTATGTAAATTTTGATGAGCTCTACGGGAATTTCGCCATTTGTGGGCACATTCTTGTTTGTCACTCATTTGGACCAATGGGAAATTAAAGACAAGAATCCATACTTATTGACTAGGTAAGTCCGATTTCTCAATTGAATTTGAGAATTTTTCTAAAAAATTTTGAAATTTAAAATTTATGTAAATTTTGATGAGCTCTACGGGAATTTCGCCATTTGTGGGCACATTCTTGTTTGTCACTCATTTGGACCAATGGGAAATTAAAGCCAAGAATCCATACTTATTGACTATGTAGTAAGTCCGATTTCTCAATTGAATTTGAGAATTTTTCTAAAAAATTTTGAAATTTAAAATTTATGTAAATTTTGATGAGCTCTAGGGGAATTTCGCCATTTGTGGGCACATTCTTGTTTGTCACTCATTTGGACCAATGGGAAATTAAAGACAAGAATCCATACTTATTGACTAGGTAAGTCCGATTTCTCAATTGAAATTGAGAATTTTTCTAAAAAATTTTGAAATTTAAAATTTATGTAAATTTTGATGAGCTCTACGGGAATTTCGCCATTTGTGGGCACATTCTTGTTTGTCACTCATTTGGACCAATGGGAAATTAAAGACAAGAATCCATACTTATTGACTAGGTAAGTCCGATTTCTCAATTGAAATTGAGAATTTTTCTAAAAAATTTTGAAATTTAAAATTTATGTAAATTTTGATGAGCTCTACGGGAATTTCGCCATTTGTGGGCACATTCTTGTTTGTCACTCATTTGGACCAATGGGAAATTAAAGCCAAGAATCCATACTTATTGACTATGTAGTAAGTCCGATTTCTCAATTGAATTTGAGAATTTTTCTAAAAAATTTTGAAATTTAAAATTTATGTAAATTTTGATGAGCTCTAGGGGAATTTCGCCATTTGTGGGCACATTCTTGTTTGTCACTCATTTGGACCAATGGGAAATTAAAGACAAGAATCCATACTTATTGACTAGGTAAGTCCGATTTCTCAATTGAAATTGAGAATTTTTCTAAAAAATTTTGAAATTTAAAATTTATGTAAATTTTGATGAGCTCTACGGGAATTTCGCCATTTGTGGGCACATTCTTGTTTGTCACTCATTTGGACCAATGGGAAATTAAAGCCAAGAATCCATACTTATTGACTATGTAAGTCCGATTTCTCAATTGAATTTCGCCATTTGTGGGCACATTCTTGTTTGTCACTCATTTGGACCAATGGGAAATTAAAGCCAAGAATCCATACTTATTGACTATGTAAGTCCGATTTCTCAATTGAATTTCGCCATTTGTGGGCACATTCTTGTTTGTCACTCATTTGGACCAATGGGAAATTAAAGCCAAGAATCCATACTTATTGACTATGTAAGTCCGATTTCTCAATTGAATTTCGCCATTTGTGGGCACATTCTTGTTTGTCACTCATTTGGACCAATGGGAAATTAAAGCCAAGAATCCATACTTATTGACTATGTAAGTCCGATTTCTCAATTGAATTTGAGAATTTTTCTAAAAAATTTTGAAATTTAAAATTTATGTAAATTTTGATGAGCTCTACGGGAATTTCGCCATTTGTGGGCGCATTCTTGTTTGTCACTCATTTGGACCAATGGGAAATTAAAGCCAAGATCCCATACTTATTGACTATGTAAGTCCGATTTCTCAATTGAATTTCGCCATTTGTGGGCACATTCTTGTTTGTCACTCATTTGGACCAATGGGAAATTAAAGCCAAGAATCCATACTTATTGACTATGTAAGTCCGATTTCTCAATTGAATTTCGCCATTTGTGGGCACATTCTTGTTTGTCACTCATTTGGACCAATGGGAAATTAAAGCCAAGAATCCATACTTATTGACTATGTAAGTCCGATTTCTCAATTGAATTTCGCCATTTGTGGGCACATTCTTGTTTGTCACTCATTTGGACCAATGGGAAATTAAAGCCAAGAATCCATACTTATTGACTATGTAAGTCCGATTTCTCAATTGAATTTCGCCATTTGTGGGCACATTCTTGTTTGTCACTCATTTGGACCAATGGGAAATTAAAGACAAGAATCCATACTTATTGACTAGGTAAGTCCGATTTCTCAATTGAATTTGAGAATTTTTCTAAAAAATTTTGAAATTTAAAATTTATGTAAATTTTGATGAGCTCTACGGGAATTTCGCCATTTGTGGGCGCATTCTTGTTTGTCACTCATTTGGACCAATGGGAAATTAAAGCCAAGAATCCATACTTATTGACTATGTAAGTCCGATTTCTCAATTGAATTTCGCCATTTGTGGGCACATTCTTGTTTGTCACTCATTTGGACCAATGGGAAATTAAAGACAAGAATCCATACTTATTGACTATGTAAGTCCGATTTCTCAATTGAATTTCGCCATTTGTGGGCACATTCTTGTTTGTCACTCATTTGGACCAATGGGAAATTAAAGCCAAGAATCCATACTTATTGACTATGTAAGTCCGATTTCTCAATTGAATTTCGCCATTTGTGGGCACATTCTTGTTTGTCACTCATTTGGACCAATGGGAAATTAAAGCCAAGAATCCATACTTATTGACTATGTAAGTCCGATTTCTCAATTGAATTTCGCCATTTGTGGGCACATTCTTGTTTGTCACTCATTTGGACCAATGGGAAATTAAAGACAAGAATCCATACTTATTGACTAGGTAAGTCCGATTTCTCAATTGAATTTGAGAATTTTTCTAAAAAATTTTGAAATTTAAAATTTATGTAAATTTTGATGAGCTCTACGGGAATTTCGCCATTTGTGGGCGCATTCTTGTTTGTCACTCATTTGGACCAATGGGAAATTAAAGCCAAGAATCCATACTTATTGACTATGTAAGTCCGATTTCTCAATTGAATTTCGCCATTTGTGGGCACATTCTTGTTTGTCACTCATTTGGACCAATGGGAAATTAAAGCCAAGAATCCATACTTATTGACTATGTAAGTCCGATTTCTCAATTGAATTTCGCCATTTGTGGGCACATTCTTGTTTGTCACTCATTTGGACCAATGGGAAATTAAAGCCAAGAATCCATACTTATTGACTATGTAAGTCCGATTTCTCAATTGAATTTCGCCATTTGTGGGCACATTCTTGTTTGTCACTCATTTGGACCAATGGGAAATTAAAGCCAAGAATCCATACTTATTGACTATGTAAGTCCGATTTCTCAATTGAATTTCGCCATTTGTGGGCACATTCTTGTTTGTCACTCATTTGGACCAATGGGAAATTAAAGACAAGAATCCATACTTATTGACTAGGTAAGTCCGATTTCTCAATTGAATTTGAGAATTTTTCTAAAAAATTTTGAAATTTAAAATTTATGTAAATTTTGATGAGCTCTACGGGAATTTCGCCATTTGTGGGCGCATTCTTGTTTGTCACTCATTTGGACCAATGGGAAATTAAAGCCAAGAATCCATACTTATTGACTATGTAAGTCCGATTTCTCAATTGAATTTCGCCATTTGTGGGCACATTCTTGTTTGTCACTCATTTGGACCAATGGGAAATTAAAGACAAGAATCCATACTTATTGACTATGTAAGTCCGATTTCTCAATTGAATTTCGCCATTTGTGGGCACATTCTTGTTTGTCACTCATTTGGACCAATGGGAAATTAAAGCCAAGAATCCATACTTATTGACTATGTAAGTCCGATTTCTCAATTGAATTTCGCCATTTGTGGGCACATTCTTGTTTGTCACTCATTTGGACCAATGGGAAATTAAAGCCAAGAATCCATACTTATTGACTATGTAAGTCCGATTTCTCAATTGAATTTCGCCATTTGTGGGCACATTCTTGTTTGTCACTCATTTGGACCAATGGGAAATTAAAGCCAAGAATCCATACTTATTGACTATGTAAGTCCGATTTCTCAATTGAATTTCGCCATTTGTGGGCACATTCTTGTTTGTCACTCATTTGGACCAATGGGAAATTAAAGACAAGAATCCATACTTATTGACTATGTAAGTCCGATTTCTCAATTGAATTTCGCCATTTGTGGGCACATTCTTGTTTGTCACTCATTTGGACCAATGGGAAATTAAAGCCAAGAATCCATACTTATTGACTATGTAAGTCCGATTTCTCAATTGAATTTCGCCATTTGTGGGCACATTCTTGTTTGTCACTCATTTGGACCAATGGGAAATTAAAGACAAGAATCCATACTTATTGACTATGTAAGTCCGATTTCTCAATTGAATTTCGCCATTTGTGGGCACATTCTTGTTTGTCACTCATTTGGACCAATGGGAAATTAAAGCCAAGAATCCATACTTATTGACTATGTAAGTCCGATTTCTCAATTGAATTTGAGAATTTTTGAAATTTAAAATTTATGTAAATTTTGATGAGCTCTACGGGAATTTCGCCATTTGTGGGCACATTCTTGTTTGTCACTTATTTGGACCAATGGGAAATTAAAGACAAGAATCCATACTTATTGGTTAGGTAAGTCCGATTTCTCAATTGAAATTGAGAATTTTTCTAAAAAATTTTGAAATTTAAAATTTATGTAAATTTTGATGAGCTCTACGGGAATTTCGCCATTTGTGGGCACATTCTTGTTTGTCACTCATTTGGACCAATGGGAAATTAAAGCCAAGAATCCATACTTATTGACTATGTAGTAAGTCCGATTTCTCAATTGAATTTGAGAATTTTTCTAAAAAATTTTGAAATTTAAAATTTATGTAAATTTTGATGAGCTCTACGGGAATTTCGCCATTTGTGGGCACATTCTTGTTTGTCACTCATTTGGACCAATGGGAAATTAAAGACAAGAATCCATACTTATTGACTAGGTAAGTCCGATTTCTCAATTGAATTTGAGAATTTTTCTAAAAAAATTTGAAATTTAAAATTTATGTAAATTTTGATGAGCTCTACGGGAATTTCGCCATTTGTGGGCACATTCTTGTTTGTCACTCATTTGGACCAATGGGAAATTAAAGCCAAGAATCCATACTTATTGACTATGTAAGTCCGATTTCTCAATTGAATTTCGCCATTTGTGGGCACATTCTTGTTTGTCACTCATTTGGACCAATGGGAAATTAAAGCCAAGAATCCATACTTATTGACTATGTAAGTCCGATTTCTCAATTGAATTTCGCCATTTGTGGGCACATTCTTGTTTGTCACTCATTTGGACCAATGGGAAATTAAAGCCAAGAATCCATACTTATTGACTATGTAAGTCCGATTTCTCAATTGAATTTCGCCATTTGTGGGCACATTCTTGTTTGTCACTCATTTGGACCAATGGGAAATTAAAGCCAAGAATCCATACTTATTGACTATGTAAGTCCGATTTCTCAATTGAATTTCGCCATTTGTGGGCACATTCTTGTTTGTCACTCATTTGGACCAATGGGAAATTAAAGCCAAGAATCCATACTTATTGACTATGTAAGTCCGATTTCTCAATTGAATTTCGCCATTTGTGGGCACATTCTTGTTTGTCACTCATTTGGACCAATGGGAAATTAAAGACAAGAATCCATACTTATTGACTATGTAAGTCCGATTTCTCAATTGAATTTCGCCATTTGTGGGCACATTCTTGTTTGTCACTCATTTGGACCAATGGGAAATTAAAGACAAGAATCCATACTTATTGACTATGTAAGTCCGATTTCTCAATTGAATTTCGCCATTTGTGGGCACATTCTTGTTTGTCACTCATTTGGACCAATGGGAAATTAAAGACAAGAATCCATACTTATTGACTAGGTAAGTCCGATTTCTCAATTGAATTTGAGAATTTTTCTAAAAAATTTTGAAATTTAAAATTTATGTAAATTTTGATGAGCTCTACGGGAATTTCGCCATTTGTGGGCACATTCTTGTTTGTCACTCATTTGGACCAATGGGAAATTAAAGACAAGAATCCATACTTATTGACTATGTAAGTCCGATTTCTCAATTGAATTTCGCCATTTGTGGGCACATTCTTGTTTGTCACTCATTTGGACCAATGGGAAATTAAAGACAAGAATCCATACTTATTGACTAGGTAAGTCCGATTTCTCAATTGAATTTGAGAATTTTTCTAAAAAATTTTGAAATTTAAAATTTATGTAAATTTTGATGAGCTCTACGGGAATTTCGCCATTTGTGGGCACATTCTTGTTTGTCACTCATTTGGACCAATGGGAAATTAAAGACAAGAATCCATACTTATTGACTATGTAAGTCCGATTTCTCAATTGAATTTCGCCATTTGTGGGCACATTCTTGTTTGTCACTCATTTGGACCAATGGGAAATTAAAGCCAAGAATCCATACTTATTGACTATGTAAGTCCGATTTCTCAATTGAATTTCGCCATTTGTGGGCACATTCTTGTTTGTCACTCATTTGGACCAATGGGAAATTAAAGACAAGAATCCATACTTATTGACTAGGTAAGTCCGATTTCTCAATTGAATTTGAGAATTTTTCTAAAAAATTTTGAAATTTAAAATTTATGTAAATTTTGATGAGCTCTACGGGAATTTCGCCATTTGTGGGCACATTCTTGTTTGTCACTCATTTGGACCAATGGGAAATTAAAGACAAGAATCCATACTTATTGACTAGGTAAGGCCGATTTCTCAATTGAATTTGAGAATTTTGCTAAAAAATTTTGAAATTTAAAATTTATGTAAATTTTGATGAGCTCTACGGGAATTTCGCCATTTGTGGGCACATTCTTGTTTGTCACTCATTTGGACCAATGGGAAATTAAAGACAAGAATCCATACTTATTGACTAGGTAAGGCCGATTTCTCAATTGAATTTGAGAATTTTTCTAAAAAATTTTGAAATTTAAAATTTATGTAAATTTTGATGAGCTCTACGGGAATTTCGCCATTTGTGGGCACATTCTTGTTTGTCACTCATTTGGACCAATGGGAAATTAAAGCCAAGAATCCATACTTATTGACTAGGTAAGGCCGATTTCTCAATTGAATTTGAGAATTTTTCTAAAAAATTTTGAAATTTAAAATTTATGTAAATTTTGATGAGCTCTACGGGAATTTCGCCATTTGTGGGCACATTCTTGTTTGTCACTCATTTGGACCAATGGGAAATTAAAGCCAAGAATCCATACTTATTGACTAGGTAAGGCCGATTTCTCAATTGAATTTGAGAATTTTTCTAAAAAATTTTGAAATTTAAAATTTATGTAAATTTTGATGAGCTCTACGGGAATTTCGCCATTTGTGGGCACATTCTTGTTTGTCACTCATTTGGACCAATGGGAAATTAAAGCCAAGAATCCATACTTATTGACTAGGTAAGGCCGATTTCTCAATTGAATTTGAGAATTTTTCTAAAAAATTTTGAAATTTAAAATTTATGTAAATTTTGATGAGCTCTACGGGAATTTCGCCATTTGTGGGCACATTCTTGTTTGTCACTCATTTGGACCAATGGGAAATTAAAGACAAGAATCCATACTTATTGACTAGGTAAGGCCGATTTCTCAATTGAATTTGAGAATTTTTCTAAAAAATTATGAAATTTAAAATTTATGTAAATTTTGATGAGCTCTACGGGAATTTCGCCATTTGTGGGCACATTCTTGTTTGTCACTCATTTGGACCAATGGGAAATTAAAGACAAGAATCCATACTTATTGACTAGGTAAGGCCGATTTCTCAATTGAATTTGAGAATTTTTCTAAAAAATTTTGAAATTTAAAATTTATGTAAATTTTGATGAGCTCTACGGGAATTTCGCCATTTGTGGGCACATTCTTGTTTGTCACTCATTTGGACCAATGGGAAATTAAAGACAAGAATCCATACTTATTGACTAGGTAAGGCCGATTTCTCAATTGAATTTGAGAATTTTTCTAAAAAATTTTGAAATTTAAAATTGATGTAAATTTTGATGAGCTCTACGGGAATTTCGCCATTTGTGGGCACATTCTTGTTTGTCACTCATTTGGACCAATGGGAAATTAAAGACAAGAATCCATACTTATTGACTAGGTAAGGCCGATTTCTCAATTGAATTTGAGAATTTTTCTAAAAAATTTTGAAATTTAAAATTTATGTAAATTTTGATGAGCTCTACGGGAATTTCGCCATTTGTGGGCACATTTAAATATGTCATGACTGTGAGTTAATAAAATGAACAGTGATTTGAACATAATTTTTAATATGTATTTTTACTTTTTGGTTTGACAAATGTTAGCGGCAAAACGAAAATTTTAACTAAATTAAAAATTGCCCATTCCCAAATTAAATTAAATTTGTAAAGATTTTTGTGTGAAACCTTTTGAAAATAAAATTTACGTATCCGAATATACATATCAGAAGCCGATTGAGGTTTGGCTCCATATTTAATATAGTTTAGGACTTGGGATGCTGCCTCGAGAGACTTTCTCAAAAGAAATATTAAATCTCAGGGAAATGTTTGATACAGCGACGACTGTGAGTTATTGCCTTTCTATATTAACGCAACGATATATAAGTGGAATTATGACATGGCAAGTTTTCGATATTGCGATTACAAAAATAAGGCATGTGCTAAACTCATGACCGACACTGTTCTTTCATACATACATACATAAGTGCTTATAATGTATTTCATAAATACATTGTTGGATTTTGGATAAATTGAACTTTAATTAAATGAAGCAGCAACATGTTTTTCTCTACTTAATATGCAACAACATATACAATTGCAACGGCAGTTACAAACAATGACAACAACATGCAACAAACTAACAATGAGTAATAAACTATAACAGCAATCATGTACAAATAGGGGAAATAAAAATTGTCAGGCATACCGAGAATATATTATCATGTGTATGTATTAGTATATAAAGGTACATATTTGTATACTATACATATGTATGTACATACATGCATACCTGGCTACAGCATAAAAAATATGTAGAAATATATATTTGTAGTAAAAGAGAAAATATTAAAAGAATTTCTTGACTGCCATACAATTCAAACAACAAGAAACTGGCAACAGAAAAACATAACAAGCAAACGACCTTCACAGTCATTGGACCCAACCAAGTAAGTATGTATATACTCGTATGCATTTGCAATGAAACGACAACATAAGACAATCTAAAGAATAAAACAACACCAACAACTTCAACTAATAAACTAGTGTAGCCATAATGTAAAACTTAACCACCAGTGAAAAGAATAACATGATGATGTTGATCGTCATCCTCGTCATCGAGAAAAATTAAACAAGAAAAAAGAAATTTCATGTAGAAAAAAGAAGTCAATGGAGTTTCAAAGCTACAATAACAAAAAGAAAAGGGGTCTTGTTTAGCAACAAGCAACATCAAGATCTCTTGGAAGCGGCAACTTTAGCAAATAACAATACCAACTGCCACACAGGCACAGCCACAGGCAAACAAGAAAGCAACATTGTTATCTAAACGTGCTTGGCTTGTATTGTCTTTGGGAACACAAAAATGCAACATCAAAACCTAAGACGAAAAGCAAGATACAAAAACTATGGTGGTTTAGGTTGTAGTTATTTCTTTAAAAGCTCAAAGAAAGAAACGAACTTAAAAATGTTAAATATATAAAATGTGTAGTAAAAAAGGCAGAACAGCCTGCATGCATTCACGAAAAACGGAAAAAAAGAATGACGTTGATGATAATAATTTTTTTTGTATGTTATTTTTGTTGTTGTTGCTGTTGCAGTTCTTTTATTTTTCCCCTATTCAAAGTAAAAAATAAATGTGTATCTTAAAAGTTGACTGACTATGCGAAAATATGAACGAAGAAATTAACAATGATGTCAACTTGAACTTGTGGTGGTCAACACTAAATAATACATTTTGTACACTACGCAACTTTGTTGCATGCAACTCAATTTTTTCAGTGAGAAAGATAGCGAGAAATATAAAATCTATAAAAACAACCAAGTCACAATCAAAATATGAAAATTGGTAAAACTAACAAATCTTGTTAGTTAAAGCAACCATCGAAAAGTGGTTGCAGTACCTTCGTGACATTTTTACTAAATAATTTGTAATTTTTACAAACACACAATGTTAAGATAACAACATACTCGTATATACATACATGTTAATTTTCGGTTTTATTATTCTGGTGTGGCTGAGTTGGCTAACGCGATGATCTACAAACGTGCGACAAAATAAATTTGAAATTTAAGTGAATAAGTGAAAAGTCAAATTAACCACAAAACTTGTGCAGTTACTTACCATCATTTTTATAAAATATTATTTTACAATTCTTATTGGTTTTTTCAAATGTACACAGCAGAGAAGAAAGAGGTTGTTTTCAGAACTTCAGGCAGCACCATCGCCAGAGTTTTATGATCATTCTTATACTAACGCCTAATATGTCATCTGACAATGGCGCAATAAGTAAAGATACAAACCCGTTTCTAGTTTTGATCTTGTACTGTACGTCTGCTTAATTTTATTTTTTGCTTCGGGCTGCCTTGCCGGAATTATTATTGCTGAGAACAAATTTTTAAATATGTAATTAGTTTATTTATCTTTGCGACAAATTCATCTTAACTCCGTTTCTATAGTTTTCAATTACGACTTCAAAACAACAAGTCAAATCACCATAAATTAAAGAATTGAAAGTAGAAATATTGTGTCTATGGAAAAAAACAACATTCCTTAATGTTTAATAAAACTGTCGTTGCAGCCATGTTTCGTTTTCTGCTTCCTTTCTCTTTCAAGAACATTTATATTTATGAAAAAGTTTTTTCCTTGTATAGTTTCAATTTCTTCACCTTTCCAACGTTTAAACAATCCTATTTTTTTCTTTTTTTTTTTGCTTTAGATACCGGCTTTGTTGTAGTCGTTGCTACTCAGTCGTCCGCAAGCTGCAGACATTGAAAATTATATGGACAAACATTAGCTTTTCTAAGTTTAATAAAAAAAAAACTTTTCTTTCAATGATTTCAAAACAAGATCTCTTATGAAAGGCAAACTTACTTGTGGTTAAACATTTTGTTCGTTTTGTTTAAATGATGATACGTTTCAATAAATTTCTTTTGCAGATATAAATTGCTGGCAAAATGATATATTTTTTGGGCATGAAGATAATTATGCCGATTTAAATATGTTTTACGTAAGAGCTTACATCATAACATAGCTCAAATTTAAGTTGGGACCTTGCAAAAATTGCTTACATCTCTGCTAGTTACTTTAAGTGTATCTTAACTCAGATAATTTTGAATGATATCGGATAGAATTTGGCCATGTGTGGGCACAGATGGACCAACTGCCGATTAAAGTCACGGATCCATACTTATTTTAATTATTCTTGTAATTATGGACTGATTTTCATACTTCTTTTTGTGTTTCAACGGGTTTCCGTGCAGTTGGGTCCCATAATTAATAACCTCATTACTACATATACATATCATTTCTTCATTTATGATTTATTTTAGATTTTAGCAGGCCAATAAAAACTAAAATATTAAATTAAAATTCGTGTCTCGAAGAAGTTTGCGTGTCAAAAGTAATCAGTTAAACAGTCAGTGTTGCGGATTGATAATTGAATATTTATAACGAAAAAATATTTTGTATTGTCTTGGTAATATTTTTATTCTTATTTTTTAATTCGTTTCTTTGGCAACTCTTACGGCCCGATTTCTTCTCTGGTTTTGTGATAGTTGGTACTTTGATAGTAACCTCTTTGCGAGTAATCGCTTCATCGTTTGAATCTGCCGTCATTTTCCATAGAAGAAGCCGAGAAGCAAAAAGTAAAGTTAGTTTTTCTGTCGTTCGCTATAAAATATTTAGTCTATTAATTGATAATGTACATTTCTTGAATTTCAGATAATAAAACCAGCTATATAATTAAATGTTTTCGTTGAGTTTTATTATTACTTAAACGCGAATTATAACTTTCGTTGCTGCCGCAACAGTCAGAATTGTAAAAAATGTAAAATATTTCAGTGACGGCTGCCAATGTCAAGTGGAAATGCATTACGAACAAGATAAATATTGAAAAATAAACTATCAGATGTAGAGCAATTCTTTAGAACAAAGGTCTTTGTGAATTGAGCAAATATTAAAAAAAAACAAAGGTCGAAGACCTGTAAAATTTGGGACGTATGTAAAGAAAACCAAACAAATTCAAGTACAAATTTACATTTACATTTAACAAAAAAAAAGACAGAAGAAACATCGTCTGTAAAAAAAAAAAAAAAACATAAATTCTAAAGTCAACAAAATTATTACTTTAAAGCACAGAATGACATAAAAAAGAAATAAGAATTTGTTGCCTTTTTTTTTAATTTTTAAAAGTTACCACCTTTTGGTAGAACACTTAGCAATCAAATTTAATTATACACTTAAATATTCTCGTTGAGCTTTTCAAGAAATTACGTAAATTTAAGCAGCAACTTTTCTTAAGGCCATTTCAATTAGTTTTATTTGTAGTTTTCCAAAGAAAAAAAAAAATAAAGTTCAACCTTTTTTTTAACATGGCCTTAATTTCAATTATCTTCTAGCTGCAGGCCCATGAAACTCAAACAACCGTAATAAAAATAATAACAACACCGAAAAGACACCGAAATTTATAAAAAATTTCTTGTTCATTTTTTAATAAAAAGTTATAATTACAAAACGCACTTGTATTAAATTACTTGTGTGGAATACAAGAAAATCACAAAAAAAAAACCAATTTAAGGAGAAAGTTATGCTTTTTTGTCGTTGGCTGTAATCAAATCGCAACTACACTTGAAGGTGTTACATATTTTTCTCAAATATTCAAACAACAAATTTTATACACTTTACAGCCGTAGTAAAAGTTTATGAAACTCATAATAAGTGGTTATTATGCAAAATTGTTAATGAGTAGTAAGTAGTGCTTGGGGAAGTTTTTAGCGCGTTGACTACTAAGCAACCCATTACTTAGGATCTGCGGTCGATCTGTGGTCAGGGCAAGTCAGCAACATCATAAATTATTTCTAGTGTGCTTAAAGTGGCATTGTATTATATTTTCCAATTGCACCTCTATCAACTCAGTGCCTGCAAACTTATTAGAATTCAAGTTTTAAAGATTTTTTCCTTACAACACTATCTACCAAACATTTATATTTTTTTCATATTATTTTGCTTCCCACTTCCTATATTTTTTTTGTTAAAATATAAGTATATGACCTTATTTTAACAACATTGTTATATATGTTCTCGCATGTATGTCTAAATTTGATAATTAAAATTTGAGCGAAATCAATTAAAACCAAATATAGCAGCTAACGGCCGTAACAATCACACATAAACAAAAAAAAAACAAATAAAATTTTATATAAAAGAATTTGTGAGCAGTGATCACAAACCAAAGAAAAAAATTTGACCAACCAACGAACCACTAAATCCACATTTACTGCCAAACCAATAAAAAAGTCAGGAATGCCACCAACGCGTTAAATTATAAAAAAAATCAAATAATTTTATATGGTGGCTTTATTTTGTACGTATGCACATACGGTTTTTTGTTTTTGTTATATTTTTGGCATAAACATTTAAAATAAAATTATGAAATCATAAAAGAATTGTAGAAAAACATCAATCATGATAATAAACCTTTAGAGAAAATCAAAGCAAATACTCTACTTTAATCAAAAAACCAGTAACATTTAAAACTATTTCGTTCGATTTCGTTGTTTCTTGTTTTCAATTGTGCCGAAGAAGTAATAAATGTTTTAAAAGGGGATTATGGCCCAATTAAGGCAGTTTACCCAGTTTATGGTTTGTGTTAAACTTGGCTGGTAAATTACGTTCATACGAAACTAAAACATGCATTTGATTTTTATAATTTTTATTTTATTAGAGCCAAAACTGAAGAAAAAGTTATGTGTATTTTTGTATGCTTGCCTTGCCGTCTGCCTATAACTGCTTAGGCTGTACGCTTTTTCTATTTTTTTTTTTTTTTTGTTGGGGAAATTATTGACTGACTGGCCAACAATTCAAAATGTTGAAACGGTTGAGCAGGATTACATAAGACGCTGCTATCATAAATAATGTAAACAAATTCAATTAAATTTAGCAGCCAACTAGTAAGCAAACTTACACAAGCCAATTTTTAAAAATTACAATTTATTTATTACAATTTACGTATTATTTTTATCAATTTGGCTGTCTTTTTTTTCTGGGTGGGAAAAAATTTACGGTATTTGCATTATTTAGATAAAATCTTAATAAAATTTATTAGCTTCAACTTTAATCTATTAACTTCAATTATATTTAATAAATTGTTTTCAAAACATTCATTTATTATTTTATCTATTTTGCGTTTCGTTTTAGGTAAGAAAATTAATCGCTCAAAAGCGCTTATGGGAAATAAAAAGGTTTGATTAATTTTATTTTAAATAATCTCGTAATAAAATAAGAAAAAACAAACTGTGAAGATCAGGAAGGTTCTAAAAATCACAAGATTACAAATTACGATGATCAATATTTCGTTGGGACAACTTGCAGTCTGATTTTCAAGAAAATTATATGGAAACAATCCGCAAGAAAAAAAAATTAAAAAAGTCTATAAATGGTGTAGCTGTGCGGTAATTAATATTAGGGTGGAGATGGTGTTACGATTTCCTTCCGACTTTCGAAAAAATTTTATGGTAACTGTAAGCAAAGTCGTTTAAACAAACAAAAGTTTTTCAAATCGGTTCACAAATGATTGAGTTTAGGTCTGGTTCTATAATTTTGAGCGCACAATTTGGCACACGAAGTCGTCTAAAAATGGGACCAATCTGGGCGTATATCATTCATCTGCATTACAAATATTTCAAATTAGTTCATACATAATCCAGTTATGAGTGAGTAACCTTAAAAAACTTTATAAACGATTTGATAACGCCACTTTCACTGAAGTCGGCATGATGCAGACTACAAAAAAAAGCTTATTAAAGCTTCCAAAGATGAAAGTATCCCAATTTCCCTTTAAACATATTCAGTGATTTAATTAAATTGTTTCTTCCATCTAATTTCTGTAATTGCTTTCATTTTGCCTTCCCTTTTGCTGTTTAAATATCCTGGTGTTTATATATTTTTTATTTATTTCATTGCGGGTGATTAAACTAAAACCAAAACCAGTCGGCTTTAATTGGGTCTCATGTACCAGCACATGGTGTCAATAACTAAACCACGAAATTGCAATTAAGGGTGTTCGTAGTAATCCAGAATAAACTAAACATTAATGCACTGGCTACGAGGGTGGAAAAATGTTTGATTTAGAAAAAAGCAGCAGCACAATGGGCTCAACTATTAATAAATGGTGATAAAAAGATATGGCATAAAAAATAAATTTTAATTTCAATTACAATAAGTGCAGATATTCAATTCTACAACGAATATTGTATATTCAATTACTAAAGTCAAAATTTTCAATTACTTGATTTTTCTAAAAAACATAAATTCTTGAGCATTTGCTCGAATAAAATGTTATATTTTTAAAATTTTAGAAAAATTACGGAATAAATTGCGAGTAAATTAAAATTTTTATTGATTTCGATAAATTTATTGATGACAAAAGTTACAAAATATGAAAGTGAAACGATCTGTTTGCTACAATAACGAAAACTTTGAAGGTGAATTTTTTTCTGTACTAGTGTTTGCTTATAAAATCAATTTTTTTTTGTTAGGGAAAAAAACCAGGCTTTTTTTAATCCGGGTAAATATAAAATGAGACTTTCATTTTATTTTACGGTTAAGGTTCATAAAAGCTATTGAGCACTTACAGTTGAAAGTGCTAAAACTTACAACTGAATGTGACCGAGATCAAGATCCAGTTGACAACCAACCATACGTTATGATCTCAAAGTCGAATTATGTGAAAAAAAAAATTTCATAAGTGGTAAAAACGATCAAACGAACCCTGATGATTGGTTCCATGAAATCGGTGCACTGATATGTTTTGCTTATCTGATTGAATATTCTAATATTCCTAAAAGTCGTATATATTTTATAACAAACTTAAGCCTATATAATATTAATTTTCAAAAAAACACGTCTCATTTTTGGATAAAAAGAAATCATAAGTTTGAAATGAAACTTTTGCAGAATGTATTAAATTTAACATTGGTTGCATTGTTCTTTTTTTTTTTGTTAAATTTTTTTACTGCTACCTGCAGGTTATAACATCAAAATCACTTTGATAAACCAAATAAATAAATTTGTTTAGCTTTATCGCAAAAGATATCGATGGCAGGAGAATGAATATTGGGGGGTTAATTTTGACAGGGGGGTTAATTTTTTTTTTGGTTTTATTCTGATCATTAAGAACGTACCTTGATTGCAACAACTAAATAGACTAAAAAAAATATGTATAAAGTGCTCACAAATTTTGCTAACCCTTTTAGAGGTTTTTGTAAACAATTTTTGTTAAGTATTTTTTTTTGAATAAAATTCTCCATTTATTCGTACATGTTTTTTTTTTAGAATTTTATTCTCTAAAAATGTTTGCTTAATTTACCATGTGCGTGTTGTTTGGTCATTTAAATCTTTAGTTGGAGTTCAATACTGAAAACCTTTGTTTTTAATCAAGTATAAAAAATCAATTGAATATTGGCAGCCATGGGAAGTATAAAAGTGTATATGCACAACTTAAAAGCAGCTGTGCGGGAAAAAGTTAAAAAAAATGGATTAAAAACATTTCTAATATATTTACGAAAGAGTAGAGATGAAAAGACACAAACTCTAATTCTCGTATTTATCAGAAGAAAACACGTAGGGCATTTACACAAAATTTTAAGAGGCCAAGCAAAATGGTTTGTGATAGTGATTAGTTACAGTGTTTTATGTTTTTGTATTTTAAAAATTTCATATGAAACCCGATTATTTTGAAAGTGTCCACTCGAACAATATCAAAATAATAAAATTACTTCTCAGACGGCTTAAGAAATTCGCTTTTCCAGCCAAAAAAAAATTGTGAAATTAATAATTAAAATTAATAAACCAGAATCACAAGAAAGCTTTAAATTTAATTCAGTAATTCTAAATATGATATGTGATAAAATTGCGGCAATTAGCAAATGCCAGCGTTTTTGTTTTTTTTTTTTTTTTTTTTTATTTGTATTTGTATTTTTAGACATTTTAATAGTAAACAAAAGTTTATTTTCTTTTCCGCCAATTTTACCGATTTTCAGCATCCCTTAAAAGTTTAGGAGATTTTAAGCTATTGCATAACTTCTATCGCGGGCTTTGAGGCGACCGAATCAAGAAATTTTGAAACGTTTGTTTCTTAAGTCTTTTGTTTTTGAAACGAAAATCCCTGACACCAAGTTTGTTTCTTAAGTCTTTTATTTTTTTTAAAGTATTTAAATCGCCCAATGTATGTTAGCCCCTAAAGTATGCTATTGATTTTGATTTCATTGTTATTCATCATTGCCAGGATAACAACGGAGTTATTAAACAAAACGTAATTATTAATTGCATAAGTTGATAAAAAAATGCTGTGCAATAGCTTTATCGCGACAGTCCCCGAGTGTCACATGCCTTTTTTAATTTAAATTATGGTCTGTTTAAAATTTAGCATTTTTTGTTTTCTTGAATTTTTGAGTTAGGGGCAAATTACAAATTTCAATATTCTATTTTATTGCAAATTTTCTGATCTTCCTAACTGCGAATTTTCATAATATTCGCAATTTTTTCCAAATTTTCTTACAATTTTAACGAGGTTCAAGCAGTTTTAGGGGGTTTTTCCAATATTATTCGTGATTAAAAACCATGACTAAACAGCATAATGATTTCTTTTGGTGACAGAAAAAACTTTATGATATTTTCATGCTCTTTGTTATGCAACAACTGCAGAATATTAAAAAAAAATTTTATCGCCCTGTGAATTGGGTGTTATATTCCAGTGTTTTGGCTTTTTAGAGTTTGTACGACTATTAATCAATTGCAAGACCAATTCAAACTGGGAAATTCACGTGGATATAAGAAACATTTTCAATATATTGGAAAAATGCTAAACAGACTTAAATCAAAAAATCAAACTTATTGCGAACAAGACAAAAATTTTCGAAAATATAAAACTTTTAAAATTGACTCAGAAAAAAACTTGGGTCAATTCGACTACCAAATATCTTGTATGGATTTAATTATTTCGAACTGATTATACATCAGCGTTGTTTTTTAGGGTTATAGTGGAACAAATATCCAAACTTTTTTTTCAGGAATAAAAATTTAAGAACGAAACGACAAACACACAAGAACGACGATTAAAACGACAACGCCAACGGGAATATGAACGATTAAATGTTATAAATTTAATGTTATTTTTTAAAAACAAAGCATGTGACTATTATTATCGGCCATTAAGTCTCCCTGCTTTTGTTTTCATGAAATAAGAACTACTATTAAATAGCAAACAAAAAACTATATAAAACTGTAAATTAAAAAAAAATTTACGTATGTATATATTGTTAATTTTTCTTTCTTTCTATCTCTTACAATATGATTATCAATGTGAAACAGTCACCAACCACAATGATGAAGTTAACAAACGCAACAAGTATAGTATAATTATTTAAGGGCAACTTCCGATGCAACAACCTAAACAAAAACAACGCTATACCGGTAAAAGTATTTCCCCCTTAAGCCTTCTCTGTTAACCTTCCTTTTGTTGGCCGAACTTACAGCGAATTGAGAAAAAAAATTCAACGTTATGTAGAGGCGTATGCAAATTTGAAACAACAATACATGTTTTTATGTACGAGTACATCTAGAAAAAATAGAAACATTTTTATAAAAGGGGAATTATCAAAAACATGTACTCGTACACACACAGTCTGTATACGCATATTTGTTGCGTTTTAATTGCTGATGTGTACTCGTTAGTAAATATTATATTTAGTTTGAATATAAATGATTTTTATGGTATAACAACTAACAACGACTACACCAACCGTATTATATTTGTTTATATTTGTTCCATCAGACAAAGAAATAAAAACATAAAAATTCAAGGCCAATAAATGCAGTTTTAATATACATGTGTGTATTTATTTAGTTATAAATATCCCAGCAAACATTTTTGACCGACATATTGCCGAATTCGTGTCGGAAGTAGGTGGGAGAACGTTTTGCAACTTACAAGATTGGCCAAACAAGTTGATAGGACATTTCTGTCTTCCCAAATTTGAAACACTTTCCCGAAATAATTGAAAGAATTTTAAACGAATTTTCTCGTGAGGTAAAAAAGAAATTGTCACCGTATCCTAACAAAAATTGTCACACCAACCATCAGTACATCTATCCCATATAAGCATGTGTACGTATTAACAGCATCTTTAAAGGCTTACAACTTCCAAAATGCAGCCCCACTTAACTAAATTAAATATTCTTCTCACATAATCGTATAATCACGAAATATTCAAACTTCTTTCACTCCACTTGCACTATGATTTTTGTGTAGGTAATCAGAAAAAAAATTCTGATCGTTGTGTTTGTGTTTAAATAAAAAAACAAAAATAATATCGGAACAGACATTTTTAAGGGATATCCTTACACACTAGTCTAAGACCAAAGTTCTGATAACTTCGGAAAATAGATTAGCTCAATTAACTTAACTAACGTTAAGGATCCAGAATGTACATATATATGTATGAACATATTTTATGAGTCTCATACATATGAATATTTTGGAAATTACACACTGAATGACAAACCAATAATAAATACAAATACAAATTAGAGTTAAATTTTTTAATTGTAAAATATCCATTTAAGAAATTACTTGACTTGCTTGAAAAATGCACCTGAAATTAATTCTAAAATTTTGTTAGTTTAATTAAAAAATCACCACGTTGTGTTTTAAGATTTTTAATGCAATCTTTGCATCTCAAAGTCAACATATTAATGAATGCTCACGAATACTCAAGTGGTATTAACGCAAAAACATTGATGATGATATTAAACCTGGTATCACGCACTGCATTAATAACAGCATAAAATCCCCTGCTTCAATATGAAAGTAAGAGAAATTTCCCTTACTTAAGTGTACGTATGTATTGTACTTACATTTTTCACTATTACCCCCATGACAACAATTGGTATTATCTTTTGTCGCTGTTGATTTCTGACTTACCATCATTACTAATGATGTGTCAAAACTAAATGACATTTCTACAGACTCACACACGAACAAAATATGTTTTATTACCGCTTGTTATCACAAAGTCAATAACATGTCATTTACTTTTCAAGCAAATTAAAAGGAAATTATTAAAAAAGTATTTTACTTTATTCCCTTTATTGTTGTTGATATTTGCACCATAATGGGGTTATTCTTATTTAACTTTATCACGGTCTATCGCATGCAATTTTTTTTAGTTATGTCTGTGCGTGTTTAAGTGTTTATATGCAGTCGCTTTTGTCTTACTCTTGATGGTTCTTACCTTTTGTTCTTTCGCTTTAAAACAAGTCAATTATATGCCAGACAATAAAGTTAAGATACCCTGTTGTGTTATTTTGTGTGCCTTAAATTTGGCATTGCTTCATTCTTGGCAATAAAATGTTGGTATATCAAGTTTTAACCGTTAAATTATTTATAAATTTTTTTTTGCAATATTTGTTTTTTTTGGAAATTCTTTTATTGTTTGTACTTTTTTTTTTAACATAAAAATTAAGGTGCTCTGGTTTTGTTTTTTTTATTTTATTTTAATTTTCGTTATTACATTTTTCTTTGTCAAATTGTTTTGAACTTAACCGTCTTTTGCGGCTTTAGTTTTAAAGTAAATAAATTATGCAAGAATTTATTTAAAAATAAGTATGTATGTATGTATGTATGTACGAGTACGTATCTTACGAATTGCTTACTTTCACATGTAAGTCTAAGTCATTTTGAAGATTTTAATTTATGATTTAGCAGAGGTACCTTGCAGCACACTCAAACAAACAGATACTTAAATATTTTCTTCCAAGCTCCATACCTAAAGGTACGGTCACACTTGGCAAACATTTGCCTTAAAAAGCATAACCAATAAATACTAACGAAAAACCTTTTGATTCAGACACGTGTTTATTAGGTTAAACAGTTTCTTACAGTACCATATATACGAGTATTATAGTATAGCAATAATAAAGTTTGTACAATTTTAATATTTTTGGTACAATTCAAACCTAAAAAGTACGTGAGTACCCCTGTGACTGATTTGGTACCATTTGAAAAATTTTCAATATTAATTGTTATTAATTAATTTAACATGGCAACTCATTTTGCCCTATATGGATTTTGCACTTGTGTATGGCGAATAAAAACCAAAAATATTTAAAAATTGTTATACTTATCTGGAAAAACCAATAGTATCTATAGTACCTTTCTTATTAAAAATGTTCCCAAATGAAAATGCAAATGCAGATGGCGGATGCAGATGTATTAAAAATTCAAAATGAATTTGATGAGCAAATGTCACCAGATCATTCTGAGTTACTTGAAGAATATTTTCAATTCCACACTCATCAGCAAATGTAGCAACTTATTTGCAATCAAAATATCTATGATTTTGATCTCATTTATTTGTATTTACTTTATTTACACAACATTATATATATGTATGTATGAATGTATATATCTTATAAATTGTTTTTGTTTCCGATTCATATCCTTTACAAGTAAAAGATTTTGGTACAATTTTAAAAGCTCGTGGGTAGTTTTCTCATTTATCATCCCTGATTTGCAATATTTTACTCTAAATTACCATCGTCTACCCACTTATTGCAAAACCTAAAAAATATTTGCTCTATATTCGCAAACAAAACAAGAAAATTAACGCTATACCGTTATTTATACCATGAACATCACGTTGACAATTCTTATGTAATTTTTTTTTGCTGTTGTTATTTATTTTATTCCTTTCTATAAATTTGTTGGCACGTTTTACAACGAAATACACAATGGGACTACAGTACAAAAGCACAAATGCACATGTACAACATGTTTGCACACTTGTAAACATTTGCAAGCAATTGCATATGTGTGTATGCATGTGTATCTGAGCCCGCAAACTATTGGTATCAAATCTTTTTTTAGACCAGGCAAAGGGAGTGTTACCACCAACCTTAAGTCATAAATTAAACTTTACCAACAATCAACTAGTTGGCATTGGCAGGTGCGCTGCGCTGTGTAAAGTGCAACGATGTCGAAATGATTATAGATTTTTATCAATTAAACCCTTTACATGCAAAAGAACGAGTGTATGGTTAAAAGAATAATAAAAATGTTGCAAAAGTATTTGTAATAAAAATATTTTATAAAAGCTCTTTTCTTATAATACATTTGTTTTGGTTTGTTAAAGAAATAGAATGCAAACTGGGAACATGTTTGCTATTTATTGGCATAAACACAAGAAAGATAAATGGGAAATTTATGTAAAAATTTAAAAGCTTATATAACAAATGCATACATATGCAATAGGCATAACAAATTAATAGTATGTATAGTCTTTTTTAGCAATACAATTAAAATCAGAATTTTAAAATATGTAGTAGAAAAGTTATGAAAGTATATTTTAATGAATGCTCTTAAAATTTTATCAAACAAATTTGCCTCAAAAAAAAAAAGGCTAGTTAGAATGTACATATTTATTTCTTTTAGTATCCTATTCATGGCAACTGAAAAATTCGGCAACGTTCTCTCAGACATCATGAATGATGCATTGAGCACTATTATGACATGGTGTGGGAGACACGGCTTTACTATCAACTCTGACAAGACTATTCTGGTACCTTTCTTTCTTAAGAGAAAACTTGGTCTAGGGACAATACTGCTGAATGGGCGCATTATCCCTTTTTCGACCGAAGTCAAATACCTCGGGGCTATGTTTGATAGCAAGTTGACTTGGAACCGTCATGTTGAATGTGTTACACAGAAAGCCACTAGGACGATCTGGGCGGTGAAGAGTTGTGCTGGGTGCACCTGGGGCTTGAGCCCAAAAATGATCATGTGGATTGTCAGACCAATCATTACGTACGGCGCAATTGTTTGGTGGCAGAAGACTCTCCATACTACGGCGAAGAACAAACTCTGCAAGGCTCAGAGAATGGCGTGTCTTCTTGCTACAGGAGCATGTTCAACTTTGGCCATTGAGGCCTTGATTGGGTTACTATACAAATCTTTATGAGATCCTCTGCGACAATGGCCGCTTATCGGATGGGTATCGGTAACTCTGCTCGCTGTGTTGGCAACCGGCATTCATCGATCCTAAATACACTGTCCTGCAGAAAGCTGTTAGGGATGCCTAGTGACAGAATAATCTGTGAACTAAGGTTCAACAGGAGATTCAATGTCAATTCCGCTTAGGGCCACGTAGTAGAGTAATGGTCCCTCCATGGATTCCAAAAGTTTATGTTGGTATACGGATGGATCCAAAACTTTAGATGGAGTAGGCGCTGTTTGTATAATCTTTCTCAAATGTTCATTTCTTTCAAGTTTTGTTCAGTGAACTTTTAAAATTCTTTTGATGATTTTCTGTTTGTACAAAAAAAAAAAAACGAAAAAAATCCAATGAAACCAATAAAAAAAATCGCAATGGCGTGTCATAAGTTTCAGTAAGCTTTTCACCTAAATTCACACAAATAATTCTTTGTATGACTTGCAAATATGTTTTTCCGTTTATATTTGCTATTAATTTATTACAAAATTTATTATATCCAAGATCAAAATTTCAATGACCGTTTAATAAATTTATAGCACATGTGATACGAAAAATTCAAATGCATCTCTAATAGCAATGCGCAAAAAAAGCAGCTGTTTGCAAAAAAAAAAAAAATATTGCAAAGAATTTTAATTGAACATTGCAATGACAGCTGAAATAAAATTTTAAATAGGCTTATTTATGAACTAACAATAAATAACATTTTTATTAATTACGTTTTATTCAGCAAATACTTTTATTATTGGAGAAAGATATTTTTGCCTTCTTTGATCTTGACTAAAGAAATTTTACTGTGTTAATTTTTAAAGTTTGTGAAATATCCCGACAAAAATTAGAGAATTTATTAAAAAAAAAAAAACAAAAACAAACGACTCTGTCTACACATGCTATTGTAGAAATATTATTTTAATAACTAAATTCTTTATCTGCCTGTTCCACGATGTCGACAGACTGTTTTTCTTTACTACATTTAAAACAGTATTTAAAAATGCATTTTGTTTTAAACTTTATTGACGACATCGTGGCACAACAGGCAGTAAGAATTATCTTTTAACTTTTATTTTATTTTATTTTTTTTGCTTGCTTGCTTTCCTGATAAACCTGACATAATTTGTTTCCCATACAACTTTTTTTATAGTTGATGTATTTTTCTATGACTCATTATATATATATGTTATTTTTACACTTAATTATCTTAAATAAGACTTTAAAATACTATAATATGACCAACTCTATTATTATGACATCGAAGTCCATACGAAATGACGTTGCCAATCATTATTTACATGTGTTAACGATAAATTTAGAATAGTGCGTAGAAACATACAGAAAATGCACACCCACCAATGACTAAAATGCCTTCTTCTTTGATGTTCTTTTTTTTTTTTTTTTTGTATTGAATAAGACAGCGAAGAAATCAAAAGAATAGGAAATGTGTTAAACGTGTTGGGAATTTATAACGGTTTGATACAAATTGATTAAAATGATCATAAATTGAATCAAATGTGTATGCATGGATGTGTATAAAAAACCATTAGTCATTAGAGGTGTTCACACTTTTAGTAAAGAAATAAATAATATTTTATGACCCCACAACCAGTTCATGACGTCTGAACTCGCGTCTGTAATGAGGTTTGGGAATGCGAACGTTAAAAAATTCCTTAATTTATTTACATTGACAGTTATTATTTCGGCTAAAGTTCATATCTAAATTAAGGTAAAATCAAATTATTAATAAGAGCGGATATACTCGTACATACTCAAGTCAACTCAGCATAGCCAGGTAAATATTGTCTTATGACCCAAATTTAAAAATCCCCATTGAAAAACTGAAAATCTCCGATTTTGCTCCCAAAAAATATATTTATGTATTAAGCAACATATAATAAGCCGTTAATTTTCTTATTAAGCTAAGCCGTACGAAAATAATATGTTATTTTTGGGATTGGAGAGAACTGTTAAAAAATGAAAATGAAAAAAAAAATTGTTATTGTGTACAGAAAATGAAAAATCCCCAAAATCCCTCTACACGACAATTTGCCCCCAGCAGTAGCTGAAACTCCTAGTCCGATGTTAGTTTTTTTTACCAACTTATCAAGGTGGATACTAATTAATAAAAATATCAACTATTTTCCCAAATATACATATTTAACAATATAGAATACGAGAATTAATTTTTTATTATCTTCTCATATTCAATTTACTTGATAAAAACAATTTTTGGTTAATACGAAATTTCCGCTTTCTGATTGTTTGTTCAAACATTCCGAAATATTTTATTTGGCCACAATAATGAGATTCTAATTAACGGCTACAGCTGAAATATTAATTATTAAATATTGTTCTTTTGTATATAATTTAACTAAAATTATTTCAGTTATCTTAATTACATCCATATTTACTTGGGTTCCTGCAGTTTATCGTAGCATGAGTCATAAGGAAACATTTTTGCTTTTGATGTGTGCAGTCAAAGCTTTACTCACTGAAAACTTACAATCCAAGAGCGGACAACTACGATCGAAATCTCTATCGTTGCGACTAAAATAATTTGATCAGCAAACAAAATCAACAAATTTTTATGACAAAGGTCTGGTTGGCCAAGCGTTAGTCATCGTTATAAGTATGTCATACTAATCGGAGCTCATCTTCATGTCATGAACTGCAATGGAAAATTGATTCAAAAATTGTAGCCTCCGCAGCAACCTATGAACTGGTTCTAAGACCTGTTGCAACATTAGTCTAAAGTCAATACCACAAATTGTTGTTCTTAAATATGTATTATGTTTTTGAAAATTTTTTTTTTTACTTTGACTTTCAAACAACCTCTTAATGGGTTAACACAAAAGTTTTATTTTCTCATTTTTCATTCTTTACTTTGTAGTTGCTGCTGTTGTTGACTGTAGTGACTAATCGAAAGAACATGTAAAAAGCTTAATGATAAATTTTCAAACCAAGTAAAAACATTTTTACATTTTTGTTATATTGTTGAAAATGCCAGCATTTAACGCAGCAGTTGTCAAATGCAATAGAATGAAATGCAGCAAGAGAGAGAGAGAGTGAGAGTGAGAAGAAGATAAAACCTTTTTTAATTTTAACTCTGTGGGAAATAAGTAAAATTAACACATCATTGTGAACAAAAAGACCCTACAAAGTAGTACTTTTAGGAAGACTAAAAGAATGTTGGAAGAATAACATCATAAACCCTTTTCCTTTTTCTTAGTGTTTGTTTTCTCTTTCTCCTTTTTTTCCTTTCAAAATATGTACTCTGTATTGTGGCAAATTGCAGCAGGAACTTTGTTACATTTGTGTTTTTATTTCGCTTTATTTTTTGTACAGAAAGCGGAAATATAAAAAATTCCTATTAAAAACCGGGCATAAGCTGACAGGCACATTTACAACTGCATACAAATGTTTTAAGGTAACCCAACAAACCATAACGATTTAGAAATCACTTGACACAAGCTTATCAACAAGATAAGCCTCAAGCTTAGAAAACTGTTGTGAATACTATTGTAAAAAGTTCATAAACAATTCTTTAATGATGAAAACTGAACACTTTTGATAATATCGCTTGTCTAATTATAGAATAAGCTTAGGGCAAAATAGAATTGTAATGTTTTCTCTTTAAAATACCCTCGAAGCTTCAGTCTTCGAAAAAAAAAACTACTGAAAATTTATCCAAATAATACAAAATTCTATCATGCGTCAAAAAACACTTCCAAAAACAACAGCGAGCATTAGACATTTGCAATCAAAAAACTTTATATAACAATTATTATTTAAAAACTGTTAGCATTAAGTTTTCAATTTAGTTAGATTTTGTTTATGGAATGGTTTATTGGGAATAAAAGAAAAATATGACAATCATTGTTTTCACAATGGGTATGTATGTTAGGGCTTTTCTCCATCTTAAACAACTAATAATAATATGTTTTTAAGAATCTAAAGCGAGAGACAAACAAAAACTGAACAGCATTTTAAAATGTATGAATTTACAAACTTTAATGGTTGAGTGCTTTAATTTATGTGTATTTCAGAGAAAAGGGGATCTAGTTTTATACAAAACGACTAACAACAAACCATAATGAACTTATAATGGATCATTACATTAAAAGAATTTATAATTTCCTTCTAAAAGCGCTTTATGCATTAAAAACAAAACAAAAGTTCTTTTTACAATTTTATTATCATCGTTTTTAATTCTTTTAATATGCTTGATATGCGAGAGTGATTTGGGAATTAAATAATTTAGCAAGAATAACGACAAGATTGCTCGCTCACTGATATGCTCATTTTTACAACACAATTCTATAAACTCCTTCACCTAATATATTATTGCGGTATAAAACAGACTAGACAGTCATCTTTAGTAGATCTGTCTATTGTCATATTGATCTGTCGGAGATCTTTCAAATTAAGTAGCTACCGGTAGTCATAAATGTTTGTTAAAAACGAACCCTTTATTTGCTGCGATTTTTGAAAACTTTAGTTCTGCCAAACTCCTTCAATATGAATTAAAAAATCAAAATGTATATCGATCATTTATTGCAACGTAGTCATATCTCAAAAAACTAAATTGTTCAGTTACTGACGAAAAAAGAGTTTCTCAATACCTTTTTTATTTGTAAAAAAAGTTTTCATAAACATGTCTCTATCTAAACCCAAGTTATAACTACTTACATGCTCAATCCGTCCATATAAATGCTTACGTTTTGAAAATTTCAAATGCATTTTGCCACGTTTAAGTTTTTTTTGAGATATGACTACGTTGCAATAAAGGAACGATATGTATCTTAATTAGGTATAAAGTCTGTAAAATTCATATACGATATAACGAAGCGAATCGCAAAATACTTCGTTAAATATATTGTTTCGTTGTACATTTTTAACAGTCAAACATCGGTATGACGAAAAATTACAAAAAATTCGTTAAAACATATTTTTTTTTTTATCATAATTCTGTTTTACTGAAAAATACCAATAAAATTCAGTATTCACAAGTATTTGTTGTATAGAAGACTTTGAATAAATACTTCGCTATAAGGATGAACACATGCACTTGTAAAGCTAAGAAAAAACTTTATAATAACAAATAAGAAAAACAACGTTATATTAAGGGCTTTCGTTTTACCGAAACTCATTATAGCCAAGTTAGACTGTATAAAAAAGTCACGTTGTTATTTAAGAAACACAAAAAGAAAAAGAATTAACACTTAAAAAATAAACTTAAACTAAAAAAAGTTTATTTACCTTTTGAATTATTTTTTCTTTACCTGTTCAAAACACAATAGTTTCATTTTGTTATTTTTTTTTTTATTTTCATTTTTGTCTGAATTCAACCATGTCTTTGGTTGTATTTGTTTTTTTTTTTTTGGTCTAATGTTAATTAAATTTTTTATAATACCTATTCAAAGATACAGACATACACTAATATTTCGTTAATAATGTCACATTAAATATTTAAAAAAAAAATAAAAGTCAATACATCACGTTAACCAAAAACTAGACTTTTGCAAGGAAATTTTTGTACTTGTAAAGTTTGATTTATTTCTATGAATGGGGAAAATCACTGGCTAAAAATTACATAAAATTTTGTTCGTTCAGATTAAATGTTATATTTTCTAAACGACCAGCACCCTCAAGCAAAGCACGAAAACTTCTCGTGTGTAATAAATTCTTGATTTTAATCAAAGAACATGAAGTTATTGCGTATATATTCGCTATAATCCAGCAGATCGTCCACATTTTCTTTTGACACCACCTTCCTTAATCATTTAATAAAATTAAATATACTCAATCAGGTATGTGATAGAAATCGATACGATTTGAAATGAAATCGAAAACTTAAATCGAATCAAATACTTTTAGGTGAGATGGAAATTGGATCGATTTCATTATTCATTTTTGTTTCAAAACTTACTTTTTTCTTTTGTTTACAAAATAAATATATATTTGACGCTAAATTATTAATTTTTAACAGTTTTCAAATTTTATATAACGCTGTTGCATTTGCTCTCAAATCTTTTAAATTTAAGCAAATTTTTGCAAAATTGTGGCCATTTTTAATGGTTTTTTGCATTTCTCAAAATTTTAGCGATAATTTTGCACTTTTTCGCAATGTGCGTAATTTTTGCAAAGTTTTTGACATTCTTACATCTTTAGGGACTTTTAATCAACCATAAATTAAAATTAGCATAAATTAGCAAATTAAATTTTCGCGATAGGATTAATTTTGTCCAATGCAAAAAAATTCTAGGCAAGGTTGCTGAATTTTTTTTTTTTGTTGCAAATCATAAAGAATATAAATAGCTATTGGGCTATATCATTACCATTCATAACATTTTAACACAATTTATTGCAGACAAAAAACAAATACTTAAAAAGTTTTTAAATCGGCAGCCATACTACTCTCGATTTGAAATAGGAAAAAAATTAAAATTTCGTTTTCCATCACACCCTTTTCTGTTGAAGTTTTCATAGAACCAAATGAAAAATGGAATCGAACACGATTTGAAGTAAAATCGATATGGAAACGATATTGAAGTGAGCATCACAACTTTATACGTTTTTGTATCGATTAAAATTCGAAAACGATTTTCATCACATACCTGATTATATCTAAGCCAAACGCTTCTAAAGTGTTGTATGCTAATATTAAAAAACTCCGAACAATAAGTAGCATTATTGCACCCTCCAAAAACCCCATAATATAGCACGGCTACGGCTTTTCAATTGATAGTTACCCAGAACGCTGCAATCATTCTGCACCATGGTAAAATGCCATGATTGGTTTACTTTCTTTTATTTTTTTTTTTGGCTTTAAAACCAAAATATTATATATACGTTTCTAATTGTTCTGAATATATTTTAAATTCATCTTTTAAACTATTTAATTCTTCATCTTAAATAATGAAATAGAAAAATCTACTTTTATTTATTTTCTAAAAAATCCTGAAGATTGAATGTGCTGCAAAATATGAGATTGTAAATAGCACAAACATTTAGTATAAAAAAAAAAAAAAACAAAAAAAAATAAGAAAAGATTAATTGAAATCGTTCTATTATCTTGATAAGATTGTCTGACAGACGGACACATACATACGTACATAAATAAATATACATACATACATACATACCATAGGGAAAATATTAAAGAATGCAACTTAAACGAAAAGTATGTATGTTATTTGAATAAAATATTGGGTGTACAAATTGGCTAAGCTGCTGATGTTCCATCTGTAGATCTATTTTGGTATGCAGAAATTCGGTATTAAAAGATTTGATGTAATAAAAATATTTTTGATATAATAATGACAATAATTCCATACATGGACAAATTATGACATGCCACTTTACATACACGACAAATCTTTACACACTTTTGGTAGACCCAGATGACCCATAATCAATTATCTATTAAATCTCATCACTACTAGACGTTCAAATCATCCGAGAGCAAAGGCCGAAATATAAATTTTTCACCTAATAAATATTAAATTTTGTTTTTTTTTAGAACGATAAACAACAACTTATTTAAAATGCATTCTTATGTTTAAATAAGCTTAATGTCTGTATCTGTCTTTTTATTTCTTTAATAATGTCCGTTCTTTTGGTCCATGCCGTAGACAATGCTGTCTTGCTTGCCAGTAGTTGGTTGGTGGTAGTGGGGTTTATATTTCACATGTAACTTTTTATATAGTGTGTGCTGACTGTGGCCGCTTACTGGCTTACCAGGACTTTTGCCAGCCTATCAGAAATATAAAGAAAGAAAAAAGAATAATGCTAAACCGACTGACTGACTGACTGACTGACTGACTTGTCAGTTTATAAAATTTGAATGCTCTTAACTAATTTAACTTACACCTTTGGCAAAAACATTTATTTCTTTAGATATACGTTAAGGTTTGCCATCTTTGTGGTGGACAATTCCGCTCTACTCTGCTTAGTTTTTTATACATAATTTTCATGTCTTTTTTTTCCAACCAAAGATGATCTGTTAAGATAAAATTGCTCACAAGTTTCAAGACAAAGATGTTTTAAACTTGGCACAAAACGACCTTGAATTGTTGGTCTACAAACGTATGCATGTAGCATTTTTTTGTTGCTGTTTAATTTTTTAAAGAATCAAGATTAATGCAAATGAAAGAAAATAAATACAAATCACTGAAAGCTTAACATATAGTATAGTATCCGTGCAACATTTAAATGGCCTCCTCAAAGATCTTTTTTGTTGCATATGTTTTGTGCTTCGTTGGTTTAGGTTTTTCGTTTTGTTTTGTTTGACAGTATAAAGAATTTTATATAAATATTTTTTTTTTGCTTTAATATTCTTAAGTATACATTAGTTTTATTTGGCCTAGAGCGATTTGTTTTCTTTATTAATAGAATACCCATACCATGACTAACATGCAGCGTATGAAAGCAAAAAAATAAAACACTTCAACGCGCTTTGTTGCGTAGTATAATTTGCAAAAAAATAATAATAATAATAATTAAGAAAATTTAATTTGCTACTCTGAATTATAAAATATGAAATATTAGATCCGGATGACCTTTTAATTTTTTTTCTTCTTTTTGCTCTTGCTGTAAACAGTTAGGTGGCAACCTTGAACTGACTCACATATTTAAGTTACAGTCACATCTATCAAATATTTGTCGGAAATAACCGAAATTGTATATCCTTTAATTCCAATATTTTTTAAATAAAGGCTAGGTTTTATTGGAAAGTATATATAAATTGGTTGTTGTAGCATAATTACAGAATTAATAATATGTATTTATTTTGTTATATAAAATAAAACATAAGAAAATGTAGTGGTTACGTCTTTTTGATAAGTGTGATCGTAATGATTTATAAAAAACTATATTTAACATTTTTAGATTTAAGATTTAAATACTAATTACTGACTTGAAAGACATTTTTTCATACGAATGGAATATGACTTTATTTTAGATAAAAAAAAAATGATTTAGGATATCATTTACTCCTGAATGGATCATAAAATTTTGCAAACTTAAAAACCGGAAACTGCTGTCAATTGCTCAATTGAGTTCCTGATTTTTTTTTTAATGAGAAGTGTTTAGAAAGATCAAAAACCACATAGCAGTGAAATGAACCACACTAATGAAATTACATATATGAAAACATTGCTTCTAGGCATGACAGACGGCTCTCATAACGAAATTTTTATTAAGCTTTGGATAAACACTGAATTAGTTGTTAGTAAATTTTTTTTATTATTATGAAAAATTTCCTTTAAAATATTAAATTCGCGCCATCCGACAACCATTTTTAACACAAATTGGTAGATCGGATAAGGATGCCATACGAACTTCAGTTGGGTTGCAAGTTGCTGCAAATTCTATTGCGGATTCCAATAAGCTTTCAGTTTCTTTTGCTACATAGTGCTTTTCTGGTGTCCACAAACTTTCAGTTGCCGTAAGTAAAATTTCCACAAATTTTAGTTTTTTTTTTCTTTGTGAACGTTCTACTCTTCTGATTTAATATATAATATTCATTCCTCCTCTCTTAATAATAATTCGAATTTAGAAGTCGAAATAATAACTTTTTACATATTTATTAAAAAAATAAAATATGTTGGGCCATAACAACTCCAAAGCCTAATCCAAAACAAGTTTATTTTAATTTTTACAACGACTTTTAAGTGTTTAACAGTCAGTTTAATGCAACCTATGACTGCAAAATTGTGTAGACTAAACTTTTTGGGTTGTATCTTATCGTTTCTAGTTAAATATAAATATTTACTGAAAAAATCTCTCAAAACAGCGTTACGTAATATGTGCACAGCCTCTTAGTGAAATCAAAACAATCCAGATAATTTTTACACTCTTTATTTTTTTTTGTTGTCTATACAAACTCTACACTTTTAATGATGCATCTTTTTAATGCATTTTTATTTTACTTTTAGCTAAAAATATTTGTTTTCAGAGAAACAAAAAAAAAAAACAATCGTGAAATAAAAAAATCCGAAATAAAATTGTCAAGTTCAATGTCTTTACAGTTTTTCAACTTAAAATTATTTACTTAAAAATGTGTAGTTTTTGTTTGTGTGTTGATTATTACGTTTTGTCAATGGTGACACCAACATTAATCTTATTTTAAATTAAGACCTGCGAAAAAAGCGTTTAGTATATAAATTATTTTAAGGAAATAATATAATTATATCATGGAGAAGACGACTCCAGTCCAAGTTTCACATGGAAATATTTTATATCTTTTATAGAGATGCAGATAAAATGATGAATGAGATGACTTTAATTAAGTGTCTAGAATGGCAATAAATTATTTAGCAAATAAGTTTTACATATAAATTTAAAGTTGTTTCTTTTTGTCATAATAGTTATTCACGTACATGGTTTTTTGCATCAGGAAACATGAATTGAATTGGATTGAAATTGAAATTTTACTTAACCCACCAAAACCAGCAAAATAAAAATTATTAATCGATTAATCGAATATACAAAATAATAATCTCCATAACAAGTACATTTAAATTTAACTTTACAAGCACGTTATTATAAATTATGGATACTATATTCGCAATTATCGGAAATAAAAGTTCACGTGAAATATGTTCCCTTACCCTAAAATTGTAATGTCAAATTTTTGCGTTGTTGTTGTTGTGTCCGTATACTATTATCAAATTTTTTTCGCCACTTTTTTGTTTATGGCAAATATTTTACGGGTAATTTTTACTGCAAATATTAGGATTTATCGTTTATGGATTTCTTTAAATTGTTTAAAAAATAATCGATTAAAAAAAGATTAACAATCGTTTATTTTAACAAACTGTAATTGATTACAATTAACCTCGAGATTAATCTTGCCATCTTTAATTTTGCCACCAGTAAGTAGTTCAACAAAAAAAAAAAAAAAATGACGATTCAAAACGCAGCTTCAACATTGAAAGTTCAGTATTATTTTCTTTTATTCAACATATTTATCTTTTAATAAATAAACTTTAACAAAGTTCAATAGCTTTTCTAAATATGTAATTGTTTAAAAATTACTGAGTATTTGTAAAACGTAATAAAATATTTTGGCGCCTTTAAATGTGAAATTGCGTTTTAATACGATCCTATTTAATGTAAATAATTTAAGAAAAATATAACTTAATTAAAACAACACAAAAACACGGAAAATTAATAAAAAAAAAAAATAAAACAAACAAACATATAAAATACTCTTAATTGTTTTGCATTTTAATTGAAAACAATACAATAAATCATTAAATTAACTACGAATGTTGTGGATAATATTGAAGATGGCAAAGCCAACATAAATTAAGTATTTAAAAGTCTGTGTAGAACATGAAATAAATAAATAAAAAAAAAACAGTCAATGAAAATTAAGTGGAAGTCGGCACCGCTCCCAAAATCGTGGTCTACGGCAATCTGAAATTATTTTTTGGATATTCTTAGACTTTTGACGACAATATGAGCAATACCGTTTTGTATTTTCTAGCATTGTGGACAACAAGAAGAGCGACACTGTCTTACATTTTGTCCTTAATCCGACTTTGTGGCGGACAATATTAGTGAGAGACAATTTGAGCCACAGTGTCTTTGTTGAGAAAGATATGGGTGACTATGGGTTTGGTTTTCGTTTTGCAATTAAGCCTTTGCAAACATATATCTTCTCTACCCTATCCCTTTCCTTAAAGTCTGCTATAATGCACTACATAAGCAGTGGTCATCCCCTAAGTGCTGGTCCACATCAAAATTTCTTAAGATCGAGATGAGCGACAACGTTTTAGGTTTAGTTTTAAATGATCACGATTTTTCCAAAATATGCACTAATCTTTTTTTTTTGGCCTTGATATGGACGAATTGTAGAAATTTTTATGTGTGTGATGATAAATATGCCGAGTTAAAAATGTTTTACGTAAGAGCTTACGTCATAACATATTTAACTCAAAAATGTCTCGACGAAACTATTTGGATTACACTTTGCTAGTTGATTTAAATATAAATTAATTCAGATAACTTTGAATGATCTCTGAGAGAATTTGGGCATTTGTGGGCACAGTTTTGTTTGTCACTCAGATGGACCAACTGCCGATTAAAGCCAAGAATCAATACCTATTGAACATATATGTCCCATTTCCTAATTGTATTTGAGAATTAGCTTACGTTTATTATGCTAATTATTGTTTGTATTTCTATTGCCTTTAATGCATACATTGACTAATATTGTTTTTTTATGTTTTTTCTTTGCAGGTAAATAATTTATTCATTGTTTGTGGTAAGACAACTAGGAAAATTTCATTGCAGAAGATATCTTCTGACTGCTATGAAGAAAAATAAATATATATTTTCTAAATATATTCATTAATTCTCTTAACATAATAAGATTGTGATTAGAGAAAAACGAAAAATTAGTTGTAGTCAACCGATTTTTAAGAAATATTTTCGCACAAATTTATATAAACAATATACGAGTACATATATGTATTATGTTCTGAAAAGTGGACAGACAGTGCCATGAACGAAGGTAGCAAGCAAGCAAACCAGTCTAATTACACCGGTCTGCAAAAAATCACTTTTTGGATCTCCTTTAAATAACACTATATGGACTATATGGATTTTGATGTGCTAAAATCAAATTCGTTTTCGGTTTTTCTCCATCACGTAGAGTTTTTTTACGGGCGTGGCAATTTTTTTCCCCTAAATTTGTCAGATACGAAGACATATTTCAGTCTAACTCGAGAACGACTCATCCGATTTTCATTAACAAAACACCAAAAGTTGTGTAACAAAATTATATTTAATTTAGTTCAATATAGTTTTTTTTTCTATATTTTATTGGTTTGGAATTATTAAAAAATTTAAGAGGGGAACAATGTTTTTTTTTTTTTTTGCAAAATTCGGTTTTTTTTTCAGTTTAAAAAAGTGCAATAAAAAAATAAGAAACGCAAATATTTTATATTTTACACAGCTAAATACCTCAATAACAAAATAAGGTATAAATCATGAAAATCGATTAACAAATGCCGATTTTATTCCCAATTTACCGCAGGTACCCAATATTAAACGAATATGTGTGCAGTCAACCTTACATATGGCGATGAATGGGATAGCCGGGCGAAAGAAAAACACTAGATCGTTATAATTTGGCCGGCAAGAGTAAATTATATTCCAGGAGATAAAAATGTATCAGAAGAACCTTTAATTCCAAAAGAAAACCCGAAAATGGATTTGAGTTTAGCACATCAAAATCCATATAGTCCACATTGTTTTTAAAGTAGGATTTGCTGCTCAGCAGTGTTACAGAGGAACTTTCACCTCTTAAGCAAGACAGTACAGCCAACTCAATTATGACGATGATTGTCTAAAAATAAAACGAGTTTTCCAATGTAAATCAAACGTGTTTATAAAATTTCTCCTCTTAACTTAGATTCCGAGTTTTAGGATTGTTTTCGTGTTTCTTACTTTTTCCCTATTGCGAAATGGTCCGATTGTTGTTCGACAAGTCCCTAATTCAGGGTTTTTAAACCGAATTAAAAAACAAGGAGCTAATCAGTTCGAAAGCAATTTTCTTAAATTTTTTTTAATGTTTGTGCTCTTATAATTTAATAATTTGTGAACCGATTTTCCAAATTCTCTTTTTGTTCCGGAGTCAATCCAAAACGTTTTAATTTATACAATTGGTCTGCACTATATATAGTAGGTATATGTACAATGTACATACTTATATGCATGTATTTCATTTCATAAATTCTATTTTTGACATTATAAAGTTCTTAGAGAATTTTAATTTCAATCTCTTCAAGTATATTAATCATTCTCAAACTCCCAATTAGCCAATTTTTTAACCGCTGATACTTGATGTAGGTATGTATGTATGTATGTCCGAACGAACGAAAAATATTTCTTATTTACCTTTAAATATGGCTAGAAAGGCATTTTTTTTTTTATTTTTGTATGTCTAAATAATTATTGTTGTTGTAATTTAATCTTAAACCGCAATGACAACAAAAACAACAAGAACTAACTACACCATAAAGTAAAATTGACTTTAGTACAAGTCAAGTTTCATATAAACACAACATGTTTTAACTGATTTTATGTCAAAAGCTGCTGTTTGTTGATGCTGGTCAATTTTATGGCGGCAGCAGTAAGTAACAGCATCATCATTGAAATTGTTGTGGTCTGGTTGTTGTGGCATGGTGGTTAGATTATATCCTCCCCTTCTTCTTGTTTAACGTATTGAAACGATTTGGCGCCATTAAAAATAATGACGATCTCGGTGATGAGAACTATTAGAAAAAATTTTAAAGATTTGTTAAGGAGAGACAATGAGACATTAAATGTTTTAATAAAACAGAAGAAAAAAAAATTAGAAAAGAAATAAAGAAAACTCAGTTGTCTTTGACATCTACCCATTTACCTTGATGTTGCTGTGGTTATGCTGATGATGTTGTTGTAAAGCGGCAAAAATTGTCTTTTGCAAAAACATTGTTGTTTTAGTTGACTTCAAGCGGCGGTTTCATAAAACTCATGACAACTTCGCACACACATACATACATATATACACATTGATTTAAAAAAAAAAAAAAAAAAATCCAACGTCTATTGTCGGCTGTAAAATTTGTTGCAAGTAGCGTTCGATGTAGCCATTTTTATCAATTGGAAAACACCGCAAATGGCCAAAAATAAAAAATTTATACATACATACATATATACATAGGTACATATGTACGAGTATGTACCACAGAACATATATTAATACAATAATATTTCCTAATTTTTTAACCTTTAGATAGGTATTATTTTAATAAATATTATTGGGTTAATAGCCTTTAGCATTTACAAATTTATTTATTAAAACCCTTCACTATGGCTTCTTAGCAGCCATTCTCTGAACAAATCATTCCAAATGTATTGATGTACCGAATACATCATACTGCTTAATGATATTTTTGTTTCGTGAATGAAACTCGATTGGGAAAAAACGAAATTCTGATTAGATTGTAATTGTTATTTAGCGATAGTGATACATACGGCTCGATCATACTTGTTGCAGATCACTGCTAATGTTAAAGCTTACTAATTTATACAATTTAGAAAAATCAATAATAAATCTGAACAATAACAACAAACATAATGGTATGGTATTAAACATTTTTCAAAACAACATTTACTGCTTATTATAAAAAAAAATATTAGTGTTGAATTTCAATTCGCGTACAATGTTTAAATTTTGACGATATTAAGACGTTCTGGTATGACTTTTTTTTAAGTTTGGTTCCAATGTTAAATATTTGTAATAAAAATATTTCATTGCACAGTGGCTGGAAAAAAATAATTTTCCTTAAAATATTTTAAGTGCTTCCAAAATATGAGGAAACAAAAAACCAGCTATTCAGTTTGTGTATCGAGCATTTTCCGAAAATCGCATCTGTGATATTTTCTTGTTTTGTAGATCACATGTGCTAAAGCTCATAAAATTACATACATATACTTAAAAAAAGCTTAAAAGTGAAAAAAATCTTCGCGAATTATTTAGATTAAGTGACTCAGAAAATATTGTTTATTCTTAAAAACAGCACCGAGGGATCAATGATCTCTTCTACTAATTTTTAAATTACAATAAAAACTTACTGTTATTCTGAAAATCTTTCTGTTAGAACCATACATGTTCTCATCTTTTCTAAAGATATATGTACATATGTATACTCGTATGTATATATCTTCGTGTCACCATAACATATTTTACCATAAGCTTTGCATGTTAATAAAAAAGCTTAATGTAAGCTTTACTAGTAGAAAAATTTAAAACAAACTCCTATGGGTAAAAAAAATTTATCATTTTATAATCGAAATACAAAAGACGGCGAATCTGCAGACTGTGTATCAAACACAATCCGAATACAATTTCGAAATGGATCATTGTCCATGCAGATTTTTTACACAAACTAGAACCTATTCACATATTACGTATCGCTCCAAGCGATTAAATTGTAGTTTCCGATTATCCATATAATTATCCATTATGGTTTTAAATAAATAAATATAAAAAAAAACAAACAAACAAACAAACAAACAAACAAACAAACAAACAAACACATTCTAATCTTGCGTCAAACATCATTCTAAATTATTTATTTTTGTTGCTTATGAAAACAATTGAAAAATTATGGATCTGATTTAATCGACAATCATATAATGCATTAATCGATTATAACTTGTTCTTGCCATCACAGGCCGCACAGTGTGTTATTTTATTGTTCGTTCCCAAGAATTTAGCGCACTCTATACTAAATACTATTCAATTTGAGGTGTCCATCAAATATGACATAAATTCGGAATGCCGTACGGTGCCCCATTGTGCGTGCATTGATTTGAGTCATTGCCAAAATATTTATATAAATATTTTTTTTTAAATATATTCCTCATATAACTGCTTTAAAACTTGTAACCACTTTTACCATTTATTGTTGCAGCAACATTGTTGCATTAGTGGTTTTATTCAATCCACTTGAGAGACTGTGTAAATGTTTGGCCAAGAAATAAACGTACATGAAACTAATGGCTGGAAGAATCTCTAGGTTATGTGTGTGGTTAGTATGACACTTATACTGACGCAGCGCCACCTCTCATTCCTATCATAAATTTTATATTTCTTGACTTCGTTGGCTGCTGCAGTACCAAGTTGTTGTTGCAGATGCGTTCATTGCATTTGCTGGTGCTGTCATTGTTTGTCATAAGTTATTGACCGACCGACATTTAACGAACAAATATGCCACATATGTAAACATATATATATGTAGTTGTATGCTTTTCTACTCTGCTGCTATATAGACAGACAGACAGACAGACAGAGTCTTTTAGCAACAGTTAATTTAAAAAAAAAAAAAACGCAAAGTTTTTGAAGTTGCCATGACTTTGTTTGTTGCGCTGCTGACGAGATGGGAAAATCAAATAGTGATAAAAAGTTTTCTTTGCCAGTTTATCTCTCTGTGTGTGTTTGTGCATAAAATTTCTCTTTTTTGTAGATGTGTATGTATGTATATACATACATATTTTTTTCATTTTCTTTTATTACACATTTTCCAACAAAGTTTTCCCTAAACATTTCAAGTATAAAATCAAATATGAATTTGCTTTTCTTCAACTTATAAAAAAACATAACCGATTAATATATATTTGTTGTCTTTCTAGATGTTAATGCTGCTAATATATATGTTTTCTATTACCAATAGAAATATATTTAGTATCTTTGCATGAACGTGATTTTTGTGTTAAAGAAAAAGTTTATTGGCTGTTGGCGGTTAAATGAAAAAATATTAAAAAAATAAAATAAGATATAAAAACAACGAAATCTTTTCAAAAGATGTTTGTTAAAATTTATTGTTAACAACTTTAGTCTTGACTTGTTCAGTTTGATGGCAGTTAGGGAACGAAATAAAAAAAAAATAGAGAGAAATCTCTGACTACTGACATAAATTCATCATAAGTAGTCACTATACTTACGACATACATTTACATACAAATGCGTACATACATACTCGTATATTCAGGATAAATTATGGGTGCCTAAACTGTTATACTAAACATTAAAAACGTTGATAGAAATTATCACAGAAAAATATAATATCCAAATATTATATGTATGTATCTAATATTTGACCAGTGATGTCAGACAATAGTATTAAAAATCCCTACGTTTCTCAAAAAATCCCTTATTTCCCTACATTTAACTTTTTTTCCCTTCGGTGTCAATTCAATGTTTTTAATAAAATGTAATAATATTTTATGCAAAATTAAATTTTATTTACATTTATAAATACTCGTAGTATAATTAATTAAGGCAAAGTTCTACTTTTAGGTTCTATGTATGTTTGTAAGAAATAATAAATTATAAAAATGAAGTAAAAACTAAAGCTACGTTTCGCTCACTTTAGTTTTTTATTATTGCAGTACATTTTGCCCTATGAATACGAGATTTGCCAGTTAAATAAAAATTCTTTTTTCACAAGTCACTGAGTTGGTCAATTGAATTATTCGAAGTATGTTGACATATATGTAAATACAGCTAATGCGGCTTCTTGGACTATACAATTATCAACAATAGTTCATTTTGCTCAAAATTCAATTTTCTTCAACATGACCATCTAATCGGAGTGGCCGATTTGTGTGTTTTAGTTTCAGCGTGCCATAGAAGATCACATAATTTTGCTGAAAGTAAGCATATGCAATATTTGCAAAATCCTTTTGTTTAGTCCTTTTCATCCTGCACCAGCCAAGACTTTAATTGACCATGGTTTAGCCATTCCCGACGAAATTTTTGTTGTATTTAGGGGACATTGCATTAATATTTTTCATATATTTCGTTTTTTAAATAAAATATTACAATGCAAAAAACTATCACAATTCACACATTAACAGATTCTTATAAATACCGTTATTAGAGACTCACTTTGTGGCATTTCACAACTAACAGGTGCACCCATTTCTACAACAATAAAAAAACTTGTAGTAAAAATTACTCTGTAGCTGTCAAAAAACATTGAAATAGTTGAAAAAAATGTCAAATGCCGTAAAGAAGGGAATATTTATAAAGAGTTTGATAGTTCAAAGGCGGTGATGATATGATGATAATTTATGTGCTGTCAGCTGCTCTAGTGCGTTAACTTGCCAGATACATCTTGCTTTGTAGCAACTCTTTGACAATGTTGACCAAAATTATATTATTAAAAACACGCTTAAAAAGTAAGAAGTCAGTAAACCAAAAATCGCTAGATTTCCCGCTAATAGCTAAATCATGTTTTTTCCCGCAAAATGTAATGAAAAATAGCTAGATTTGACGAGAAAATAGCTGAATTGGCAACAATGTAAATCAACTACATTTCTATATTAAAAACAAAAAATAAATAAAGAAATTTTTTTTTATTTTTATTCATTTCTGGTATATAACGGAGGAAGCTAAAGTGTGTGTTCCCGTCTTTACATTTTTTCATAGCTCATATCGCTCCTGTATTGCAACATAGTCATATCTCAAAAAATCAAATTTTTCAGTTACTGACGAAAAAGAGTTTCTCTATATCTTTTTCATTTGTAAAAATGTTTTCATAAACATGTCTCTATCTAAACCCAAGTTATAACTACTTACATGCTCAAGCCGTCCATATAAATGCTTACGTTTTGAAAACTTGAAATGCATTTTGCAACGTTTGAGTTTTTCTGAGATATGACTACGTTGCAATAATGGAACGATATACACTAAATTTAAGTTTTTCTGTGTACATACATAATTGTATTACATATTTTTAAGTCTAATGCGAAATCTTACCCTCTTAAAATATTTCGAAATGTTTTCAAAATTTAATTGTCCACCTTTGACTTTACCTCCTTCTCTATTATGTGTCGTCTTTTAGATAAAGAGAAGGGATCAGTTGCATAAACATATTTTGCTTTCCAACCAAAAGATGACTGACTTTTGGAGAATCTTCATTATAAAAAAAGTGAAGAAAAAAGATTCCAAAGATAAAAATATTAGTGAAGTGATTTTGTATCTTTAAGGCCGTTTAAAAATTTTAAACGTTATTACTAGAGCACTACAAAACTAAAAAAGAAAAACACTGCAACAGCTAAGAGTTACAACAACAACAACAACAACAATAACAACAACGAATGCTATGCATTGTGTAAAGAAAAACTAAACAACAGTTCAACACACTTTATAGAGCTTTAGCACATCATCTCCAGCATCATTGGTCGTACTAGTTTGCAACATTTAAAGATGCTGCATGACTGCCTTGAAGCCACAACATACCAACATATGTTGGTTCCTTAGCTGACTTGCACGCTCACTTACCAACTCACTCAGTCGCTCACTCAACTCACTTGAAACGACCTTTGATAATATGTGAAGTTGGCAACGTCAATCTTTTACCGCACCCTCCCCTACTTCGTATTTGTATGGGGTGTTTTGTTTCAGTATTTTTTTTTTCTTTCTAAAATTTTTTATTCCATTTTATTTGAGAAAAAAAGAAGAAACCATCTTGTCTTTAATATTTTTTCTAGTTAAACCAGCAGCTGCTGTATATTGTTGAGGTATCTCAAGTCTTGTTGTTTATTTTCCTATTTCTATTTTATAACATTTGAAATGTTGCGTAGTTGCGTGTATGTGTCGTACAAACATACATACGTTTCGAAATATCCAAGGGATCAATCAGTAGTATGAAATTTAATTAATAGTTGAATTCTTTTCGAAAACTTTATTTTCGAAAATTTTTTAAATCTATTGAACCGAATCGGTTTATTATCTCAAGGGTGTCTAGCTGACGTGAATCGATTTGGAATGTGCTATATTTAATTCCAATCGGTTAAGCCATTCTAAAGTTATAAGGAGTTACATACTTTCCTACACGCACACACACACACAAACACGTGCATACATCATCACGGACAGCATCGTAAAAATAGTCAGAATATACTCACTCCATTGGGCTCAAAACGACGAGATCTGATTAAAACCCGACTCTCGAAATATGTGGTAAAATCTGTAACTTGGTTTTTTTATAGCTAGAAGTTTAAAAAAGGCATCTAGGAACCGGCATCTTCGGATTAAAATAACAGCATTGCTGCCTGTCATCCACAGAGGTGACAACGCATATTGAAGTAAATAAAACATCTTTTACATTCTTGTCAGTTTACAACCTTTTTCTCTCACAAACAAAAACACTTAAGCACAGACAGCTTAAAATTGCAAATGTTACGTTTTCCAATTGCAAATTGCGAGTGCATTAAAATTTATGCTTTAAAATGAGGCTTATGGGTGAAAACTTCTAGAGTTCTTTGTTTTTTTTTTTTTTTTGCCATAGTGATGGTTTGAGCATCGGCTGCATTTGGCCGCAGCTGCACCGCTCAGCCATCCCAACCATTCATTCAATTGGCATTCTCTTTGCGTCTCTTAATGTCTTGTTCATCATTTCTTATCCAAGTCATGGCAAAAGCATCCGCTTTGATCGTGGCTGCAATATCAGCTGGTTGACAGCACAAAGATGGAATTAAATGTGAATGTGTGATATTAAACCATAATTTTTCATCTTTTGTGCGTTTTTTGAGAAAGTATTTCACATTTTTAATTTTAATAGTTTTGTGTAAATTGTATGCGAAAGTTTTCCTATTGCCATTCATTCGTTCGCTTTAGTTGCAGCTCTTCTGCGATATTTCTTTGTATATATTTTAATTTTATAAATTTGTATTCATTTTATTTTTATTTGTGTGTTAAGTTGAGGCATTTTGTTTAATGTTGTTTTTTTTTTTGTTTGTTTCAATCGTTTCTTAACGTTACGAGTTTCATTAGGGAAATTTTTTCTCTATGGTTTAGCACATTTTTGCTTGCATTTGAATAGCTTTTCGTTGTTAAGCTGCTGCAGATAGCTTTGGCGGGCAGTCACGGTTATAGTAAGTAGATCATAAGTGTCATGCAATTAATTTGGGCATCTGTTGACTTAGACGAAAACAAAAACAAAGGATGATTCGGGTTTTCTAGTCAAATATTAAAAAAATATATTATTTGAGTAATTCTCAAGAATTTGTTAGTTTGTTTCTTATTGTTTAGCTAATCCATATGATGCATTTAGTTGTTTGTTAACACCAATTCATCAGTTTTCAAACTCATTTATTTATACACAAACTCCCAAGTCTGAACTGCAAAAGTAGAATATAGTTTTAATAAAACTTGTGCAACCAACACAACAAACAAATTTTATTCGATATGAATCAGTTTTTGGTTCCAAAAATTAATCACCTAAGCATCAACGACATGTGGTTCGAACGAGGCGGCGTATTTCTATCAAAACCAATTTGGTGACAACTTAATTGCCAGAAGTACTCCGTAATTTTTTGTATGTTAAGTCATCAGCTTATAACGACAAACCAGCCACCATTGACGCCATACGGCCAGATTTATTGGAAAAATTTGTAAAAAATGGACTGATCGAATGGATCATGTAACTCGTAGCCGCGGCAGAAATATGCCGGAAATCATATTTACAAAAAATACCATGACATTTTTTACCAGATTATAATAAAAAAAATCATTCCAACAATATTTCTGTTTTGTATTATTATTCTCATACAGCTAAAAAAACACCCGATATAATAATATGTAAAAATATAAAAGTATATTTGGCAGCTGTCATCATGATGTAATATTTAAAATCAACGCAATTTACAACATAATAATGGCTGACTTCCAAAACGTCAATTGCTTTGTGTTTGAACAAAGCATCATATTTCATAACGCCGCAGTACAATAATTGTACAATGTATACCATTTCAAAACGCCGCCGCCAAGTATTTTTAACGCAGGAAGAAAGCAAACACGGCATCGGTTTTATAGTTGTTGCATTGCTTCGGAACTTTGCATATGTATGTGATTTAAATGCAGTAGCAATACTGTATACAAACTTTGTATACGAACGTTTTGGAAGTCAGTCAATATTGTTAAGTTCTAGAACAATGTATTATTTAGAACAAGTTTTTTAGATAATAATAACTGTTTTCACAAATGCACTTAAGTCGAGTTAAGACACTTTTACAAATATTCATAGTTACTCACATTTATAGACGCATATTTTGGTCTAATTACCAGGTCCCAAATCGTTAGATCCGTGAACGTAGAACTCGTCACGTAACAACTGTGTAATTGGATGGGAAATTACGTGACTAGTTGTTCGTTCACGGATGTAACGATTTGGGCCCAGATTTCTGTCAAGTTTATTTACAAAAGTATTAAACATTTTTCTTATCTTCATATTTATTTTTGACTCATCGAAATCGGTTGATTGTGTGAAAATTTTAATTTTCATATGAAAAGTAATATTATCAGGCTCAAGTTCAGTTTTATTGAATTAATGAAAATTCAAAATTACTAAGAGTTTTTGTATGTTGGAAAATATTATTATTTATATCCAATCAGTTTTTAGCAGAACGTATCAGTACTGATTTCAAGGCCGCTACACCTCTCATCAGCGTTCAAATGTCCATCTTTACAATTTTCGTAAAGTGGATACTAAGTGAGAAGAATATCAACTATTTAACCAGTTTTCAACAGAAATAGAATATGAGAATTAATTTTTAATTCAATTTTTATTCTACAATGAAACAGTGCTGGTTAGTACGAAATTCCCTCATTACTGTTTGGAACTAATAATCAACACAAACTCATAGTCCGTTATCATCAAAGTATTCTACTTTGTATTCTAACGTTTTTGTTGTTTTTACTCTATATTAGGGAAATTCACATATTACTGTGACCCCTCTTATTAGGGTATGTATAGCTCGTGCCCAAGCGGAATTAATATTTTTATATTATTATTATTACGAATAAACGTAATTATTATTTGAACTTATATTGATTTACATATGAAAAGTAATATTATCAGGCTCAAGTTCAGTTTTATTGAATTAATGAAAATTCAAAATTACTAAGAGTTTTTGTATGTTGGAAAATATTATTATTTATATCCAATCAGTTTTTAGCAGAACGTATCAGTACTGATTTCAAGGCCGCTACACCTCTCATCAGCGTTCAAATGTCCATCTTTACAATTTTCGTAAAGTGGATACTAAGTGAGAAGAATATCAACTATTTAACCAGTTTTCAACAGAAATAGAATATGAGAATTAATTTTTAATTCAATTTTTATTCTACAATGAAACAGTGCTGGTTAGTACGAAATTCCCTCATTACTGTTTGGAACTAATAATCAACAGAAACTCATAGTCCGTTATCATCAAAGTATTCTACTTTGTATTCTAACGTTTTTGTTGTTTTTACTCTATATTAGGGAAATTCACATATTACTGTGACCCCTCTTATTAGGGTATGTATAGCTCGTGCCCAAGCGGAATTAATATTTTTATATTATTATTATTACGAATAAACGTAATTATTATTTGAACTTATATTGATTTACATATGAAAAGTAATATTATCAGGCTCAAGTTCAGTTTTATTGAATTAATGAAAATTCAAAATTACTAAGAGTTTTTGTATGTTGGAAAATATTATTATTTATATCCAATCAGTTTTTAGCAGAACGTATCAGTACTGATTTCAAGGCCGCTACACCTCTCATCAGCGTTCAAATGTCCATCTTTACAATTTTCGTAAAGTGGATACTAAGTGAGAAGAATATCAACTATTTAACCAGTTTTCAACAGAAATAGAATATGAGAATTAATTTTTAATTCAATTTTTATTCTACAATGAAACAGTGCTGGTTAGTACGAAATTCCCTCATTACTGTTTGGAACTAATAATCAACACAAACTCATAGTCCGTTATCATCAAAGTATTCTACTTTGTATTCTAACGTTTTTGTTGTTTTTACTCTATATTAGGGAAATTCACATATTACTGTGACCCCTCTTATTAGGGTATGTATAGCTCGTGCCCAAGCGGAATTAATATTTTTATATTATTATTATTACGAATAAACGTAATTATTATTTGAACTTATATTGATTTACATATGAAAAGTAATATTATCAGGCTCAAGTTCAGTTTTATTGAATTAATGAAAATTCAAAATTACTAAGAGTTTTTGTATGTTGGAAAATATTATTATTTATATCCAATCAGTTTTTAGCAGAACGTATCAGTACTGATTTCAAGGCCGCTACACCTCTCATCAGCGTTCAAATGTCCATCTTTACAATTTTCGTAAAGTGGATACTAAGTGAGAAGAATATCAACTATTTAACCAGTTTTCAACAGAAATAGAATATGAGAATTAATTTTTAATTCAATTTTTATTCTACAATGAAACAGTGCTGGTTAGTACGAAATTCCCTCATTACTGTTTGGAACTAATAATCAACACAAACTCATAGTCCGTTATCATCAAAGTATTCTACTTTGTATTCTAACGTTTTTGTTGTTTTTACTCTATATTAGGGAAATTCACATATTACTGTGACCCCTCTTATTAGGGTATGTATAGCTCGTGCCCAAGCGGAATTAATATTTTTATATTATTATTATTACGAATAAACGTAATTATTATTTGAACTTATATTGATTTACATATGAAAAGTAATATTATCAGGCTCAAGTTCAGTTTTATTGAATTAATGTGAATTTCCCTAATATAGAGTAAAAACAACAAAAACGTTAGAATACAAAGTAGAATACTTTGATGATAACGGACTATGAGTTTGTGTTGATTATTAGTTCCAAACAGTAATGAGGGAATTTCGTACTAACCAGCACTGTTTCATTGTAGAATAAAAATTGAATTAAAAATTAATTCTCATATTCTATTTCTGTTGAAAACTGGTTAAATAGTTGATATTCTTCTCACTTAGTATCCACTTTACGAAAATTGTAAAGATGGACATTTGAACGCTGATGAGAGGTGTAGCGGCCTTGAAATCAGTACTGATACGTTCTGCTAAAAACTGATTGGATATAAATAATAATATTTTCCAACATACAAAAACTCTTAGTAATTTTGAATTTTCATTAATTCAATAAAACTGAACTTGAGCCTGATAATATTACTTTTCATATGTAAATCAATATAAGTTCAAATAATAATTACGTTTATTCGTAATAATAATAATATAAAAATATTAATTTTAATTTTCTTTAAACTGCGAAATAAAAAGTTTCATTCTACTCTTTTATAGTATTTTCGTTCTACTAAAAATTTTAGCTACCGCACAACATAAATAAATAAATTTTATTTTAATCAAATTTTAATACATCGGCTGAGGATCACAATGATGGGATGATGTTCTTCCGAAAATGCCGCTTTTTCAATTCACCTAATATAAGTTGAAACGATCAGTGATAGTGAATCCTCAGATAATTATAAAATATAACATATGTATATGATTATTATTTAGAAAGCAAAAATGTGGATGAAAAAAGTAGTTTAAATTTTTTTTCAATCTCCACACGATCACTAAACTGTTCAATTTAAATATTACAAAAAAATAAACTTATGATGTTTTAGCAACTACCTACGTATTTTGCAATAACAAATCTATTATTAATTGTCTTTTAGCAACAAATATTCTTGCAATAATTTCTGATCTTATCGAAATCAGAGATCTTTTCTTTGTTGCTAATGCAAAATAAAAAAAAAAACAAATACAAAAAGAAAACCGTTAATTATAAAATGTTTCATTATTGTTCAACTTAACCTTCAAATCAATATTAAATTAAGCAAAAGACAACAGTGGAAATGAAGTTAGTGGTTGGTTGGCTGGGTTTTATTTATTTAAGTACACCCAACTTTGTTTTTACACGTTTCAGAGGGTGGCAGCAATGCCAACTTAGCTGTTTTAGAGCTAGATTTATTTTGATTATCTCTAAATCGTTATTTTTCCCTTCAGTTCTTTTTTATTTTAAACAGCTAATACAGCTCTTTTCAAACATTTAAATAGTACTTTTGGCATTGATTTTAATAATCATTTACTTTAGATTTAAATGTGCAGGGGACCGGATTTACTGTGTACTTTAACTTTACCAATTATTTATGAATACGAGAGTTCGAGTTTAATATTATAATATCCCGTTTGGATTATGATGTTTTTTTTAAAGCAGAAGAGAGATTTCGTCACATAAAACGTAAAACAATGGTAAAGTCCCGGTATGGAAATTTGTGTCACTCACTTGGAACGATATGTAAATATATATTTGTACATAATTTCAGTGACCTAAAGCAGGGGTTCTCACCAAATTCCTGGTCACGGACCCCTTGCAAAAAATTTTTTTTTCGCGGACCCCCCTTTGAAGCCTAGGTTTTTTTTAGGTTGAATTAAAAACGCAAAAAAGTAGAGAACAAAAAAATAGATTTTATTTTCAAAGCCGGATGATTTGCTAAACGATGCCTCTTCATTTTAGATGATTTTTTCGCATCGTTCGATATAGTTTTGTGGCATATAACGTACCGTTTTTATTTAAAAATGTCAAGCTAAAATAGTCTTCACAATATTTTCTTTTCTTTCAAACTAAATTTAATGGCAATAAAAACAACATCAGCTGTTATTTGATAGTGATGGCAATAACAGTCAGTGCAGAGTCTGGGGTACTGTATATTAAAAAGTGAACAGTAAGCGATTGCACTAATATTTTGTTGTTTGTGTATGAAGTTTTTAAAACATAATTACATACATATGTACGAGTATGTACGTATCAAAAAAAAAATAATAAATCTAATTTTAAAAACTTATAATATTTCAAGAAACTCTACACGCGGACCCCTTGGATGGTTGCTATGGACCCCAGGGGTCCACGGACCACCATTTGAGAACCGTTGACCTAAAGTACAAATTTCATAATGATCTGAATGAATTAAAAAAGAAAAAACTTTTATATTAAAATTTAGCTCTTAAGCTTTTTTGACTGCTTGTTTGGCTCGGTTTGCGTTTGAATAGTTGGCATATTTTTCGTGCTAAAAAAATTATGTCTTTATGTATGTAAACCGTGTTATATCAAAATCGTGTAAACAGAGAGTTAAGTGTATTATAAATTTTCAGTACATAATAGGTGTTAATAAAAGATTGAATATGTTAGTCGTTTTTATTTAATATTTTTCTAAACCAACAATAAAATGATTATGTTATAAGTATGTATATCGTTAGCTGAAATTGCACAAAACTTAATTAACAAAAAAAATATATAAAAATACGTTTTTAATTAATTATAGCGATTAATATCGAAACGCAGCGAGCTAAAAAAAATTTTTAAAACTTTATCATAAACATCAGTAAATTAAAAACGAAAACGTAAACACGTTGTTAAGTCTTGTTAGGCAATTTTGCATTTCAGGTGACGATATGTACACATACATACATAACTAAAAAAAATATTAAACTTTATAAAATATGATTAAAATGGAACTTGGTATCAGAATTGCTAAATAATATTATTCCGCATTATATTTTCTTATTTACTTTTGATTTGTGAGCCGAGTCCAAGTTCTGTGTTGTTGCTGCCTCTCTGTTGATTCAAATTCTATTGAAAGACAAAGCACGATGAATAGATGATCTTGACTTGGTTTTTAATTTCATTGTATGCATTTAGATCAAATATCAAAAATACTGCTGTATTTCAATGCTAGTTTTTCTTTAAATTGTTTGTCGTTTTTTTTTTATTTCGTTCTTTTATTTAGAGAGATTAACCTCTTCTTTATTAGTACTTTTTGTTGAACTTGTTTGATGTGGTTTATTAATTTGGCTGTTATCATCAATCATTTTGATGGAGTTTTTTGTTTTGTTCATTAATATATTTGGTTTGTCTGAAGGTTTTTTCAGTTTATAATTATAAAACATAATGCCAAAGCTACTTTGCATTGACTGATAAAAGCTTTTTAGTTAAAGTTCTTTGTATAACTTTAAATCTAAATAAAACTACAAACCGACCACTGTGCATTTGATAATTGATCGAAAATATAGTCGTAGTAAACCTTTTGCCGTATTGTCTAGTCATTATTTCAATGTTAAAATTTCCAAGAAAAAAAAAACATTTTCAAAGTCAAAGAATTTCTTTTTTTTAACTAAAGAAAAGAAAAACAATTAAATAACTAAGACGACGTATGTCTGATGCTATTTTTCGTTGCATGAAATTATCAAACAAGAACAAACCATAATTCAATGAAGAATGATGCTTGAAGGGCTTTGTTGTGTCATTTCGTTCTGGTTGAAATAGATCAAAAGTACATGCTCGTATGTACGAGTCTGTATCTACGAAATGCTAACTACCTACTAAAGGTAAGAAACTACGTATTTGTGTTTTTCAATGCTTTTTGTTCAATGTGAACAGTTAGAAAAGATCTTAAAACTTGATACCTCCGATAATTAAATCAATTACAAACATTTAATATTTTGTTCTTTGCAAACAATTTTTATATGAAGAAGGAAATTATATGTTCAAAAGAAAAACTAATTGACATTAGTAGTACATAAAACGAAATTTCATAATGATTTTTAAAATTAGCTTTAAGCTGCGCAATACATTTGAGAGATTGATCTAAAAGATACACATCATTTTCTCTACTCCCATGTTCAAGGGCATTATTTCACTTATTTCACTACTACTCATGATGTCCATTGTATTGATATCGTTTTTGCAGCGATGAAGCTTTCTTTTCTCTTAAGCTTCTTCTTACCACGCAATGCTAAGAGGCCTAAAGTTTTATCATCTTCTAAAATTATTGTAATGTTTTTAGTCAAAAATAATTTGTGGCAATTCAATACAGAAACAAGTAAAAACAAGAATCAATTAGCAAAAACGACGATTCTATTAAAACAATTAATTAGAATTGAAAATTATTTAAACAAATTATGAAAATCGGTTCATATGTAATAGAATTTTGGAGGATCAAACATTAAAAAAATACCCCTTGAATTGATATCCTTTTTCTTTTTTTGAAGTCGGTTAAAAGGCATTTCAATGGGGGATGAGTTACAGAACACATGAGAAGTTTATAATGACTTGTAGTCCTCTTGTAGGTAAAAACCAGAAATCTTTTATGTTTTAAGTAAAAATATTCAGCAGAATGTATATTTTGTAATAGTGACTTAATTATAATATAAGTGACGATTTTTAATTTTAATCATCTTATATATAAAATTCTCGTGTCACAAATGTTCGAAATAATACTCCTCCGAAACGGCTTGACCGATTCTTATGAAATTTTTTATGCATATTCAGTTAGTCTGAGAATCGGCTACTATCTATTTTCCAAACCGCTAGGGGCACGAGAAGGGGAGGGAGGGGGCAATTTCTGTATTTACTTAACTATTAACCCAACAGATGGCGCTATGTTCGCCTCATAATTATTTTTGTTGTTGAATGACAGATGGCGCTTTGTCCGCCTCATGCAGGAGAATCGTCGTCGTTCGTATTTCAAACAGAACAAAATTATTGTTTGGTATTTTTTTCATCGGCGGTCAACGTCACACACTTACAATACATTCGCTATTTTTTATATAACACCCAAAATATCCACTAGAAATATTTTGTATGGCAAAACAACGTTTGCCGGATCATCTAGTTTCTATATAAAAAAATAAATTTAATATATTGTACATTTTTTTAGACCCTATAAACTTTTTCACTTGCTTCATTGAAAACATTTTTTTTAGAAAAAATTCGTACCAAATTTGGTAGAAAAACTCCAACAACGGCAACGCGGCTCATAAGTTTGCCGATATCTTGAGCGAATGTGACGAGAATTTTTATTTCTGACTTGAAGATTGTAAATTTTCTTTCGTGAAGGAGAATGACAGAAATACATATAAAGTGTGTATGATCGTGAATCAAAAACACTCACTTAAAAAAAAATGTTAGACACAATTATTCCATTCATTGACTTGAGCTGAAACAAGAACAACAACAACAACAAATATTAACATTTTATACAATTCCGCTTCTTAAAATTTTTCATTTACGCAGTCGGAAGAACGAACATAGCAAAAGTTCATAGTTTTATTGTTCATCAGCAATTCTATCGTATCGAAGAATGATCATCACTAGGTAAAAAAACAAATGATCTTTATGATCGTTTTGTCAGTGTAAAAAGCGTTACAAATTTATTTTATGACTTCTTTTTGTGAGAATAAAATTTCTTTCTACATACATTTTATATTCTTAAAAATAGAATAGTAAAACTATTTTTGTTCTAATTCGTAATGAGCTCTGATATTCTACGAATTTATGATTTTTCCATGCATCCAAAATACTTTCATATGGGGTCTAAAAATAAAACCATTAGATAATTTATTGTTCTTTTCTTTTTTTTTTAATTTGTACTTTCTTTGCAAGAAATTGAATTTTATACATATTTTATTTTCTTTCATACATACTCGTACATAAGTACTTATATGGTTACAGTTACAGTTTACATCAAGAATATAACAAAATTGTTCCTGTGTTTATTTTCTTCTTTTTCCTGATTGCTAAATTTATGAGAATCTTAAGTGGAAATCTTCATTTTTGTGTTGTTTGATTTTTTATCGATTTAAGTAGAAATTACCTGCCAGGTGAATTTGTTTTTCCTACAGCCACTTAAATTCATTTTAGGTCCTACTTTGAAAAAAAAAATAAAACAAATGGCATAAATAATGTGGCAGATTTTAAGAAAGAGAATGATTATTAAAGAAGGAAGGTTTTTTAAAACTTTTAATTTTAATATTTTTCGGAAATATGCAACTTTATTTAAAATATAGGAGTATGTATTATTAAGCAGGAAAACCAGAAATTTGTGTTTCATTGGCATTAAATATGCAACTAAAATTTAAAAAATATGATATCAAATTTAAAAAAAAATATGATCTTAAAAGGACTTACAAATCATTTCGTTTGTATTGAAATATAATTTTGGATCGTAATGGGCGTGGAAGTCGATTAAAGAATGCCAGCCTGTTCTTTGATTCATTCATAACCGGTTATAAAATAGTGTAAAACAAGATCTCGAAATAAGTGAAAAGTTTCAAAAAACTTAGTATTGGTAAAAAAATCTGAAAATTTAATAAAAAAAATATTTCGAAATAAGCAATATTATGCTGTAAAGAATAAAATATGCAAAAATAGGCTTCAAAAATAGATGAGTATACCATTTAAAGAGTTTTTCTTATACATGAAGTATGTTCTATCGAAAATCTAATCCAGTTTGTTTTTATAAATAATTTGAGATTTTTTCGCATCGTAAAGTTTATTTATCACTTTGAGAAAAACAAATACAAATCAAACCAAGGCAAATTCAGTCAAGGCAATAGCAGTCAATAATCTAACTAACGCTTTTAAGGAAGCAACAAGAATCTCTTGTAAATCTTCCATACAACGCAAAAATAGCAAACCACCTTGATGGTCTGTCAGCCTAGAAGAGTCTCGCAGGAGCTGCCGCAGACTCTTTAATGGGGCAAAAAGAACAGGTAACTGCTCTCTTTACAAAGCCTCATTGAATAAATTCAAAAATCAGGTTAGAAACGCTAAACGTAAGTCTTGGAAAGATATCTGCGGAAATGTGGAATCCCTCTCCGACACTAACAGGCTGCGCAAAATTCTGGCCAAACAACCATCCGTACCTGGATTCATCCAGAAACTAGACGGCAAATGGACTACTAACTCCTTGGAGTCCCTAGAACCCCTAATGGAAACTCACTTACCGGGCTGCTCCCCTTTTATGGAGGTACAAAACGCTTCCCCTCCTGCCCGGAGTATGACGAACGTAGCAATAACTACTGACAGACTTCACTGGGCTATTAAAAGTTTCCATCCGTACAAATCACCTGGTCCGGACGGAATCATTCCCGCAGATCTACAACACAATTTAGACCTTGTTACACCCTGGCTGCTCATAATATACAGAGCATGTCTTGACTGGTCCCATATTCCGCAACAATGGACCAAATGCGATGTAATCTTCATCCCAAAAGGGGGAAAAGCATCGCACTCGAAGGCAGAGGACTTTAGACCTATCAGCCTTACATCTTTTCTTTTAAAGACTTTAGAAAGACTGATCGACGTTCATATTAGAACTATAACAATCGACAGAAATCTTTTATCAGCCAATCAACACGCCTACACCAAAGGCAAATCGGTTGAGACGGCGTTACATTCGCTCGTAGGTCACATTGAAGGGTCACTTGAGCATAAGAATTATACTCTAGCGGCCTTCATGGACATTGAGGGCGCCTTTAACAATATCAACTCGGATGCTATTACCCAAGCTCTCACAGAGCTAGGAATAGACCAGTCACTATGTCAATTCATCAAGAATTTGCTTGAATGCAGAGCCATCACATCTACCATGGGGGAAGCACGCATTACCAGGTACGCCACAAGGTGGTGTCCTATCCCCTCTGCTATGGAATGTGGCATTAAACGTCCTGCTTAGTAAACTGGAGTCCATGTGCGTCAATACTGTTGCATATGCAGATGATGTGGCAGTGACTATCTCGGGCTTCCATCTTGACACAATTACGCACAGGCTGGAAGATGCACTCAGCGAGGTCTGCAAATGGTGTTCACAGAACGGCCTCAGCGTCAACCCAACCAAAACGGAACTAGTGCTTTTCACTAGAAGATACAAAATTCCCACCTTCACTCTACCCAAAATAAATGGCACTACACTAGCCCTATCGGATAAAGCCAAATTCTTAGGCATTATCCTTGATAATAAATTAACATGGAGAGACAATCTTCATGCTCGTGCAACAAAAGCCGTAGCGGCATTATATGTTTGCAAGAAAGCCATTGGTCCTACCTGGGGCATAAGTCCCAAGGGGATTAATTGGATATTTGAAACGGTCATCAAACCAACTCTTTTCTATGGTGTAACAATCTGGTGGAAAGCACTGGACTTGGCAACAAACCGACAGCGAATTGAGAGAACTCTCCGCTTAATGGCAATCATGATAACTGGTGCCCTTAGAACTACGCCCACAAAGGCCCTTTTTGCTATGCTGGGCTGGCTTCCAGTCGATCTGTTGGCTAGGAAGCTAGCTCTACGCACTGCGGTGCGACTTAGTATAACTGACGCATGGAAATATCGACCATGGGGTCACGCTAGCATTGTAGAGACCATGGGAACTATCCCTGATCTCATCGACTATTGCATTCCAAGACCTTCCTTTTATAGAGCATTTAACTACTCTCTATCGGAGGTCCTCCCCCCTACACCGCACGGGGCCCTACGAGTGTTCACGGATGGCTCCAAACGGGGCTCCAGGGTTGGCGGGGGTGTCTACATTGAAGAATTCGGGATCAGGATTTCCTTCAGACTCCCGGACGAATGTAGTATCTTACAAGCTGAAATATCCGCCATCAAAAAGGCAACAAACTGGCTACGGTACTATAGGATAACAAATAGAGTTATTCATATTATAACCGACAGCAAACCTGCAATAATAGCAATTTCGGGTGTGTACACAACATCCCTCCTTACCCTGGAATGCAGGAAATCACTTAATACAGTGGCTAATTGTTCTAGTGTTACCCTTATTTGGGTGCGGGGACACGGAGAAAACACAGGCAATCTCATCGCTGACAATCTGGCCAGGAGAGGTACAGAGTTAGAGGCCGCTGAAATTGACAATTTCTGTGGTCTTCCGCTCTTGGCCTGCTGGAGGCGAATCGAGAAAGCCCTTATGCAAGAGGCACAAACAAGATGGTTTAATGAACCATCCTGTACCACAGTAAGGACCCTATGGCCTTGCATTGATATCAACAGAACCAAAAATCTGCTGAACTTTCCAAAACAGCAATTGCGCAATCTTGTGGCCACGGTCACGGGACACTGCACCTTCGGAACTCATGCCAGACGCATGGGTCTACCATACAATGAGTATTGCTCCAGCTGCAATGACGAGGAAGAAGAAGAAAGCATCGCACACCTTCTATGCCTCTGCCCAGCTATGGAGGATTACCGCCTCCGCTTTCTAGGCAGCAGATCCTTCAGTACCCTCTCCGTGCTCTCAAATACGGAACTCGGCTGTCTTAGCTCCTTCATCAGGAGCAGTGGATGGTTCGCCCAATAGGGGGCTCGACATCCTGGCTGTTCTGCAAGACAGCTCCTTGCTTTGGTTTTTCCCACCTGTTTCTGCTTTCTACTCTTCTCTTGCTCTTCTATGGTCATCCCTCATCTACTCTTCTTCCGACTCTTCTAATCTCCTTTCCACCATCACTCATCTTCACTACAGGTAGCACAATGGGACCATATCAGGACCCAAGTGAGCTGGAATCTAATCTTCCATTTACCAGCAACCTGCTAACCTAACCTAACCTAAGGCAAATTCATAATAGGTAAAGTTGAAAACTCAGCTGATCTACTTTTTTCTTGCATAAAATGAAGGCCGACATGTCAAAATTTGTACATGCAAGCATAGGGGCGGATATGTCATATGTTTTTATTGTTTGTACTTTATTGCAGTATTAACTTTACCTTTAATCCAACTATATAATATTTTTAAAATCGTCCTACAAAAGATCTTGTTACATGAACTTTATTATTATGTTAAATTTCCTGGGGCTGTGAGAACTTCTCAGAAGTTACAGAACAGATCGTTTTATTTCTCTTAAACCAACATAAAAATCAAAGTTTCTTTTTGTTTCTTTAGATTTAATTTAAATTTTTTTTATGTGTATTTGTTCATAATTTCATATATTTATGTCTATTTGTATGTATGTGTGTACCTATATGAAAACTTTTACATTTAAATAGAATGATGATAGACGTCTCAACGGACAGACGTTTGCATAAAAAATAATTGTTTACTACCATGGAGTCAGTCATAATATTTAATGGGTACTTTTTGATAGTCACTGTCAAGTTTAATGCTGTTCTACAATATAGTGGACAAGTCTTTGCAATCTTTTCGTGCTGTCTGAGTTTGTCACAAAAAAAAACGTAAAGTTTTGTCATTTATATCATAATCGTTCTAGGAAGTTTATTAAAATGGTTAAATGAAATGAAACTGTTGAACACTTTTTAATAAACTATTAATTTAAATTAAAAAGATTGTGTTGTAAAGTATTCGTATATGGATCTTAATTTAAATAAACTAATAAACATTTCATAAATTTTTAAAGAACACATTTTGCCAACAATTTATTTAAAATAACAGTTGAGAGAAATTTTGGCATATTTGACCATTTATCAACAAATTGTTTTGCATATCTAGAAAGAAAGATTTAAAGCCGTAGAAAAATATAAATAGATGAAACTTTTAATAAATTTATTATGGGAAATATTATCCCAATTCCAATTAAAAAAATTTCATTTGTTGTGTGATAAAAATATCATTAAATATTACGTCTAGATAAATACGTTTTTTTTTAATTTCATGTAGTTCATGTTTTTTGATCGCGCGAGTAAAAGTTTGTTAAACAAGAGAAAAAAATAGCATCCCGGTGCTTATTTAAATTTATTGAGGGTGATGTTGGCTGAAATGGTTCGAGCGTTGACTACTAACCAAACAATCACTTTGGACCTTGGCTCGATCTCTGGTCAGGGCAGTCATGAACATCATTAATTTCTCTAATGTACATTAGTGTGCCATTGTATTAATTGTTGTTGGATTGTTCAAGTAATGAATGCTTAGCACTGACCACTAAAAAAAACTGTACATCACAGCGCCCTCCTTCTTCGGTTTTCAGAACCGTCGGCGAATTAAACAAATTAAAGAAATGACACATGTACGAGTATCTCCTCTACTTTATCCCTTTACCAGTACTACATAATGTTTTATTGTAGTTTCTGCCTGTTACTGTCTCCCCCGGGGGAGATGCTATGCCTTCCGGGGTATAGGGTAATTCACTTTTACCGACATAACGTTTTGTCAATTACCCATAAAACTTATATGCACTGCCCAATCTCTGAATTAACAACGAATGTGTATATATTTATTATAAAGGAAGTGGCATGCCACGTAAGTCTATTTAAAAGGTGTAAGGTTACCTAAGGTCTAGCCCAAGACCAAAATCAATAGAAAGTTAATCCTTCGGGGTTTACTTTCGAAGCTCCACCAGTAGTTAACTGCTGCCACGGGGACTGGGAAGCTCTCATGGGAGATTGTTTACCGGAGGGTAGTAGTGATGACCTATTTTGGTCACACGATTTGTGGTGTGAAGTACGAATGAGCCGCCGCATCTACCCCCTGGTGGCATGATTCCGTGGCCGGTTGTTTGTTGAGGTCTCCATGGCCATGTCTGAGAATTTGCTACCTGATGTTGTCCCCAAGGGGATGACATCGTCAGAAATACCAATCGGTAGGTGCTGACGTAAACTTGATACACATCTGCCTGCTACTGTCAAACAATTATGTGTTAGCGAAGCGCACCGGGTGCAGCTAGTTTTTAACTATAATCTAACGATTTGCCAACGCTACAATACAAGATAGTTTCTTTTACATTTTATTACGATTCACACAATTTCTTTCTTCAGTTCGTTTGGTTCTAACCAGTCTTTATATTGACTATAAAATTCCCTTTTAACAAAATAGCCAATTTGTTCTCATTCATTAAATGCAAAATTTTATTGTCTTGATTCCTCACTGCGGCCATTATAGTGCAGCAAAGTGTCACTTATTGCATTCCTTTGCAAACAATGTTGCTAATTAGGTTTAAACGGGCCTGCGAATGTACTTCTCTTGCCATATTAGTTCAACATATGTACGACACTAATGCTAAGTATTTCTTCGGGAAAACATTCTTGCAGATAATCATTAATATGATCATTGATAAGCATTTTCTTAAACGGCGCAACAATGTAAAGCAATACAATATCAGTTTGGTTAAGAAAGAAATCTATTTTGTTTTTATTTATTTGAAGAAATTTTACAGCAAAAATAACACGGAGTAACAGAATCTAAAATTGTGGCAAACTTTAGCCGAACATCAACTGCTTTGACTTAAAAAAAATCATAATTTAAATGCCAAATATGTGAATTATTTCGATTTCAACTTGACTCATGCATATTAACAAACAAAAAAAAATAAGTTTAAACAATTTGCATAATAAACAAACTTTAAATCTTTTAATCACAATTAATATTAATAATATACATTTATTATAAAATTTATTCATAACTGCTATTAAATAACAAAAAAATACAATTATAATCATACAAAAAAAAACAAAGATTATAATAAAATAATATTTTATTAATTCAATACTACAAATTCCATGTTAAGTTGTCATGAGAACAACATTGTTTAAATATTTATAGCAAATTTTCTATTAAATTTCGCAAATGTGTCGGCTTTTAAAAGAAAATAATATTAAAACAAAAGCGCCTTTACATGTCTTTATATAGTTCTGATGGGTAGATGTTTTTGATGGATTATTATTGAAATCCATGTAATAAATGTGGGTGACTTTAGAGGTTTCTGCTAAAGTCGTGAGCGTTTTAGATAAAAGTTTTAGAAAAAATTTCTTATGCGGTGCTTCAAAATAAAAACTCTGTAATTGTTTGTTCATGAAATTATTAATTTTAATAACAAAATATTTTATAAAATGATGATTATATAATTGTTAGTTATTATGTTGTCTTTTTCATTGAAACATTTAAATGTTTAAATATACGAACGAGTACTTTATCATCATTGATAGGCAACAATATATTGATAATAAATTTATTGACAAAAAGTCAAGAGAAAAGATAACCGTTGCAACTAAAAAAAACGAAACATTTACTTATTTCACTTAGGTTTTAGATATTTAGATAACGTCACAAACTATTGCTATTAATAGTGTAGAAGAACTAAAAATAAACGAGTTGAATAGTCAAGCTTAATTTATCCATGATTAAGCAAATGAATTCAGAACTTCAATTTAGAAATTTAAAGCCTTTAAGGCTTTTCTGTATTTTCTCATCTTTCCCCATGCATGAAAGCAATAATACGTTTTTTTCATGTTTAATATTTTACATGATTGACATGGGAATATTGTGAGGAAGATAAAATACTTATTTATTACTTAACATAATGGTTGATGTATTTTATTCAAACGATAACTGAATCAAGTGTATGATGAATGCAACATGTGTAAATAATTTAGTTTTACTTTTTTAGTTTTTTTTGGAACGTAGCAAATGCAACAAAGACCTCTTTTTAGCGGTAGAGAAGGGTCTTTTGATATACTCGTACGTTTTATTGAAACTTCCTCGATTGCTTGTTAGTACTGATCGTATTATGATCATTAGCCAAGCAAGCAACTACTTTAATCCCATCAAAAAAAAAAAAAAAGAAAAAAAGGACCAATGTCTTTTTTGAAATTATATATATGGGGTTTCTTTTTATAATTTCTCTATAATTTATAAAAAGAAAACACGGGGTATTAGAAAAACCAAAATGTATTTTTTGCTCTCATTTTAAACAAATGAAAATGGTTTTTGTCTAGGGTTAAAAATTTTAAAATTCATTTCACGCAAATGTGTTTTTGCACTAAAATTCTAGGTTGTCTGTTCACTGTTTTTTTTTTATCATCCTTGTAATTTTATGGTTGGCAACGGCGAAATCTTTATAATTTTAAAAGTACCCATAAATTAATATTTATTTGCAAAAATAATTATACAGGAAATATATGAAGTTTAAGGTTTTCATGATTAATTGTAAATATTGTGTCAAGTTGAAACCATTAATATCATTTTTAGCATCTAGTTTTTTTGCAAATCCGATTTGAAACAAATAAAAATGGAACTGTCTGTTGCCACGCTAGACATGATTTATTTTAGTTTTTTTCTTTTCGTTTTGCTTAATACTAAAATGGTTTATCTTGTTTAAGAAAATCTCTTAATTTTCCATGATACTCTGCTATTGCGTGTTTTTAATTTGTTTAAAACCATTTATAATCATAATTTGTTTAAATATTGACAATTTGCAATGAACAGCAATTGTGGATACGAAAATCTCCCACGCCTTTTACAAAAATAAATAATATATTAAATTTACTTATTTATTATTATTAAAATAATTGTTCTTTTAATAAACTTGTTTCATTATGTCCAAACTAAATTGAACAAAACGATTGTAGCAACTTTTATTGTGTTAAATCGGCAACATTGATGGAAATGTGCGCTACAAAAATCGAAGTTTGGTTTTTTTAAATAAAGGTTTAGCCTTAAACCCAATTTTTTTCTTATCAACTTTTCATCAATCACTTGCTTTTAAAATTAAATTCTTAAAATCAATTTTATACTTCCCTGAATTTAAATTCTTAAATTGAATTTTTAAATGTCAAGATTTACTTAACATTAATTTAATAAACTTTAACTCAATATCTGAATTAATAAAAAGCGCTTCGAAAGGTGTAACTCGTTACTCTAAAGAAACAAAATCTTCATTTTAGTTTTAGATATTAAAAATTTCAATATTATTCTGAAATAGTTTATTTTATAAATTTGCAATCAATCTGACTCGTCATATATCTTTTTCTATCTTTTCTATATGTTTTTCTTAATAACAACAGTTTTATTTGTTTTGCCTTTCAATAATTGTTTGTCTTGGCCAGCAAACACTTCCCTCTAATTCTCCTGCATGCAGCTGAGACTTTTACAAAATCATTAACATAAACATTTCATCACTTTTCATGATCTGTGGCAAATTAAAAAAATATAAAATTATGCATACAGAGAAGAGTTGTAAAGCATCAAATAAAATAACGAAGAATACCATCACTTTGTTTTGTTGTTGTTGTTGTTGTTGTTGCAAGTATTTCTCAGCTTATCAGCATAAAGACATTCATATTCATAACTTTATACATTCATAAATTCATCATAATAATTTTAAAGTGCACTATAAACATTTTACACACATGCATCTTTGCAAGGAATGAAAATTTACAGAAAAATTTAGCATTTTGAAGTTCTTACATTTCATTATTTCTCTCTAACTTCTTAACGCAAGTAAAAGAAGAAATATTTCTGTAAATATTATTATATATTTTCTGTATAAAGTTTTTATTTTTTGCTTTCTAAGCTTAAACGGTTGGCCGTATTAGGCTTTCTAATACTCTAATTGAAACAATTTTATTTCATTAATATCTTAAAACATATTTGCAATTCTATAAAATATTGAAAGTTTTGTACAGCATGGGTTCAATAAAGTTCCGAAATTGCAGTGTATTCTAATATCTCTCCTTCACGACACCGGATAGCTTTCGGATTTACGGATCCCTTAAGTCGGGATTCGATCTCCAGCCATGTACGAGTATTTACTTTGTGTTTTTTCATATTCCGGTTGAAAAACATGATGTGTCACTAATGACAGAACGGCATTTAAAAAAAATTGTGTTTGAAACAAATTTCATACTGCCTTTTTAATGTTCCATTACTGCAATGCAATGAAATGTTTCGTTGTATTAATGTAAATGAGATGACGTAATGATTTCGTTTCTATTACAAAACATTTTCGTTTCAGTGAAAAAAGAAATGTTTTAGTTTGCTTTAGTAATTTTTATAACTCATTTTTGGGAAGAAAAAATGATTTTTTAAAAGTTAGTCCGTAAAAATATATATTAAAAAGGTAGGCGATATTAAATATTTAGATGGGACTTAAAAAAAATCTGGGACCAAACTACAAGCAATCGGAAATCGGTCCATAAATCTAGGATATATTATGTAATCAATATTTCAGCAAGAAACTTTTCCAAGATATTAAAAAACATTCGTATCATAATGATAAGAGTTATGCTCTTTTAGACATACAAAAATATTCCAATTTGAATATCTCCTCCCTTTCCTGCAAACATAATTTTTACAATTATTAATTCGACTCCTCGATTTATACACACAAAATACATTTTTAGGTAATATTTTTGGTTTCCGTGGCTATGAATGTCGCATCTCCATCTCCCTTTTATGAAATAACTGAAATTTAACTATTTTCATTAAATTGTGCTTTGCAGTTTTTTCGATCTGTAAAATTGAGAAATTGAATGATTTTAAATCCGGCTCAAAAGTTAACGGGCGGGAAAAAATCCTGGGTACATCCCAAAACAGCTACTCGGAAATCCGCAAAAAATATTTTCAATGCTTCAACAACATTCTCAGTGGTCTGTACTTCGCATAAGATTCGGCTTAGCAGACTGCACTGTCTTCTGTAATTATTATTTTTTTTTTCGTAGGCCAATAATATTCAATACTGAAGAAGAGATAAGAATTATGTTGCCTTTTAGCAAAAGATATTCTTTTGAACTTCATAAATAAATTTTGAAATTTTAATGATAAAAAATTATAAATAAATATAAACAAAAGAACGACCGACCGTTAACTGACACAGAATTCTTCTGATGAAGTTTATTATTATTAAGCTGATGTGTGCTGCAATAAAAGCAAAAAGAAAAACAAAAAAATAGAAAAATAGGAGGAGACGCGAAAAGAGTACGAACCAACATGATGAAAAATTTGTTGACGGTGGTATTTCCCAATGTGTGGCAGTTAAAGTGTAACTTTTTCTTTGTACATCTATTTTTTCTGTGTAGTGGTATTGACATGCTCGTGATAATGTTCTAAACTCATAATAATATATCTTTAAAATAGTTTTTTTATTTCAATATTTTTCTATTCACTGTATTGTATTGTTTGTCTGTCACTATCAGGCACAATAGTGCGAGTATTTTGCTGTTAACTTTTTCGCATATCATTTAAGCATATTTATGTATATTAGGGTGATAACCACATTTTAACCCCGGTACCATGCGATGGCAAATTGTGTCTTATTGAAAGCAAAAAAAATACGGCTAATTTCGAAATAAAAATCTCATCTACAAAAGGAGCATTAATTTTAAATGAAAAGTTTCAAATATTTTATTAAAAAAAAGAACACTAAAAAAAATTTGGGAAATTTTACATTGAGTTCTGAATGATTGTCTTATGGCGCCAATACAGTTTTTTTACAGAAATTCTGTAAAATTTTCCTTAATGTGAGGAAAAATGAAATATGAAATAATTATAAGAAAATATTTACTAACAACTAGTTAAGTGTTTATGATTTTTTTTTAATTTCGTCAGGGGGCCGTCTGTCATGCCTAGAAACAATGTTTTTATTTATGTAGGTATATAACAGCCTTAGTGTCTAATTTTCGTATTTTCGCCCGTAGATGGCGCTTCCTGAACTGTTAATGTGACACAACGAAGATCTAGATGTTAGGAGAGCGCTTTAACATCAGGTGCTGCAATTTGAAAAAAAAATATTTTTAAAAATTGAAAACTTTAAAAATGTTTCCGCCCTAATGTAAATAATATTATGCAAATTATTGTTTGTTTTTTTTCCTTTTGTGTTTAAATTATTTTTTAAATTTTTTTTTATTTGTTCTTCAAAGTTCAGTATACTTAAAGTTTCTTTTCTTTTTCTGTTTACTAATAATATTGACCTGCTTTTGCGCTTCTGTAAGTCAGTTTTTATTGTTAAACTTTTTTACTGTTTGATGGAAAATATTTTTAATTTCTTTTGTAAATCGTAAAATATTTTGAATTAAAAATGCAACCATGTTATATCCAAATAAATAATTATAGTCGCTCAATGCTTAAATCTTCCTTTTTTTTGCACCCCACTGTATCACAATTTTTATTGTATTTGTTTAGTTGTTTCTCGTCACATCAAATGACGATCAAATTCACTCCCACTAAATTATATTTTAGTGGCTCCCCTCAAGCAATTATCTTTGTGTTGTAATAATTATCAAACATATCAGCAGCTCATCTTTCACAAGTTCCATTCAAATTGAAATGAAATTCCCAACAAATTTACAACCAGCACGCGTCTGCCTTCATTTTTAATTAAATGTATAAAATTATTTAATTTGTTTCAAGTAGTATTGGTTTGTTTTAAAATTACAACTGAAAACCTTGTGTAAATACAACATAATTAATAAATTTTCCGTATGAACTGTCAAGATTCAAAATTGTTTTTTGTTGTTTTTTTTTTTGTCGCAAAAATATTACTTTGTTAAAAAATAATTTCATCATATCAAGTTTTGGCTTAAAATTGTGTGAAATGAAATTTGTGTGAAAGACTGAGGACAAATTTTCCAAAATTGGTCACAACAAACTGGCTTTCAAATTTGGCTTAATTAAAAACTTCTTTTTTTTTCTTGCTTAAATTAAATGTTTAATAAGATGTTTTAGTATATCTTTGTATTCAAAATTGTTGTTTATTTTATTTCTTTGCAGGTAAGAAACTTGAGGAGTACCTTTCACCCATTTATATCGAAAAATCAATGAAAATTTTATGACAATTAAATGTGAGTAATTAACAAATTTTTTTTTAAATATGGCAAAGCAAGTTTTAAATGCGACACACAAAAATAATTACAAATACGCAATTTTAAAGCTGATGAAAACAATTTAAGAAGATTATTACCTCTCTATGTTACAATGGATAACCTAAACGAACCGAATGAGCTCTTGCTCTTGCCATTCGGTACCTGACTGCGTCATTAACATAATTTTTGATTAAAAGTCAGTGCTATCTACCATCTGTTGTTGTCTAAAGAAAATATATGTTTGTATATGAATCAGTTTTGGAAAAATAACTCCTGAAATTAATAGAAATGTAGTTTTTGCCTTGCAATTGCTGCGTTCCAGATTTACAATTCAAAAGGTTCACTTTAATTGGATTTCTATACCCACTATCTCTACCATGTCCAGCTTGTGACATCACAAGTTTTATGGGTATCGCCAAAAACGTTTCAATTGTGAACTCAAAATCTAAACTTCCCCAACAACTCTATTTTTAAATTATTGTTATCCTCTATTACAAATTTAGACGTTTTATACATACCCAATACAGGACTATTATGAAAATTTTTAGAATTCAATGTAGACATGATAGTGTCTGTCAAAAAAATTCCTGCAGAAAATTATTCGATTCAATGACTGTTGAATAATTTTCTATGGAAAATTATTTTCTATAGAAATTAATTCGACTGGATGTGGACTAGAGGCTTGTCAAGAGGTTTGTGTCAAAAAATTTTGTTTAGAAAATGCTTCAGCTGGATGTTTGTAAAAATATTAATTTATTTCAATTATTTGCCACTAAAAATTAACGTAAAACCGATTGCAAAGATTTTTATCAAATTCAAATGATTAATTGTTTAGGAAAAATAAAATGAAAAAAAAAACTGGAAATGAAAATGAAACTTAGTGAGAAAAAAATACTACTTGTTCAAAGACTCAGTTGCCGCCTTCAAATAAAAATGAGAAGAACACAAAAAAAACAGACATAAAAATCGTAAATGGAAGTTTTTTTTCGCTTGTATTTTTATAACATTTCCAACACCAATTTGACGATTTTGACTTAATTTTAACAACAACTAAATAAAATAATAAAATGTTCATAACAAATATTTCATGGCGCCGGTGCAAAGTTTTACTTTTAAAATTTAAAGTTTAAATAAATATCGAAACAAAAACTCGTACGTATGTAAAGAGATCAAAAGTTACTTTTGACTTGAGTAAGTGATAATTAACCCAGGCAACATATTTTCCATATTCTGACAGTTTTGATCATTGCCCATATTCTACAGTAAAATACTTCAAAGAATTAAAAGAAAAAACTGACTGCAGCACAAAAATACAAAGGAGGACAGTTTTGACAACTTGCATCCATTTTTCATACCTACTGCAAGCAGTGAGTTTTTTTTTTGCCAGTATTATTATGCCGAATTTGGTTTTTTTTTAAATAAGTGACCTAAAACTTTGCCAAATATATTAGATCATGTTACTCAATTCATAAGCCAAATCCTTTGCTGCCGCAGGGACATAAACATTAAACTACTGACGGCAAAAAGAAATTATTTTGAAGCATTTTTTTATTTGGTTTAAGAATTCCGTCGTTAAGTTTTGAATCATACACACAATTTTAATCACAACTTTTACTAAAAATAAGTGGGAAAGGAAAAACTAAAATTAAAAACGAGAAATATATTTTTCAAATTAATATTGTGTGAATGATGTGCGTGTGTGTGTATCAGTCATGTTTCTACCTTTTTATGTATTTTCTGTCTGTTTTAGAACCATATTTTTTTATAAAATCATATTTGTTTTTTTTTACTTTTTAGATTCGTTTAAAAAAATTGTTTGCTGGTTTTCTTTGCCGTTGTTAAAAATTGCAAATATAAAATTTTGTTACGGTAGGAGGGCATAGAAAATTAATTTTTAGCAAATAGCAGGCGTATGTGGTACTGTTTTCTCAAGTTCTTTTGCAGTTTTATAGATATATTTTTTTTATTAGATTTACCATCATCACTACGAGTCTGCATTTTGTATTTTAGGGCAGGGGGCGTTGTAAAACATGTGAAATTGCGCCCACATTCTATATAGGCTAGAGCAGAAAAATACAATTTGATGCAGTGACATGTATATATTTACATGTGTATGTATGTACGAGTATATTCGTATTTTTATATGAATGTGAGTTTAAAAAAGAAATAAGAACGTGTTATTTTATTGTTTAAAATATATTACCATTTGCTTAGGGAAACTTTGAAAATCTATCGCGGTAACGTATTAGATAAACATAATCCGGTTCGAAGGACCATTAACGGAAATGCAATTAAGAGTTACACTTTTTTTCTCCGTTTGAGGGTCTTGAGACACGTACTTTTAGAAAATGATTAGTATACGCAGCCGCTATATACACTTCTTGATAGTTTTTCTTATTGAACTGAAATGCACTTAGAAAAATCGTGGAATTTTGTGTTTTTATGGTTAAAATAAAAATGTAATTTCCTCTTATTTAGCATTTTATATAGAGAAGATATAACCTTGTTAATTTTGAATTCAATAAATTTAAATTAACCTTTTAACACCAAATATATTATTTTATTATTATACATATATTTTTTTGGAGATATTCAATTTAGTACAAAGAAAGAAGGCGACCAAGTGTCAATAGTAACACTTCAGTCTCTTTTTTGTCCACATTTAACGATAAATTATCATTGTCGAAGTCTTAAAAAACCCACGCGAAAATTAAACTCTAGAGCTTCAAAATGATTGCTACTTTTGAAACTGTCAAATCACAAAAAAAAAGAAAAAAACCTTGAAAAACATTAACTTTTAAGCTTATCAGAGTTTAAAAGCTCTAACTTTTAGTTTAAAACACTTTTTAACATCAAATCAAAAAAAAAAATTATTTGTTTTTGAGCTCAAAGAAAAATCATCGTGATCGCGATCATCAGCATCATCATCATCGTCAACATCATCATGATCATCGTCAACATCATGTTTCATTGGGCCAATGAGAACACACCTGTTACCAACGCAATTGGTGTCGCGTTATACATGACTGCCAAACCAAAATCAACCATAACTGACTTTTAATCGTATAAAGTTTTACAATTTATAGATCTGTTTTGACCAAAACTGCTAACGAAACATTGTTTATAATTAAATATTAAATGGAGTGTGTGTGCGTATCAATCAATATTAGTCACTATAGAAATGTGTTTTTGTTTTTTCTCTGGCGAACGTCATTAAGTCAACTTCTAGTGAATCAAGGCCATTCAAGGCTGACCAGTCATCGTTCAAGTAATACTCTTTTTTTATAAATACAATATGTTTTAAAATGTACTTTATTTTTTATTTCATAGAAATCATCTGAAAGAGACAGAGAGACTTGTTATACCATTCCCATATTTATATGTTGTCATTCCGTGTGTAATTTCGACAATATTCATATGATACCCATAAATTATATTTATATATTTTGGATCCTTCTAGATAGTTAAGTTGAATGAGCCATTTCTCTCTGTACGTGAAATTGTTTGGAATCTTGGGCCTTGGACTGATGTGTCTCGATTTGCCTTAAGACAGACAATTGTAAATTATTAGTAAATTACTCATACATAATTTGGTGAAGGGTATATAAAATTCGGTACAGCCGAATATTGCTCTCATACTATTTTTTTTTTTAATTTAATGACAAAGATTAAAAGTAAAAAAATCAAACATGTATTCATTGTGTAAGATTGCATTTGCTTAAATGATGATCGATTCGACTGTTGATTAGTTTTTATTAAGTTGGAAGTGGACATTTTTTTATAAAAATTAATTTATTTCAACTATGGATTCTATTTTAAAAATAATATGTCTACAGTCAGTCATGCAAAAAATCTTGCTTTTGTTACAACTCGAGAGCATATTCTAGAAATTGCATTTTCAACAGTCAAAGACCAAGTCGTAAAAAATAATTGGTGGAAAATTTCTCACATCTTATGTTCACGATTCAAGTATTTTCATTGTTTGATAAGCAGTGGGCTGCGACGTATTATCCGGTCCATGTCTTTAGAGTAGTATCGTTTTGTTATCCGCGCTTTGACAGACCTCTCCTCTTCTCCTCACTGTATGCTAAACAAACAAAAAACTCTTACCGAATTTAAGTATTTTAAGCTTACTTTGAATTTTAATCCGAACGTCCTCAGAAGGTATTTAAGGTAATCCCAAATTGGATCAAATACTTTCTAAGTTGACTGTTCAATGCCAGGAATGGACCAAAATAAAATAATAATTCGATTTTAATATTCGAATGTGACTGTGAGTAGTAAATATTTCCTTTTTAATATTAAAAATTTTCCGTAAAAGAGAAACCATTTTCAACACAATTTATGTTGAATTTCGCAAATTTTAGCCAATTTTTTATTGTATAGTCTTTGAAAGATGTCTAGTGATAGATTAAAGTTGGATTTTAAGTTGGTACTTTGGCTGTAGAAAAAATCATGGAATTACTAAACTGTCCTCGTAATTCGTTTAATATCTTTAGGAAAATTAAATGTTGTTCTCTCTACAAAATATCACAAACTTCGATTTTTAAACAGATTGATTTTGTTTTAAAAAAGATTGAATTTGTAAAACTCGTTTTCTTACTAAATATTTTTTGTATTAACGATTTAATTAAACTTTAGCATTTTAATAAAACGAATATGCAGAATACATTTTTTTATTAAATTAAAGTATGGAAATAAAAATTCATTGCGTTTTGGGATAACAACTGACATTTTCGGTTAATTAATTAATTAGCAAGAGGCATCGTTGTTAAAACTGGTTGTTTTTATTATTAAAAAATCGTTAATTTTATGTTTTACACACTTGATTTTTGGTCGAAATAATCTCAAAACAAATATTAAAATTTTTAAGTAAAATGATCAGTTGTTATTGTAATGCCAACAACAATACTTGTGATTCATAAGACTTCTTTTTCATATTTTATTTTTTTGGATCAATTTGATTTTTATTGCAAAAGTTTCTCTAATATTATCTTGTGTAAAAGCACAATTTCTTAATGCATTTTTTTGCCACAATTTGCTTACTTTAAAATACGAATAAATTAAAAAAAAAATACAAATAATTATTAATCTTCATCTATTATATTTCAGCAAAAAGTAGTCAGTAGTTGCAGTATTTAGAAGTTATTAAACATTTGAAACATAATAAAAGTTGAAAAGTATCTGTTCAGAATTGAACACGTTGCCAAGTGTTTTACTCATTTGTCTAATAATAATGTAATATACATTTACATTTACTGATTTAAAATATTTTTTTTTACAAACTCACACACAAATAGAAAAAAATTCATTTGCTTCATTAGAAGTTGAGCTTCTGTACATCAGAATGATAAGCACAGGCACTGCAACCGTGCTTACGAGAGAATAAATGGATAATAAATAGAAAGTCAGCATGCCTACCTTAAGGGACGCTCTACTGAAACAGCACTACATGAGGTGGTAAGGTTCATAGAGAGATCCCTTGAAAATAAACAATACACTTTCGCCGCCTTCCTAGACATAGAAAGCGCCTTTAATAATGTATCAGTGGCAGCCATCCAACAGTCTCTCCAGGATATTGATGTAGAGGAATACATCAGTAACTGGATCATCACCATGTTGAAGGCAAGAAACGTCACCGCAAAATTAGGCATTAGCGAAAAGTCAAAATGGGCATGCAGAGGAACACCACAGGGTGGGGTGATCTCTCCCCTGCTTTGGCTTCTCGTAGTTAACACAATTCTTCTCAGACTAGACGCTGCGGGAGTTAAAGTTGTGGCATATCACGGAGGTGGTAAGCGATATCATGTCTAGAGCCTTGGGTACACTCAGCAAATGAGCTACAGGTTGTGGTCTAGGAGTGAACCCTAGTAAAATGGAGCTACAAAGACCAAAGTCCTGAGCTTTAGACTCCCTCGGCTGCATAATCTGGAACTGTCTCTATCGGACAATGCAAAATATCTAGGAGTCATCCTGGACACTAAACTATCGTGGAAAACAAATGTGCAACACAGTCAAAAAGGTCACAGTTGCCTATTACTCCTGTCGGAGGATGTTTGGTTCCAAATTGGGCCTAACCCCTATCATGGATGTACACAGCAATTTTACGTCCCATACGAACTTACGGATCGGTAGTATGGTGGCCCGCCACAAGTAAGAAATACGTGGTAGACCAACTATACAGGATACAGAAATCTGCTTGCATCGGGATTACTGGATGTTTACGTACTAGTCCCTCAGAGGCTCTGAATGCTATGCTAAACCTGATTCCGATCGACCTTCATGTATTGGCGGCATCCTCAAGCAGTGCGGCAAGACTAGCGGCATCTGGGAAGTGGAGATCAAGGAAACCGACCACCGACACTGAGGAAACCCACCGATTACATGGTACCTCATCTGGAAATTGGCAGTACGTTCAAAGTCCATGTTCCATCCAGACGGGAGTGGAAGGGGGGGTAACATAGAAAAAGACTTCTACTTCAGAAGGTGTGGTGCCGTGTGGGCTCTAGAGTATTCTCGAAGGACCTTGGAACAAAGCTCTCATTCCGACTTCCTGATGAAGCCAGTGTATTTCAGGCGGAAGTATTGGCCATAAGGGAGGCGTGTAGGGCTTTGATTGACAGGGGTGTCCAAGGAAGTGTCGGCATCTTTGTCGATAGCCAAGCGGCACTTCTGTCTCTAAGGTCTTACACTGCATTCTCTACTTTAGTTAGGCACTGGGTGATCGGGAGACATGCTAGCAGGATGGGCCTTTCCTACAATTTGTTCTGCCGTAGTTGCCGGGATCATAGCAAAGAGGAAACAGTCTTCCACTTTCTTTGCGAATGCCCGGCCTTGCACCTTTCGAGACACAAATTCTTAGGCCTCTCGGAGGTATCAAGGATAGGTCTAGGCGACCTTATTAGATACCTTAAATCGACGGGATGGATCTAGTATCTTACTCCGAATCTGAGGCCTGGATTCGGACCTAGATCAGGTTGACACTGACGAGTGGAGTGGTTTGTCAAAACGGAATCTCATTGATTTCACTTGAATGCTTGCGCGAAGCAGGCAGCCACGTAAACCAACCAACCAACCAGTTGTGTTACTGCAGTAAAGTAGTTCTGAAAAATAGGCTGCTATGAAACCAGGCTGGTACTTTTGCTACTCTTTTGCGTTTGGTACTTTTTCATTAATGGATAAATTTTGTATACCGATATTTTTGAAAAGAAGCATTTCCTTTTTAAGAATTGTTAATTGTTCACAGTACACTGTTTTAATTAAAGTCACGTGTATTAACCGTTTTGAAAAAAAAAAAAATTAAGTATAAATAATATTGCAAAAAAGAGTCAATGACAGCGAAAAGACCTACAATTTTTTATGAAATACAAAATAGTTGTAGTAAAACTTTTGTTAAACATTTATATTGATTTTTGATTTATAATCGAACTTAAACGTATAGAGGCGTTATTGGATTACGCGTGTAACAAGTTTGATAGATTTCAATAAAAACTGCCGCAATTTTAAGTGCGCGGGTGAAAAAATAAACAAAATAAAATGAAAATAAATGTTGTTTATTTGTTGGAAATACTATTTGTTGTTTTATTATTATTTTTTTTAAATAAAAGCCGCCATTACTTATGACAAATAGAATTTCAGTGCCTTTTTCCGCATTAAACACGAGTACACGTATCGAGTTTTATTTCAACAATTTCCATTTATAGTCAAATATAATGGAGAGATTAAAGTCGCTGTCAATTTTTACTGTTTGTTCATTTGTTCATTTCTAATATTCATAATGTGCAAATTGTTTTTTTTTTTTGATTACGAGTTACCTAAAGAATTAACACATGTCTGTCTGTCTATCTGTTTCTTTTACGTTATTACTTTACATGGATTTAAACTTTAATTGTTGTAAATGGCAATGATTAACTTACATTTTCCATTTGAAGAGATTTCCAAGAAATTAGAAAAATAAATAATAAATTAATTAATTTAATTGGTATTAAATCTCAAATTGAATGAACTTTTGCATGACTAATCTCAGTTTGATTTGTTTTTAATAGTCGATTTAATTTTCAAATAATTACCTGAACAAACAAATATGCACTCACAATATGGGAAAATGATAACTGAAAATAAACTGTGAGTGAAGAACAAAAAAAAAAGAAAACTTGCATTATTGTAAAAAACTTGAGTTGGAATTCTCTTTAAGATGAAAACATCTTGAGAACTAATTTGATTATTATCATGTGAAAGAGATAAGGGGAAATCACTCTTAGTATTGTAATCATTGCAGATCTTGCAAGTCAAGCTTATTTTTATCAGTTTGCAGCAATGCAATAACAAAATATGTAAATAAGCTATACCTGCAATATCTGCAAGGTATGCAAGAGCAGTTTTCACTATAAGTGTTTATCCTCAATATTTTGCAGTCGATTCATGACAAATAATTGTTTTATTATTTTACATATTTTACAAAATTTTTATCAAATACAAATTTACATTAAATGTATGCCAATCATATATATATATTTTTTTTTTTTTTAGCAACGTGTCTAATATCGGAGTTATATATTCCAAAAAACTGAACTGAAATCCTACAAAAATGTGTGTACTCGTACTGTTATAATTTGCCATTGGAAAATTTTCTGAATTTTTTATTTCTTGCTTTAGCATCAGTCTAATGCAATTTTCCACTTAATTTTTCATATATATTTTCACTAATAAACCTTAAACAACAAAACTATAAATCATTTTAAAATAAATTTAACAAAACAACACTAAAAACAATTTTAACATTAAATTGCCTAAAATTATTACACAGATTATTGGCTGGCTTGGGAGCCAAGTTGCTGCTATCGCTGGTTGTAATTTCAATCCAGCATGCGAAAAAAATATGGAAAATAATGCGGTCAATTCGGTTTTCGAATTTTCTTTTTCATAAAAAATAAATTTATTTATCTAAAATTTAATTTGCTTCATAAATATACAAAATTAAGGAAATTGTTGCTAAAGTTGTTGTCTATGAAACCAATCCATAACAACACATCTTTCAGAGATGTTGGTCTGTCTGGCCTAGTCAGTCGTTGATTGCGATACGTGTAAACTCTGGTCGAAAAATATTTATTGTGTTTTTTTTATTTAACAAACAAAAAAAAAGAAAACTCAGTTTTCCTCTTTTAATGTTTGTTTGCCTTTTGTCTGTCTGTCAGTATAAATTTCTGCTTTTTGCAACATTTAACACAAATACACACACACACTGACTGCAACAGCAAGAAAAAAAAACAAATCTACGATAAATGATTTCTCATGTTGCATTACGATAAACAGATGCAGCAACATTTAAACAATATTTTATTTAATATTTGTAGAGAAAATCACTTAAAGAAAATTTAACAATTTTTTTTTCTCTAAAATTTGTTTTAAATTTATGAAAATGTGTTTTAAAAAGGTTTGTCCGTCTGTCTGTCTGGATGTGTGCTTACTTGCCTGCCCAAATGCTTGCTGCAGTTGAGATAATTTTTTCTATTATGTTTTTTTCCATAAAACATGTTGTAAATGGATTTAATTTTTCACAATAATTTGCACTAAACGCTTCAGCGAAGGTGATAAGATTAGTGAAGATTTTTTCGAATTTTCTGTTTTTAATAGTTCAACAAATCAAATTTTCGTAATATATAATTATTTGTAATTTTTTTTTTTTTTATTAAGACCAGCTCTCAGAGAATAATCCCTTCTTATGCAATGCATTGTGCCAGAACTCAGGGAGAGGGAAGGGTAGAGAAAATATCTGTTGAAAATTTAGAAGGCTTAACTCTTTTACAATTCTGCTTTGCGCGTTATGTGAATTTTAATAGCAGTGTTGAGGCGCTTGTGGTGTTAAGTAGACGCATTAACTTTGTTGAGATGTATTAGCAGGCATTTTATTAATTGTTTTACTTCGCCGATGCTTCCGCTAACCGACGAAGAAGGGCGATGTTGGGCACATTAGCTTGAATTAGAATCAATCGATGTCGGAACAGTTTTCTAGTGACCAGTGCTATGCCTTCATCACTTAAATTATCCGACAACAATTCATACAATGTCTCACTAATGCCCATTAGAGAAATTAATGATGTTGGTTGACTTGCTCTGGCCAGGGTTTGAACCCAGGCCCCAAGTCATTGTTTGCTTAGTAGTCAACGCGCTAACTACTTCAGCCAACAGCACCCTCAAATGGTTATAAAAAGTTGCAGAAAATTTTTTGTGATAAACTCATTCTACAATTCAATTATTTCCTATAGATTTTTTGTTGAGTAGTCCGTATCGTATAAATAATGATGTTTTTTTTTTTATTTTTATTAAAAAATTATATGAAATGAGTTGTGCATTTTTTTCCTTTTTTGATCAAGCAAAAACATATTTTAAATTCACACTACAACGATGTGTACTATTTGACACGATTTCCCAACTGAGCTAATTTAGCATACACGACACATGCAAGTGATACAAGCTGCAATATGTATATGAAAATCTGGTATCGCTTTAAATCGCATAAAATTCCCATACTGGACCCAACTACTTGTACATGCTGTTGTATTGTATGGGCCCCTCCTGCTGCGGTTTTCATTTTATGTCCAAATCATTTGTTGTACGCCAAGCAATTGACTTGTAACCATATTGTTGCAGGCTTGATTAAAAAAATTCATATGTTTTCTATCCCCTTTTTTTTGGTAATGCTGCACATCAGTGGAGGATTATTAGACATTTTCTTTATCATTTCTCTAAGCAGTTTAGTTTCATTTGAATTTTGTCATACAAATACTTTGGTATAAATAATAATAATAAATATACTTTTGACATTTTTGGCACAATGCACATAATTTGTGTGTCAGTAATACAGGCAGTACATTATCCAGGACACTACTGTACCCCTTTAAGCCGTTTGCTAAAAAATTGTTTTTAAATTTGTGCAATCGAAACCTTAAAACCTTAAAAAAATTAAATAGAGTAATAAATCTTAAAATGAAAGCCAATTGTTTGTTTTGTTTTTGGTTATAAGGAAATTTGCAATAAATTTTTCAAAATATTTTCAATTCAAATGGAATTGTAAGACAATCAAAGTTTCTAATTTTTGTATGTTGTAAATTAAAGTTAGAAAAAATGTTTAGAAGAAAACGAACGTCATTTTAAATTAAATTCTATAAATTTTCTTTAAATTTGCGATCAATTTTGTATTTGTTGTATAAGGAAATGACATACAGATTAAATACAACATTTATAATTTTATTTATCTTAAAGAAATTGTAACTTTTTAAATAAATTTTCCATACCATATTTTTTTTATTTAAACGTGCTCTTTTTGTAATACAATTTCAATTATTCCATTTTGCACTTTCATTTGTTTTTATAAATCCCAGACAGTGATAAGAAAACATTTAAATTTGTCTCTATTGTATATAAAATAACTAAAGAAATTAAATAAAACTTTGTTTGTTTGTTTGTTAACAAAATATCGACAATTAACTGCAGTATGCTGCAATTAAAACACGTAGTTGATAAAATTATTAAAGAAATTGCAAACAAATTGATCTTTTGTAATCAAAAACACAGAAAAATTATTTTTTATGACAATTCATCACGTATTCCATACTAAAGCTTAGATCGTCATGTGATCATGATTAATATATTTTACTTGCCAGTTTAAGGGCCATAATAAATTACTTCTGATTTAAATTCCATTTCAATACGAAATTGATTTTGCTACTAAACACTTGAATAGAAATTAAATAACCAATCTTTATCAATACGGTAAAAAAAACTACATCGAGTTTCTTTAAAAAAAAAAAGAAATTTATCCATTCTTAAGCTTAGAAGGATCACGTATACACACTCATACATACATACAACCATAGAGACATTATTGTAAACATAGTCAGAATAGATTCCCTTGATATTTTTACTTCAAATTTATTTTTTCAAAATTATTTTCCTTGAACGCAGTTAATTAAATAAGGATCAAGCCAATGATCACTGAACATGCAGCATTCAGCTTCAAAATTATCTTTCGAAATTAAACAAAGTTAAAAAAAATCAAATATTCACAACCAACTTGAATTTTTTTGACGACTTTAATAATGTCAGACGGTATTTGCTCATTGCACCGCACTGCACTTCAAATGCCACGAAGATTTTTATGGATATTTTCAACTTAAGATTTTATTGCTTAAAATTTTTTTAACTTTAAAATGGCTTTTTTGGTTGTTTACTAACATTTTGTTACAGTAGGCACACCTTCTCAATGTGTGTGTAAGCAGTTTTTTTTTAATCAAAATATAATCCAGACATCTGAACTATCGACTTCTGTTTCATGCAGAAGTCATTGTTAACTAAACGTTGTAAGATAAAATATTTTACAACAAAATCGTAACTAAAGATTTAATTTTACTTGCTGTTAGATAATTTTAAATAAACAGATTTTTATTAGAACAATTTAAATTATCTATGAATTTATGGGCTGTCTCATTTATGTAGTTGTATATTCCTAAAAATCTTTTATATATAAATTTTCCTTTTTTTATAAAAATATAAATTTATTCATAACTTTTATTCCGATTTGTTTGTTTTTTTTAACTTAGACAATTTTTTTATGCTACAGTATGTTTTTGAAATATTTTGTTAACAAACATATTTTTTCCCATTAAGCATTTCTGCCTAAAGTCAAAGAGCAGAACATGATTTTCATTTATGAGATTTTCACAATTTTAAAACATTTTTAACCGAAGTATGCGTGTGTAATACATTTCTATGTAAATAAAACTTGTACATAATTGCAAAAGTTCTTCCAGACAGGAGTAATAAATTATAAGCGAAATATGCATTTAGTAGGTGGAGACTTGTTCCGATCTGAAAAATTTCATTAATAAGAAAAGTTGAATGAAGCATCGGCCGCACAGTCGAAATTAATTAAATATTTAAAAACAAATTTAGTAGTTCAGTTCTTGGTTTCACCTCGCGTTCTGAGCTGAAAAAGTGTTGTTAAAGTTTCATAAAATCTTTAGTCTTTCGTCTTAAATTATTCAAGGTCAAATGTCACAAAAATCAGAATTTCCTTAAATGCTATCTGAGTTTTGCCTTTGACAACTTGGTCGTGGTAACCATTTTTGGCAGAAAAATTTGCAAACTTTTTTCTAAAGTGGTCATACGTTGGCATTTTCTCTTTCGCAAGACCGTTTGCTCCAAACACTGAATACCACCAATTTTTTCACAATAATTTCATTCTGTTTTTGAAAATTTCACTGACCCGGTTGATAAAGCTAACCTTCTGGCTGAATTGTTCGCAAGAAATTCTCACTTGCCGGAAAGCAGTCAACCACTACCCGTTCTCGAGGGAGTATCTGTAACTATGCCAAAAATGCTTTCGAGCGCGTGCAGTTAAAAAGGTTTTAGCGAAGCTTAACGTAAACAAGTCTCCTGGGCCGGATGGTATCTCAGCACTGGTCTTGAAACAGTGCTTTTCGACGTTAGCACGTCCATTGGCACGCCTGTTTAGCACTTTGCACCATGCTGGTGAATTTCCAAAGTGTTGGAAGGCTGCCAATGTAACGCCGATCCCTAAAAAGGGGGAGGCCAACAACCCTGAAAATTACCGCCCAATTGCAATTTGTTCTGCGCTTTCCAAAGTAATGGAAAGTATGTTGAATTTCCATCTTGTGAAATACTTGGAGCTCAACAGTTTACTTAGCGACCGGCAGTATGGCTTTCGTAAAGTGAGAACAAGAGCATACCTGTCGAGTCGCCAGGTCCACTTGTCACTTCTATGTCAATGCCCTTCGCTTAACAGCATTAGGGCGGATACTATGGGCTTCAACACTCTGCCAGACCTCGACAGTATGGCGAACATGGGGCTCATCAACCTGTCCTCCTTCCTGCAACAATCGGGATGGTTTGATTCGGCGACAGGGCAATCACAGGCAATTGAATAACCAGTTTACTAAGCCCTGTCTGCTGTAGGGTATCAGAAAGTGACCGAATTAACGGACCCAAGTGCGACACGTCTCAGATGTGACGGCCCTCGAAACCTAACCTAACCTATGGCTTTCGTAGAGGCCGCTCTACGGGGGAGCTAATAGCTTTCCTTTCGGAGAAGTGGTGTAATAGCATACATACATCACTTTGGCGAAAGTAAGGTGGTTTTAGATATTTCCAAGGCATTTGATAGAGTGTGGCATGGAGCACTTTTGACAAAACTTTTGGTGTCGGTGATGGCTTCACTCGATTTGTATCGAGCTAGAGATCGCACTATACGAGTTGTTGTAGATGGGGTCTCATCAAACGAGTTCAAGATAAACTCAGGGGTACCGGAAGGCTCCGTTCTTTCTCCTACCCTTTTTCTTATTTTCTTAATGACCTTCTACGTCAAACTTCCAACCCTATCTACTCTTTTGCAGATGACAGCAGCTTAGTTCATTCGTATTCATTCAGCAACAGGCCAAACCCGTCGGAGATCCGGGCAATGCGGCAAAATATGAATGATACACTAAATCGCGATCTCCTGACAATTTTAAATTGGGTTCATGCTAATAGGGTCAATTTTAATGCAAGAAAGACCCAATGTGCTATGCTCAGATTATTTTTGAGATTAATAAAGGTGTTATATTATTAAATTTATTGCATTAATCTTCTTAATTTTATTCTCTTCTCAATGAAAACATAATAAATTTTTCTTAAGAACTGTAGCATGAAATGTGTGCTTTTTTAAAGCTTAAAGTCGGAAGTTTAGGTTTTTTTACGTTCATTCACTTACAACCTAACATGGCTAAGTAAATTTATTGCCAATAAAGTAAATAATGGCAAAAAAATCAACTAGAAACTCGTTAATAGTTTTATGTATGGAAATTATTGGCTATTAAATCCGTTAAATTTATTCATAAACACCTACAAAAAAAGCTTTAGTTTTTCTACTAATTGACCATAAACATGACGCTCAAAGAACTTTTTAGTTTTGCTTTTTAAGCCATAAATTCTATTTTGGCTAGTGAAAAATGTATTTTCTAAAGAATTTTTTATTCTAATAATTGAAATATGATTAAAAGCTGATATTCAAACAGATTTAAAATCAAATAAGAATAAAAATAAATAAATTATTCTAGAAATTTACAACTGAAAAGTTAAGGAATTTAGAAACTTTTTATTAGTTTTGCTCTGAACAATTAATAAACAAATGCTGACAGTTTGCATGAACTCAAAGTCTTAAAATATTTTAAAGAATATTCATTAATATTTTCTTCTTCTTTTTTTCTAATAAAAGTTAAAGTTAATTTTTTTTTTATAATATGTAATAAAAAAATTTATTTGTTAGAATTTGTCAAAGATTAAGTAAAGAGATTGCTCCGTTTCATTAATTTTGTAAAATTCTTCAAAATATTTAGTTAAAAAAATTTCCAAAATTGAACTGAAATTTTATTCAAAATTTAAATTTAACAGTTTAACACGGCGATAACAAGTACTTAACAAGTTTACAAAGCACTTAGTTAAGAACTGCACAAGTACACAATTAAATGACGACATTGTTCTTAGTTAGGCATGACCTACGGCGCGGCCAGACGAAACTTGTAGTTATTATTTGGATTAACACTTCACCAAAGTTTTTGTAAATATTATTTTGTGATTATGAGAAATTTTCTCTAAAAGACGAAATTTTTTATTTCCCACCATCAAAAATTTTTTTTATAGAATTTCTGTAATAAGCGGCATTTGTGAAATACGGCAACCATTTTCAACTAAAAGTAAAATTTACCAAATATTGAGTTAATTTTTGCTTCACTGTATGTTCGGGCTGCAGTCTTTGAAAAGTTGGAGATTTAATCCAAAAGTTTTATCTACTCGCAAGATTTTAAGATTTATGAACACTATTAAAAAAATACAAAATACGACTATAGAACAACCACAACTATAATTATTTATTGGTAGATTTGCCTAAATTATTATTAATTACAAATAAAAAAAAAAAAACTTCCAATTAGATAAATCTGTGTTTTGAGCTCTCTTCCCTTGTGTTCCTTTAACTTTTCTACAATTCAACTACTTTCTACTACTTAAATGCATTAAATGCTTATAGCTCTCAAAATTCTGGACCCACAATATTTTGTTCACTTCTGTGAATAAATATTTTCAATTTGTTATACGTTTTTTTAAAATCGATTTAATAATGTGTCCTAACGTTCCAAGTACCAATCATAAACCATTGTTTAAAGCCATAAGTCGTCATCGAGGGGGGATCATTATTTAAATTTAAATTTATTGACGTTTCTGTAATCGTAGTAGTTGCACCATTCGGTATTCGTTGGACATTGTCTGATTTTCTACATGACATAGACTATGCCGATGACATATGTCTAATGGCCCATCGTTTCTCGGAGATAGAAGCTAAACTTACAAGTCTGTCTGAACGCCAAGAAATAATATTTCTCGGAAAACCAAAATCCGCGTTTTTAACTGCAGCGTGAAGTCAGTATTACTTTACGGCTGCACCACATGGAGCTTAACGCAAGCTACCACTAGAAAAATTCAAACGTTCATCAACAAATGTCTAAGACAGATCTTTAACATAAACTGGCCAGATCGTATTTCAAATGAAGCTCTGCTCCAAAGAGCTAACTCCTTGCCAGTACACATTGATATTCGTAAACGGAAGTGGACGTGGATAGGCCACATATTGCGAAGACCACAAACAGAAATTGCAAGAACAGCCCTCGACTGGAACCCCCAAGGACAACGCCGCCAAGGTAGGCCCCGTAACACCTGGGTTCGTTGCCTTAAACAAGAATGCTTACTTGCTCGAGTATCCTGGAATCAAACAAAAACAATTGCCAGAGATAGAATCAGATGGAGAGAATTCGTTGACGCCCTATGTTCACACTGAACTTTATCTAAGTATTTATGGTGTTCAGAAATGTAATTCTATTTATATTTGGATAAATAAAGGACATATATATATATAATAATGTATCCATAAACTCTGTAACAAAAAATGGTCTTGCCTATTAATTATGTAGATTACACGAACTCAGCACTACAGTAAAATATATGAATTGGGCCAGCTGAATTGTTTAAGAAGTCAGCCAGCTGCTTGTTATTCTTACATACTAATTCTCAATTGGTTAAATTACGTATAGGTTAAAATTTAGCAAAGCAAACTTCTATAAAAATATTTAACTTGCGGAATAAGAGAATGTTAATGTTTTGTTTTAAAAGCAGAATAATATAATTTTGAAGTGTCTTAATTTATTATTTGCAACCTACAACATCGTATTTTTTTTTCAAAAGCAAACTATGTACTATATAAAAACATTCAAGATAAGTTATAAAAATTATAATAAATTGCAAGTAATAACTAATCATTAGCACAATTTTATTAAAAAAAAAAAAAAAACTTTTAAATGTGCCAGCACTTGACAATTGCTGGAGAGACACGTTATTATTCAAAAGTGTTGAGAGTGTTGCAACAAACAATTAATGCTCATGCAAAACCAAACATGTAACTAAATCTTATTCAAATTAATAATAAAAGTTTTGTTGAAAATATTAAAAACAAACATCAAACCTATAATTTTAAGCAAAAAGACAGCAACAGCGTTAATTGCTATTTAAATTTTCAAACATTATGACCATTGAATAATGAAGTAAACAACAAAAGGCTATAAATCAAGTGACGGGACTGTATAAATTTTATTTTTAGTTTCATAACCGCACAAGCATTTATATTTAAAACAGTTTTGTTGCGCCTCTGGTGTTCATTAGAAGCATTAACTTTCTTACACTGAAGCCATTTTCGCCGAAGAAGTATTGAACATTGATGTACATACGCACTCGACATTCGCCATTAAAGAATCCAATAATAATTATGTAACACAATTACACCCCAATGAAAATTTCGTGATATTGATGACCTGCGTAAAACTATACTCGAACCCAGGAAATCAGTGATCATTTGCTTTGTAGTCAACTCGCTAACCATTCCAGCAAACTCTACGGCTGCAATTCAGCTGCTTATTTAAAAAAAAAAAAAACTTCCCTATTACTTATTTTCTGGCAGCTGAATTTGCATCTGGAAATATTTAAGACGCCTATTTCCAGTTTTGATTAAAACTCTGGTAGCTGAATTTCAAAATGTTTTCTACTTCTATAATATTCTTAATATTTAATATTCTTTATTTTGACATTTTAAGTATCTTCGCTCTTCACTTGTTAAGATTTATTTTATGAATATGCTTCATTTTTAATCCGTTAAAAAGCATCCATTAGTAGTGAGAAGTCGCGTATTGTAGTTGTATGTAATGGTGTATAAATGGAATATTTAATCACCAGGGCAAGTTTTTTAAGCTTTTTGCTGGAAAAGCTTGATTTCGCTTATTTTGTACCTTTTTTTGCAAAATTGCTTTATTTGATATACTCTGCTTGAATTTGCTTATAATGCACTTTGGTAGCCCCTGAAAATAATTTTTGAATCTTTCTGTTGCAAATAAAAAGCAAAAGTTTGTCCTTTTTTCCAACATGCAATTTTCTATTCTTTAACTCTTTACATTGCAAACTAGATTGGCTTAAAGGTGTTATTTATTATTGTGACAACTATACAGAAATTTTGTAATGTGTTAAATGCATGTTCCGATGATGATGTGGAATCAATATATAAAGCAAAAGCTTTATTTAAAAATGCATCTTTAAAATCTGATCTCCCGTACATAAAAGATAATTTCGAGTGTATTTGCCGAAGTATAATCAAACTAGAAAGAAGATGACTTTATTTAAAAGAAAATTTTTCTATTATAGAAAAAGTGGAAGAAAATATGAAAAATTTTGAAAGCGAAATATTTTTTTTGAAAAGTTCAACAAAGTTATGAATCGAAACGTTGAAATAAAAAACTTTGCCTAAAATTAAAAATAATATTTTTTTAAACAAAAGCGAAGCTGATGAATACATTGATTCACTATCTCCAAGCGAATTATTATTGTTTAAGTTCGCTCCTACAACATCCAATGATGTTGAATGATTTTTTTCAATTTATTCTACAGTTTTATGAGATAATCGATCTTTTCTTTTTGAAAATCTAAAAAAAACATGATTGTGCTTTGCAATAAAAAATTATTTAATGAAATAAATGAAAAGTGGTTACATTGTTTAATTTTTGGAAGCATATTTGAGGTTTTTTTTTTTTTGCTTATTTTTGGGCTTATTTTGCGTGTACTTTGTGCTTTTTTGCTTGCTTTTTTTCTTTCATTTTGTGCTTATTTAAACTTGCCCTGGTAATCACGTTCAACAGAGCTACCTAACAAGTAGTGAAAGCACTTGCACATGAATTCTGACGGGGTTTAGTGGCTGACTTAAAACTTCTCGAGATTTCGAAATTGCCAAAACTAATTAAGTTTAATAATGTCGATCCCTAACCGCTAAAAAAACGTAACACGCAAAGAACAAATTTTACTGGAAAAGGTTTATTTTTAAGTTTTTTTCCAATTCTTTTAGAATTTTTTAACGAAAATTTAACTGCTGCCTACGAATTATCTTAGACAAGTTACAAATAAATTTTATATCAAAAAGTCTATTTGGAAAAAAACATTAGTTACGTCTAATTCGCTGTTAGGACTCGATATGTGTTTAAATAAAAAAAAAAAAGAAAATTGTGCTTTGTTCTTGTTAAAAATTACTTTAAATTTAATTAAACTTCTCGCACTATATTTTTAATTGACACTAAATTATAGCATTTTGTTTAGGCATTAAACCGAATTCAAAACTAAACTTAACTAGAATTTTGTTTCTCTTGCATCATAAAACTTAATTAACTAACTTCACCTTTAAGGCTTTAAACGAACCAATCTCCGGGTTATTGCATTTTCCGTAGATAATTTATGTTTTCTTGTTGTGCATATTTATCTCTTTTCTTCTTTTTTGTTTTTGATTATTTTTTTTTTTTTTGTGACCTGGTAGTGGTGTTGGATTAAATCATGTTAATTTGTTTAATTATTTATTTAAATACAGCTTTCGTTGACTTCGTTTGTAAAACTTTAGCAAACTGTTATCGTTCGTTCGGCATTGTTTTTCATGTTTTAACTAGACAGCAAAATATTCTTTTAGATATATTTTTTTTTATAAATCTTGCTGGCTGGTAACTTTTTATGTCTCTTGTGGTATTTAAATTCATTGATTTAGTCAATTACACTATTTTGAATTAAACATGTCTGGTTGTACTTCGACCAGGCCACCACCTCATCCCCCTCCTCATCATAAAATGTTGTATGATTATTTTAAAATTTACGGTGTGTTGTTTTGTGTTGTGTTGGAACAACACACATTTAAACTTTTTAGAATATAAAATACATAATAATAAAAACGACAACGCTAATCAATGCTTTGATGTTTTACCGTAGATATTGTAAAAATAACAAATACAATTACATGTATACGGGTAGTACGAGGGTGGTCGCAGCATTACATTACGCTCGAAAATTTATAATGAAGCGATAGTAATCCATTTTAAATTGTCTGTATCTAATATATGCCAATAGAAGCAGTTTAGATTGTGAAAACTTCGCTTTCAAACACCTGATGCGGCCGATACAATCGAAAATCTTAATGTTATTGATTATTTTAACCGACTTTAAAAAAGAAGGAGGTTATCAATTCAATTTTTTTTAATGCTTAAACCTCCATTAAGGTATGGTTACATTTGTCAAATGAATAAGAAGACAAGAAATGGTGAATTTCCAAGACATTAATATGAGTAATTTTGTTGATAAAAAACTTTCATGTTACTCAGCAGAACCAATTAAATTTCGTTTAAGCGGTAACAAAATTCTGGTGATGAGACTGCGTTTAATCTCGAAATGTCAGTTCAACATTACGTGAAGTCGAATTTTTTTTTGTCTGTTCAATTTTTAAGAGCTTCTAGATTTTCATTTCTAATAAAATAATTCTTTAATTAAAAATTAAATTAAAAACAAATTTAAGCCTGACTATAAATTTTGGTCCCATAATAATTTTTTCGGAGAGGCAAGTTGTTCCTGCGAAATATTTCTCCCATAGAAATGTAAGTGGCTCCCTGAAATGACGTTTAATAAATGATCTTGCTATTTATATGCCGATCTAAAATTAATTTTGTATAGAATTCGGTTTTTTTTCCAGAATTATTTTTCTGAATATCTATATTCCAGTTTAATAAGAAAAATTTAGACACCATATTCGTATAATCGTAATGCATGTAAATTTCATGTCAAGTTGTCGTATCATACAAGGTGTTGTTCGTTTGCCATAATGCTGCTGCTTTTATTTTTATTACGTATTTTTCCAAAAGCTCCTATATAGAATTTTGCATAAAATATTACTTCTTGCTTGATTATTTGTATGCACAACTGACATACAAAGATATTTGTATGTATAAATTTAAAATAAATTGTTTACTTTTAAAATAAAAAAAACAGCAATATTTTTATCTTTAAAGTATTTTTTCACTGTTATTTCTGCTATTCAGTGGATGACATAAATGTTTTTGTCGTTGTTTAGTTTTGATCAGGCCTCTAGTTTTTTAATTTTTTTTTTTTTGTTTGCGTTTTTAATTTTTATCAATAATGAACTGGTGGTACGTACATAGAGCAACTGCTGGTTCTTAATATATTTCATATCGCTTAAAATGTTACTAAGTTTATTGCAATAAAATGCGACCAACTTGTAAAATGTGCTTCGAAGGAAATTACTATATGAAAAAATCTAGGGATTTTAACAAACTAATTTCAATAAAGAATATACATACATGCCTTATTGAGGTCCTATGCTCCTCATAGGATTAAGGGATATTTATGCATTCATTCTAATAAAATCGTTTAACTCTTCGGGTTAATTTCTATACTTAACCGCAGTTTTAATAGGAAAAGAATAATTAAAAAATATAAACCTTTTATTCGATTATTTAGTTAAGAATTTATGTTTTAAAAATTTTATTTATTTGTTTCAGGTTAGCTAATATATATGCATTTGCCACCATTCTGGAGAAATTTTCAAACTCATTTACTTGTACACAAACTTTCAAGTAAGAAATGAGAATTACTAAAGCACAATTGCTACTATATATGCCTACGACTATAATAGTCTCTTAATATTTGCTAACATTTTTCTTTTCATTTGAAACAGCCTGGTATCATTAATTTTATTTGAAAGATACAACTTCTCCGCTCACATTTTGTGCCGCTGTAAAATATTTTCGTAACTAAAATCAAGCGATAAGAATTCTCTCAAACACTCAATTTTGCATACTCGTACAAGATTGTGCACTTTTTGCATATTGAAACATTGATGATGTTGTTGTTGGTGTGGTTGGTGCTGAAGCTGGTGTTGGTGGAGTGTAAATAAGTGTTTCCTAGCCTGCTGATATGCAAATTGAATTTGTGTTTGTAGACCCACAAATAAACCCAGATCCGCCGACTGCAATTGCGGCGTAATATTTTAAACTTGCAATCATACACACAAATTAGTCAGACTGTTTTTATCCTCTTATTATTTGCAGTTCATTGCGAATAAAAAAATAAAAACAAATATTTATGTAAATATTTTCTGGGTTTTTCCTCTTCAGAGGTTCTGTTTTAAAAGAAATTTGTGATTAACAAATTATTTTTTTGGGACTATTTTTCTCCTCCCTTTTTTTTTTGTTGTTTCCTTGTCAAGCCAGTCAGCTGGACTGTATTTTACACAATAAAATGAGATAAACCAAATTTGTGTCATGACATCTTGTGAATTTGTAAAGAGTTTGTCAATGTCCTCTTTCCTGGTCAATTCGTGCGGATTTTTATTTATTTTCTGTCTGCACATTTAAAAATCGATTTTTTAAAACGTATGTTCGAAAAACTCCTCTTTTTACGAACCAATTTTTTATTTTTGTATTTATTTTTGTATTTTTTTAATGGGACTTACTTGTCATTTGGTCCCAGAAAAACTAGGGGTAAAAGTTGTGACTATTCCAAAATATTGTTTATCAAATAAAATCGGTAAGGCAACTTATACCCGTGGGAAATATAGATCGTCGTATAAAAAACATTTACGGGCTATTTTCAATTTATTTATTTGTTAGAGAGAGCAGTTGCTTCTAGTTTGCTGCTTTTTTTCCCGAAGCGACTGCTACTGTTCGCAGCTAATATACACCAGAGCGCCCTCCATCGTCGGTTAGCAGAATCGTCGGTGAAGTAGAACGATTAATAAAATGCCTGCTCACAAAGCTTAAGAAAATTAATGCGTTTTCTAAACACCAGATTCGTAACACTGCTCTAAAATTAATAAAACGTGCAAAATCAGAGTTGGAAAAGCATTAAGCCTTCCAAATTCTCTACCCTATCCATTACCTTACGCATCGATGAGACCTACATCGACCTGGATTCTTTAGTGGAAGACTATTTTTGACGTCGTTGTATCTCTCTTTTCTCAGTAAAAAAACTACTCCTACATAAGTTCCTCTCAAGTTTCAGTTTCTCACGTTTAAGAATGATCCGCATAAACTGTCAATCGTCGTCCTTACTGGGTCTACCGAAATAGGACAATATCTTGTGAGCTAACGAACACAAACACTACGATAACGTATCGTTACTGAGGATATTAATCAATTAATCAGCGTTACCGCTGCAAACTTTCAAATAAGGGTCACCAAAGGGGGATTTTCCAAAAAAAAAGGGGAAAAAGGGAATTTGGAAGAAATGCTTCAACTTGGATTTTATTTTTCATTTTACTTTATAGAAACTTTTATTGTCACCCAACGGGTTTCTAATTTCATCAAGGTGTTAAAGAATAAAATAGATTCCATTTTTATAAGCCTTGACAAAATATGTATATTCTGAGGCATCAAAAATGTTTTGTAATTATTCGAAATCACATTTTAATATGTATGTTCAAAAAGAGGCAAAAGCTCAAATTGGGGTAAAAAGGGAATCTAAATTAAATGGACTCAAAAAAGGCAAAGAAGTTAAAAAAAATGGCAAAATGTCCCTTTAGGAGCACAACGGTAACGTTGATGCCAATTAGTATGTTGTGAAATTTTCAACTATTAGGCGTGCGTAGATACACAGAAGGAGTTAAATAATGTTTGCAACCTGTAGACACCACAAATTTGCCACCGGAAATTGTAAAAATACTATGTATGTAAAATCAATAAAAACCACAAACTTTTATTTATTTTAAATTAAAAACAAGATAAGATCAGCGTGTCATAAATATTTTGTTGAAACTTGTTTGTAAGTTTGTAGCTCTGAACGAACAAATTATTAAATGTTTGCTGGTAATTACAGTAAGATGACTGTCAAATATTAGGCCCTTTCGCGACTAATTAATATTTGACGACAAATTGTTGAAACTGTTGTGTTTCCTGCAGCCTATAAATTAATTTTTTCTTTCCACAAAACAAATAATCAATTTTAAAACTGGTGAAATAAAACTTGACAGTCAAACTGACAGTCATCCAAGTGCCAGCTGCTGCTGCCAAAAAATATTGAAAAGAAGAAAATTAAACTCTAGTAGTTTTAAAATTTACTCCTTTAACGCTTGTTAAATTTTAATATTGTTGACGCTTTAAAATTTTTCTTTTGTTATAAATTCTTTAGTTATTTGGCCTTTATTTAGGTCAAAACTTTTTGATGAAACAGGCACAGATACACAAAGTCTTCAATTTCATCTCCATCACCATGATGATGATGATGATGATGGTGATGCTCTGAACCACAATGCACACATTTGCAATGAAAGTTTGATGAAATGCTGCTGGAAATTGTTTTTATTGAAAAACTTCAAAGATTTATTACCCCGAGAGTTTGTTGTTGGAAAGCAGCTGTTTTTAGTTTTTCTGTTTTACATTGCAGGCAGTCACAGTCAGCCCAACAAATATTGTGTCTGCTGCATTCTTTTTCCTTTTGCCTTTTGTTGCAAAGTTAAATTTTCTTGAATCGTAAAACATTTGTTAATAAATTTTACATATATTTTTCAATTTCTATTTTTAAAGCAATTTATTATGCTGAATAGAAGCTTTTTTTGTTGTTGTTTTACACCATCAAGATGTTATTCTTTTAAATTGATTAAATGCAAAAAGGAATTTCTCTAAAAGTTGAGTTTTTTGTTTTTTTTATTAAAGTTTTGAGGTTCTCAATTAATTTGGTAAATAGAGGTCAGCATAAAGTATTTAAAGCAAACAAAAAATATATGAGCGAATAAGTTCCGATGACTGTCAATTCGAAATTGTTTTATGGCAGGTACAACTACACAGAAAAAAAAATAGTCCCAAACGTACCTTAATCAATCCCAAATGGTTTAAAAAATACGGTAAGTACGGATTTTATTGAATCAAGTGTAAAAAAAGATTGATTCAAGTAAGGATTATTTAATCCGTAAATAGTTTATTCAATCCCAAAAATGAACCAAATTATAACTAGGAACCTGGTTTCAATCCCTGGTCAGTTCAAATCATTAACATCATGAATTAGTCTGGCGTAGAACTGATAATTGTACTGTTCCTCCTGATGTACATCACAGCGACATCCGACTTGATCCTGGGATACTTTTGTGCCAACTGTCTATTTGTGTCATGGTTTCTTACAAATTCGTTATTTTTGATAAAGATGATCTTGTCTCTTTTTTTAGTTTTTTCATGTTGCAGCAATTAAATTCTTTAAATGCATTAAAACACGGTTAGAATTTATATTTTTACCAGCAAGTATCTACTTCTGATCATACAATGATATATGATAAAAAAATTTCTTCTTTATGAAAATGTCAGGTGTATGATTTGGTTGTTTACGACACAACTAAATCAACTAAAACCCAACAATTTCAATTCGTTTTTTTTTCAATATTTTTTTAATTTAAATAAATTAATTAATTTTTTTGAGTTACACCGTTACAATTTTGTTCAAATTAAAAAAATAAAATAAAAATATTTGATTGCAATTGATAAAGTTTTTATATGACCGGCAAAAACGGTTTTACATGTTCATAAAAATGTTTGTTTATTAAATTGTTTGTTGATTTTTAAACTTAATTGAAAAAGATTTTTTCCATTGACACCACAAATGCGGCGGCATTTTTGTGTCATAATTAATGGACGCGTACATAAAAAGTCGACAAATATATTTTTCTTCGTTTATTTATTTATTATTCTTTTTTTTTATTTATTAAATTCTACTCTAGATGTTTATGAAGATTAATGAGATTTTTGACTTGGCAAAATTGTAACGTATTAAAAATTCATTCATTGGTTTTGCTTGAATTTAAAGTTAATGGTTAAATTAAGTTCATGTATGTAAATTGTTCTTCTATTGGAAACTTTACTAGAAAAACGCAGTAATACGTTTTATTTTACTTTTCTACACTTTTTTCATGTAAGCATGATATAATATAAGAAGATTTGACATTAATATAACCAGGGAAACCGGAAACATACTTTTAAAAACGTGTTTTATGCTCCTTAAATATGTGCCAACAATTTTAAAATATGAATTGGAAAAAATAATAAAATGTACGTCGTACATATAAATATCTTATGTTTTATTCCCGTAGATGAAAAAAAGTTTATCAATTATTAAAATAATTCCAAAACTCGATTATTCTCTTCTTGTATTTTCCATGAATTTCAAGTAAACGAAAAAATTTTTAAAGATCGATAGTATTGAAAAGATAACCAAATGTTAAAACTGTTAATAAAAAATGTCCTTATTGCAGTTGCAGTTCGAAATAAGCAAAAATATGCAGTCAAAATATATCACAAACGGAATCAAAGATGATGAAATCTATGTCGGAAGTCGGAATATTTCAAGGAAACTTCGACAACTTTTAGAAAATTGAGGAAAAATTTACTACAATAAATTTTTGTAACTGAATGTTGTCGCAAATATGGAAAAAATTGTTAAAGCTTTAATTAAACTCTAATTTATTCAAAGAATTGTGCAATTTTTAGAAAAAATTTCTAAATATGGAAAAATTACTGAAAAACGTAAAATTTTTTTTATCGATAAACTGACTTGTTTGGTTTCTTTATAAAAATGTGTATTAAAAACAATTAAATATGCAACAAAAACTAAATGTGCGAGTAGTCGGGAATATGCAAAACTATGCTGTAAAAAGAAAAATATGCAAAAATGTATGCTAACAAATTGATATTCATCGCACAGGAAAAAACCTGCAATTGCTTATTTGCGGTTTCCCTGGTTGGTTATAATGATATCTATCGTTAGATAGAATTAGAAGATTAGAGTTTTTTTTAGCGATTTCACACAATGAAAAAGTAATATTTCAAAGTCATTCATTAACAAAATTTTATTAATTTATTGCAAAAATACATTGATTCAATGTACGCATATGGTGTTTCAATTAAAATATTCATCGAAATTCAGTGTATAAAATTTGCATTGAAAGCAATTTTTGTTTCTATTCTTTCACAATGTTTATGAACCAGTCGGTGCCCATGCTCTGTATTTCGTGACATGTTTTTGCATCGAGAAAATTTTAAGAATTATATTAATCATGCCACTTGTTGGTGCGTGGGTGATCTATAAAATAAATTTTATTATTTTTGTTGCTCATTATGTGTTCTAGAGGATGATAATGATATTGTCCCATTGAAGAGTTTTCACATTATTTAGCGTTCTGCTACATTAGATCAAAATTGGTTGAACAGTTTATTGAAACAATTAACTTTTTATGTACTCGTGGTCGTGAACGTGCCGTTATGCGTCTCCTGAATATGAGTATCTCGTTTATGAGTTTCTTATGTTTTAGGCAGAAAAAGCTCTTCTTTACTAATTTAGGGACTAAAGCTTAGATCCCACTATTGGCACAATGTACCGATTTTCGAGGGCTCACTGAAATAAAGTTATAAGTAATAAGATAAATTCGCCTTATATATCAACTGATTGAAATATAATGACATAATTGCATTACACTGCATTGATAATAAAGCCATATAGACTTATTCCAGAATTAATTGCGAAATAATACAATTTTGGTTTAGTACTTATGACTTTATTACAGTGAGCCGACGAAAATCGGTACATTCTGCCGATAGTGGGATCTAAGCTTAACATTTCTAATTATCGAGTTTGCAATCTCAAAAGTGCTCAAAAATCAATATATTTATTTGCATTAAAATATTGTGTATTTATTTTTTTTTATTGTTAACATTTCTTAAAAAGTATTTTAGTTTTCATGTTGCTTTAAGGCATGCTTTATTGGCTGTTTAATGAAATCCATAATATATTTAAAAGCTTATCTTATGATCAGATTTAGCGGGAGGGAGGCTTTCACAAATAATGTCATTTTCATGTCTGTACGTCATAAGCGTGCCATTAAATATGATTAAATAGTCGCTGTAACTAAACAACAAAATATAAAATAGAATGGCAAAATTTGGTATGCGAAATGTAAAAATCTGTGGAAAAGTGAACGGCATGTCATTACAATTAAAATAAAAAAACGATATTGTATTCTACAAAACAAATCTAAAGAATTGCATATTTTGGCATCCTAAGAATGCAATATTTTTTTGGTACATGTGAAAACGCCAAAAAAAAAAACAGATAAAATGTTACATGGTGCTGGCGGTGGTGGTACTGAATGGTTTTGCTATTGTATTCTGTGAAATGTAGACAAACTGTAAGAAAACAGCAGTGCAGAAACAACTCAACTGCAAATAAAACTTTCAAGATCACAGCATGTGGGTTGTTATGCTCAATAACAGCAAACAGGACTGTATCTAGTATAGAAATATATATATACACATGTATTTACATATACATACATATAAAAATAATAATGCATATGTATTTCTTAAATTCTTTTGCAAACTTTTAAATTAAAAAAGAAATTTTTATTGTTGGCAGAAAAATATTTAAAAACAAAATTGATGTTGATGTAGTAAAAAATATTTTTCGCTGCTCTTTTAGTATAAATTACTACTCGTAGTTATGTAACTCGTATCATTTATGAAACGATGAATATTATTGGTTGGCAGCTTGGTTGCATAAATTTTCTTGAAAATCGGGGAAATTTCTGTAACTCCTCCATTTATAGATGGTCATTGTTTTTTTTTTTTTTTATCGAATTCAATTTCAATTTACTTTTGTTTGCGAGGAGTCGTTTGTATTTTGGTGCTAAAATATTTCTTTTTGGGACATTTAGAGGGGCAAACTGTCCCCTGCATATTGATTTTCCATTAATTCGTACATTTATAGACCGATTTTCAAATATATTTTTGCTGTTTTGTCTCATTTATTTTTTAGTTCTTCGGTACAAAATGCCTGCTCGAAATAGTGATTGTCGCGTAACTCCTCCGATTCAGTTTGTTTCCAATAGAAATGTAAGTTGCAACGTGAATTATTGATTAACTAATAAATCCGCTACTTATTCGCATTTTCTAATATTTTATTGTGTTTAAGAGTTAAGGTACTCTTATCCTTCGTGAAAGAAATTACAAGTAAAAAGTAGAACATTTAGACGAACATATTTAGAAAAAAAATTAAAAAGTACTTTCTTTTCTTTTTTTTTTTGTTGATCAAAAATTATGCCACAACAACAAACTTAAGGAAAAACGTACATTCATTCATGTCAATTATTTTACAATAATTGAAAGTACCATCATCCATCCATTCAGGCAATTCATGCAACATCTCTCAGCCATATTAAATAAAAGTAATAGTCCAAATACAGGAGCTGAATAAAAAACAAAATAAAAATTAACCAGAAACATCAGTAGCTGTTAAAGAAATACAATACAATTGAACCGTAGCGATCGAAATGAAAACCCCATCAAGCAATCGCCAGCTGTACCTTTTTGAACAACAGCATCATCACCATCATCAACATGATCATTATCGTCATAAACTTCATTATTACTTTGGTAAAAAAATAGTATTAAATTAAGACGAAAAAAGCAAAACGAATAATAAATTCCAGTAGCTTTCAAATGCGAGTTATATCAAGCATTTTATATGTATTCAATCGATCTTACACACAACTAAGGGGAACCACCCACCCAGTTGGAAAATTTCTTACATACCTCGGATAAATATATATTTTTTTTTTCAATTCATATAAAGAATTTTTGGGAATTACGGGGTATTTTCAAGTGCAAATCTCTTTAGTTTTAATTTTTATCCCATAAATTGCACGATTTTCTAGTTGGGTAAGAACTTTTAACCGGAAATAATTAATAAGTTTCCATTTGAAAATCGCCACCCTCAGTGCCAGCCAAAAGCAGGAATTTCAATGTGCCTCTATGATCTATCAAGCATTGTGTAGATTTAGATTAAAAATTTCCTACCGGTTGTCTTTTAAATAATAATAAAAAAAAAACTCTCTTGTCTCTGCCAATTTTTTTCCTCGCTTGCTGCAATTTTGTGACTATTGCCAATAACTCTGTAGGTCTTGTTTTAGCAACCGATGAGAGTACTAAAAGTTAACCTAAATTTTTATTATTATTAAGTTTTTATATACATAAATTTTGTTAATAAAAAATGTATTTTTATATTGATATCTTTAAAAAGTAAAACATTTTACTTTTACTCGCTCGATTCACTTAAGAACGGTGATGATTTTGCAGATAATGATCAGTTTAAGTAATACTTACTATCTTTTATTTTTGTTTTTTTTTTTTCTTTATACAATAAATTAATGCAATCACAATAAATGTGGACAGACATTTCTAGTCAGTCAGCTAGAAAAAAAGCAGAAAAATAAGAACAGTTGTAAAATGTAGGCCAAGAACGTGTCTATTAAGATAAAGTTTTTTTCTTAATAATATTTTTTTGTATGGTATTGTTAGTGTAGATATGTTTTTTTACTTCATTGTTAAATACTTAAAAACATGAAAAATTATAATTTATTATTGGGTGGATTGTCCACAGAAGTAAAAAAAAGGTTGGCAAATAATGATAAAAATAAAAAGCGAATTGCCTGAAGTTAAAGTTGTGTTTTTTTTTTTTAATTAACGATGTCAAGCTTAAGTGCTGCTGTTTTAGTATATACCTGTATTTATAATGATTAAGTATTAACGAATTTATGTAACTGAAAGCAGGGAATCGAATAAAATAATATATGGACTTAAATTTTTTGCATATATCATATATTTCCTTATAATTATATCGGCACTCGATGGGCGCCAATATAAGTGTATATCGAAAGAAAAAAAATATATATAGCCCATGAGATATTTACCTTAAAAGCTAGAAAAATTACTCAAGTTTGTGAAAAATCCAATCAAATATATGTAAGCAGTTTTTAGACAAATTTAGCCATATGAAGAAATTTCATAGTTTTCCATACTCCTAGGGTTCTATAGTCGATTAATCGTTTAATCGACTAGTCGACTTTTTGTAGTAAAAAGTCGAAAAGTCTAAGGTCGACTTTTTTGTGGTCAAAAAGTCTAAAAATCGACTTTTGCTTTCGATTAATCGACTTTTTTTTTCTTTTGTTTTTGCTTGCTTCTGCTGGTTTTCGATGAAACAAACAATAAATTGTAGTCAACTTTGAGGTTTTTCCGTATTAAACGCTATTTATATTTTTTCCCTCCAAATTTAAGGCTTTGTTAGTTTATGGAATTAGCAACATTGAACGAGTCAATAAAAACAATGTGAAGAAAAAAGATTGCTATATGTGTATAACAATAGTGCTAGTTCACTCGCTCAAATTATTATCAGTTATTGTTTATATGCAGTTTTGCCAGGTAATTCTTTATTCTTATTCTAGATTTGCCCCTAGCTTAATTCAAAATTTCCAAAATTTGTTTGCAGCAACTAGCTCTACACACAAAGAAATACCGAGGGCAAGATTATGTCATTTCATTGGTAAATCATTGTTTATTAAATTTGTAATCATTTGTCAAGGCAACTATAACATTTGAGCAATGATAACAATTATTTGCCAAGTTTCTTGTACATAATTGGTAGTATTTTGCTAAAAAACAAATATTTGACCACGTTCTTATTAAACTTTTACCAGGAAATTTGTACGGTTTTAAATTACCAAGTTTCTTGTTTCATAATCCCCTAATTTTTTTCTACGTGTACCAATGTTAATTTAAAAAATCCCTCAATGTCACTAAACTAGGTTCGAGGCACATTTTTATAATGTGCTCACTTAAATATCCCAGTCATTTAACTTTTTTTTGTCTAAAGTGAAAAGTTCTGGTGTATTTGGTTTTATTGGCTATCCTTATGGATTTTGGGCTGCTGAACACGAATCTGAATGTGTCCAATAAAATTTTTGCCGGGTAAAAATTAGTCTTTTTTTTTGGTTTTTCACTTATAACTTCCAAAGTTTGCATTCTATGACTATCTTTTTATTTTATGACTATCAATTTTGCAGCGAGACTCTATAGCTCAGATATGCTAGAATTATTTTTCATATAAAAAGTCGAAAAGTCGACTTTAATCGACTTTTTTTGAGCAAAAAGTCGAAATGTCTAGAGTCGACTTTTTGAAAATTTTCAAAAGTCGAAAAGTCGACTTTTAGCTCGTACTATATAACCCTACATACTCCACTTTCTCTTTATGACAAAAAAGCTAATGCTGAACGGTTACTCTGTAACAGGAATCGAATTAGAACAGTAACCACTTTAGATCCGCCGCCGGCATAGGATTACTAAACCTGTTTTAATTAAAATATGGTTTATAATTTATAAAAGCTTACAAGAGATTTATTTATACATTTTAAAGCTTTTTATTAAGTGTTAATTTATGTGTAAAATCTAATATATAAAGTTCTCGTGTCACAATGTTTGTTATCGAACTCCTCCGAAACGGCTCGACCGATTTTAATGAAATTGTTTATGCATATTTGGTAGGTATGAGAATAGGTCCTAAGGTATATTTTAAATCGCTCGGTGCACGAGGAGGGTAGGGAGGGGGCAATGTCTGTATTTCCGAAACGGCTTGACCGATTCTTATGAAATTTTTGATGCATATTCAGTAAGTCTGAGAATCGGCTACTATTTATTTTTCAAACCGCTAGGGGCATGAGGAGGGGAGGGAGGGGGCAATTTCTGTATTTCCGAAACTATTAACCCAACAGATGGCGCTATGTCCGACTCATAAATATTTTTGTTGTTGAATGACAGATGGTGCTACGTCCGCCTCATGCAGGAGAATCGTCGTCGTTCGTATTTCAAACAGAACAAAATTATTGTTTGGTATTTTTATCATCAGCGGTCAACGTCACACACTTACAATACATTCGCTATTTTTAATATAACACCCAAAATATGCACTAGAAATATTTTGTATGGCAAAACAACGTTTGCCGGCTCATCTAGTTTAATATAAAAATATAATTTTTATATTTTCATTCATAAACAATAAAACTGCTTGTTAGACTCTAATTGAATAAGAAATAATTTGCATTAAAACTGCTTTAAAAAGCGCTTGTTAAACAAATTTATTAAGAAATATTACCAAAAAAGCAACAAAAAAAAACTGCTAATCGCCTGAAAACATTGACACTAGTAGTTGACTTGAAAAAATGTTGCAACACATAATTGCTAAAATATATTATTTTTCTTAATAAAAATAACAATATTATGCAATTTTGAAATACTTAATAGTTTGTTGGCACCTTTTCTTAAATTATTTCAGTTCTGTTGTAAGCAGATAAACAAAAAAATAAAAAATAAAGAATTTTTATCTAAAACACTTTCAGCCTTGAGCATATTTTTTTAAATTAGTTTCCATTAAATAATTTTTCTACGTTTGCTGCTGTCGTTTTGTTTGCGACATGATAAAAAAATTATTTATTATTTTATTTTCAAATTGTTATTAATTGTTTTACAAGAATTTCAATTTAATATTATTGAAATTAAATGTTTATTTGTAAAACATGAAATTTCTAGATTATTTTTTTCAAATTTATAATATTTGCTTTTAGTTTGTTTTCATCCAAACCCATTAAGTAATTTTCGAGTTATAGTGGAACAAATATCCAAACATGCAAACTTTGACATTTATACAAATTAGAAGGATGGGAACGAAGCCGACCATATTTTGTAATCGGCTGAAAAATATATTTACGATGTCGTCTTAAAGTCGAATAAAGTGGCGGCGACTTAAAACTAAAAGTTAAGTAATTTTTTCTCAAATCGATCGTGTCTGCCATAGGGTTTACCAATATATTTTGTAAATCCACCGATTTTACAAGTTGTGAGAAATACTCGATTTAGTCCGATTTTAAAAAGTTGTGTAAATTTATCACCACTCTGTTTCATCGTTAATAATACGGTTTAAGTAAAATTTAGTATTGCTACGTGCTTTTTGAAAAGCTTTTGTGTGAATAGACAAGTAACTTAATTAAACTTTTCGCTACACTACAAGATTTATGGCTGACAATTGTTTTGCTATTATCGCCATCGTTATTTAGGGATTAGAAAATAATTTGAATTAGATTGAAAATTAATTAACATTTGCAAATATTTGTAACAATAGACTGCAATTAATTATTGATTATAAAACTTATTAAGCATAAATTATTTAAATAAGTTAAAGTGCATATTAGTCACATATAAAATCAGCAGCAATTGTTTTCAAAATAATATAATGTTTATTACTATTAAATAGCAATACGTAAATCAGGAGATAAAATTACTGCAGCTGAGAATTAATGTAAATATGGTCCATTATTTATTGTACTCACAATTTCTATTTTTCCATTTCCTTTTTTATAAAGCTGATTGCAATACTTGCAATTGCATATATTTGCGGTTTTATTAGCGGTATTCAGTGTGTGGTGCAAACGGTCTTGCGAAAGTGCTAATGCAAAATATCGTAGCTTTTTGGTGGAATCTAACGACTAACAACTTTTTTTAAAAAGCTGCGACTACCATTGATAATATCTGTACCAGCCATACCTAAACAAGAGCGTCAACGCTTTGTCAAATCGATAAAAACAGGGTTATTAAAAAATATAGACTGATTGAGATTTTTGAACCCTATTACTGATGACAGTGAATCTCAAATAGTATTTTTTTTTTATGTGTGCCGGGAAGGTGATACCTCCATACAAAGAAGTTACTAATATTCACATAATAAAGTAATGAATGTCCTAAAAAATAAACAATTTACATGAAAATCTTAAATCTTGATCACAGCTTTTAATTATAAAAGTTTATTTAAAAGGATTTGTTGGCAGTTACCTTAATTCCAGATTAAGAAAAAATCCAGATTAAAAATATAATAAAGTAACAAAAATAGTACATAATTATCTTTTTTTTTTTTTTTTTTTTTTTTTTTTTTTTTTTTTTCTTCTTATTTTCCTTTGATCTTTTTTAAAGATTTAAATTCTTATTTTTAGAGCTAAAGATCAATGTATTTTATAAAAATTAAGAATTGTTTTTTATTCCGATATTTCGCTACCAACAATGGGTAGCCTCTTCAGGGATTTAAATTATGTTTTTTCTTTAAAAAAAATTGTGACAAATTCGTATAAAACAAATATTTTACAATTGTTTGAAATTGAAATTTTTGAATACTCTTAAGGGTTCTAATATAAAAATTATTTTTGTCATTATATGAAAAGTAGAAAATAACAAACATGTATAAGAAAAATAGATATTTAGTCAATAAGTACATAATTATCAATAATTTTACTTATAAATGTAGAATGGGTGTAGCGAAGCACACGGGATATATCAACTCTATAAAGAATCAAAAGAAGAAATGAAAAATTTCGTATCTATGAAAATTATAATAAATTTTTATTTCAAAAGCAACTTAACTGTTACCAAAATATAATATAGTATGTATGTATGTACGTATATTATATATTTTCAACATTTTGATATTTTAATACATAATTATGTTGTTGTATGCGCAAAAAAATGCCAAAGCAAAAATGTGTATTTGAAACATTTAATCTTTTGAAACCATAAATTTCTAACAATGCAAATTGTTACAACAATAATAAAAATAATTGTATTAAAGAAGAAAAAGAAACACAAAACAAAAAACAAAAAATAACAAACCACTATAAAAATTGGTCTTTTTACGCTTGTTGCACATTAAAATTTGAATAATTCGAAAATTGGCGCTGCTGCTGCTGCTGCTGTTCGCTGGTTGGAGATGTGGTTCACATTTTAAAGCCTCAAGAAAAACATTGTTGTCAAACAGTTAGAAAAAAAAACCCGACATAAAAATATTGCATAAATACTACACACATTTTTATTATCTAATTGTTTACATTGTTTTCGCCCCTCCCCAAAGACATCAAACTGCAACCACCCTCTCCTCCCTCACCCACCTTTCCACTGACCATTATTTTACTAATATTTTGAAGTAAAGGTTTTTGTTTTTTTTTTGCTTACAGTAAAAAAAAGCGGGTTAAACGAAAAAAATTTATATCATGGTTCAATGCCAACAATGAATTTACCCAACAAAAAAATAATAACAACATAATTGTTGATTAAATACGAGTACATGCATCCTATCAATGACTAAATTTGGTGTGTTTGTTTACCTCAGCTCTTAAACATCTGATGGTTGTTAATCTCAGTTTAAAATTTATTTTAACTGATTATTTGTTGGGTAATTTTTTATTTTGCTTTACTTTTCATTATTTGCTTTGTGAATAATTATAGTGCTTTTAGGTTTTATTATAAATTTTTATTAAAATTATTTACGATTTTTCTTAATATTTTTTGAAAATTAACTTTAACCTTCTTTATATCAAATCAGGGATGATAAATTCAATACAATTGTACTTTTTAAACCCTTCACCAAAAATGGTAGGGTATTTAGAGGTTTGCCATTCCGTGCGTAGCTGCCACAATATTCACATGAAACCCATAAAGTATACGAGTATATATTCTTAATCCTTTTAGATAAAGAAATTTAATGAGTCGTATGCGTTTGTCTGTATGTGAAATCTGTTTTCCGTATCCACCGGAAGAGTTGAAGACTTGAGTCCAGAACTGATTTCTCAGGAATTGGTTCTTAGTGAAAATCAGCAAATTTAAAAAATGTAAATAAATTAGGGATTAATGATTTTCTTTTTGGTTGTTTCTCCCCACTATTTTAATATTTTTGGTATAACGCACTGAGTGCAGAAAATTTAACATACTCCGGTGACCATGTGTGCTTCTCAATCTTTACTCTTGATTATTGTAATCATCTTATGGGTCGATTATGGATGGCAACCGAACTCCAGTTGCGTTGTCAGTTGCTGACAATTGTATTACGGTTGGCAACTGGCAACTGAGAGGTTCCAGTTTCAGTTGCTAGTTAGTGCTTTTCTGGCAACCACAAATATTCAGTTGCTGGCTGGCAACGCAACTGAAGTTCTGTTGCTATCCATAATCGAGCCATGAATCATGTACAAGTTTATTGTTCAGTGTTATCTTATTACATACTTGTATTGAGTACAAAAATTTTTAATACCAAGCAATTCACAAAATATCACTAACAAAATCAATAAATTGGATTTTATAATGTGTGTGTGTCATTAAAATACAAAAAGTTTCCTGTGCCACCTGAATTCCGCTCGATTCAAAAATGATTTAGTGAACAAAATTTTTTTTTTCTTAATCTTTCAAATTAAACGTTTTCCAATATGTCAATATGGAATTGGAAATGCGCGCAAAATTTTCAAAATTCATTGCTTTTTGGCACATCATTTTAAAACTTTTCATTAAATTTACTTTTGGTTCCTTTTAATTGAATTCATTAAAGCTTTATTCACTTTACAAAGTAGTTTCTTCCATAAGCACAAATTACAAAAAATAATCGTTAAATAGCATTTTAACCGGATTTTTTTTTTATTTTGTTAAACTCGGCTTAAATTGAAATTGTATTGTATTTAAATGAGTTTTCAGTTTTTATACGAGTATTCGTAACATCACTAATATGCACTATGTGCGTGTGTGTTTGTGTTTTTTATATACATATCGACTTTTTTAAATGTAACTTGACCCTTGTAATTTTGAATGAAGGTTAAAAAAAAAACGAAAAACCAATTGACATTTGTGGGTTTTGAAATGCCAAAGATGGGGGATCTAAAAATGTTAAGTGAAAATGCTTTAACTTAGTGCAGCAGAGGTGTGCTATCTTGAACATACGAGTATGTAGTACATTTTACTTTTATGGCTTATAAATTAGTGAAACACTGGCTTAGTTAAAGTAAATTGAAATGATGCAGTCAATCGCTTCTTAGCTCTAGTTTTAACAATAATAATTAAGCTGCATCATGTTTTATTTATTAATTTTCTGCTTTAATAACAATTTAAAACCTCCAGCAAAGGGATACGCTTGCACTTATTTTAGACCGTCTCAAGTTTTTTTTTTTGGAAATTTTGTTTTGGGAATGCACAAATTAATTACATTATTTTTATATAAAAAAGTTTTTGCTCTAGTTAGAAAATGTTTCATATGTGGTGGTCCCTTAGGTCTCCTCTTCTCTGTGGGGGTTGTTTCCAACAAGTTTTTTTTTATTGTTTGCAATGTGATATTTTCGAATGTGGTTGACACTTAGCAATTGTTTTGTTAAATAGCAATTTGTGGTTTCTCAAAATTTACAACTACAAAAATAATATTGCATAAATAAAAACAAAACAAAAATATTTCACGAACTTGAGCCAAGGTAAATAAAATACAAATTAATTATGACAAGAGTTTTAAGTGAAAGTTTAAAAGAAATAAAAGGCAAAAGCTGCAAATAGCCAACGAAATTTATAATTAACTTTATTTTCATCAAGGATTTTCAGTAGACTACTCTGAAATGTTATAAGTAATTTTTGTGTTCTGTTTTTTTCTTAGGGGCTGCGCACTTATTACTAACGCTGTTTTCAGAGATTGTAACCCCCCCCCCCCCCCGCCCCCCCCTCCCGACGTAACGCTTTTTACTAATTTTTCAGTACAAAATTTTCAATCCGTAACAAATCTTTAACCCCCCTTTGGAGCGTTACGTAATATGTGCACAGCCCCTTAATTTAATTAGTATGACTTTCTGAATCATTGTAGCAAGCCTATCATGGGAACGCGTTAAAAATACATACATTATGGGGTGGCCGCCATTTTGAATTTAGAAATATTCTTCTTCGATGTAAACCATTTCGTGTGATACCCACATCATGGAGACGCCTAAATAATATTGACCTGCAAAGTTTGCGCGGCCGGCGCTTGGAATATCAAAAATAAAATTACCTTTAAAACAGTCGTTCTATTTGATATTTTTCCTTGATGTTTTATATAATTTTAAATCCCAAACAAAGTTTTCCATTTTCCATTTCTGACCACTTCCATATCGCTGAACAAAAAATTTGGTTTGTTTCTATTTATATATTTAATTATGTATATTAATTAGATTACTATATTCGAGTATAATTGTATTTTCAAGTATCGGTAAAACCGATTTCCGAATTCCGGCCCGTTGCAAAGACAAAAATAAGTCTCAAATAATATTGGTTGCCGTCAATTAGGATCTTCCAGCTAACATTAACCCCAACACGCTAGAAATTACATAAACTTTTAGAGTTTTAAATTAATTTTTAAAAATTTGGTAAATTATTCAAAATTCTAGACCAATTCCATTATTAAATTAGTATTCTTATTTAATTAACTTTACTTCTTTACAAAATTAGCACTTTTAGAAAAGAATTTTTCGAATATAAAAGCCGCCAAAATTTGTTTAAATTAGATTTAAATTTCCAAAATTTTAACTGAGAAAACTGACTTAAAATCGTGTCATAAAGTATTTTGTGATCTTTTACATAAAAGAAATGTAAAGACTGGAAAAAACTCTTCAAATAGATGACAGTTTCATAAAATGAAATTAAATTTGAATTTCACTCTCATATTTGTAACTCAAATCTGCTAATCTAAAATTACAAAAGTAAATTGTACAAAAAAAAAAACATTATACATACGAGTACATCTTAGATTTCAGTTAAAAAGTTTGGCAAAACAAAAAATACACAAAAAGTAAAATGTAGTACGAGGAAGTTTTAACGCCACTGTTACAACAGATTTTTATTTTATCAGACAATGCTTTAAAATTATTATAGAAAACAAAAATTGTGGGATGAGGAGGAGGATGACGAAGATGAAAATGAAAATGTTCAAGATTGCTAATGTTGAAAATGTTTATTGAAAAATGTTACCGGAAAATTTTATACAAAAGCTTTTTTTTTTGTTACGCGTGCATTTTGCGTTTTCTTATACAAAAAATATTTGACAGTTTTTCTAAGACTACAATTTTTTTTCTTTTGTTTAAATAGTTTTTTTTAACAAGTTTTATTTTTAAATTAAAAAGTAACGACATGTATGTTTAATAATAATAAAAGAAAGAAGCAACACAAACAACCAGCCAGTAGCCAGTAGCCAGAGAGACAACTAGTCGCACAATAGCATCTTGTTGTACTGATACATGATTGTTGTTACAACAACATAGAAATTCGTATAAACTTACACTTTCATTCATTGTTGTTTTGTTATAACGATGAAATGGTTTCTTTCCTTCTGTTTTTTTTTTTTGCCTTTTTTTTACAATAAGACTGTAATTTTGCTTGGAAATTTGTAGGTTTACGTTTTCAAATCATACAATTTCCTACTTGTTGTTGCTGTTGCGTCGAAAAAAGAAAAAACTTTCATTTGCAAATTTCTTGTATAAAATATTTATAAATTATTACCTCTTCAGGCTGCACCAATCATCAACTTTATAGTCCTTCAGAAAGGTTGTAAATCTTTGAAAATTAAAGTTTTTCCCAAAAATATTATTTTAACAATTTCCTTTAAAGTAGTCGCCCCTCAGATATAATACAATTGTACCTCTCCTCGAAGTAGTTCCGATATGCACTTTTTGGTAATTCCGTGACCTCTCCTAACGATTCGGTGTTAATCCCGTCAATCGTCGCGAAACTTCTTTTCAATCTTATAAACAACAAAAAATCGCAGGAAGCCCAATCTGATGAATACGATAGTATAGGCGTGATTACGGTGTTGTTCTTGGCCAAAAAATACTTTTGATATTCTTCTGCTGATCGATGTGTATGTATGTGGTCTTGGTTAGTTTTAGCCTGTCGCCTTTTATTCGACGCAGTTTCTGGCCAAAATACTTTTATGATCCAACGGAGACCTCGATTTTTAAAGAGTTGCCTCTTTTGTGTGTGACCTTGCATATGGCTTTCCAGGATTGTGGCATTCGCAGAGATTATCATTGGTCTCCGTTGAATTGATTAACATCGACGAATATTGTTTCGTTAATTTATGGAAAGTTTTTTTTTCTGCGAAAGTTGATTATGTAACTTTTTCGAAGTCTTGTTCTATTGGGGCTGCAAGAGTTTGGGCACGAATATATAGAATTCATACCAAGTGTTTTGATATCATGCAAAAGTATTTAGATTGTTACACTCATGATATACATGCATACACTCAGAAAAAAGATTGGTTGGGATTGGTTGCATACGTTCCAGATCTTGCAGGTATAGCTTATTTACATATTTTGTTATTGCATTGCTGCAAACTGATGAAAATAAGCTATCCTTGCAAGATCTGCAATGATTACAATACCAAGAGTGATTTCCCCTTATATTTCAGCCACAAAATAATAGTAATAAACATACACATTTGTGTATGTATAATTATGCAAGTTCTTTAATTGATTAGGTCAAGCGAACGTATTCTTTTGGTACGGCTAAATGCCAAAATGGCGAGCACACCTGAATAGTTTGCAATGAATTGTATTTTCCTACCAATAATTAAAAATGCAGTGGTGCTACATGAAAATTGTAGTTGCAACAGCAGAATTCTATGATAGTTGGCAATAAATTCGGATGTTACAACGAATGTATTTTCTCCGTGTACATACTCGTATATATGTAACTACATATGTAGGTGATAGATAGATGCAAGTGTAATGCCGTAACTTTTATTGTAATCGAACACGGATATGTGGCCTATTAAATTCATGCTCTGAACGCATTTTCGTGAGCTTTTCATTTAATATTTTTTATTGTGTTTGTTTTTCATGAAAGCAACTAAAAGTAATTTGTAGGTGGAAATCACTTGTAATAATTACTTTCTTTTTCTTATTTTGTTTTTGTTTTCCTATTTTCATTGCAAGGAAAAGTGTCTCGATGAGGAAAAATACAATTGTTTGTACTCGTAGAAAGTGTGTGAGTTGCATAATTTACGTGTAAAAGTAAATTTGTTCCAATATTTCTTCTAATTTCTTCGATCTCTTATTAAATTTATTTTTAGTCTGATTTTCGCGAGTTAAAGATCCACTTTTTTGTTTTTTATAAAAATTACAATAACAAATTTTATCTTTATTTTTAAAAAACCAATATTTCGCTACCAAACAATGGGTAGCTTCTTCAGGGTTATATTACGTTAATATTTTTAAAAAATTTGTTATTGTAATTTTTATAAAAAACAAAAAAGTGGATCTTTAACTCGCGAAAATCAGACTGAAAGTAAATTTGTTCCAAAAATATATAAAACAATGTTAAACCAATTGGAAAAAATGAAAAATAAAATTAAGGTTCTAAGCTTCCATTAATAATTTTTAAATTAAGGATCCTTATTAACAAGGCAATCTTTCTTATAAATGTGCTAAAATGGTAAATTATTTTAAGATGTATTGTTCAGGATAGTTAAATCAATTCGAGTAACTACCCTAGAGGGAAAAGAACCTGTCACAGTACACGTCACGTGACTGGTTCCCAGGGACTAGCAACCGGTTCGAGTTCCGGAACTTTATATGAGAGGGACCGGTAACTTTAACATGGCGTTGTCATTAGAGGGGGTCAATTGACATAATTAAGATAGACCTAAACTTAAGGTGGTTTCCTAAGTACTAGTCTCAGATATGGTTTCATAAAAACCGGTAATAGGATTATCCCACAGTAACCTGTCTAAAAGTAGTCCTTAATGAACATGTCAAAAAATAGTTTTCCTCTATCTAGTCCTTCGATGACATAAGTATCACCGAACGAGCCTAAATGCTTCACAGCAATAAGTTTACATGTAAAAAATGTATTTAAAAAATAAAAATTTTATTAATTCATTTAAATTATATTCAAGCGGGTTTTAAACACATTTTTATAAAAAATATAAGAAATGAACATTTCCATACGCTCGCAAAATAAAAGAGCGAAAGCGTACATGTGAGTTTTGTTTCCACAATTGTGTATGACGCGGACATTCCTGATGTATACATAAGTATGTATGTAAACCTTTCAATGAGACACTGAGTGATGGAATTTCGTTAGCACTTTTGTTCTAGTTTTGTAATATGTCCTCTTTTCACCAGTCAGAACTCAGAAACACTTTTTCACCTATCATAGGACAGGTATGTTTTAGACAATTGGTACAACATTTCCCGTAGGGTATCTAGAGTATCATGAAATCAATTGCTTAAAATGTGGTATACCATTCACAAACTAGGGATAAACTGCCTAAAATATCGGAAAAGGTAAATAGTGTAGTTATTTATGTTATAAAAATTAATTTTTAATAAATTCTAGAGTATTTGCGCCAATAAAATGATATAAATTATTTATGTTGTAACTGAAGCAAGACAATATTATTTTGTAATCGCTTTTAAAACCGTTTTTTCTCAGCACAAACAAATTTTGTATCTTAAAAATATTTAAAACAAAACTCAAATGCACTTCTTTTTATGCTAAAGATTTTTTTTTTTTTTTTTTTTATTTTAAAATTTTGTTTTAACCAAATATTATTCCTCAATTCTCTGGCTCATATAGACGTTTTTAAGCCAATGGAAATTTAATACCATGATTCTTTATACATAAATAAAACAATTTGTTTTGATTCAAATCTTAACTTTAGCCGGATGTAATATTTTATGTGGTATCGATTATTTATTTATGCGCCTGCCTGCTGCGCATAAATTTTTTTTAAAGATTGAGCTTTTCATATGCATTTTGGCATTTCTAATTTCATACGATAATACTATTTCCGTTTATATAAAAAAAAGCTAAAGACAAACAACAATTGTTTTATGAATATTTTAAATGTAATCATTCATGTCATGTCATATTAGACAGAGTTTTTGAAATAATATTGACAAGTGTTTGTTTCATTATTAAAATAAAGGGAATAAATACACATTTTATTTTATATGTTGATTTTTTTTTCAAATGAACAAAGAAAATATTTCAGAGAACTTGTAATACTTTAATATTGGTTGCATAAGTAAGTGTACTCAGGAAATATTTGAGTAATTTAAAAAAATATACAACGATCTACGCAATTTTTATCAAAAGAATTCTTTCAGTCAACAGATGAGTTTAATCTAAAATAGAGAAAGTTTTTCAATAAGGTATTTTCTCAAATTTTAATCAAATGTTGAAGGCATTTTCTATTATTTTTGCTAAAAGTGTTGGAACCAATTTAGATCAGGGATGATAAATAATAAGGACTATAGAGATATTTTATGATACCAGGGATACTCGTTAGAAAGAATATTTTCCAGCAACAAATATCTGAGTTGTATTTGTAATCAAAGTCTTGTTGTTTCATCAGATATTTTTGCTCCCCGATTTTTCAATTAATGACAGTCAACACAACGCTTTTAAAAAAACATGCTTTTTATATTAAAATGAATTCAAAAACTATGGTAGTTGTACTGGCTGCAGTTGATTTTCAAATTTCGATGTACGCCATGCAATTGATATATGCTAGACACATATAAAGATGGCATAAAATTAAAAAAGGAATGTAAATGATGTTGATATACTAAACAAAATATATCTTGCAATAACAAATAAAGGATGGCTGGATTTCTCCTTTATTTTGCTGTCGACAAGCAGTTTTGTAAATTATTATCAATCAACATCAGCGATAAAGCAATTTTTGATTCTGAAAAAAGTTAATTGTAGTTTAAAAATATTGTAATTCAAAGTCACATGCATACACATGTGCTAAAAGCATAACAATACCTTCATTTCGATGTTTTATAGAGAAAATTCAACGTTGTATTCGCATGAGTATAAAATGTAACTTTTTATTCTTAACGATTCAAAAAGGTCTTAACGTTTTTTTCACGGGATATACTCAATATATATCGTCATATGATTAAAAAAAAAAGAAAATGATTAAAATGACTATTTGATACACTAGTTTACAAAATGCGAAGAAGATTTACAAATAAAAGTAGCTCGAACCGCAATTTCGTCAAAGAGAGATATCAAACATTGATCTGCAGTTGAATTTTCATTTATTTTCGTTGAATTGAAACTTTAAAACCAAACTACATCAACAATTATTCGAGTTTATCATAAGTGAAAAAAAGTCACGTAACACAATGTCACGTCACGCTTCATATTATGGCTTAAAACTAAACATTAAATCATCAAAGAAAAGCAGTTGTGAAAATAAAGCTGAACTATCCCTTAATAATATCCAAATAGGTTACATAAAAGTTTTTAGCTTATTTCGCTGGCTTTTGCACTTTAGTAAATGTAGAAAAAAAAACACTTCTATTTTTTGTCACGTCACGCAAGAGCTTTTGCTGACCAATATGTCAGGACCCCGACTCTTACAGCACCTATGCTTTCCACTAAATAAAGAGCTCTAAAATTGCTTCCCAAAAACCTAAATGAAGAAAAAAATATTTGGGCCTTAGTTTGATTTTCTTCATGTTGAATACGTGCGACTGTCACATGCGCAAGCATGGAAAAACCCATATGGCTGTCGACATTGACAATTTCTGCGTTCTTCCGCTCTCAGCCTGCTGAAAGCGAATTGATGAACCTCTTTTGCAGTTAGCCGCAGTCACAGGGCACTGCTCCAGCTGCAATGAGTAAGAAGAAGAAGAAAGCATCGCACACATTCTATGTCTCTGCCTAGCTATGGAGGATCACCGCCTTCGCTTTCTGGGCAGAAGATCCTTCAGAACCCTCTCCGAGCTCTTAGTAGCAGAACTCGGTAGCCTTAACTTGTTTATCAGATGCAGTGGATGGTTCCCCTCTGCCCAATAGTGGGCTTGACATCCTGCCCGTTACCACTGCAAGTCTCACCCCTTGCATCGATTATTTCCCACCTGTTATTCTCTATCTGTCTAGGCTGGAATCTAATCTTCTTTTTTTACTAGCAGCCTGCTAACCTAACCTAACCTACCAACCTGGTCTTTCTTTTCTTCGTAGGCTTTTCTATTGTACTAAATAATCTAGAAGATTGGTAAGAATTATTGCAATCGAAAATGTGAACAAATTCAATAAAGTGAGCAACCTTGGTTTGTATAAGTTCACACTACCGCGAGTTCACTATAATCGGATATTTGCTTGGTAAAGCGCTTCAAAATATATCGATGAAAATAGGGCACATTTTCAAAAAATCATATTTTACGTAAGAACTAAGACAATTTATTTTGTTATTTTTTTTTTCCCTGAGCAAATCCAGTGGTTTTGGAAAGAGTGCCAATTGGGTTTATGCGATAGTGGCATCAGTTTCGCTTCCAGTTCCACATTCAAGTGAATTTCCTGATCCTAAGTGCCCCGATGTAACGATTGTATATTTCGAATCCTCACAAGAGACAAACACAATGATTTAGTGAGAGTACTCGAGCTGTCAAAGGAAAAAGCGGAGTTACTTTCATCTCGCCTGAAGCAACGGAAGCATTTCTAGCTCGAAATATGATTTGTCAAGTGAAGAAATGTCGAAAAAAAATTATTTCAATATCGGACTACTGGATTTGATATTAAATAAACAAATTCATTATCAAACGATCGCTAATTAGGTCAGTACCTACAATCAGTTTGTTTGTCAGAAGTTTCACTACTTTTATTTCTTTTTATACAGTTTTTATTTCAAATATTAATACTGCCCACAATAAGCTAAATTAAATTTTCTTTAGAGTATCCATAAATCAGGATAAGCTGTCGTAAAAAAGTCATTAATTTTTTAAAAATTTTATGACAACATCGTAAGAAAATTTAAATCTGTTTAATTGTCATGGTACACATTTCCTTTTTTAAAAAGAAAGAAAATAAAAAATCATGATTTTATAAAACAAATCCTTTGAAAGTGAACTAAAATAATTAAATTTAAAAATAGCACCCACTTTAATATTAAAAGAAATTTGCTAAAACACTTAAACCATCAAATGTTGCCTCTGAACATAATTATTTTTTTTTTAATTTTCTAATAAAATTAAATAAATAAAAGTTAACATGTGACAGCACTGCAAATTTTCGAAACAGTTTTCGAACTCGAATCTTCGTTATTTATTCACCGTTTTATGGGCCGATTTTTAATTTAAATTATAAACTAGAAATGAATTATATCGGGCTTTAAGTTTTTCCACAGTGGGGTCGATTTTTTAGTCTGTTCGATTGGCTTATTCTATTTATGGCGGTTTTTTTGTTATTGTCTTTTTATCACTGTTTTTATGCAAATTATTTTTTTACTTATTGCAATAATCAATTAATGTTGTTTTTCTTTTTCTTTTTTTTTAATTTATTGATAATTTTTTATATCATTCATCGCTATTCAGTTTTTTTCTGTATGCACTTTACATTTTAATGAGCAAATTAAAGCGCAACAAAAACGAAAAGAAGCAATGGAACCATAGCAGACCGCCGATCAGCCCAGACAGCAATCAGTACTAATGGAAAACATAGACAACATAATAAAACCATTTATGTATATGAAATCTAACAAAGAAAAAGAAAATTATAAAAATAAAAAGAATTAATTATACATGAGTCGTGATGTTAAGAAATAATAATTCGTTCATTCAATTTCATTTTTAAATTCGTTAAGAAAAGTTTTTTTAAAGGAAAGAAGAAAGGAATCGTATTTGGAATAGGGGAAATCCGAACTAATAAATTATTTAGAATTATATAAATAAGAAAATATGCAAACATCACTTCGCTAACCTGAAATATTTGTATTTAGTGTTTTATTTGTAATGTGTAAAATAATCTAATGATAAATATTCTTTTACATTTATTAACAACAAAAAATTTATTTCCCATGATTGTTGCTCGAATTTGCTATCATTCTTGTGTTTAACAGAGTGTGACAGTGTCCCCCCTTCGTTAAATAAAATAGTGGATGTGGGTGCAATTTAGGTTGCTTTCAATATATCAACACTTTTATTGCAAGTTTAATCTTTAATAATAAACATATCAAGTTTTCAAACCAATTGTTTCGTCCGATACGCAACGTTCTCGAACCACCGTACAGGAGATAGTGTAGAAGTTGGTTGAATACCAACTCTATTGACTCACTGGAGAATTGACGCAATGTGGGGTATTTGTATTTCTAATGAAATAAAACCCGTTTGAAAGACATTTCACACTTTGACCGAAAGATTCGTATGTGAAACAAATCTACCACAGAGGTGTCTTCAGTCACTTTCAGTCTGGTAAAGATCAAGACGAACGTCAACGTACAAAAATCCCTGTGTGATCCTTCCCCACAACCAATTTTCCTAGTTGTGGCACTATTCTTCTCACAAGTAGGGGTCCCAGGCCTGATGCCCTGACATCTTATTTAAAGAGAGAAAGCCCTTTATCTTTGACACAAGATAATAATCTTCTTAAAAAAACAAAAGAAAATTATATTTCGCAACTATCATTTAAAAGTTAAAGTCTTATATGTAAATTCATATCATTTTAAGTTAGTAATCAATGTTCAGTAGAGGAATGGTAGATTCCAAAAAATAAAGGACCAAGATTTAATAAGTGAAAGTCCACAGAGATATGTGGCTATTAAACATTTTCAGATTCAAGATTTCCATACTTATTAATTCAATTGAACATTTAATGAAATGTAAAAAACGTACACTTTGATAAATTATGTTAAAAATAGAATATTTTTGCGGAATTTTTTTTATTGTGTTTGTTGTTAAAAAAAAATAATATTTCCACTTTTTTATTTTTCCCACCAAAAAAAAAAAAAAAATAATTCAATATCCACAAACAACACTTTGATAATTTCGAACATTTTCATTCCGCATGAAATACAATAATTTTGAATTTTTATTGTTCGTTTAATTTACAATTCAAAATATGCCATAAATAAAAAAAACTAAACAAAAATATCCGGTTTCCATCAAGTGTAACCTCGTTCAAGGCAGTCAGTCAGTCCATCCCTACTTTTTCATTTGAAAAAATACTGGAATAATGGAAGTCGGTGGGATTTAATTACCATTAAGAAAAAATTCTCCGCTATGAATGGAGAAAAACAGCGGCTGTTCGGCGTGGCTGCATCTAAATTTTATGAATGAATTTTTTGTTGCCTGAAAGTTGTTGCAATTGTTGCCGTTGGAGCTTCTATAGAGAATTCTTAATTGAATACCAGACATAAGAAATATGCCTACACACATTTCATTTCAATTTTACTACTCTTTTTATTTATTTTTTTTTTCAAAAACCAAGAAGAAAAAAACTAGAACTATTTGTGTGTAAAAAACCCAAGTATGTGTAAACTTTAAAGTGGCAGTTGTTATATGTTGCACGTTGCATAAAAGTGGGTATTCAATTTTATTAAACCATGAACTCTTTGAGTTTATTTTTCCTTGCAGAAAATACAAACAAGAACAAAAAAATTTTTAAAACAAATGTAAAATTTACGCCTGAATACTTGCGCAAATAAATTTATATGAAAAACACTCGTATGCGAAATGTTACTTAACAGATCTACGCATGTTGCAAGTTGTCTGTTGTCTCTGCTACCGTTTCAATTGCTTAAACATACAAATTTATGTACGTGAATTGCATAATTTTAATTTTGTAAAATTGTTATTTTTAAAGGGAAACTATGAGTTTAATATTTAAATGATTGCATTGGTATTTTTTATTATATCATTCTTGTCCATACATGCGTTTTAGTGGAGTGATTAGGTCTTAAAACAGTGTGGCACGTTTTTCCCCTTTTATTTTTTGGTCATCATCAGCATCAATTGCAAGTGAAAAACAAATGCTTTAAATCATTCATATCTCCATTCTATTTTGTTTATATATATATATTTTATTAATTAATCTTTTCCCAGTCATTAAAGGGGGTTTGCTTGTTAAAGAATCCCTCCCCCAACATCGATGATATTGACAATATGAAACTGTCCAGTTGTTTTCTTTAGTCATCGTTGTTGATGTCTGCTTCCCCTACCGCTTTTAACTATGCGTTTCATTGTTATATTTAAGTTGCTCTCTCTCCTCTTCCACCCCCCATCACCAACAGTATTTTTCATCATGCTGCCAGCAATACCGGAAATTCAATTAAAATCCATTATATTTTGTGTCAATACGTGACACTGCATCAATTTATTGGTTGGCTTCATTGTTGCCTGCTAACGACCATCAGCAGCATAACAAACAAGCAGCCGCAGAGGTTAACAATTATTTTGTTTGATAAAACGAGCATGTAAATGATAATTTGGGAAGGAATAGAAATTGAGTAAAGTTCAAGCAAATTATTAAATAATTGGTACATTTGATTAAGTTGCAACTTAATTTATTTGGTTCTTCACTACAATTAAATCTGATCTGATTGTTTTTCATGATCCAGTAATTTATTAAACTTCCTGATTAGTCTGTAGTAGGCGTTAGTCCATGGCAGACGTTGCAGTCTTCTAACCCTTATATGTGCCTTATGTAAGACAATGTGGTGAAAAAAGTGTCACTCGTCACACTCGTATATAGATAGATACACTTTAATTTTATAGTCCCGAAAAAGAAAAAATGTCTCCAAAAGGTGTTGGTTTTGTTTCTAAAAAAGACTTAAGAGCATTTTTCAATTTGTTTGAGGGAAAATGAGCCCAAGCAGAAATACGAAAAAATTATCCGAAATCTAAACTAAAAAATAGTAGTCCTTACAAAAGGTTTCATTGCATTGCATAAGTATGGACACATTTAAATTTCAAACAGAACTTATAACTGTCACCCTATTTGTACTAAGTTCCCAATAGGGTTGGCCCTATTATTGTAAACTATTAAAAGTTTTAATTGTCTTTTTCCTTTTGCCATTAACTTTAAGTGATGAGGACGGAAATAACGTTTTAATGTCCTGGCAAAAACACAAAAAAAAAAAAAAAAACAACAACAAGAGCAACTAAAGCTGCCAAAATAATAGTAGCAACCAAAAAAAAAAACTCTTAGAAACTGGGTCAAACTAAAAGGAAAAGCAAAGCAGCCTACTTAAGCAAACTATAACAACAATAACAAGAGCAATATACAATTTTGTAGCATTCCACCAAAAAATAAAACTTTTCAAATAAAGTGCAAGTTTTTGTTAGCCCGATGATGATATTGTGGAAAATTTCAATTTCATTTTGAGAGCACGTTAGCTGACTAGTTAGTTCTCTTGGTTGTCTGGCTCATGGTAAATGTTGCATGATTGTCAGAAAGCAGCAACTATTAGTTGCTACAGCATAACACAGAAAGTAAAACGTTTTTTTTTTTTTTTTCCAGCACGGTTTGTTGCACATTGTCTAGAGCTGATTACAAGAGTAAAAGTTATATTTGGCTTGTTGTACATCATCAACAACAACAACAATAAGATATAGTTTCAATTTCAAATACATACTTTTTTAAAAGATGCTTAAAACTTTGATTAAAAAAAGTATGAATATGAGAAACTTGTATGTGCGAAATTTTCATATTTTGATTTAAGTATTGACTTTTTAAGAGAAAAAAACAGTTGAAAGTAAGAAAAAATCACATAATTTAGCTCTAATAAAAGTTATGTTGGGTCAAATTTTTATTGCGGAAATTCCACCAAATATTTACTAAAATCAATAACCATTCTGATGACTCAAGGTAAGTCCAAATAGCAGACTGTTCACATCGCCCTCATAAATTTCATTTAGTCACACATCGTTAGCAAATCATAGCAAGATGATACTATTTTTTTTTTGCCTTCTAAACCATGTCAGCTCTGCTACAAGCTAGAAAAAAAGTATAGTTTTTTATTCGTTATATTTTGCCAAAAGGAAATTGCATAATTTAAATAATGGTGGCGCTACTGTTTTACGTTTCGTAACAGTTTTTGTTGCTGTTGCATACAAATACTTGTACATAATATTTGAGATAGACTTGTGTCAGTTAGATATTTTACAAAAATCAGTTGTTTGCTTTAAAGCAATATAGTCGTATTTTTTTACAACTTTAATAACATCAACAACAACAACAACAGTAACAACAAAATATGTTAATCAACTAGGAACAATATTGCAAGTAGTTATTGTTGCTATTTTTCCTTGTTTTCACTATAAAAATAAAAAGTCTAAATTTGAGATTTTTTTTCCTTCTAAAATTTAATCCAATGCAAATTGTAATTTCTTCATTTTATGGCAAATCCACAAGAAGGAGGAAATCTTTTTTGTTGCAATTGTGCATATGTTTTCAAAAATTATTATTTTTTATGGGTTAGCTAATCTATATGCATTTCGTTGGTAGCTAAATACCAACTCATCATGTATGAGTAGATGAGTTTTGGAACTTTTCAAACATAAATATGGTAAAGATCTACTGATGAGTAGTACATTTTTTATTTTTGTTGAGTGTAGTGTTAAAATCGCCCAAAATAATCTCAAGGAATATTTTTGTTGAAAAGTTTCAATAAAATTGCAATAATATTTATTCTTCCTTTTCATTCTTTCCTTCTGTGACAATCAACCAAAAGCCCCTCAATTTGTCTAATAAAAAAATTCAGCTCTAGAAATAAATTTATATTAGATTTTTTTTCAAACTCTATATATTTGTAAATCTAACTTTTTTGTGGTTTAATTTTTAACCTAATTTTCTCTTTTCTTGTATATTTTTAGGTAACGACTGTCCCTTGCAAAAAAAGAAAACGTTTTTTGTATATAGAGGAAAATTTTTAAAAGCAACAAACAAAGTAACTATTATATGCTATTTATTGTGTTTTTTACCTAAATATTTTTAACCCAAATAAGCCAGTATGTAGACACGTTTTCTATGTCAATCATGTTTAATACCAAATAACTAACGAACGGAAAAAATAAATTTTATCAAAATTAAATTGGTTGTTGTTCACTTTCGAAGCCCGCACGCTACGCCGTACGTTTTTTTTTTATTATTATTTTTGTAAATTGTCTCAAACGGTTTTTTTTCGCAGATAAAACACAAAACAGAAATGAAATGTCTTGCAACTTTAATATGTGCCTTGTACATACGCCAGTAGAGTAAAGTGAAAGAAATATTTGAAAATAAACATTAGAACAGCGAATCATAATTAAAGGCTGAATTTAATTACAAGAATCTATAAATTAATAAACCAATTTATCTGATATGTAAATTAAGGTGACGTCATACTACCTTTTTATACACTTGCAACCCAAGTGGACTCCCTCGACGTATGTATTCTTCTTTTCAATGCTACTCCCCCACAGGAGTCTCAGTCCCCAACGAAAAAGAAGACATCTACATAATAAAAGACACTCCTAGTGGTGACGTTTTACCTCGCACCGGTGATTACAGCACCCAGTTAAAAGAATTATTGAGTCTGGGGCAAATGAACAAGAACGGCGAATTATTTACCGGAATATGTGCGATCAATGGTCTTACTATCGGTAGCACTATATTTCCTCACAAAAACGAGAATAAATTTACCTGGGTTTCCGCCGACCACAATACAGAAAACCAGATTAACCACATTCCGGTAAGCAAGAAGTGGTGTAGTTCGTTACTGGATTTGCATAATAGGAGTGGTGCAGACGGAGCCTCAGACCACCATCCACTTTTAGGAGAGATACCATTGAGAATATCCGGCGACAAACAACAGAGTCTACCAAAACGATTCGACGTATTGAAATTTAAATCCTCAAATACTTTCAAAAGTTGCGTAGGCTTCTTAAGCACTACTATGAAGGTGTCCCGAATATGGAATGTTATAAAATGTATTTTCACAGACAGTGCTAAACGACTACCTTTTACCGGTGAATTCGTACACGCTTCATGTTAATGATGTCATAAACTGTCTGTATACCAAATTTATCAAAGAGACAGAGGTACTAAGAGGACATTTTACGCCCCATATATTGAAAAATAAATTGTAAAAAAAAAGTACCAGATCTTCCTTAATTTACCCCTAAAAAGTACACTGCATATTAATGTAAAAAAAGTAGCAAAACTAACAAATGCTATCCGTATACCAAACTTAAGCCAAATCCATTGGGCGGTTTTCGCGTTATAGTTGAACAAATAAAAATTTAAATTAAAAATAGAATCCTGTTGTTATTCACGTACACGATAACTGAAGAAAGCACTGTTTTCGAAGGTCGCAGGACTTTCTTAGCAGTTTGCTCAAGTTACAACTAACGGCTGCCTCTATAATAGAAAAATATAGCAGATTATTAAATCTAATATTTTTCTTTTGTTTTTTTCTGCACACCCTCCATACTGGAATTTTGGTGTAAACAAATGAATTAAATTTTTCATTAAAGAAAAATAACTTTTATGTTTGTATTTTTCTTTAATTTCCTGTCTATTTGCTGCAGTTGCTTTCAAAGTATAAACAAAAATAAACATACTTTTGCAGTAAAGTTAACTTTAATGCTGTTTGTAGAAAATAAAACGAAAAAGGCTTTAAATCATTAACAAGTTCTGACTTCAAATCAAAAAAGTCGGAAAAAAGGATCTGTGAAAATGCAAATATGTACATACAAATTTCCGTCAAAGCATCTGGGAATATTTGCTTATGCATCGTGCACAAATACATATAAAAAAAATCTTAAATAAAAAGTTAAAAAAGTTTTAATCAAATATTTCCAAAAAAGGAAAACTCGCGATAATTAAAATCTCAAACGAGCTAATAAAGTGTCAGGCAAAGGTGGCAACATGTTAATACACAGAAAGAAATTTTATTATACCTTAAATATGCACCAAAAATTTTAAAATATGCTCATAAAATGGGCATACAACTCATTTGGTTTTTAATTTTCATTATATTCACAACGTGGTATAATTTTAGATCAATATGGGATATTTAAGGAATATGAAGGATGCATCTCTTACGGATGCCAGGAAAGAGGCATCGAAAAGGAGGCAATCTGGGAAGGGCAGTGGTGACAACAAGATTTCCACCGATGGAAACGATATGAGCAATGGAAACCCTGCTGTTGGTACTGCCAAACCGGAACGCTCCTTTGGCGTGAATGGTGTTTAAGGGAAACGCGGTTAAAAATCTTCGGTTTGTTGTTGATGAGGGAGTCTCTAAAGAGACTGCGCGTGCTTGGGAGGTGTTATCAGATTCGGCTTGGGAACTGTTGGATTTAGATTCCCCAAATCTTATGATCTAGGGAGGTGCAGATAAACCTGCACCTTTGTGAGGCAGTCTCGGCCGATTTGTCGCATAAATAAAAATTGGATTTGTGGACTAAGAATTTCATCTGGTCCTTTTTAAATAATTTTTGGAAATACGCTTTGATCAACTCGTCTATGCTGCGCTGAATTCTCAAGATTTTTTTGGGTTTGTTAACGAAAAACTCAGAAAACATTTACTGCAGAATTAAATAACATATCGGGATATTTTCCGAGTGACATTTGTATTATTTAGGTTGATGTAGGGCTGGGCCTTGACGATATGTTTCAGAAACTTAACATCACTGATTACAACCTTAATCAATTGTTTGCATGAAAAGCAAATCGGTCATCAAAATTTACAAAACAAATAAAAATTATTGCAAACTTTAACACATCTTTAAATAAAAGTAGGGTACTTAACTAATACTAGTTTGAAGATAAAATATTTGTTAGATTTAAAAATTAAAATAAATGGAATTGCAGAAAAAAAGTTGGAAAAAAACACAATAGTTTTTCACACATGAGTGCGAAATGAAAAAGCAAAACATCTCTTCCATTCTCAGACTAAATACTCTCATGCCAGTCGTCGTCAGTAATAATAAGGCGACGACTGATGATGATTCTTCCATTAACTTTTACATTTTTTCTTCATATTAATTAGAAACATAAGTGCGAGTATGTGTTTAAAAATTGTTTAAGGAAATGGTGCGGGTGCACAAAACCGTCTAACGAATTCAAGCGAATAAAAAAAACATGATTTTCTTTTCTAAATGCAACAAAATATTACTGGTTGCCTGTTTCTTAAGCTTTGAGTGAAGTTATATTTTTATTTACTACACTTTTTTTTCATTCCATTTAAAAGCATACCAAAATAATAAAAAAAACCTGAAAGCATTAGTTGGTGGGTCAGTTTTGTTGCATGGCATTAAATAAACTTTGAAATACACAGCCAGCACAGCACCGATGAAACCATTCATTCCACATTGCTTTGCCTTGCGTTTTAGTTCTGCATGTGTAATAAACATTCAGATTTTAAAGTGTGGGAATGTTTTTTGTTCATTATTTTCTCTGTTAAAAAATTCCCTCTCTTCCCTCCCTCTTTCAACTATTTCTTAGTACAGCTAAAATTTTAGGTGGCTTAAAAATAGTACAGTCTAAGATTGTTATAACGGACGATGTGACGACATTGCGTAGTAGTCAGGATCGTTCATAGTTATTTTCTTAATGTGCTTGTTTCATTTCTTTAAGAACGATTCAATTACATATTTTTATTCGATAGCTTCAGAACTAAACAGAAGCTTTTCTTTTATGGCTGAGCTTGTATTAAGCTATGTACAGACGATTGGCAGATCTTACAATATTGTAAGATATGTCAATATGCTGACAACGTACTGACAATGAAAAATTGTTACCAAAAGGTAAATTGTTAGTTCAGACGATTGTAAGAAAACCTTACAATTTCATTGTCAGACAATTGTCGGACAATAAATTTATCTGCCAACAAAAATTGTCAATTTACACGGTTGTCAGCTTGTTGTGTGGAAAAATTGCCAGATGCGTTGTTAAGCTTTGTCAGAACTGTCAAATCCAATAGTATTTATGGACAGCATTGCCAACAGAAAAATTATCTTACAATGGCGCCATTGTCAGATGCATTAATTTAAACACATCTGCCAATAAAACAAGAGCTTACAATGTCTGACAATTATCTGATAATGGCAAAGTAGAGTGTTCTCACGATTGTCAGATGTCTGACAATATTATTGTCTTACAATGAACTGACAATGCTTTTTCTTGCAACGTTGCAAGACAAAAATTGTAAGTTTAGACGGTTGTGAGACATTTTCTGAACATTTTTCTGACAATATTGTAAGATCTGCCAATCGTCTGTACATAGCTTTACTCGCTTAAGCGAAATTCGTTATACGATTGTAGTCTGTATTTCGTATTCTCTATCATTCAGAATTTATTGCATTTTTTTCATAAAAACATTTGTTTCGTTTAATTCTTCTTTCCTAAATTAAGAAACAAACAAACAAAAAATAATTTTCCGCATAAAGTTAAGTTTTTTTTCTCATTGGGAAAATTCATGAATTGGAATTTCCGTCTTTTAGCATAAATTATTTGCCAGAATGTATATTTAATGACACTATGAAATGAAAAATCTTTAAGGAAGGAATAAAGAACACATACAATTTTTAACTTTTAGCAGGTAAAAAGTTTCTCACATGCATGCCGCGGGATTCTCAAAATTTAGTTTGGAATTTGTAAGAGGCAACCGCGTCTCAATTTATTATTTAATTTGTGCTTTAAGGCTTTATTTTAATTAATATAAAATTAAAAAAATTATTTCAGAGAAAACACAGAAAATTTATAAATATATTGACATGTCGCTACAGAGATTTAAAACCAAGCAAGTGATACAAATTCCATTCGACGTTTTAATTGGTTATTGTGCAAATCGCACCAGTTCTTACAACTTTAAATTTTGAAAAATTACTAAAAATTTTAAAAACTGTTTATAAACATAAATATTTAATTTTATATCTCAAATTTTCAGCATTGAATTAAAATGTTAAGCCTGCCACAGACATTGTGGCTGATAAAACATATGCTTATGGTGTTTTCTTTTCTACAAAAAAAATGGTACATCTCCATGCAGAAAATTTTGTGTTCGTTTCTTAAAAATGTTTTGCTCTCTAAAAGGGCAGTGTGTATGATTCTAAAAAAAATCGCCCTCACTAAGGGTGGAAGGCATTGCACTTTTTGCCCCGTAAAAATCGACAGTGTTGATAGTGTCCTTTAAAACTTAGCTGTCAGCTGTTGAAAACAGGGCGTTCCACTTTTCCGTAAGTTGTGTTCAGTTCTAGTGAAATAACAACCTGCATTATTACAGGGTTGGCAAGACACTTTATATATGTACCTTCCAATAAGGTGCCATTTTGTATGTAGAAAAGAAAACACCATTAATTAGTAGTTATGGCAACCTCAGAGCAAAAATAAAAAAAAATTAAGTCACATATTCCAAAATTTTATTACTCTTTTAAATTTTTGTAGTTACACCACCCTTTATTTTATTTAACAATTAACGTAAAACTCAAGTGAAACTTTTACTATAAACTTTAAATTTAAGAATTTATTTTAATTTTTTATAAGTAAAACTTTCTTTTCGTTGGATTATTTTGAATATTCAGCACAAAATAAACTCTCTTCTTTTCATCTTAATCGCTCTTCGTTGAAATCGAAATGTATTTATGTTGCAAGACACTATAAATTCACAATCCCCCAGGGCTGTCTAATCATTAAGTGGAATTGTTTATTGTAAAAATATAAAAAGGAAACCAAAGGGGTAAAAATTAAATACACCAATACTCCGGTTTGCGTCGCTAATTGGGACCGGAGGAACGCGACGCAAACCGAAACGATGCACACCGAAGAATGATTTTCAATAAATGTATTGATTTTCATTTAATTGGTTCCGCGATTCATAAGTTCACCTTAAAAAGCAGATTTTTCAATAAAAAATACAATTTATTTAATTTTATCAGCTTCTGTGGAATAAATGGATTTTATTATAGAAGGGGCAAGTCCCCAAGGTAACTTCCAAGGTATTTGCTTTCTTTTTTGACTCCTGGTTGCAAAACATTTAGTCTAAACTTCACTTCAGCAAATGTAATTTCACAATTTATTGTCCCCTACGGCAATCGAGAACAATATTGTGCACATTTTCCCCAAACAAATGCAACTCTGGTGCGGCAATCGTGTGAACGGTTGATAGGCAACCATGCGCCAATAAAAATGTAAAAAATGCACCAATATTTATTGACAATTCGCGCAAATGTCTCTTTTTATATCATAATAATCGGGCTTTTAAGGTCAATTTATTTCATCTTTTTGTGTCAATAAAAGATATAAGTATAGAGAATTAAAAAAAGGTCGAAGGAATAATAATTTTTTTTAATTTGTAAATTTTTGTGTGTAAATATATCTCTTGAGAAGTAAAATAAAATGAGTTTTAATTGTTATATAATAATTTAATAATGATGATTTATTTCCACTTCATCAAATGCACGCATAATAATTAAATCTGATGCAATTTTCTTTTTTAACAAACAAATCATTTTGCTTTAAATATGTGTATGCATGCAAACAAAACAACATTTGCCATTTAGCCCCAACAGCTGTTCTCAGTTAACGTATAGAACAATCGTGTGAACCGAATGCGGCAATTATTGCCAATAATTCGTTGTGCGTCAATTTACGACAATCAAATTTTTGTAAAATGTGGCAATCGTGTGCACCCAGCAGACAACCCTTACATACATATTTCCATTGGACATAAACGGGAAATCCCGTTTTTCTGTTTTAGCTTTGTAGAAAAATTTTCATATTAACGACGCTAATCGATACCACTATCGTCGTAACTTCGAAGCCATGCGAGGTAAACTGAAACTCAAACGACGCAACTTCGTAGTTACAGAAATTTTAAAAAGACGCAACTTCGAAACGACGCAAACCGGGGTATTAGTGTAGTTATAATTGCTTTACATAAATTTAAAAAAAAAAACACCAGAAACAAATTGACAAGACTTCATAAGAAGCAGCTAAACAGGCACATAAAGTGCAAGACTCATAGTGATTGTAATAAAAACTAACGGGAAACATTGACCTCTTGGTCTTAAGATAAACGTCAAAAAATATGTCATAAGAAAAATCTAAAGATGATATTATATGAAAGCTGCAAAGAAAAATAAAACACATCAACGTCATCAATAATTACATTATCGATAAAACAAATTAAAAATAAAAAAATAATAATTTTTAAATGCGAAGAAAGAAACGTCTTACAGCCATACCTAAATAAGAGCGGCAAGCGTTTTTTAGCTGTCAAAAGTTCTCATGCCCATACAATTTGTATGGAGCATCCCGAAATAACGCGGCGGCAACATTTTGCAATTGGAAAATCCGATTTTGACAGCGCGTTTAATATTGAAGTTAGCTGCAAAAGACAAGCACACACATACAAGCCCAGCTGACAATTTTTGTAAATCACTTGTTTTTTATTTCAGGTATTAAATTTTAATTTGTATTTATTTTTTCATATTTGAATGAATAATTTTTATTTATATTTTTGTCACAGTTTGAAATATACAGACATAATATTTTTTTTTTGGCTTCCGAGGAATTTTTTTGTCGTGTTTGTTGTAGAGATGCATGTATTATTCGGTTATGAACATACTATTATAATCAGGGTTGTTATATATTTTGTAATAACCCTGTTTTTATGACAAAGCGTTGACGCTCTTGTTTAGGTATGGTATTTCAGCGTGAACGCTAGGCGGTAGAAAACGTTCCGCTTTTCGCTCTTGTTTAGGTATGGCTGTTATTCTGCTTCAATATCCTCTCTCAGCAATAATTACAATATCTTTGGGTGTCGTCCGTCAGTCGTAGTTATCCAAGATATGAGTTTTTTTTATTATCATTATTTTATTCAAAGTCAAGCATCAATGTTAATGATGTGTTTTCAACGTCGGTACCATTATTGTTGTAATAATGTGAGCACCCCAAAGGCGTCATCTTCTTTTACGCTACCACAACAACTACAAATATTCAAACAAATTATAGAAAACATATTGCAGCCACTATTCGCCCTCGTATCGCCCTCCTTTACCATGCCTTTTAAAATTTCTATCCATTATTGATGAGTATATTGGAGATTGAAAAATATGCAATTTGATGCATATTTGTCATTTTGTTTTACTCAATTTTAGGAATTATGAATATAAATTGAGGTATACCGTAAGTTGTTTGCATAAGGTAAATAATTTACATTGATATGTAAGAAATGTTAACTCCGATAAAATCAATAGCAGAAGTGAAAAAATATCGACTTCTCTTTCGGGAAATTTTTCAATTTTATGACCAATTTCGGCGAAATTAAAGTGATGCATCTTAATATCTCTAAGCCGATTCATAAAACTACGATAATGATCAGTTTTGTCAACCAATATTGCTTTTGGTGACGGTTATTCCCAATTGATTTTTTTTTTTATTTGTATGTGTATCCTGAATATTACGTCCGTGTTGTGTTTGCCAAACAAAAATGCAAGTACTCCTATGTATGAGTTCTTTTATCCAAATCTCTTGTAGTATAAGACAAATAAGTTACTCAGACAAAAACTACAAACACACATGAATAAATCCAAGCTTAATTTAGTATCATATAGAAAAAGCCCTACACTACGCATATGAAAATTGTGACAGTCGGTTAGACAACTATTCATTTTGAATAATAACATGATGTCGCCAGTTTGTCGTCAGGGTAACCTTTAAAATATGTGTTTTTTTTTTTTTAATTTTATAGTTTCTTTTTCTCAGATTCATAAAGCGTTTTTGCAATACTTACAAACATATTTATTAAATATTTCAAATGTTATTACAACAAATAGTTTATTGATAGATGGATAAATGATTGGCACATACATAAGTAAAAATTTTTATACACAGATAAATACTTTGTCACCTCAACGTTTACACACCCACAAAAGATTGTAAAAAAATTTTCATGGGCCCATATGTTGTATATTTTTTCTTGATTGACAGAATTAGGACACTATGCTCTGGCTGCCAACTTACGTACACATTAAAGTTTAGTTTGAGTTGGAAAATATTGAAATTTTTAAAGCTGATTTTTATTAATTTTCATATAAAGTTATGTTATTAACCACAAATTTGCTGTCAAAGATTTGCATATTTAAAATTAAAAGAAGCGTTAAAACTGTTGTGTTGTTTTAGTGTTATTCGTGTCAAAAAAAGAATAAACCTCATAAATTTATATGACATATTTTATGTATGTATTTTAAGGAATTATTGATTTCGAAACCAAGATGTATGGTAATATTTGTAACAAAGAACAAAAAAAGAAAAAAAAAGAAAAAACTCGATAGTAATTTTAATTTTCATTAATTCAATAAAACTGTGAAGGTTAGGTTAGGTTTCCAGGGCCGCCACATCTGAGACGTGACGCACTTGGGTCCGTTAATTCGGTCCCTTTGTGATACCCTACAGCAGACTGGGCTTAGTCAACTGGTTATTCAATTACCTGTGATTGCCCTGTCGCCGAATCAAACCATCCCGATTGTTGCAAGAAGCAGGATATGTTGGTTAGCCCCATGTTCGCCAGACTGTCGAGGTCTGGCAGAGTGTTGGACCCCATATTAACCGCCCTAATGCTGTTCAGCGCGGGGCATTGACATAGAAGATGAAGAACTGTCTCTTCTTCCTCCTCATCGTTACAACTTCTGCAGTAGTCATTGTAACTTAGACCCATCCTTTTGGCATGAGTCCCGAAACACCAGTGCCCCGTTAGCATACGCAAAGAAAAAACATGGTTGATGGAATCATAATCGCAAACTATCACTTCATGTTCAGATTAATGATTGCAGCTACAATGTATTACGTTTCTCATCTAAGGAACATAATATGTTCTTCATAAATTTCTCTCTGAAATTCCATTGTAGCAACATAGTATTCTCTGCAAATGCTGAGAAATTGTAGCGCATTATTGTAACTATAAAAATGATTTTTTTCCTGGTTTATGTAAACAATTGAAATTTTGCTTAGATAAAAGAAAAATGCACACACAAATACATATTAAATAAAATTAAATGAAATTATATTTTTGATAAATATTTTTATTTGAAAATATTTATCGAATAAACTTTTCTGGACAAATTAAATTTAATAAAATTCAAAATAATTAACTTATTTATCGGCAAATTTATGTAAAATCCAATTGCCATCTTTTGCAGTTCCGTCATACTGCAAAGACACATACATTCGTAAATTGAATTCACTCCACATGTTAGGATGTACTTAATATGTACCTTAAACCATTGATGTAGAAGATTTCAGGTGCACTTTTTTTGATGTAAAATTAAATAACTTTCATATATTTATAATTTTAACATTAATTTTTTCACTTCACATCTCCTCGTCTCATTAAATTCTATGAACGACTGAAGTTATATACGACCGACAGCTATTTTGTTTCTTTTCAGAACTCAAACAATGTATGGTCACAATAAACTTTCATTTTAAATAAACTTTTATTATTCTCATTCGCAAAAGATACTTTTGTAGCAGCTAAAATACTTTTTTTGATACATTCAATTTTTATTAAACGAAACCCAGAATGATTATTTTATTGTTGCATCAAATATTTTAATAATTGAAGAATGTTTAATGCAACAATATTTGCTTCAGTGAATAATTATTTGGTCGTGGCAAATATGCTTAGTTGACATGAACATTTTGCAATAATGTCTTTTCTCTGCGTGCACTGTTACTAGTCGTCTTGTGTGACATTTACCAAGCCTGAGTAGATCGCGAGTTCTGTGCAGGCTGTAGCGGGGCCAAGTGGACCTGGCGACTCGACAGGTGTGCTCTTGTTCCCACCTTTCTTGAGCAAGATTGTATGATTCCTGTTGGATCAATCGCTTGCAGTAAGATAGAGGAATGCCAACGAAGTGACATATCATCGAGTTGCTCAATGATGCGCCCTTTTTGGCAGTTTCATCCGCAATATCGTTGCCAGTGCAGTCTGAGTGCCTTGGAATCCAGACTAGTGTTACTCTTGAATGTCTCGCTATCTTGTTTAGAGACTTCCGGCATTCGTTTACCACCGTCGATGTAGTGTATACACCATTGATAGCAGCAATGGCCGCTTTGCTGTCGGTAAAAATATGGATGTCTTCCGATATCCTATAATACCTAAGCCATCTTGCCGCTCTTGTAATGGCCGAGATTTCGGCTTGCAGGACGCTACAGCCATCCCGAAGTCTGAATGGAACCTTGACGTTGAAGTTTTCCACATAGAAACCTCCCCCAGTGTTAACGCCTCTTTTGGAGCCATCAGTGAAAACTCTGATGGCTCCTTCGGCGGCAGGGGGTAGGGAGTGATATTCCCTATTGGGAACAATGGATTGAAAAAGCCCGCCAAAATAAGGTTCCGGTGGGCAGTAGTCGGTGAAGTCATGGAGCGCTTGGTGCTGCCTGAGAATCTTGGAGTGACCAAGATCAGTTCTCGTCCATGAACATGTAGCGTTCAGTCTGATCGCCGCAGTCAAAGCTAGCTGTTTGGCCAGAACATCCACCGGAAGCCAGTTCAGCATAGCGAACAATGCCTTCGTTGGAGTAGACCTAAGCGCTCCCGTTATCAGGATCGCCGCTAGCCGAAAAATTTTCTCTATAGTTCGTCAGTGGGAGTCTTTCTCTACCGTTTCCCACCAGACTATAACCCCATTGAAAATTATGGGCTTAATTACCGTCTCAAAGATCCAGTTGGTCCCTCGGGGTTCGATGCCCCAGCTGCGACCAATTGCTCTTTTGCAGGTGTAAATAGCCACGAGGACCTTATTTGCTCTATACTGGGTGTTTAGGTTCCAAGATAGTTTACTGTCTAGGATTACGCCCAGGTACTTAGCGCTGTCCGAGACTTTCAGTGTGGTCCCGTTTAGTTTGGGGGGCGCAAAGTCTCCGATTTTGTGCCTCCTGGTAAATAGCACCAATTCGATTTTCGCCAGATTGACGCCAAGCCCGCAGCTGACACTCCATTTGCTGAGGAGTAATAATAATGTAAGTAAAATTTTAATTTTATTTATTTTTTTTTTTTTTTTGGATCCTAAAGTTTGTTAAGATGAGAATTATCATACATACTTTTTTGCCATCTAACCTCCAATTAACAATGTATTGATTACGTAATACCATGTACTAAAACCACAAAAGCAACAAAACTTAAAAAAATATTCAATTAAAATTTTAATTAACACCTTCACACACATACACATATACATGGACACCAACTTATTAAAAATGCTAACCAACCTGTGAAAAAAGAACATAATATTTATTACTTTATAGTAAATGTCAAATTACCCAACAAACCAAAATGATTTTGAAATCATTTGTAAAAAGCTTACCAACACAAGAGTGAAGCTTTAAAAAGTGTTTTGATTACAATTGTAAAGCATTCATTAGTAAGTTTTTAATAATGAAAACTGAATCCGTTGGCTTAGAGAAAAATTGTTTTTCTAATTATGAGTGCAAAAAGTTTATATTCGTAATAATTTTGTAAGCTTAGGAATATAAGCAAATAAAAAAATTGTTTTCATCATAAGTTTTCATATATTTTTTTATCATAAAATCCATACCAATAATACAATTTATTTGCGTTTTACCGACGTATTTCTTGCAGCGCTTTTCAGAAATGTAAAATTCAATGTGTCATTAAATACAATATATGAAATAATTTTTTACTACAAGTTCTATCTGCACTCAGGCTACGAGCACTCTTTTTGTTTCTAAAACATTTCAATAAAAAATAATAGTGAAAAATTTATCAAATGATACAAAAATCTAGACGCATTGTCTTTTCCAATCATACATACATATGTGTTAGATTGTTATCCAAGTTAAGTGTATAATAAGTGTGATTGTAAAAAATATTGTCAAATGAAGAGTTTTCAAAACAGATTTAAAAACTGTCAACATTTTGTACTTATAAAAGGTGCGTAAAAAAAGTTTTACGCTTATTTTACAATTGCTATTTATATCTTATGGAAATAGTTTGTTGGGTAACAATAAGAATGAAATGAAAATTACATTAAAACGATACACAATCTCCAGCTTAAATAAAACACTTTTTTATAAAGTGAATGTCTTCGGCACCAATGAAATATGCAACAGAAAATTCACTCTCTTTTCTTTAATTAAAAAAAGCTTAATTGTATTTAGCAGCACTGGTATTGGCCAAAAACAATAAATATAAAAACCTTGTTGTCTACACATCCATACTTACATACGAGTACATATCGTGAAAATAAAAGTGGAATATTTACACCGATGTTAGTGGGTAAAAGATGTTGAATTTAAACTTTATTTCTCTTTTCTTCAGTTTGGACGACAAAACTTGAGCTTGACAAAAAGTTAAAAAAGAAAATAAAAATAAAAATGCGGCTTCATTCACTTTTTATGACCATTTGAAGAGATGACAAAAAGATGAAATCATGATGCTGCATATAATTTTGTATGAGTGCAATATTTTGCACAAACATTCACTACTGACCAACGAGGAATGCCTGGCACACTTAACAATTTTGCATCACTTTCTCCCTTGATTTGTTAATTCGCTTTTAAAGCTGGTGGAACAGTTGTTTTTTATATTTTATTTTGCTTTTGCACGCAGTCTTTCAAAAATAATTCAGAAACTGTTGTTATTTTTTCGATCAAATCAACTAAAAAATTATTATCATCTCTGGTAATATTAATAATGGTAGCAGTGATTTCGAAAGTCATAACAGGTCATTTTTTGTGATGCTTTTAAAATTATGTCAAATTTTGTGTCGAAAAGAAAATACTAAAAAATTTCGATTTATAAAAGCAGTGAATATCAAAATTGTGACACCACTTTGATAATTTAAAACATTGTTCACTTAAGCAGGCCATACACACTCTAATTTTACAAGAAATTTTTTCATATTGTTCAAATATTATTAAAGTTAACGTATATGTCATATGCGATGGCTGCTCAATATGTTACAAAATATTTAGAAAATTGTGAGCAGTGAAATTTCTTGTAAAGTATCGTGAGTGTGCTGTAGGCTGAATTAGTTAGTGCATTTCTTTCAAAGTGAGCTATGGCTGAGAACGTGAATTTGGTCCCAGTTTGGGACAGGCTTTCTGATGTGTGCTTTAATGACAAAGTCAATACTTGTCTAGCAATTAACATATTTTTCTTGACTTTTCGTAATGAAGTAAACACATTATGTAGTACACACACACAAAAAAACTCATTATCAGAAATGAACAAAAATATGATGACTTTTTTGTTAGCTTTTTTTTTGCGATATTAATATTCTAACGTAGCGAGTTGTCTAATACGATGTGTTACAAAAATGTGACTCTACGTTCAATACCCAACAATGGACAAATTTAATTTAACTAAATACAGTAGACGCTCATAAATCTTATCAGCAAAGGTGCACAAATAAAAATGTTCGTTTACTTGAATTTAACACCTCCTACTAAATTTTACCGGCCCAATACGCATTTTAAAAACAAACTCTTTGTATCCAAATTATTAGGAAACATAAGGACACTTAAAATACATTTTGTTACCTTAATATATAAAGGCCCTAACTCATTATTTTTGTCAAATCGCACTCATGTACCACGGGTGGCGGTAAGCCCCACGAATGAATACATTGAAACATTGGACTCGTCTCATCCGAAAGCTTCTTAAAAAATCTCCTGCGCTATGCATGGAACCACCCGCTAGGCGAAACGCTAATACTAAATTGGCGACAAATGAGGCTGTCTTCAAATTCAAAAAAACGTAACCACTAGTTTTGCTTAGGGATTCGCATTTAACTAGGTTTTATTAATTACTAGCTTTTACCCGCGGCTTCGCTCGCATTGAAGCCATACTACAGTAAATTGGATTGGATATTGACGTGACTGTCGGTAATACAGTGCGACGGTATTACAGCACTCAGGGTTGGGGCTTCATACATTTTAAAACAATTTTTTTTATCTTTCGTAAGAAATATTTTTTTTTTTATAAAAAGTATCGTTACTTCTAATACCTCCAAGTTTCATAGTGATCGGTTTAGTAGTTTTTGCGTGAAAGCGCAAAAAACAAACGGACATTCACATTTATAATATTAAGTATGAATCTACAAAAAAGTATTTTCATACAGTTTTTAAAAAATGCGAACCCGAATTAAAAAAATATTGAAGTTAAAGGAAATAAATGATTAGTTTCTTTCCTGGTCAAGTTTTTTTCGACAAATATTTAATAAATGTGAACGTAGCTTAAGGCTTCAATTTTGTTTTTGTTCTTTAACAAACACAACCCGCGAAGCGATTAGCTTGTCCGACAACCTCCGGACGAACTGATTCGAATTGCTGCTAATCAGCTACGGCGGCACCCCAATAAACCCATATCGTGTTGAATTACTGAATATTATAAAATATTAAAGTAAATTTGCATGAAAGTTTCTGTAAATAAAAGTTTCTGCCAATAAAAGAATAAGGATGGAAACAATTGCAATTGCAATAAGCAAACGAAAAAAGTTTCCTTTTGTTTTTTAAACCATATTTACGCATACTTACGTACATATGTATGAACATATTTATAAAAAAGAAACTGTAGTTCAAATTAAGTTTGTCATTAAAAGTGAAAATATATTTGAAAAACTTTAAACAAGCAGCAAGAGAGTGAGAGAGAGAGAGTCAACTTGAAAACTGATCGATCAATTTATCAATAAAAGTATGTGCGTACGTAATGTGCTTACAGACACCAATTATAAATGTCATCGAATATTTTTGAATTAAATTAATTTTGGATTGAAATATCTATAAATTTTACCATAATGGGAGAACTGCGATGAAATTAAAAAATCTCATCTTAGCAGCCAGTAGTAGAAAATTTAGACAAATTCTTTTTTTTTAAATAAAACGAAGAAAAATGTTGTTAATTACAAAACAAGTGCGACTTGAAATTTTTAATTCGTTACGTGGGAGACTTGAATGTGAAAACTACGTAAATATAATTTCAGACATTTTTTTAGAAAAACAAAAAAAAAACACATTGAAAATGTTGAATATATTTTACAAGTGATGCAAAATGAATATATATGAGGTGATTTTAAATTTTAAATCTTGTAAACTTTGCCTGGACTCTCAAGGAAGAAATAAATCTTCTCCTCCAAAAATCATTGTAATTCTTCATAAAACGTTAACAATTTGTTTTCTTCTGAAAATTTAATGGCTAAATCAAAATAATTAAATTTATTAAAATTATTTGCTCCTAAGCATTAAATATAAGACGACACAGCTTAATTTTATTACGACAACAAATAATTCTCATTCTTATTGAACGAACAGGCAACAACTGACGGATTGTAAAGAAATAAATAATAATGACAAAAATAACAACCTTGAAAATTGAAATGCGAGAGTTAACGTTAATTTAATTATTTAAGTATTTTATCAACAAAATACTGACAAATTAATTGAAGACTACAATAATGCCAACAATATTGTGAAAAAAAAGGTAATAACTATATTTTATGCTCTTAAATATATTTTTTAATTGTTCCAAAATATTGTTTATTTTGTAGCGAGGAAATTTTGTAAATTCCATAAATTTCTAATGATTTATTTCTTAATTTTGCACAATTAATGCTGTTATTTTTTTCTTGTAGTACACTTTTTGCGCAATTTTTTCGTAAACAAAAGAATTTCGGATTTAAACATTTTTATATAATTAATTTTAAAATGCGCAAATGTGTTTAAAGAAGAATTTAAAGTTCAAAAATCTTTAGACATGAACATCTTCATTAAAATGAATTAAAAGTATTTGCTTGCTCATTTGAAGTTTATTTAAAACTCAAAAAAATTAATGCATTTTTATTTATTAGTCAAACGCAAATATTTTTGTTGAAAAAAAAAGAATTAAAAATTTAATGATGGAAGAAACACTGTTCTCTGTCGTGATTAATACAAAAATTTTAAAGTTGACATGTGCATAATGGTCGCAATATTGACTTTTAAAAAAATTTTTGAAAGGTCCTTTTTAAAGCTTCGCTTAAAATCATGACGTGATTTTTTAGAATGAAGTTTTAGCATACACCAAAAAAATATGTACTAAATTTAAGCAATAAATTTCCTTCAAAATAGTTTGATAATTTAATGAACATTTTATTAAAATTTAGAAAATTTCAATTCAATAAAAAAAAAAATTCATTAATATTCGAAATTATCAAATAGTTCACTTCATTGAAAATAAGTTCATAATGCTAATCAACAATAAAACTCATGCTCAATAAATGAGCAGATATTTCATTATAAATTTAGTTAATTTGCATAAAAATTTAAAATGTATTTAAATAAATATTAATTTTTTACGTCGAACTTAATTGCTGTTATTAATTTATGGCAAAGATATGGTAGCACTGCGTAATTGAAAACACCCACAGATTTTTCCAAGAATTCTTTCCCATATTAGAAAGACGAAAAAAGGTTGCCTAGAAATGAGATGGAGTTGTACCTATCAAGAACCTTATTTTGATCTCGAGTCTTTTTACGGCCAAAATTTTTTGGATACGAACTTGGCCTTATTTTCACATTTATGTTTTTGTGTTTTTGGATCTCACTTCTTTTTTCTAAGTTGTTTTTGTAAAAATATAAGCTTTTGTATAAATACAAAGCTTAAATTTGGTACACAGGTAGGTCCTGCCGGGGACTGCCGTGGTAAAGCTATTGCATAGCATTTTTTATCAACATATGCAATTTCAATTTCAGCTTTCTAGCTAGGCACTTCCAGTATTGCTAGAAAGCTTGCTACATATGTGGTTCATGATTTTGTTACGCATTTTTCATTTCCGTATTTTACTTTCTTCTGAAGCGTCCATTTGCTACAACGAAGCTCTGGATTTCACCAGAGTGCTGGAACGTCCGGCGATGATTCTTTACTGGTACATATGTAGGCATGTATTATGTATTATCTGAAATGGGGATTGTTGAAAACAAATTCTAATGTTTTGTTTTTATTTTAAATGTAATTGTACGAATGAAAGGATTTCTTCGATATCGTGTGTTAATTGTTTTTCAAAAGTCTCTATTTTCTTTCTTTAATTTCAATAAATTTTTGCAATTTAATAAAAAATGAGGAGAAAATATTCATTTTGTAATTTTGAGTTTATACTACAAACTTCGTGCTTAAAAATCAATTCAATTTTTATTTAAAACAACGGCTTTAAAGAAAGCGAACAAATGTACAAGAATTTTCTCGAATTAAAACGAACTTGGAGCTTTAGCTGAAGAATATCAACAATTTCAATTTTATTTCTATTGGCACTTTTCTAAATTATAAAGCCAGTCACCTTGAACAGCTTCATAAAATGATTAATGATTTAAATCCAAGCTATTTGTCTTAGTCTTTAAATTTATTATCATCAATTTATATTTAATGTTAACAGAAATAAATAACTCTTGATGTAAATAAATCAACAAAAATTCTTTAGATAAACGTTTTAATACATTTACACATACATACATATATACATATAAGAAGAAGATAAAATACAAAAATAAAAACTAAAAACTAAATAAAAAGTATTGCAAAAAATTAAGTTTTGGTCATAAAATATGCGGACTTAAAATCTTGCCATGAATGAACATTTTTGTTACCAGTAATACAAAATCACAATATGGGAGTGTTCTTATAGAATTGACAGCAAACAAACACGGCGAAAATTCTTAACACACTCGTACATAAATATTTCAACTAAAACTAGACAAACTGCACCACAGTTTTCTTGATTTACGTTTTTTTTTCAGATATAAAAAACCTTGAATCCTGGGATTAAGTATCAATCATATATGCAAACTTTTACACATGGATACGTATGCCACAAACACAAACACAGACACACACTCACAGTCGAACTTTGGCATAGATTGAAATATTTACAGCTTAAGTTTGTTAACAAAAATAAATTACAACATTTTGTACATACATGGACCTTATAAACTGTCAGTGTGACGTTTACACTGCCAACGAAAGATTAAAAAAAGTGTAATTATAACAGCGATTTAGTCTTAGGTATAACTTGTTGAAATATTTAAGAAGAGTTATCTTACTTTCGATCCGAAATAAAACGGGTCCTTTGAATTATTTGCAAAAAATCTTGCTGCATATAAGTTTTTTGGAATTATTTTCAGTGCAAGTTTTTCAAATCAATTATTGCTCTAACTGCCACTGTTCAATACCAAAAATGAACAGAAAACAAATTATTAAATTTGTTTCTTGAACATTTGTAGTTGTAAGCTCCCAAGATCTACGAAAAAATATTATTTAGGAGGTGCCACCACGCTCATTTAACCACTCCTTCATACTTTTGTATATAAAGAAGTTGGGTGGGGAAAGCACATTACTGCATTACTTTCTTAACTGTCATCAATTAAAAAGTTACTTGATATGGGAGGTACGACGTCCATTTATATTTTCTAATTCTTTTCTGCTAGAATAATACGCTAAATTAACGGACTAACTCAATATCTATCTAAATTCTTATGTGGGAGGTGCCCCACCCATTTGTCTAATTCTTAATACTTTTTCTTTGAAACCAATATATAATGGTCCAAGATCTTAGCTGCCTTAGTTCTGTAAATATCAACATATAAAAAGTTTCTCTGTACGGTACGAGCGACGCCCACATAAGATAATAGAAAAACTACGCTATTGATTGGCGAAAGTTAACGCGTTGCTCCTTCATGTTATTTCTCGAAAGATCGATTCTTACTAAACATTGTCTGGTTTACCTTCCAGTTGGTACTTAGTTAATTGTGAGCTAACACACCAAGGCAATGTTTTTATTAGAATAGAATAAATCTAGTTTCCTTCGCTAGTTTAAACACATTGAAAGAAGGTTATTGGTTTAGTAACAATTATGCTGTAAAGCCTTTGAAAACAAAATTTGTTTATGAAAAGTTTAACAAGCTGTAACATAATTTTAAAGTTGTTTTAATCGAATTTTTAAAATGTATTTCGTTTAAGTATTAAATTTAAAATGACAGAATATTTATGTTTTACAAACGACTTGTACCACCAACGAACGTTTCATACAGTTTCAGTAAGAAATTACAAAATTACAAACAAAACATGTACTTTATTTGGGTTTCGTGCAAAGTTCAATTTGTTAAACAATAAAAGTGGACAGTTTAAATAAATATTTGTGAGAAACAAGCTTAAATAACTAATGCGAATTTACAGAGCCAGTCAACAGTAGGAATAAAATTTACAAAAAAAAATGATTTCATTTCCCAATGACTTTCATTAAAAAATATATTTAATTAAAAATAATATATTTAATTAAAAAGTTTAATAAAGAAAGAAAAAAGATTAATTAAAGAAATAAATCCTTCATTTTAATGAGATTTTTTCGCAATAAAAAAATGCAGTTATTCTAACCAAAAAAAAAATGGTTTGATGACATACTTTTGGCTTTTTCTTTTAATTCCCCCTTTTCTGTAAGTATTTTTACAATTGTATGAATATGAATGAATAATGTCCGCGCTAAAATAATAAGATCACTTTTGTTCTTGCCTACAAATGCTAAGTCTGTTATGATCAGTGACCATTTTTTTTATAACTTCCCGATATCAAAAATATGAAGTTACTGATATCACGTCGATTTTCTTAAATGAAGTTTCCATTAGATCTCAAAACAAAGAATTACAATTGGGGAAAATTTACATCATTTGAGTTTAAAATGGTTATTGTATTCTCTTTTTTACAGAAATTTTTCCTAGATGTTAGGAAATACAAATTTCGTCTTTCGCAGGGTATTTTTCGTAAATTTAAAAATATATTTAGTAAAAACTAGTTCGGTGTTTATCTAACTAATGAGTAAAAATTTCGTCATGGGGCACCACCAGCTGTTCCTAGGAACTTTCTCTTCATAATTTTCGTAGATGTTTTGTCTGGAGGGAAGGGTGGACAGCTTTTTATAAAAACTCAAAGAAAACTCAATTGGGATTTGATCCGACGTTCATAACATGTGAAACTCTGAACGGGTGATCTGTTTACCTTTTACTCACATTAAAGCCAATTAATTTGCAATAGAGTATAAAACTTAATAAATTTTTAGGAAGAATAAATTGAATTTAATTTCTTTGGGAGACACTTGAACAGTGTGATATTAGTAGGGTGCATCCTGAGTATCACTACAAACAATCTAAAGAGGCGAATAACGCAATTGAGAGTATCATTTTGCCGCGCACCTTATGATGTTATTTTTGTTTGTTCTACAAATTGCACAAAAATAGAATGTCACATTCGTTCAAAGAACTTTTCTATGCATGTTTTATTTTACTTATATGTATTATTTTTATTTGCTTTTATAAGTTGTTTTTTTTTGCAACTTATGTATTGTATTTCCCGGTGGGTGGGCGTTAGTCTTATTTACTGTTGCATTTGTCTATTTGTAAAGAGACATTTTAACCCATTTTTCAGTTACTGACATCACATACGAAGGACTTATGGATTTTGAAAACAACGCGAGAGCAAAAAAGAACTGAAACAGGAAATATAGAACTGCTGTACTGTGGTTTTAATGATGTCGTTTTGAAAGTTCTTCAAATGGAATAATTCTGTTAAATTAAAATAAATATTCTATAAAACGACAGGAAGGAGTTAAAAGATAAAATAATGTTTTCACTTGGTTAAAATGTCAAGAGTTAAGTTAGAGCATGTGTGACAATAAAAGGATATAAAGGATTTAAACTTGGTGTACGAGTATATTGTATAGGCGTCATATACTGTGCTGTACACACATTTAAGTGCAAATTACAGAATGAGAGAGGCTCTATCATAAGAATTAAGTGGCTAACGGCAGCAAAAGGGGTTTAAAAAATTTTATTATGGAAAACTTACACAAAAGTTATTCCCAATGGATCGAGTAAAAGTGTGTTTTACGCTACCCTTAATAATCTAATTTAATACAAACTCGAAACGATTTAGAATCCTAGAAAATTCATGAATTCAAAAACTATAATTTCGGTAACTATTTCCAAGATCGGAATCTCTCTTTGTCACAAATACGGTAAGGAGTGATTTTCTTCAGGCAAGTGCGTATTATTTAATCCCATAATGCAACTTAATTAAATTCCAAAAAACATTAGTTCAAAAAACCGGCCGGCTTGATTTAAGGCAACAATTAACGGCCTTAGATTACATGCATGAATCCATATCCAATATTACCATGCGTCTAATTGACAGTCGTACAGATTTCTTTAACCTGAAAACAATGCTGTCGCATACTTGAATTAATCCCTAATCGGAATTATTTACCCTAATTTTTATCCTGAACCGTAATTGAATTCATATTTTTAGTACTTAAAACACTAAGCCACGTTTGTATATTAAAATCGACAAATAAAAGCCAAGAATAAAATTTTTTTTATTTTATTTTTGTTTATTTATGGTATTGAACAAAGGCAGCTGAAGTAGCGTTTGAGATTGATTCAAGTCCATTTTAGATTTCTAAAATACTTAAATTTAGTAAAAGTTTTCTTTTGTCTGTAGATTTGTTTTATATTTAACTTTACATATTTATATATTCTTATAATTTTTTTTTCTTTTCTTTTCAGGTAAATAAAATATCTATGTGAAAATATGTATTAATGTATGTATGTATGTACGTAAGTAAAATTTTTTTGTACTAAAATAATGTAATACTTGACTTGAAAAGCTAACTAGGACCCACTTTTTCCAAATTAATGCCAGGCCACCTCTTTTGTTTTCTAAACTCGAATGGTATTCCGTTTCATTCATGAACACTGATGACGGTTGAGTGGGTACTTTCGCAAAAAAAAAAAAAACGATATGTTCTGTCGTGTATTTTGAAATCTTAATTTATGTCTATTTTATAAATTTGAAGTTATTTACAACGAATTTGTGCAGATGTGTCAATAGAGCTTTACCAAAACAACTGATGATACAATTCTTTTGAGTATGAAGAGGTATCAACTAAAAATAGTAAAAAATTGTAATGCAATCCAATATTTGCATGGCTAACATTCGAAAAAAAATTCAACCTGCAGGAACCGCATAGAAAATTACTCTACATCGGAAACTGCTAGCAGCAAAAATGACATCAAATCAGTTGATGTCCGAACATCAATCAAAATTCATTCCTATTGTTGAAAAACTTGTATAATTTTACTCAATGGATTGTCGGAAGATTATGAAAACTTTATCATTGCTATATAGAGTCCAGAGACTCACTTTCTACGCTGGAAGCTATGAAAATTAAGCTAATGGAGAAGTATGAAAAAAGATGTAGCAAAGGAGAAGAAATATGTATGTTGATTAGATCGGCTGCAAGAATCCCTATGGGCAGAAGCAATAGAAACTGCCGTATATTTAAGAAACCGATGCCGGACTGTAGCATTGAATGATGTTACACCAACCTCTAGAACGATAAAGCGGAAGAAAGCCTTCTGTCGCGCATCTAAGAATTTGTAGTTGTAAGTCAAATAAATTGGACAAACATGGACGAAAATTTGTAGGGTCGATCGCATCACATTTATTAAATGTGGCCCTTATTATTTTTAAAATTAATGCTAACTAACTGCCTAATGGAAAATTTGCAGATAAACATAAGCCAAAATATTCGAAATTCAATAATTCTCAAATAATCACACTGGGCTGCGTATGTGGCAGCATCAACTACATTTCTCTTCTCCACCACTACCGCCACTTGTATTTTTTTTTATTGTACAATAATTGTTTTAGCATTTTATGTCATTTCATGGTAATGAAATTCTTTGTCCCATACGAAAATATCTGTCCTTAACTTTTAATATTTTTCTTTGAACCTAAACTAATTTGTGCTGGGGCACATTAGCGGTTTTTATCAAAAAGAATAAAACATCAACATAAAAACTTGTTTAATAATCAATGGAATGCGAGTGTAGTATCTTGAGTAGTATTACTTTCATATTTTATATTTTTTTATTTCACATTGACCTTGTCAACATTTATCTGTCTCATCAGTAAGAAAAATGTAAACAATGTTTATGCAACTTTTTTTTTGCTCATTTTTTAACATTTGCTACAAAAAATTTCTTTCAAATTAAATGTTTATTAAAAACAAGATCAATGAAACTATAATAAAAATGACCTTTTTAACAAATTTACACCCGACAAATGCATAAATTTTGTAAATGGAATTTGCGGGCTACACGGATAACGAATACAGTCACTGTAATTGTTAAATACAGTTGTAAATCCAGTTGAAGTGATACTTAAAAAACAAAAACAATGTAATTTGCCAATAATTTACACCTTAATTTTTGCAAAGCACTTTTTTTTGCAATATAGAGGTCTTAAAACTACGCCAAATAAATAAACAAAGAAATAAATAATAAATGCTTAAATAAATAAATATGTTTTGCCTCACTACTGAATACAATTGCGCTTGTGGTTACAATATCAAAACTTCAGGAAGTGACATTGAACAATCATAAAAATCTAAAAATTGGAAAAACATTGAAAAATGATTTTTAGTTTTTTAAATTAGTAACATTTCTTTTTTTCCAATGATTTTGTGGGGGTGCTGAAATATTAAGCTTAACTTTTGAAATTCAATTAAAATGACTAAATATGATCTGTGAAATTCTAATGCAGCAACTAAAGCTGCCACCACAACCATTAAAATAAGGTTAAACAACAAATCTTAGTAAAAAGTTGTATATTATCGTATTGTATTTTTTATTATTACGAATTAAATTATTTTTAATGTCAATAACCGTAGATATTATTGACTTAGTTAATTAGCAACACTTATAACAATATAATAATTGTGAACAATAACTATATCTAACTCTTTATTTACACGGTGGAATTGGATCTCAAAAAATCGTGTAAAAGTAATGCATGCAGCATATGGAAAATTATAGGATGCTTTCCTTATTTCAAAGCTAAAATATTTAAAACAATGTGAAAAAACCGTTTTATTAAAAAAATGTGCATTAAAAATACAAACAAAAAAATTCATTGGCCTAAGAAAAAAAAAATACATATCGAATAAAAATTGTTTGCTGTGTTGTTTTCATGAGTTTTTTAAAACTATTGTGGTTTTGATTAGTTGGCTTAGCAACCCATGAAATACAGCATATGCTAAACAAATATTTTTTTTTAAAATATTCTATCTTTCCATTTTTGGGAGATAATCATTGTACAAAAAAATATATACATTATTTTTAATATGATCTGGAAAAAAATCGTGGAAGATAAACAAAATTTCGTAAAAAACAAAATTACTTCTTCTCATATGTCAATCGAATTCGGATACGAGACTCGCTTTATTGAAAAGAAAACCCGCTTAATTGAAACATATTTTGCTTAAAAATAACCTAAATTATATAAAACCAACGCCTCATAAAAGAAAATATAGTTTTTTATTTTAACCAAATTATACTGTATTTGAAAGTCTTGTCGGGAAAAAAGAGTTAGGTGTAGTTTTTATTAAATAATGCAATTACTGTTGTTTTTTTTTTTCTTTATTTGTAATTATGAGTATTTGTTTTGTTAGAAACTTTACTAATTAGTTGTTAGCATTTGTTTTATTTTCGGCAGGGGTGTATTTTAAACTAATTACATATTTTCAAAATCATTTTTTTTTGCATAGGTGTATTGTTGTTAGATGTGTTATTTATTGTAGTTGTAATTGTTTTAAGACATTTTCAATTAACCATTTTTGGTTAACGAGACAAGGAAATCACAAATGTAAAATCGCTTATAAACAACAACTATCAAATCTAAAAGTTATTAAATATTTAATTGTTCTCAGCAAATTTAATTAAATTATTAATCATATTTTAATTAGAAATTATTATAGTAATTACAGTATGAAGGTCATATGTTTATGATTCGTAAGATTTTAATTTATATATTAAATTTATCAAATAGCGGAATGTATTTCTACAATTCTATAACATTTCTTAAAACATCATGATGTCAGTTCAACCTTCGTTGGAGTCTTTCTAATTTTTTTATGTGTCTGATCAATTATTACGTGCTTCTAGATTTTCCATTCCAATATAAATAATAATGTAATTTAATTTAAATTTAAATAACGAAGTTAAGCCTGACTGATTAAAATGTTTTTTTGATTAAACGTAAACTTCACATCAAAACATATTAAAAGTTAAAAGTAGGTGCTGAGTATTGAACAGGTGCCAAGTGTTTTTATGAAAAGTCTATAACTAACTGGTCTATTCTAGAATTATTTTGTTAATGGATTAAAGTTTGTCTTTCCAAAAAAACAAATAAAATATCAAATTTGCTTCGTCAAAGGTTGAACTTCTCAGAATAAATTGCTTGTTTGTTTACTAGGGAGTAGTTGGTGTACCTACTGCAAAGTAATTCGTTCGGTATATAGATTATGGTTGAAAAGTATGCTGTTTTGTAATTGCAACATATTACCAACTTTTTTCTGGATGATTCCGCGAGTAGATAACAGAGTTCATAAACCCAAACACCGATAAAACACACATACGAGTACATACATACGAGTACATAGCTACATAAATAAAAAAAATATTCATACTTCCGCGTTTCTTTAGAATGAAAACTTTTGCACATTTAGGACAGAAATACCAAACAACTTCCACAAAAACTACAAACAAAACGCATGATATAAGAAATTTTATTTATGTGAAAAGTTTTTATTATTTCAAGAGTTCTGCAAAAATAGTCTACATAAAAATGAAAAAGTTGAATGAACACTGTTTGCAGGAAAACAAGACGAACAATAACAAGAACCAACAAATAAACGTAGCAGAAGATACTATTTTTGTCATACAAGGCATACACATGTGGCCAAAGTAATAAGTACACGAGTAAGTTTAACATTTTACGGTGCTTTTAGTGAACCGTATTATTCATCCTAGAGACAATTCTAGAGTGATCAACTCGATTTTCAAACCTGGTTTTTTCAAAATGTTAATTTTTCACATGTCAAATAGTCCGGGTTTTTTTATAATTAAAAACAGGCTCAAATACTTTTCGATTTGTATATTTTGTCAAGAAAATTAGTTTTTACTTTACTAAAACTTAGATGAACGTTTTCTGTTGATTTTCTTAAGTATTTTTTTTCAGTGTAAAAGTTCTATCTGTGAAGCCACTATAGTTTTCAAACTTACTTCAATCCCAAGAAAAAAAGCTTCCAGATTGATTTAAGGCGAAAATTAACAGCTTGTGATTGGATGCATAAATCCACGTGTATTGAACGAAGGCATCTGTAAAAGTGTGAACCATTTTTGGAAAGATCCAAGTACATTTCTGATGAAACTTTTTAATCACAACTTTTACTCAAACCAAAAAAAAAATAAAGTGCCTGTTCGCCGTTAACGAAGAACTTCTTTCTTTCGAATAATTACATTTGAAACAAAAACAAATTCAAAAATTTGGTTTTATGTGTAATTGTTCGAAAGAAAGAACTACTTCGACATTAGCGAACAGGCAGAAAAACTTAAATAAATAATAGTTTTTGTTTTTGTGTATTTTTGTTTCTATTGTTACTCTTTATAAACAAAATGGTATGGCTTTGAAAGAAATGGCCACTTTGTCGTAAAGTAATACAAAGTGCTGTTACTAATAGTGACAAAACATTTCTTGCAGTTTTAAATGCGACCACTTGAGACAGCTAAAAGATTTTGTTAAGAAAAAGTATAAAAACAATGACTGCTGTTCATCTGAATAGGAACATTTTTTTTTTTTTTGTTGTTAATAATTTAAAGTTAACAAAACAATAACAAAAGTTAACAAAACAGCACATACATATTTATTATAGAAACAAAATCAACCTTAGGGAAAATTATATATAAAATTATCGATACTCGTAATTTTAAAGTAAACATTTTGGCAGCTTTAACAGTATATATTGAAGTTGGCATCGTTTTTATACAATAATTGCCTTGCTTTCTATTCTTATACACAAAGAGAATTTCATAATACAGTACTTTTCTGATTTAAAGAACCTAATTGTTGTCAGGCTTGTTCGTTAAAGTGAATTGTTCTTTATCTCCAGTATTAAATTATGAGAGAAAATCTTTGTCTATTTTACTCAAAAAATTTATAGAAATTATAATTATTAAAATACTTATTTCATTAAAAATATGAGGAACTGAAGAAATAAAAAAACTAATACAAAGAGACGTGTGGCACTCGCGGACTGCCGCGGTAAAGCTATTGCATAACATTTTTTATCAATGCAATTTCAATTTCAGCTCTCTAGATATACTGGAAGTGCCCCATACAAAGAAGGGGCACCCTAGTCCCACAGGTAAAAAAGTGCCTTACCTTAGCATGCTATGTCCTTCTCCTGGTTCTAAGCTACATGCCCACCAATTTTCAGCCAAATCAGTTTAGCCGTTCTTGAGTTATAAATGGTGTAACTAACACGACTTTCTTTATTCAATCTTCTATATATATAAAAGAGTTGCGTGAGTGACTGACTCATTCATCATCGCCCAGCCCAAACCGCTTAACCTAGAAACTTGAAATTTGGCATGTAAGTTCCTTTTACAGAGTGTAGATCCACTAAGACGGGATTTTTGGGAATTCGAATTTTTAGGGGGAAAAAAAGGGTAAAAACGGCCGAAAAATTACATTTTAAAAAAGGTCCCAGTAATATCAAATTTGGAACGTAGGTTCCTTTTACGACGCAGACTCGAACCAAAATATGCATTTTTGTAAATTCGCATTTTAAGAGGGTAAAAAGGGATAAATACGGCCGAGAAAGGGAAATTTTTAAGCATGGCCCAGAAATACTCGATCTAAATACATGAAAAATATGTTATTTATTTTTTACTTTAAAAATTACAGGTAACGAAGTACCGGGCGGGTATGCTAGTATACATATGTATATAAAAATCCCCTCAAAAACCCAGAAATACCGGAAAATTTCCCGGGAAAAGGTGGCAACACTGGACGGGAATTCCCAAAAACTTAGACAAAAATACCGTCAAAATCCCAGAAATGTGGCAACACTGAAAGTTTAAAAAATCCAAAGCGGCAACACTATATAGTCATCATACATTAACTATACAAAAAAGAAGTTTTCACTCCAAAAAACAAAAGACTTAAGAAACAAACTTAATGTGAGATTTTTCGTTTTAAAAACAAATTCCAGGTTTTTTCGTTTCATAAACAAAAGACTTAAGAAACAAACTTTTTAAAATTTCTTGATTCGGTCGCCTCAAAGCCCGCGATAGAAGCTATGCAATAGTTTAAAATTATTTATAAAAAATTTTATTTATTTGTTGTGGGTTAGCAAATCTATATGCATTTCGTTGGGTGCTAAATTCCAACTCATCAGTAGATCTTTACCATTTATGTTTGAAAAGTTCCAAAACTCATTTACTCATACATAAACTCGCAAATAAAAGTTGCAAATTACAAAGCACAAGCATAATGGCTTTTCTAAAACCTTTCCAAATATCACAACAAACAATTTTCTACATTCATTATGAGTGTGTTTACTTTTTTTTAATTTTCGGCACAATTGAAGCTCAACTTAAAGTTCAAAACATTAAAAGCACGGTTCACTTGTCTGTTTTTAATGTACTCGTATTTCAAGGCAGATTCATAACAGGTAGACTCTCCCCTATTCGCTTTGAAAAACCTCCACTTACTTTGTCAAAAATGTACCAAGAATGTTTCAACAAAGCATTTGACAAAGTAACTGGCTCAGACGTACAACGGGCGAAAATAATCACCTGTGCTGTCAACAATAGCTGTTACGAATTTGCGTTGAATGTATATCAACTTTATTCTGTTAAAAAAAAACAATTTTCTCTGTTTCTCTCTAATGACTCTTCACTTAACTGTTTTATCTAACGACAACCAATAAATTAAAAATCAAATACAACAAAGACTGTCAAAGAAACGTCATCTAAAAAAGTCATGTTCAATTAATTGTAAAAATTATAAAAAAAAAGGGAAAGAACAAACGAATTTTTTTCTTAAAAATAATAATAATTGTATTAGTTAAATTTTTTAAACAGGTTCTTTTACCGAATTTCGGTGTAAAACATGTCTTTGACATGTTAAGGAAAATGTAAAGTTTTGAGGTAAAACTTATTTGGGTTTTAAGCCAATGAACCTCAACTTATCAGCAAACAAATCAAATAAAATTTAAATACTTTTTATTTTTGCTTTTATTGAACGGAAATTGTATAAGTATACATATGTACAAACATACATACTCGTATGTATGTATTTTTTTTTTTTTTTGTATATGTTTTTTTTTTTTTTTTTTCAATAAAAATATAAGTTTTATAGAAATGACATGAATTTTAAATAGTGTTCTTGTGTATAAATTATCAATGTTCAGTCGAAATTAAAACAAGTTAAGAATACATGTTTAAAATCTCTTTTAAGAAAAAAAAACAATATGTGAATACACGATTTTAAAATAAACTTAGTTGGCATCTCTTGCTTGAAAAATAATAGAAAGTAAAAAGATAAACAACAAATAAAATGAAAAAGTATTTCCAGAATTATAATTTTGAAAATATGAAATCAATAAATCTTAATAAGCAGTAAATGCTGTTGTTTATTTAGATTAATGTGACACAATTTTTTCTTTTAAAATTTTTAAATGCACGATGACCTAAATTATTTTCTTTTGTCTTAATTAATAATTGATAATCGATAAAGGAAAAGTATTCGTTATTAGCTCTAAACTTAATTGTGCAACCACATTTTATCAAATATTTTCTAAATAAAGAAAAGAAAATAATTTATCTTTGATATTTCATTTAATTTTTAAAAAATCTGTAAAAAAATTTGAAGCACACAGTTTTTGAGCAAGACATGTTAGTCAGTATTCTGGTTACAACAAAGATAATGGAAATTTATTTCGTCAGATTTGTTATCCATACTTTGGGTGATTTTAAAGATCAGGTAAACCGCAAATATGGAGTTACATGATTTTCTTATGCGATAAGGGTGCTTCCAATAAAATATTCAGCATTCAGTAAACAATTCAGAAATTTTTAAGAATTTCTAGCATCAATTTGTAAGTGCATATTTTTGCATAAATATTTTAGTCTTTTCATCATAAGTTTTACATATTTCCGGCTACACAGCATATTTAGTGAATTGTTAAGTTATTGTGACGTATTTACATGCTTTTCCTGAATAGTCTACATAAAAAAGGCAAACAATAGTTTGCGTTAAACATATTTTTTATACAAAATATTAGTAATTTTTCAAAATTTAGAAATTTTTTCATACGATCTCATATTATTTTCGGCAATTTCAAAGTTATTTTCATGGTACGTGTTAGCGCATTTTTCCTTTTAGATTTTGTGTTAGTTGGCGATGTTTTTCCTTTATAAACTTTGATACCCACTTTAACAAAAAAGAATCAAGAAATTGTATTTTTCATCAGTATATGGAACAATTTTCCGTAGCGATTCAAAATATATAGAAAATTAACATTTTAGAAGTGTTCATATAATAAAATTCGTATTATGCATACATCTATATACGTATGTATGCATGTATCGATGGATGTATGTAAGTATGAATGCAATAATATTTTTACAAATGTATTGCCAAAGTAACGAAAAGTGAGCTGTGTATGACAAATATTTAGACCGCGTTAAAAAAATGTTGCTGCATTTTATTTCATAACCAAAAAATACAAACACAACAGTGACAAATTGTATCATATAAAAAGTCAACAAATTGTAACCCAATCATACATTTAAATAAATGGATTCATCTCTTTGGTGTTTCTTGACTCAAACATGATTTATTATAATTTTGGGACAGAATTGAATGCAAATTATTGCAGAAATGGAACAAAATAAAATTATCATTAATTAAACTTCATATGTAAAGCAATTTGTTGAATTTAATTTCACTGTTTAATACAGAAAAATAAAACGAGTCCAAACTAGGGATGCCAATTCCGAATACACTGGAATTTAATGTTTTTAATAAATAAAGTTTAATTTTTTAATAGTTTTTGTTTTGAATACACAAAATCGAAATCTCGATACATCCCTTGATCCTGAAAAATCCCAAAATCTTGGATTTTAAAATTGTAATATCCCGAATACTGGGATTACTAAAAATCAGTCCCTTAGTCTACACGTACTTAAATCAATTCTAAGCGGTATCAAAAGTAAGGTACGTACGGATTCTGCTTGATATTGTTTTAAGTACGGATTATTTCAGACATAAATAATTAATTTTAGACCTTCTTAAACCAGATTCCGGTTTAATTCAATCTAATAAACTTTTTCAAATTTAGAAATTCGTTCCTTAAATATTTGTCTGCATTTTTAAATTAATTTTAAGAGTTTGTTAAAGTAGGTATCTTCTCATTTTTGTTTCTTTAACATTCCTACAATTCTACCACAACAGGAAAAAATGTCTGATTTAGGTTAGGTTGTTTGCATACATACATACTTATGCATGTATTAAGGTACGGTCACATCTGGCAAACATTTGCCCAAAAAAGCGTAACCACTAAATACCAATTAAAAACTTTTTGATTTATGCATTTATTTATTATGTTAAACAGCATCTAATAAGATAAGATTCTATTACATTGTCTATAAATTATATAGGAAACTGTTTAACGTAATAAACAGGTATCTAAATCAAAAGTTTTTTCATTAGTATTTAGTGGTTACGCTTTTTTGGGCAAATGTTTGCCAGATGTGACCGTACCTTTGTTAGCAACGCAAAACGCTTAAAGCTCCCAAAATACTGTTCATTTCTGTGAATAAATATTTTTATTTTAGTAAAAGTTTTGTCAAGATCAGTTAAGTAATGTGGCCGTAAATTCCATCACAAAAAATGGTCTTGCCCCTTAATTATATAAATTTGGGCGTTTTTCCTAAATATTTTGAAATTTTTTAGACTTTTATATTTAATTTTTCAGAAAATAATTTAAAAAAACAAATTTTTCCAAATTTGAAAAAAGTTTTCATTCCTAATTTTCTAAAAATTTTCAACATAATTTTCATATACTTCGAATTAATTTACAGACTTATCTTGTTATGTGATATTTTAATATGAAAATAAAAAAATTAAATGATTTGTGGCACATTTTTCGTATTTCATTAAAGAACTGCTACATATTGGATGCGCATAAAACCCATACTTGGTGCCCTACTTATCAATGTTCACATATCCATTTTTATACTAACAAAAAATCTGTTTAGATAATTGCTTCTCATATGCATAACTTTGACGAGATTTCTTGTCACTAAATTTTAGAACCGTAACCTCCAAAGATACTTTAAAGTACAGCACAGTCCGTCCATGCCTTAAACAAAGAGTTTTCAGTTTTTTTCTCTATTGTTTCGATTAAAAAAAAATGCATTTATAGTTCCATTTATGGTGCTATTTAATGACATTAAAGAAACAAAGGATTTTTCAATTTGAAGCTTAGTATCAATTAAAAAGAAATCATACAAGAATTATGGAAACAAACATCTAAGAAATATTGAACAAATCTTTCCATTTATAGTAAATACGAAATAGAGTAGAATAAAAATATTTAAATCAATTAAAAATAAGTTTAATTTATTTGTTTTGGAACGAAATTGAATTAAATCAACTGATTAAATATATTGTTAACGTGTTTTTTTTTTTTCAAGTTAATTTTTTTTAAAGACTTACATACATACTATGTATTGTTTTTGAAACATAAACAACATTTAAAACAAGCCAGTTTTGGTTGTTATATTTGCTATTGTTTGTGCTTCTGGTATAAATTTATTATAAAGTTTAATGACAAAACATGCTAAATCAGCTTAATTCTCTAACTGCTTGAATTTGTACATTTTTTTTTAAATATTATTTTCTAATGTTAGTGGGTGTTTTTTCTGATGATTTTATACAAAACCTTTTCATAGTCTTTCGGAAATGTTACTATTCGAATCAAATGGATGTTGCTTGAAAATTGCATTTAATTATAATTTCATTAATATGTATGTCTGTATGTTTTTTTATAAAATAAAATTATTTATAATGAAAAAAAATAAAAAAATGTTCATAACAAAAATAATTTTAGGAAAAGTTTTATTTAATTTGAGTGTTTGTTTTCTAAAAGTAAAAATGTTTTTTACTAAATTTAAGAACATTTTGTCATACGATTGATATTATTTTATTTTAGCTGTAAACAAAATGACGTAATAGTTCATAAAAATTTGAATACTTAAAACCGGAAGTTCATATTTTTTCTCATATTGGATATATTTTTTTTTAAATTTAACGAAAATATTTGTTTAAATTATTTTTAGTTCATGGCTTACAAGTTTAAAAAAATTATTTTTGTTAATGTAAGAAATTTCGAATTTAGTACTTACGTACATATATGTATGTATGTACTACCTGCACCTAACTGTACCGTGTAGTAGTGAAGTGGTTAGAGTGCTAATCTACTAAACCGAAGTTTCTTGGTTCAAGTCCCTGAAGACGTAAGTTTTATAAAAATGTTTTCATCACCCCTCTATCCAGATAATACAAATACATGTTGTTCTGATGACATCAAAAGCTTCTTTGTAGCAGAAGAAGGTAAAACAAGGTACTAAAAAATTCGCAGCTCTAGATTGCAGATGTGGTGGCGCACATGACGAAATTTTTGCTAATTGTGGGATAAACAGTGAACTTGTTTTTAGTAAATATTTTTCTAGTTTTTTTGCTGTTAAAAATTTGCAAATTTTAGTTCATTCTTTTAAGTGTATGTCTTTAATTTGGAAAAAGTTTGTTGTTGAAAAACTTCTTAATTAACTTTCTATTCGAAAAAAACACTACATCCCTCATTTGCTTGCTAAAATGTTAAAGGATGATATTCTGATACTGTTTATTTAATGGCCACTTTTGCCTGTTATTTGTTTAAGTTGGAAAAAAAATCAAGTCACGCATTTCCTTTGTTGCATCGCATTAATTAAGAAATATTTATAAATTGAAGTGATTTTTCTTGTATTTCTTGTATGTACGTTTTTGAAATTTAGTACTGGTGTTCAAATGAAAAAAAGGAATAAAATTAATAAAAATTTCTTAAAATTGTTTACTTTTTCTAACAACAATGCTTTAATAAGTTCAAATACATTCGTAAAAAAATTGCTAATTTAGAAAGTTATTGACATTTTTACAAACTAGAGTTTTTTTTAAATCTCGAAGTTTTAATGTTTGAGGAAATTATACTCAATTTATTAGCTAATCTGCTACATGTACGAGTATGCTGCATTTCGTTGGTTACTAATGCCAAAAATAAAGGCGTAGAGCAAGTGCAAAAATAAATTGTATCTGCTCTTTGTTTAAAGCTATACTTTGCTGTTTTTCAAACGATTGTACTCAAACTCGACAGATAACGTTGTGAATAAGTTTTAAGATCCTGTAGTTTGTTGACTTTAATGCCTTTTAAATTTTATAAAAGATGTTACGGTGCAAGTCTGTATTCTTGATGGATTAAACAAATGCAGAATGTGTCTCAAAATTTAAATTAGCGTTTTATTGTTTGCGCTTTTCTTATTTATTTTTATTTACAGAACATTTCGCTTAAATTATTTAAGAAAAACCTAATATATTTCCATGAAAACGTTTAATGTGAATAAAATTCAAGTTTTTCCAACTTAACATTATTATTAAATAATAGTTTCCTACAAATTGTTACTAATTCTTTTTTTTCCCGCGGCTTCACATCAACTCCGGCTGAAGTGTTTTTACCTAAAATAATATTTCAACAGCCAATAAAAAAAACTGTTTAAACAGTAGCAATTAATGTATCGTAAAAAAATTTAGAAGAATTAAATTAAATTGTATGAAACAATGAATTTTTTAGCGAAAAGTATTTTCACACACATAACGTTAGCGTGGAAAATAAGAAGGTGGTCGCTACAAAAATGTTCATACGAGTAAAATTAAAATTAATTAAAAAAAAGTACGTAGATTGCGGTGTTTAAGAGAAACTTAATATGAATGATGTTTAATTCGAATTTAGGTAAGTGGCAACAAAAAACACATTTTACTGTAAATTTAGAATTATAGCTGGCTGGCAATAGTTAAAGTTTCAATTTGGAAGCAGATCTGCCAGATTTATTAAATGAGATTTTCAAGCAAAAAAAAATTTTTTAATGAAAACTTGTATAAAATGAAAAATGCAATTTGACACTCTGAGAGCTAACAATGAAATTAAAATTAATAAACAAAAATTAAATAACACCCAATTAATGGGTGAAATGTTACCCTAAAACGGTATTTACGGACTCTTATTTCATTATTGATTTTTTGGGGGATTATTTCATATGAAACAAGAAAAAAATAAATAAAACCCCAAAAATTAAATAGCGCCCTAATAAATGTTTCTGTTGGCCTCCACACATTTATTTGGGGTATTATTCCATACATTTTTGTGGGCAGCATAAAGTCTACTGGCTATTTATTGCTCGAGTAGTTTTATACATAAGCAACATCGAGCACGTGTGTTTTTTTACATTCATTATATTTCAAAAAGTAATATGTACACATGTTCAATTTGTATACTTTCATTTTCCCAACTGAAACTTATAAAGACTGACTGACCACCGCAATCGATTTAAGGTTGCTACAATAGCTGTATTAATAATAACTAAAGAAAATATGCAAAACGTTTCAAAATATGAACCTTCTAAATTTATAATTGCCAGCAATACCAAATTATACTGAAGTACATAATAATAATTATAGGTATGTACATACCTATATGAGAACTTAAATAAGTAGGTAAGTAAGTAAACCGCGAGTTTTTCATTTTAAGTTTCATGCAAAAAGCATGGGCTGAAAATATATCTTATTTTCAAATTTACGTTTTCACACGTTTAATTATTTTTATTCTAAATTGTGTTTTTATTCAATAAATGAATTTGTCGTCTTATTATTTATTATGATTGAAATATGGAATAAGAATATTTCTTTTATATAAATATTTTAAAATTTAACTTTTTTCTCCTCCCCTGGCAACACTTGCACACTTGTTGCCATTGAAATTGATTTGATTGCTCTAATGAATGACGCATCGTAAAAGTACCTCTTAGTTGTGTTTTCCTTTTTTAATAACAAAATTACTACAACCAGTTAATAACAAACAGGCTGGTTAACTGGCTACAACAATAACAAGTACAAAAATCAACTATTTATATTTTCTAGTTGTAATTTTTTTTTTTTGGCTAAAAAAACGAATGACGCGACGCCTTTGACAAAGTACGTGCCACCTTAATAAAGCGACGACTAAGTGTTGAATGCTTCCGGCAAATAACATTTACTACAACAACAATTACTATTATGTACTAGTATTAGTTTAACAACAACTACAAGTAACCAGTCAACTACATCTGCACAAAAAAAAAACGCTGCTCTATAGAAAGAAAAAAGATTCTTCAAGAACTTCTTTCAAATTAAAGTGGCCAAGAAGAACAAGAACAGATTCTTGGGAGTATGTGTTCTTAAGAAACAATATTTCATTCCTTCTATTGTATTAATGACAGGCTATAACAAAATAAACATTGATTAGCAATACCACAATAGTATTCCTTCCACCTTCTCGTCAAGTAGTTTACAATTTCGAGTACATTTGTTGTGGCATGTTGCAAAGACAAATAGCTGTAAATGTTATTTGTTGTAATGCATAAGCAGTCAGCTATCCAGCCAGCCAACTAGCAGTTGTTGTGGCAACAACCAGTATGAAGGAGTTGTTCTTACTTAACCGCCAGACGTAATTGTTTTAAAGGAAACGTTTTTAAGAGCCCATAAAATAATGGTTACACAAGTGTCTATTTGAAATTAAATGAGTAGAGTAAGAAAAAAACAAATAAACAAACAAAACAACAACAAATGGTCATTGCAATAGAGCATATTTTAATCCAAACAGGACAGACAATAAGATGAACAAACAGTCGTTGCAATAGACGGACAGATAGCCACAGATATAAATAATAATGAACCGTACTCCTTAACAGAAATTTTTAAATCTTTTTATTTATTTATTTATTTTAAGGTTTAAGTTTAATTGGTTTGAGTTCCCTGTTGCAGTTCTTTAAATTTAAACAGCCCTTTATGATTACGGCAATTTTAAATTAATTAATTCTTTTTCCTTGTGAAACCAAATTCATATTTTATTAAGACGTAAAATATCGTGTGTAAACAAGTTGTTATCGATAATAGGTTGAAATGCAACTTTGTGATAAATTACTTATAGCTTAATGCTATGTTCACACGACAAGATGAAGAAGCACTTGCTTCGATAACACAATTATTTTTAAATATTTTTTTAATACAAAATTTCGTGTCTTTTGTCACTTCACTATGAAATAAACCCATGCCAGATCAAAGTTTGAACATTGTTCCAACTTACGATTGACTCTATTCGGGGATTTCATTCTGCATTTGAATTGATACGCAATAAGTACCCGTTACCAAAGGATTCATGTTACGTTGTTCTATTCTTGAGTCAATGGAAGAGAAGTTTGGAAGCAAGTAGTACTTTGTGCGACATTGGCCTCACTTGGATTTCGTGGGAGAATGAACCGATTAGAAATTATATATTTTAAAGATTTTCGAAAATAAAAAAATTATATAATTTTTTTTTTTATTAAGCTATTGCATAGCTCCTATCGCGGGCTTTGAGGCGACCGAATCAAGAAATTTTGAAACGTTTGTTTCTTAAGTCTTTTGTTTTTGAAACGAAAAAACCTGACACTAAGTTTGTTTCTTAGGTCTTTTGGTTTTTTTTTAAGTATTTAAATCGCCCAATGTATGTTAACCCCTAAAGTATGCTATTGATTTTGATTTCATTAACATACAGTATTGCCAGAAAAACAACGGAGTTATTAAACAAAACGTAATAACATAATTGCATAAGTTGATAAAAAATGCTATGCAATAGCTTTACCGCGGCAGTCCCGAGTGCCACATGTCTTTTTTTAAACTGCTTGAGCGCACAAATCCTATTGCATGCATACAGTTTTGTCCTATAGTTTTTAGTTTTAATAAGTTGGCAATTTTTTTTTTTTTTAATCGGAGGATAATTTTTTGAGCTCCATAAAAAGTTTTCTATTCAATACTCTGAGATGATTTGTCCTATTTTTTTTTTTTGCAATTTTTTATTTTTGATTTTAAAATTTAAAATTTACCTAAATTTTGGGACAATTTAATTTTTATCGAAAATTGCTCTAAAAGTATGAATAATTTTACGCTACATGAAAAATGGCCACAAAATAAAAAATGAAAACTCGCATCAAACTGTGTTGTATTCAATAAGAAAACGTGGCACCACATGGAAAATGAAAAATGGCCCCAAACTGAACTATGAAGAATGGTCGTAAACCAAAAATTAATATTGCCACTGCTTACTGAGGATTCCTTGAATGGCAGGCCTTAGCCCGGTGTTAAGCATATTCTCCACCATGGTGTTTCCCGGAACGGTGATGCTTACTAAAGATTTTCTACCTACTATTGGTACTTAGTTATTGGCACCCAACACCCTGATGCATTGAAAAATTAAAACTGGCTCCAAAATATTTCCCTTGAAAACAACAAAACATATGTATCGACCAAAACTTGAGCAATGATTTTTATTTATGAATTTACATCATCCTTAATGTAACCTGAAATTTCAGCCGGAACTGTGTAATATACTTTTTGCGCCTATATACTTCAAACTATGTATGTACATAATTACATATGTACATTGTAGGTATGTAGTATACATATACATACATATGTATGTATTGCAATAATTTGTTTACCACTTGTTTTACCGCATCATCTGGTTGTTGTTGCAATTCTACTTTTAAACACTAATAAACAATTTTTCAGGTCTGCTGATTTATTAATGATCTTCTACTAGAATTCTAAATATCTATTCTTTTCTTATTTCCGCTGTTTTTTTTTTATGTTGCTTTTGATAATTTATTGCAAGTTATGTAACAATTTGTCGTGTGTTGTTCTGGATTTTCCTGTTGTACTTTGTGGTATCCTCAATAGAAGAAAAGTAATTTATTTAAAACTAATAAAGATTGAAGTTCTTAAAGAAAAAAATAATCTTAGTTATCTATAAAGAAAGTTTTTGATTATTTGAAATTTTATTCCAATAATTTAAAAACGTAAGCTTCTGAGGAAAAGTGTTGCTCAAGTTAAACCAAACTTATTCAAAATTTATATATATGTATTTTGGATTTAGTGTTAAACAAGTGAAAAATCAATTCACAATATGTATGTACATATGTATGTATATCTATTAAACAGAAAAAATTAATTAAAAATAAAATGTTAAAATAATTAATAAAAACATGTATATTGAAAATTTTCAAATAATTGTACCAAATCAGTCACGGGGGTACCAACGTACATCTTAGTTTTTAATTCTACCAAAAAAAAAATGTAATTGTACCAACTTTATTATCCCTGGTGTGAACGCAAAATCAGTTGTTATTGGTCTTAATCTTATTTCTGAATTTAATATGCAAAAAAAAAATTCTTTGTTTGTTTAATAATTACGACCTTCTAGTTTTATTTAATAAAAATTCAATTAGCCCCTGAATAATTATAATTTCTTTATATAAATTTTTTAAACGTTTGCTTGAGTTTTGGTCCCATAAAGTTTGGTGTAAATTATCATCTCATCGCTTGAATCCGATCGATTTTCAAAATTTCTTTTTAAATAGTATGTACGTATGTATGTTTTTTAAAAAAACGAGACAGATTTTAAATTTAAATCGTTTTCAATTTTACATCAAACCAGCTTTTTAGCTCCTCTTGAAGCGCTTTAAATTCTTCTTAGTGTTCAGAGTATCGTGTTTTGTTTACCAATAAAATATATTTCAGCTTTATATCTTAAAAACTAAATTCATGTTGTATATGGGCATGCAAATAAGCTGTATTAGCCTTTTTATGGTCAGTCAAGTAAGCAGCATAAGAAAGTGCCGATTCTTTCATCACATGTGCAAACAATTTTGAAAACATCCCAAACTGTCTGGTTTACTTGTTTTTAGTGGCCCAATAATAAATAAACATGCAAATGAAAGAAGTAAAAAATATAAAAATAAGCAACAAAACCGACAAATTGTGCTTATAAGCAACAACTTGTTGATTATTACAAACATTGACGCCCAAATAGTGTACACAAATTACTGAATCCAACACTTTTGCCACTAACGGCCGCTGCTCTTAGACGTACAACAACCCAATATCCAGTTGGCACAACAAAAGAATAACGACAAAACTAAAAAAAAAAACTTGGAAAACTTGCTAAAAAAAAAAACAAAATTATGAAAAAATTGTTCACTTAATAAATAATTATTACTGGTTTATGTTGGACGTTTTTTCTGAAATTTTAATTTGTACGTGTACGTAAGTATGTGCGTCATAATCATGGTGTAACCCAAAAATGAAACAAAATTTTCTAAATTGGTCTGCAAACAAAGTAGAAATTTTTATGAATGAATAAATAATTTTTTTATTTCTTGTTTTGCTTCAATGAACTTTTTCATAGAAAAAAAAAATAACCAATGACCAGTTTTACGCAAACAAAAAATTTTACTACATATTTTCTTAAAAAAAATATAAAATCAAATAAAAAGTTTCTTTAAATTACATTATGTGTTTCTCTTAATTTCAGAGGCAAATTCGCTGCTGTACGTCGAGCAATACACAAAAATTCGGGTACACATTTTGCAGCAAAGTTTCTTAAACGCCGCCGTCGAGCCCAGTCGTCGGATAAAGAGATTAAACATGAAATTGCCGTATTGATGTTATGCAAAGAAGCTGATAATATTGTCAAATTGAATGCAGTACATGAGTCACGTTCAGACACAGCGCTATTATTGGAATTGTAAGTTTTTTATAAATTTATTTCCTTAATAATGTAACCGTAACGTGACGTTAACGAAATCATTTAGTAACAAAAAAATAGAAGGAAATTATTTCTTAACACAGTTTTATTATATCATCAAGTTGCCGTTATAAAATCTGAAATTAATATTCCGAGGAAAATATTCGATCTCTCAACATCATGAATTTCTCTAATGTACTACACTATTGTGGCATTATGTATATTAATTGGTTGGTTGTTCGAGTGTTTAAGTGATGAAGGCAAAGCACTGGTCACTAAAAACTCTTCCGACAGCGATTGATGCAATTTCCAGCTTGTGTACATCACAGCGATGCAGCGCCCTCTTTCGCCAGTTAGCACAACCTTCGCTGAAATAAAAAATTTAATGTTTGCTCATACAGCTTGAGAAATTTAATGTGCCTCTTAACACCAGAGCCGCTGCAACACTGCTCTAAAAATTAATAAAACGCGCAGATTTTTAAAAGAATAAAGTCTTATAGATTTTTAACATATTTTCTATCCTATCCCATTCCTAAGTTTTGGCACATTGCATTGCAATGCTATACTGTACGATTTATACAAATTTATTTTCTAACCAAATCGATCGTCAGGAGTGTGAAATCAAACGAAAATCACATAATTTTAAAAATTGCCCTTTAGGGGATCTTAAATCGCTAAGAATAAATGAATAGGATTCTAGGAATAAATTTAAATACTTATTCGAAATGTAATTATTTGTGCGCATATTTATTTCTTTAATTGAAATCCATTATATCAGAATTGAATTGAGTTTCTCGATTTTTTAGAAATAATTTCAACAATTATTCTCAGTTCGAGGTTTATGGTTCATGGAAGTAATCGAATGTAAAATGTTCATTCGATAAAAACCGCTATCATCAATTAGAAAAAATCTATCTAGGATTCCTTTGCAATTTAACTAAAATTTGTTTCGCCTTTTGGGACTTCGGTGCTGCAAGCACACAGACATCAAACTGTTAATATCACATCGCACCCGTTCAACAATACTGTATTAACTCAAAAACTTCAAAGTGTTCAGGAGAGGCAAAAAACTTTTTTTTTTATACTATTCTTCTATCACAAAGAGAAATACAAATGTATTTTTTGGGGTGAAAGAGTGGAGAAAATTGTGTAAAATTTTTACAGTGGATAGATATGACCACTGTTCATCGATTTCTTGCAAAAAACGAAATTTTAAAAATTTTGAGTTAATACAGTATTGTTGAACGAGTGCGACATATGTATTTTTCCTCAAGCATGATTTAATAACTTAAATGGCATAAACTGATTTATTAAAAAAATATAAAAACATATACATATGTACATACATACATATTTTAAATTCCTGCCGAAGTTTGGTGAAAGAACGGTATTGAAAAAAAATTGAAGTTTCAACTTAATTTTCAAGATTAAAATTTCAGAAGCTTATTCTTTATTAATGTTTTACTATTTTAAGCAATATTTTTAATAAATTTATAATGTATTTTTTTTTTGCAGAGCGACTGGTGGTGAATTACAAACATTTTTAGATAATGAAGAATGTCTAACAGAGACCCAGGCTCGCATATGTATGCGCGAAGTACTTAAAGCATTACAATTTCTACATAAACGTTCGATAGTACATTTAGATTTAAAACCACAAAATATTCTATTGATCGGTGAACGTATAGAAGGTACGTACATATTTCTTCGACCTTATGCAATACAGAATGTAAAATTAGAAAAATATTATTTTACAGATGGTTTGAAATTGTGTGATTTTGGTATTTCACGTGTCGTAGCCGAGGGTACCAATGTACGTGAAATCGTTGGTACACCCGATTACGTAGCACCTGAAGTTTTGCAGTATGAACCCTTGTCATTATGTACAGATATTTGGTCGGTTGGTGTATTAGCCTACGTTCTGTTATCTGGTTTCTCACCATTCGGTGGTGAAACAAAACAAGAAACCTTTCTAAATATTTCACAATGTGCATTAACATTTCCGGATAAATTATTTGGAGGCGTCTCATCGGCAGCCATTGATTTTATACGTAGAGCATTGCGAATAAAGCCAAAGTAAGTTAAAAAGTTGTCCAATTATATTTTGACAAAAAAAGAAAATTCTTAAATCAAATAAACTTTTGTGTTTTTTTTATTGTTTTTTAACCCAGTGATCGCATGACTGCTGCAGGATGTCTCGAACACATTTGGCTTAAAGACGAATGTAACATCGATAGACATATTTTCAATGCGGTAAAAAATAAACAACATTTGGAACAAGATGAAGATGATAATAGCCAACATGAAGATGAGGATGACGATCATGATGATATTGATGAAAAACATGAACAGGAAGACGAGGGAGATCTTCATGTAAATGTGAATGTAAATGTAAATGAAGAGGTACAAATAGCTAAAGATAAAACTCAAGCTATAATTGTTGACAATTCAGAAGACGAAGATAATATCTTACAGAATTCATTCAATAAAATAACACATAGAACTACAAATGGTCACCATAATGGCCATTCTTACTCAAATGACCATGCCAATGGCTATACATACGGTCATACAAGTAGTCTTAACAATGGCCATACAAATGGATTTCTAAGTGGTCATACTTCGGGTTTAAGAAAGGGCCATTCGGCTAATAGCTTTAATAAGTTGCATGACGACTTACAATACGACAAATCCATTCTACTTACCAGTGTTAAACAAATCAATTCCACTTCAACAAAAACAACCGTAGTACATAATGTACCAGCTACAAAAACTATTACCGTACCACTGTGCAGTGTACAGCCAACATCATCCACACAGCAACAACAGCAAACACCACCTCAAGAACAACAATTATTACACATACCGGCCAGACGCCATTCATCAGAGTCCAATAAGGAAAATACATTTTTAACCACCAAGAAAATAACAGCAAACAACTGCAATGGTAGCTCAGCAACGTTAAAGAAAGCTTCCTCCTCCTGCCTACCATCCGCAGTCACACAACCAACTACCGCCACTATACACATTTCACCTTCAGCTAATCTCAATGCTTGTAACGTAGTGGCCACCATTATTCTACCATCTTCAAACGCTATAAATGTAGCAAATGATAAAATGTCAATAAGCAATGGCAATCATCATTCTCTATTCCCAGATGCTCCCACTACGCCCAAAGTTATACGCAAGACTCTAACGACAGATGCATCTCCCACCTCAGTTAAGGCTTTAGTTAAAAAATTTCAACTTGAAGGCGGCGAACAACCCATAACACCACCCGAATTCGCCACCAATGGCAGCAGAATACAACAAACACCTACACAGCCGCAGCAAACGCACAATCCAAGTCAATTAAAGTATAATACAAATAGCAGTAGACCCTCAATGTCCCCACCAACTTTAGCACATTCTTCAGCCATTACCATAGCGAATTCGGCTAGAAGAGCATCAGTGCCTATAAACACTGTGCACACAAATAAAAAACAAAGTATGGCCTCATCATCGGCTCCAGTATCAATACCAGCTTCAGCTGCTCAAAACTACAAGACAACATGCGTGTATTGTGTTTCCTGTACAAACAATTCCTCAACAAATGGATGCTGGCATCCAAATTCCTCAATAATCAACATAAGCACCTCGATTACAACAGCAAAAAACTCTTCTTCCACAACGCCTCCAAGCAATAATAGCACAAAATCCCTAATCAATGGCAGTACCAGCAATGGAAGTCTTACTTCTTCGACCAGCAGTATGGGTGCCGCCAGCTCATCATCAACAACATCTTTATTTAATGGCCAACGTCAGCATTCGCATTCTCAGCATCTGTTAAATCCCCACCAGCAGCATTCGCATCATTCACATCATCATCCTCATCACCAGCATCATAATCATCATCATTTACATCATCATGATGTGGTTAAGAATAGTGCCACTTCGGCAAATGGCTTAAGTTTAGATCAGGGTATTATTTGTTAGCTAAGGGCCTCTAGGGCGCGAAGGAATGCCAAAAGTTTCTTTCATCGTTTCTTATGTTGTATGTAGTATAGGGTGAACAATTATAAAAATATAAATAGTAATAATAGTAATAAAAAGCGTGGTACGAATAGTTATTTAACAAAAAATAAAAAGTATTTTAATTACTTTTTATGTTGTTCGGATGGTGGTGTACCATATGAAGAATTTATTTAGGTTTCACTTAAATATTGCATTAAAATCTTAATCAAACTTTTTTATTTCTGTTAAACTTCTTCTTCTTTGTTTATCATTTGCCGTATTTAACAGGAATGAGGAAAGTTTGAATTTAAAATATGCAATGAATGTGCGAATGATTTTGTGGCGTGCATCAGACGCAAATGTTTTTTTTTTTTAATTAGCAACTCATGCATGCCCCCCATATGCATTTTATTCTATTCTTAAATTCTGTGCAATTTGGCGGAATTTTAACAGAAATCCAAAGCTGCTAAGCTTTACATGTTTTGAATAATTTTACAGAATGAAAATTTGTCTAAATTATTTTGAATCTTTTTTAAGGAATCTGTAATAGAAAACCAGGTGGGAATTACAATTTCCTGTAGACTTGTACGATGCATACATATGTACATACAGTGGGTTGCAAAAGCAAGTGCATGTGTTAAACGTTTTTAGTTTCATCTAATAAAACAGTTAATATTTCTTTTTATTTAATTCTTAACACAAATAATTTATTTTATTCTGAAAAAAAAAGAATTAATAGGTAACCTGATGTAGACAGTTTTGAAAATTTTGCGATTAAGACCTGGTCCACAGCATTATTGTTTTCGGTGACACTCTCAACACATTTGAGCATATTTTGTACCAATATTTTTTTTTATTTCCCATGGAAATTTATTCCATTTACACATACGTACATCCAAAAATATTCTATTCCAGGATTTCTGCTGGCCACTCAAGAAGCGCAAAATTTTTTATGTAACAGCCAATACTTTGCGACTTTAGCCGTGTATTTTTGATCGGAATTCCGTCAAAGTACAGCTTCTTCTTCAGGACATGCATTCATGGCCACAAAAATCTGATAAACTCGTTTGGAAAATATTAAGGTAAAGTCGGGAATTTCTGAACAAATTTTCAAATATTCTTCACCAAAATTTCATACCGTACACCACCATTTTATTTAAATAAAAAATTAAATTAACAAAATGAACAAAGTAAAACCTTAAAACGATAAAGAATGTTGCTGCAACAAAATTGTGTTTTCTCATTGTAACTTTTTGTTAAATTCTTCGAAAACTGCAAACAAAATTAAAGCTTTAAAACGTCCCTCGGTAATTAATATCCTTCTTGTTATAATTTATTTTCTCGCACACTATTTCCAAATCCTACTACTTATCTCTAAAGGTCTCTATTTTGTGTGATTCTTATTTTTATCTTAATTCTTTTAATTTTATTACATTTAAATTTTATTTTCCATTTTGATTATTATTATAAAGGTATGAATTTCACTTTTTATTTTGTGGTAAGAAAAAGGGAAAAATGCATATGATTTGAACGGTATTTTTTTTTTAACAAAAATTTTAAAAAATGTTAATTGTCAAAAAACGTTTCCAAATAATTCCTACAAATAATTAACAATTTTCAAGGTGTACAATGAAACTTTTAAAAGTTCATTAATTGATTATTATTCAATTGTCACATCTTTAATAGAAATATTCTTATATTTCCTTTAAAGATATACGAAAATAACGAAATGTAAAAAATTGTTTCTTCTAGTTTCTTCGATCTTTTATTAAATTTATTTTCAGTCTGATTTTTGCGAGTTAAAGATCCACTTATTTGTTTTTTATAAAAAATAACAATGGTTTTTAAAAATAAATTTGTTATTTTTTATAAAAAACAAATAAGTGGATCTTTAACTTGCAAAAATCAGACTGAAAAAAAAAAGAAATGTAAAAAAGATAAATTTATTATGGAATATTTGCATATATTTTTTTAGAATTTCTTTTTTTTTTAAATTTTTGTGGAATATTTTTTCTTGTGTTATAAAAAAATTATTTTTTCCATTTTTCCAACCAGACAAATTTGTGAAATGAGTACCCTTTAGATACATACATACATATTTTTTTGAGCAACCATTTATTAATTATTTAAATATAGTTTATTAAAATAATGGGAAATTTATTTAAAGAATAAATTGTGAACAATTTTTACATAAAGATGTGTACAACTAAAGCTTTGAAAATCTTTTTTATATATTTTTATACATCGCTCACATCAATAATATTTCTTATAGAAATATCAAGTAGCACTAAGAGGTATGTAAAAAGGAAAAAATCATTATTTGGCTGATATGCTTGTGTAGATTGTTAATTAGATTAGGAAGGGTACTGTGAAGCGCATATCCACTCGGAAACCAAATTAGATCCATTACAATTACTTCCAGCGTTTGCATATTGAATTAACTATGGACTGTTCATGTGGATCTTAATTCGTAAAAACAAACGGTTTCCCCTGTATTATTATTGTTCACCGTGTCTATGTTAGTCGAATTGAATTAAAGATCAAACCTTTTTGTTATATTTGGAAGCGAATCCATAAATTAACATAGAGTTTTTCATTAAATTTAACTGCTGGTCAGCCAAGCGCATATTATGTTATGGAATAAAAACTTTTATGGAAATCACTAAAAAACTGATTCTTATTATTACTTCCGTATTACTTTCAGGGTATCAAATAAGTTTTTAATTTCTTTATGACCCAATACCTTGTACGTAATGCTTTTAATGCTGCATTTTTAAATCTTCTATTGAGGCGATAAATCGTTAATCCTTAAAAAACTTTTCAATCATAAGCAAAGTTGTACACCAACACATCTGTTCTAGTTTCGGTAATTCCTTTTTATATTAATTTTTCTTCATTTACATGTTTCTCTGAATTTAAATAAAGCAAAAAATTATAATAATTGGAATTATTTTATGACATAGCAGTACATATGTACATAATTCCAATAAAAGGTAATTTTTACTGCTAAAATAAACGGTTGCCATACTTTGATGTGTAAATCTGTGCAGTACGACAACTGCCTAAACTCGAAATAAATTTTCTGTTCAAGTGTATTTATTTTTTTTTTTATTTTATTTAATATTTTATTTTGTTTTCTGTGTCAATATAAACTAATTTTTAGCTAAATGTTAAACCGTAATAAAATGAAAGTAACTGTTTAAAACATTTTAAAGATTAAAATGAATAAAAATATAAATTAATTTATAAAATAAATGATAAAATTAGAAATCATAGTTTTTAGTTGTCATTTATTGTTTTCGAGTTAAACAAAACCCCTTAAACTTATTAAATAATAAATATATAGCTATAATTTATAAATGATGATTATTAAAACTTTGCTTAAAACTGAAGTTTGAAGAGAATTTTAAATGTTATACAAATAAACTTGTAATAAAAAATTAATAAAAAAAATATTAAAAAATATACACAAATGTAAAAATTTATTAGGGAGGATCTATTTCCAACTTGTGAGCTTTTGACATTGGCCATTATTATGAGTTCCATCTTTGCTAGCTATTAAAAATTTTGATTTTTTTTAGCTTTGAATTTTCTGTCGTACAGCTTACACACTATGTATTTTACGGTGACTTTGTCAGTTTGACGATATATCTGCAATTGCCTGTCAAAATTGACAATACACAGGCTGCTTATAATATTTTTTTTCACAATTGCGTGAGTTAAAAATTGCTATCATATTGCTAATAAAAAAAATTAATATTTACCCACTTTTCCAAGCTTCTTTTCCATTTAAATATACTGGTGTCAAGTTATATTCTGTTAGGTATTTATGTACATATGTATTCCAGTTAATTAAAAATTAAATTTTTTAAAGAATATGTATGAATACAAATATTGTATGCAATATAAATCAATATATATTAATATAAATTGGCTGCCACATATAGCTTAGCTGCCAAACAGCTTATGTCAGGTGCTCTTTCAGTTCTAATTGAAAATCTTTACGAGTACACTGTAAATGCAGGCTGACATTTACAGAATCAAATTCTCTTTGCTTTTACACATCATGCATGCGTTTTGCAATGGGAAATTTGACAAATACACAGTAAAATACCCAGTGTGTAAAAAAACCACCTTTAATGCGTTTGGCGCTGTAGAGAAGTGTACGAAAATAATTAAAGAATTTAAGTAATATTTTTGTTTGTTCTTTGCTTTTAAGCGACTAAACAATATACATATATTTTTTTAAATTAAGCGATCTAATAATTTTTAGTTTTAACATACATTATCGCGATCGTCAAAGGTGTGATATTTCGACCAGTGTTAAAAAATGTTTTCTTAAAAATCGAAAAACTCGTTGAAATAATTAGTAAAAAGAACAGATGGCAAACAAAATAATTAAGAATATTAAACATTTGAAACGAACAAAATTTATGTAATAGATAAATATTTAATAATATTTTAAAAAATACAATCGAATGAAATAAATGTTGTGTGTTCATTATAAAAAAAAATAGAGAGAGTTAAACATATAAAAAAATAATAATAATAAGAATTGTTGATTTTTACAAAATAAATTTTAGAAAATAGTATCTACGCATGGATATATGGATATATATATGTATGTACATATTTATGTAATTTGAAATCGTTGAAATTAAAAATATATATCAGCCAGATTATAGACCCCAATATGGATTTATTGTGATTCAGTTAATCTGCAAAATCAGCAAGTTATTCGTCGTAAAATGCATTTGAGTTTGTACAATTTCCATTTGAAAAAATAAATTAAGTGTTCATTAATGGAGCTTAGAAAAGTTTTTAATCAATTAAGAATACTTTTGCCATCATCCTCCTACCTATTAAGCATTATGAATAAATATACATAAAATGTTTCAAATAAAGCCATCCCGATACATTCATAATTGGATTGAATACAATATCAAAACAGATTCTATATACAGGCTGCGTGTCAATTAATCAAACTAAATTAAAGTGTTCATTGGAATAATAATTATTAAATGTCGTTTTTATTAACTTTTAATTTTTTCTTTAACATGAAATAAAATTTTTGATGTATGTATGTATTAGCATGTAGATTTTTAAATATCGGCCGTGTGCTGCAAATCGAGGCGAATTAAATCGAATAACACTTTTTTTAAATTATCTGCATTAATTTTATCTCAGATAATATCATTTTATAATATTTTAAGATCCTAAAAATATAAAACTGCAAAACAGCTGGAAATATTTTGGTGTTAGTGGAGTTAGTTTTTTTAAATCGAGTCAATTTAAATCGATTGGATTTGCGGAACAAGGTGGATTTTATTAAATGACTGGATTTAAAAAATAATATTAGAAAAAGTTTACACAAAATCTAAAAAAATATAAAAATAAAGATAGTATGTATGGAAATGTTATGACGTAATGAAGAAACCCAATGAATTTTATCAAATTGAAAAATTTAATGTTAAATAAAATGTTAATGATAAATTTAAGAAAACAAATAAGGAGTTGCATTGAGGAAAAGGTAAAACACTTACTTACATACATATACTCTACAACACGTAAGTACATAAATCATAAGTACGTAAACCATTTCGGTCCTCACAAATAAGTTCAGAAAAACTCAATTAAAAAACAAATATAAATTTTATTAAATAAAAAATTAAAAAACTTCCATTTTAAAATCATTCAAGTCGCGCAAGTTCGTCAACGACTACGACACTCGTGATAAGGACTTATGTGGTATATGTATGTATATGACAGTTTTTTTTTTTTCTAATTTTTACAGATTTTCAATAAGAATCATCTTAAGACAAATCCTGGCATATCATTCCAAGATCCAAGTCTCCAACTTTTCTGCTGGCTTTATCAATAGGGATCCAAAATATGTATGTATACTTATGGGTCTCATATGAATACTGCGGAACAAAAACATAGCGTAAACTTAGTATAAATTAGTGATGTTATGAATACTCGTATTCGTCTATTTTGAAGATATTTGCATTCGCCAAATCTAGCGAATATTTCTCGAATATTTTGCACGTACATATGTATATGTACATACATATAAGCACTCTCAAAACGAAAAATCCTTAAAGTATATATGTATGTACATATATATTGCAATTAGAATGCATAATTTTAATTGTAAATTTTTTTTTAATATTGTACCATAACATTGTCAGTTTGTTTATCATATTCGAAGATGCCACAATAAAATAAAAATAGCTTTACATTTGGAAGTTGTGGGCAGCATTGTTTAATATTGCTGGAGTAGTAGTGAAGGCTGAAACTACTATAATAAAAACACATTCAATTCCAATTCCATTGTATAGGTAATGCAAATCGTCACTTTTGTCTTTCACTGTTAATTCAAACATGTTTTAATCCTTCCTCTATCATGATCATACGAGTACATGCATATGGAAATTCATATGGTAGACAACATAATTTTTAAATGTAAAACATTTCTCGAACAAAAAAAAATAAATAAATATATGTATGTACATACCTATGTACATATGGAGATATTTTAAACATGTCAAAGGAAAAAAACTCAAAACATAGTACATATTATACTTTCGATGATCTATTTTTATTAATTCAATATACTTATGTATGCATATGTACGAGTATTATAAAAGAAAACAACATAGACGACACTAACAAAGAAGACACACGAACTTTATTTTTGTTCAGATTTTTATTTATTTATGAAAAGATTAAAAATACAAAAAATGATAATCCACCAGTTAGTCAGTTGTGTGAACCACGTGTAGTGCGAAACATTGTATTTATTTTTTGGTTCGAACGCGTAAAAATTAATGTTTCTTTCCGAAATAAAAATAGAAGAAATACAATTAAGCAAATGTAATATTTTTTTAAATATATTTTAAAGAAAATATCCCAAAATAATTGTGATAGCAATTCATTAAAACGTGTGTTAAATTATAAAACAAGTATTAATATGATTTTTTAAACTAGTAGATTGTTGTACCTCGAAATCTTTGAAACTTTCTGAATTATATTTTTGCATACTTCTGAATATTTAAATAGCAAAAATGTTTAAAAAATAAATTTTATGATAAATTAAATATTTAAAATTTTCAACATATCCATTATTTAATTGAAAAGGATATTGAAAGACATACATACATGCACACATATCTCAAGGATGTTACATGAGTGTGAAAAATAATAAGTAGAAAACGTGAAAAAAGACTAGTAAAATCTTTTTTTTTTTTTTTTTTTGGTGAAATAAAAATTTGTCTACTTATCCAGCTTATCAGTTTATGTGATCACAACAGTAACAACAAAATACAATAGAAAGAAAAATAAACAAACTTGCGCGACTCATACCCTTTTTTACAGGTTATGGGGTTATGTGCTTATTTGTAAATTAAAAAAAATATTTTTGTTTCAAAGTATGATCGAAAATTCTTAAAAATTTATTTATTCATATTAAAAAACCAAATAAAACATTTGCCATGAAATTTTTCCTAAAGATTTCTCTTGACAATTTTAGTTTGTATTTATTTTTGGGAACTTTAGTTTGTTTCTTAATCTTCACTATCGCTCCATTACCTTCTACAATCACCAATTTAATTTTTGTAAATTATTTGAAATATATGAAGAATATTAACTTTTTGTTTGAATATTTCTTAACCATTAGAAAATTTCTATTAATTACGGTTATTTCAAAACATAAAATTTATATAAAAATGTTTAACAATTCGAAATCTTCAAAACAAAAACATTTTGAGTAGAATTTTAGACGGCGGATTAGGAGACGGAGTTCGAATACATTTTTTATAAAAGATATATTTGCCACAAAAAATGAGAATAACGCGGACTGTACTCGTACATATTTGCTATGCAATAGTATTCAAAATATTGTCAAATTTAAACGTCACAATGTTTTAAAGGATATGTGAAACATTTAGAGCATAGCTGAAGCATTCACTAAAAAATCAATATAAATTTGATGTGTTTTAAAAAAATTTTTAAATCTTCTGCATTGTTAATCGATGAACCGGCAAAAAGGATTGTTCACACCAAATAGTTTTTTTGGAGCAGAAAATTCAAAAAATACAATTATTGCAATTTTAGGAAATTTTCACCGTGCTATAGCCTGTGTTTAAAATGTATGGAGTATATGACAAGAAATAATTATAACAACGATTATTAAATGTTTTGTTTAAGTTTTTATTTAATTTTACTATTTTGTCTTGACAAGCGACGTATTTCACAATGATGATAATACTATGTTCACACGGACAGAAATTATAGAGGTTCGCACTCTCATTCTTGGTTCGCGGGCCAACATTGATTGAACCTACATGTTTCGTCATACAAAATTTTGAGAGCGAACCTACATGTTTCATTTTGAACCTAGTTGCGAACCCGTATAATTTACTATCATCTCTAATTTTGATAACAAATTATCGCTAGTTTATCTGAACTAGTTGTCCAAAAACATTTTAACAAAGAAAAACAATTGATAAGTGCTAAATTTTAATAAAACCATTGAGCAAATAAAAAGCATATATTTATATTTATGTAAATTATTAAATAAAATGGAAAAACAATAAATAATATTAAATAACGAAGTACGAACCAATCTAAAATGTGTCGTGTGAACACATAGGTTCGCCATCGTGGTTCATGGAGCGAACCTAGTGTTTCAGTTCTTCGTGTGAACATAGTATAAAAGTTCGTTTTTTCTTCTAGAGGGTTACCATGGTTTCTACTATTTCAAAAATGTTGACTGGCGTTGCCACATAATTATCAATAAGATACTGGTTGTTTGTCGTACGTTGCAGGTTTACTCGACATGTTGCAAGACTTAATACGCTACAAATGGATGCAAAAATTATTTTTTGGTTTTTCAAATATTCTGTATTGCTAATCGATGTTCCTATACAAAAGCATAGTCCAAACCAAATATTAAAGCTATTTGACTTTTTTGTTAACATTTATTGTAATTCTATTAGAAATGAAGTCCGTGAAATCAACTTAACAAGCAAAGCAAGCAAGTGTTCTTCAAAATACTGAAGGAATGCGAAGGCACATGTCAGTAGCAAACATTTCTAATACATAAGAAAATTAAATCTAAAATATCGGTATTTTGTAAAAATGTCTGGATAATTGCAACCGCTTCATCTACACAACGTTGTTCGCGGAATTCTTGATATAAATTACGGGAAAAAGAACCAAGAGGCTGTGCTGATCATGTAAATTGCACAAATTTAAATTGTTGCACTACGGGCAATATAAGTAAATCCCTTAAAAATTGAATTCAATACGCACATATACATACATAATTTATTGCAAATAAAGAAAAAAATACTACTAAAAATTAATAATTTTTTTTATTTATTTCCTAGTAGTTAGTCATTTCGCTTAATTTGTTTTTTTTCGCATCCCATTCATTCATTCACGCACGGCAATTTTTTCCTGCGAAATCATCGTCTTTTTTTTTAACACACCAGGCACACAGAATGTCCAAAATCGCAATAGGTGGATTTTTATTTGATTACTGTTTGAGAGTCAATATAAGCAAAAAACGTCTTGAGAGTTACTGCTTAATTACAGTTGAGAATTACTTTTGAAATTTTCTGCAGCATACTTTTAGGCTTTTTCAGCAGTTATTAAAAAACTGTAGCAAAAAACGAACACCTACTAAATTTTTGGTCTTTCTGGGTGCATGGTGTTTTACAAAAAAAAAATCCAGCTAAATTAACGGAAATTACAGAGCAAAAAATTTAAAAAATGTGTGTGAGAGGGAGAGGAATTTTGACTAGATGGTGGGAACTTAATTTTTGTTGATTGTATTTTTTACATGATTCAATTATAATAAGAAGAGCTGTTTGTTATTAAATTCAGCCTTACTTACCTGCATTAACATTTATTTATAAAAGATCGTTATATATGTATATAATCGTACTTATATATACATGTATACACATACATACTTATAAATATAACAATTTATTTATTGTACAGCAGTATAAAATGGAAATTATCAATTGTGAAAATAATAATTTTGAATATATGTAGGAGTATTTCCTGGGATACACCTCTTTGTAATTCTTCGGTAATTTTCTCTATATCTCGTAATAATTGGAGATTTACAATTATTGCAGGTGATCGCTAGAAAATAAATATTAATGTTGAATATAGATAAAAATTAATTGCCAAATATCATGAAACCCGTAAATACTTCAGACACGAGCCGAAATCGGTAAATACTTCAGATTTTAAAATTATCGTACTAAACTAGAGACTACAAAAGCAAAACATACAGATGATACAGAGAAATCGGCCTTTTTTATCAGAAAAATAGAAACAAGTGGGGTTTTTGCCATTTTGTGTGGGTAATCGATAGGTATACATACCTTATTTTGAACAGAGGCACGGCAAAAATTGAGATTAATGGTAAAATCGTATTTTTGGAATATTCTTCTGAAAAATAATCGCAGAGCTCTGATATTTGGTGTGGACTACGCTTTTGTTTAGGAACATCGATTCCCAATGCAAAAGAATAGAAAAACCAAAAAATATTTTTTGGACTAATTTTAGAAAAGGCTATATATAGCACGGTGAAAATTGCCAATAATGGCCATAATCGTATTTTTGGAATATTCTTCTAAAAAATAATCGCAAAGCTCTAATATTTGGTGGTGACTATGGTTTTGCGTAGGAACATCGGTTAGCAATACGGAATATTTGAAAAACCAAAAAATATTTTTTTCATTCATTTTGAACACAGGCACGGTGAAAATTTCCAATAATTGCAATTATCGAATTCTTTTAATTTTCTGCTCAAAAAAGTCAAATGGCTTTAAAATTTGGTGTGGACTATTTTTTTGTTTATGAACATCGATTAGCAATACAGAATATTTGAAACACCAAAAAATAAACCAATATATGTGACCTGCTCCACGAAAAGGGACCTCTGCGCCAAAAATTTTTTTTTTACATTTTGAGTGATTCTTATAGGAAATGCCGCACACCGCAAGTTTCTATGTCTTTTAGTTTTTTTACAAATCACCTGTAAAGATGAACATAATTAATGAAAATCATCGGTGCAGATACGTAGCTCAAAACGAAGCGCTTTTTTTAAACGCGTTTTTCTCAATAACTTCTTTTCGGCGCAGAGGTCCCTTTTCGTGGAGCAGGTCACAGATAGTCAATCCATTAAAAATTGCAAAAAATGGCCTAAAATCTCTTTTATCAATTCTCCTGAAATGTGCAAGGTTTTTAATTGGATGGATGATGATGTTGCAATTGGATGCATGCATCCAATTTATATTTTTTTTTTTTTGAATAATCCGTACTTGAATCAATCTTAATATAATTTATTTATTTAAGTAAGTTTGGCATTATGTTTTTTTTCTGTGTATGTTTATGACTAATGCACTAATGTCGGATTTAATGGAGAAGTGAAAAAGTGTTTAACACAGACAGGCGGTCTTCCATACTCGTATTAATAGATATTCTTTAATTGAAAATATCATATTATATGTATAAAATATGTTAGATTTTGAAAAGTTATCAATATGTCTGATCATAAGTTGTATGGTAAATGGCAAACCGATACATGAGATAACGGAAACGAGAGATACACCAGAAACTCAATTACCACCAGGTAATTTTTATTATGAAATAAATAATAATAAAAACTTTTGAGTTCTTTACATTTCCTAGGATTTTCCGATTCCAAAAGTGAAGCTTTAATTCCAACTGAAATTCAAAAAGCTGTATGTACTGTGACATCTGGTGATGTGCGGGCAAGTGCTGAAGCCTTTACTACACGCGAACTTAAAGGAGTTTGCGATTCTATGGAAATGTTAAAACATTTTAGTGATTTAGAAAACAATTTAAGATTGGAATTGCAAAATATACAGAAATCGGTGCAAGATTTACATAATCTTATTGTTAGGCAACAGATACCGTCAAAAACAAACGTTAATGAAAGTTCTGATGAATCCATGACGTCAGCTAGAAGCAATGATACTGCAACACCAGCAACCTTTAAGTTGCAAGCAATAAAAAATGAAAATAAATTGAAATCACTGTCGGCTAAAAATGGTGGCACTTCAAAAACCACAACTGCAGGAGAACATGAAATTTTAAAGAACAATAATACTTTCATCATCAATAAAAACTTTAAAGTCTACACATACTATTGGAGAATAGAAAGTTTTGGCCAGAGCATTAAAACTGCTAAAAGTTTGAGTAGAGAGAGTCCCATATTTTCAATTAGAGGTAAAATGATTATTATCAATTATTATTATTTATTTTAAATCATGTTATTTAACAGGTAAAGCCTTAAAAATCAAGGCCCATTTTCAACATTTACACCGTGATTATCTTTACCTGCAACTGGAAGACTATTCATTGTCTCCTCAACTCAGTTCAGGCAACAGCATTATTTTAGATACTGGCAGCATATTTAAGGAAATAAAAAGTGAAAATCTCAAATATAAAATGTCAATTTTGGATCAGGTATTTATGAACTGCAAATTGTAAATTTTGTGATTTTTAATTTATTAAATTCTAGGAAAGAGTTGGATTAAAAAGCTGAATTATTATTTTTACCGGAATTAAAAAAAAAGAAGAAGGTTATCAATTCGGTTCTTATATTTTTTTATGTTTGAATCTCCATAACTCTCTCATTTGTGAACAACTCTGATGATGACACTGTGGTTAGTCTCGAAACATCATGATGTCAGTTAGACCTTCTGTGGAGTCTAATTTTTCTTTGTCTGTTCAATTATTCCGAGCTTGTAGATTTTCCTTTCTAATTAATAATTTAATTTAAAAATTAAATTTAAAAAACAAACTTAAGCCTGACTAATTGAAAATCGCTTTGATTAAACATCATTCAGTTCGACTAAAAATGCACAACTTAATTGGGAAAATACTTTAGTATTTCGTGGAAGTAATATATAAACTACACAGTGAAAACAGATTTGTTGTACAACCGTATTTGTTACCTATCGGATTGTGACATTTGCACCAACTATCTTTGAATTCGGTTGATTGGCTTTTTGTATTATTTTTTTATCACATGTTTAACTGCACATTTTTACTTTCAATAAATTTCATAATTCGGTTGTTTTTCAGAGTAAAAAGCGTTCATCGGATTTGGTTTCACAAGAATTTGACAATTACGAAACTGGCTTCTCAATACCAAACAGCGCCCTGATTGATAGTCCCTTCATTAAGGATGATACTTTATTAATACAATTATTTTTATATTTATAATAGAATAATTATTAGACATAGATTTAAATTGAAATGGTTGCTTCACTAAGCGTTTCTATTAATATTTATGACTGATCTGAACAATTATTTGTTAATATTAAGATCGCATCAAAATCAGCACACATAAATCATTAGAAAAATCATTGCTAAGCTGAACTCAAAGGAGTTTAATTTCAATTGGTTCATTAAAATTACAAAATTTTCTCAAAACTAATTAAATGACGTTTACCGGGATATTTATTTAGTCGTTTCATAGCCGCCGGTCTGGCAAGACTGTCAGTTATTGAATATCTGTCATCGGTAGTCTCATTTATTTATTGACAGGTTTGGCGGTGATTCAAGTGGAATCATACTTACTTTTATAATATACATATGTACTCGTATGTATCTAGAGTAGTGGAAAATATATTATTGGCGTGTTTTAAAAATTAAAATAGTTACTAAAAAGAATTATTGTTTTTAATTTTATTAAGTTATCGTTTAAAAAAATAAGGGGAATGTGAATAAATAAATTATTAATATACTCGTATATGTGTAGTACAATATAAATATTGAAATGAATAATAAATATTTTACTAATATTTGTTTTTTTTTTTCTAATAATAAATTATTGCGCAAGCTTACATCACATTTTTAATTACACTGTGATAGTCGAAAAAATTAACTTCGATGAATGCTTTTCGAACTATTAGGGGGGAGTCCCCTGAGTGTGAAAGTACATTTGGACACTCCCCCCTAATAGTTCGATAAGAATTCATCGAAGTTCATTTTTTTCGGGTCAAAAACTATCACAGTGTTATTTAATTTTTACTTTACCAAATTTTAAGGAAAATCTTGTAAATAAATTCTAAATGTTTATTTGTTAATAACACGAAATTTAAACATTGTAGTAATTAGATACTTAAAATAATTAGAAAGGCCGAAATACTTATTTAACTCAAAAGAGATTTAGAAAGTAGCAAAATGTATGCAACCATGAATTTTTTTTTTATTTTTTTTTTTTTTTTTTTTTTTTTGACTTAGAAATATTGATTTTAAGAATTTAACGAATGCTTAAGAATTCTTACAAAAAGCATTTAAATTATTTTGCTTAGGGCAATTTTTCAATATAGCTTGACGAAAATTACCCTAAAATCGAAAATGAAAAATGGCCCCAAACTGAAAAATGATAAATGGTTTTAAAGCAAAAATTTTTATTGGCACTGCATCCGGCTGGTTAGGATTTTCTCCACCACAGTATATGTATGTATGTCAAAGCGGCAATGCTTAGCAAAAAAATTTTGCCATCCATTAGGTACTTAGTTCAATGTAACTTAACACCTCAATGCAATGGACAAAATATTTAGTAAGTATAGCCCTTTCGGGAAATACCATGGTGAAAAAAAATCTGTCAGCACGAAAAATTACCACAAAATAGAATAATATGTTCTTCTTTTGAATGGAAACATTTTGGAGCCATTTTTCACGAAACATGACCATAAACTGAAAAATGTAAAATGGTCTTAAAAGTGTTCCAACAACAAATATTTTTAACTTTTTAGTTGGAGGCCAGATTAGGAAGTTATGCTTAAAAATAGTTTTTCAACCTGTTTTAAATATATGTACATATAGGAATAGGAATTTGTTAAAAATTTAAAATTTCATATTAAAGTAAAAGGTTGATAATCTGGGGCTCGCAAATCCTTATTATTCGGTTGTTCCGAAATTATTTTTCATTACATTGTCTAATGTATCATAATCCGAATTAATTGCAATTCAATAATTATAATCTGGTTAGCATACACACTTTAGTGTACTTTTAGTACTTACTTCAAAACCATGATTTTTTTTCTCTTCTTTTTTGCTGCAAAAACCAACTACTTTAGGTGTTGCGATTCGGATTATTCGGATTATCCAGCTCTTATTGTATATGAAAGTTTAAAATTCTTTTATATTCGAAATTTTAAATGTAATTTTTAAGTTCTTATTTCATATATTTATTTTAATTTCTGTACTTTTTATTTAAGATTATTTTAATAAAACAAAAATTGATTAAATATTTATGATTTTGTCTTGTTAATAATCATATAGTTTTTAATTAATTTCTTTGTAATTGAACTTTTCTGTTAATTTTATTTACTTGTTTAATATTTAACTTTATGTTCAGACTGTAGGAAGTAAGTGAAAAAGCCTCATATAAACAATAAATTAAATAAAGCTGTAGTTTAACAAAAAAAGCTTAAGTATTTTATTCATAAACATAAAATCAAGTCTTACATAATGGTAGTTAGAGAGAGAAAGAGAGTAGGAGTAAACAATAATTTATTTATAAAATTATCTTTATATATTTTTTTATTCATAGTTTTTTTCTAATTTTTAAATATTTAACGGCAGGATTTCTATAGCATGTCAAGGTAAAAACATTTTAAGATTTAAATTTTTTAAATGCATTTGAATGGAATTATTATTTTCTGCTATCAGATTTATTTTAATTTTATTTTTCTAATAAGGAAGTTTTTATTGTTATTTAGCAAGAATAATTGTAATATTAATAAAGTAAACTATTTAGATACATATATTTCATAACAAATTTTAAAAGAAAGAAAACTAAAACTTCAGTGTACATAAAAAAGTAACTTCACTTTGCATTACTATAAAATTTGCAAACGTCAGAATTGTCCATTTGATGTGGAAGTAACTGGATTTGGAACTTGATTAAAGAGTTTTTATTTATAAATATGAATGATTTTATAGGTCACACAAAGTTTGGAAATAAAACTGCTGTTTTGTTTTATTATATATTGTTTAACATTTATGTATTATGAAAATGTTTTTTATTCAATATTTCTGCACACTTAAAAGAAATAGGGATATTTTTTAGAATTCCAATGCGAACAAATGTTTAAATATTTGCCGTTATTGTTGAATTGAATGGAAATTAATGTTTCACAAAAAAGTGTTGTATTTAAACCTTTATTCAGTCTTAAAGTGAAATACCTATATAAAATAAGGTTGTCAATATAGGTCGCGGCAAGAAGCTTAATTTGAGTAAGAAGTCGGAAAGTTGTAATTAATCTCTTGAAATATCCACGAAAATAATAGAAAACTATCATGGAAGGCCTAGAGTGGTATTTGATAGACAAAAACGGGGCAATAATGAGACCAGCTTAGAATTCCAATCTCAATACTAGGAAAATCGCGGAAAAGGCAGGCATAAAAAAATCACTTTTGCAATGTGCAAAAAATATTACAAAAATATAAAATTATACAGGTTTGTTCTGTATTTCACGTGAAATTTAAATTTGCAGAATTGTCATTGCTATAAATACTCGTTTATAGTAATTTATAGTTCATAGAATTGCTATTGCAATTTCGCACATTTTAATTAACTGAAGGGGTGGGTTGAACTATGACCATCCTATTTATCTGTACAAAACATCCAAGTTCTCTTTATTTTATTTTGTTATATGATAAAAATATTCTGAAATTAGTATACACATATTTTATTTTAATCTTTTAGTAGACCTTAAACAATTAATATTAACAGCCAATACCGAAACGTTAATTCAATATCACTAAAACAAAAAAAATTAAGAGCTGACTATCACAGATTACAGAATGTGAGTAATAATTTTATTTTTAATTAACTTTGGAAACAATGCTCTTAATTTCCTAACCTTTTGTAAAGTAACTATGAACCATAGATTAATTGTTATTGCTTTCAAAGAATAAAGATTTACATATATTAAAAAATATACATACCAATCACTTAAACTCTAATGACTAAAACGGTAATGGTAAAATATAATCTTTAAAATAAAAAACCTTAATGTTTTAAATAAAAAAAAATCAGAATATGTATTTCCAAAACAAGAAAATTAATATTTTTCCAGCTTAAAAACCCGTAGGATATTTATTTAAAATTTTTTTAGGAAATGTATAAAAAGCTATTTAAGACCCTCATAGATGAAATTAAATCGTATTTTTTTTTTAATTTTTGGCACAAACCAAAATATATGTACATAAGTATTAAAAATATAAATGAATTTAAATAGAGAAATATTTAAAAAAAGTTTTATATTAAATTTTAAATCTGCGGACTATTATGTACATATTTCTATTCGATTCGGAAAATGTACGAATTCTTAAAAACAGCATTGATTACGTAGTACGAAATTTATTTCCGAACGTTCGTAAATTATGGTAATTTTTTAATTACTTTCGGAAATCAAAAAAATATCTTTGGAAAGTGCAACTACGTAGTGCAAAAGCAAATGTCAAGCGTTATTAATGTATATATATTTTCTAAAGCCATTTTAAATACATTAAAGATATAAAGAATCCGCCTGGTGCTTTAAATTATTATTAATGGAGTTTAGCACGTCTTTATTAAGGCGCAAATGTTTTATGAATCATAAAACATATTTTTGCATTCAATTCAATCTTATATACTTATTTCATACGAGTACATACGTATGTATTATTATTAAAAGTATAATATTCACGAATTTTCACTGAGATTCATCGTGTTTGATGTATCTCTTATTATTATTATTATTATATACATATATATACTTCCTTTGTACTCTTCATCAATCACTTTCCCATAATGGCTCTCAGAAGTGGCGATTTTTCTCAAAACATGGTGATTTTTGATTTGTTATGACGACTAAATTTTTAATTTGGCGACATGCCATTCTAGTTTTATATTAGGTTTTGTTGTCAAACTGAGTGAATGCTACTTTAGAGACAACAAGCAAAACAAACGAACACAAAAAATCCGAAACTGTAAAATATTTTAAAGAAATATCTATGGCCGTTCTCAACATCTTGGTTATTCCAACTAGCAATGCTTGCGTAGAAAGGGATTTTTCAATTATGGATTATATGTACCAAAACTAGTGAATATTAACAAGATTTGCTGCAATACGTTTGAGCCAACAGAAAATACGATGAAAAAATTTAACGCCAACGTTTTACATATGTATATGATATTCAAAGCAGTACGGGTCAAACAGACGAGACTGAGCTTTATAATCATTTAGATATGTATATGCATGCTTTTCGCTGCCTGTATTTCGAACTGTTTTTACAATAAATATAATTTTATAACTAATTTATTGCATGCATTTTTAAGAATTTGTACACAAAATGTTACCTGAAAAATAATTTTAGTTTTTCTCATATAAATTAAAACAATAAAAATAATTATATATATTTACCCACAAAACTTACCAAAACATTTGGCGATGTTTTAATAGCGGTTTGGCGATGGATTTACAAAAAGATCTGACAACATTTTAGTTAATTGTGTATTTTTAAATTTTTACGTAATTTTTTTAAAAACAACTTGTGGTATATAAGAAATTTTATGAACTTTCGAATGCTGATAGTGCCATTTTGGCACCCCCTCTAGTTATAGAGTTATAAGCATATTACTACTTTTTTAAGATTTTTAGGAAAATTTAGGCAAAAGGAGCAAACCAGCTACTTAACCACAACTTTTCGCATGTCGGCGCTGGTGGCGTCCCGTCGGTGGCGGCGCATTATTCTAGGCAAAAAAAAGTTTATAAAAAAATGCAAGGTGCTGCCAAGTTTTATATTATATAGAATTGCCCTAAAAATTTTTAACATAATTCTGCAGGCATTTCGAACGTACAATTTTCCTATGGATCCCAAATAACTTTCGAATAGAAATAAATAACAACGCGGATGGACTTTAAGATTACTATTTGAATAATTTAAGTAAACTAAAGACCTACACACAGAATTATAGCTTAAATTATATAAATTAAGGACTTTTTGTAAAATATCACGTTTGCTTAACGAAACTCTACCGTTACATTTCAAATAGCACTCATGACAATAAACCAAAGACAAATTTTGATTTTTCTAGAAATACGTATATGCACACTATAATAATTAATTTAATTCCAACTTACTCGATACCAAAGGTATTTGTTTCTTCAACAGCCAATAATAATTTTTCATAGAGTAGTTCTGGTGTTGGATATGGTGGTAAATCTAAACGATTAAAACAGGTATGAGCTCTGGGCAAAGCATTCGGTTTTCCCCATTTTTCAATGCAAAATCTCCGGGGACCAGTAGAACCCCTGAGGGCTGAAAAGCCTTCGTAAGGTATACTGGAGGTGCCGGTAACAAACTGTAAAAGTCTTAGTCTTTGTTCATTGGTAAATTTCTCAATTACTTTCCAAAACCATATTATGACCTGGTGATTATCATGATAGCCGGAACGATATTCTGTGTTTAGACGCCAATCGTTTATATCGATTTCAGCTGTTCCAGCTATAACTAGCTCTAATTCTCGGGCATCGAACACCGAAACCAAACGAGAATCAACAACTTCATAGAAGCCACGTACTAATGATTCAGTTTGCTCTTGTACTCCTCTCTCCAAACGCCATTTGATCATACGCTCGAGGTATTCTTTTTTATTCTTCTCATTGACTATTATATTTTTGCCACCGGGCTTAAGTTCTCTTTCTACTACACGTCCCAACAGCTCCTCTGTTACACAGAATGTTAAGCCCAAGTCTATGCCGGTTCCAATGTCATTATCCCGTATCCATTGTAATGACTGATGAAATTCATTGTCTAAAGATTCTAAATCGCTTAAAGCTACGGGAAGTCTTAATAAAGCTTTGTAAAATGGCCGAGTAAAGAAGGCATCCAATAGATATTGATGAACCAAGGCTAGACCTAAGACACGACCACTAAAGCGAAACCAATCGTGACAGTTGTCTACGAAGGCTGACAGTGGCGACACTTGGACAGTGTAAGTGTCATTAGCTGAGTATTCGAAAAGCCCATAGTAAGGATTGAAAAGTTCACGCGATAATAAAAAGAAAAATTCTCTGGAAAGAAGGAGAAAAATTAAAAAAAAAAGTATCGATAAAAATAAAAAATAAATTACAAAAATATATATTAAAAATTAGCGATTTTAACAAAGTATTCGTAAATGCATATGTACTAACTGCTCGCTCACTGCCAACTAATAATACATGTTTGTTCTCATTGATAACGTGTTTTCATGCTAGTAATGTTTTAAATACCAAGGATAAATTAAAAGGAGCTACAATTTTTATAGAAAAGGATTATACGAAGGAATTTCTTTACAATTTAAGGCAAATTTAAAATCTTAATATCAACATCAAATTGTGAGTTGGATGTTAATAATATGATAGTAACATCCAATAATATGATAATGATGGTGAATTTTTGAAAAACCTACAGAATCAAGCCAATTGATGTAGTTGTCAAAGACAACGCAGATGCAAGCTCTAATGGGATTATTTCCGTGAATATTATTGTCGGGCTAGTGATGAAGGCAAAGCACTAGTCACTAAAAAACTGTTCCACGTAACCAGTAGTTTTGCTTAGGGATAGTGTCATTTAACTTGGTTTTTCTATTACAAAACAAACTTAATTATTGTACAAAAAAATACTTTTATACAGTTTTTAAAAAATGCAAATACATATTTAAAATAATATTGGAATTAAAAGAAATAAATTATTAGTTTCCTCCTTGGTCACATTTTTTTCCGCAAATGTAAACAAAGCAAACCATCTAATTCGAACATTGTTTTTGTTTTCGATTTTCAATTTTGATATGTGGCAATTCAGACTTGGTTGTCGTAACCACCCGATTACCAGGCTCAAGTTCAGTTTTTTTAATATTAGTAATGACCAATCAGAAATGGGGTCGTACTAACCAAAAATGATTTCAACATGTAAAAATTTAATAAAAATAAAAAGAAATAAAAATTCTCGTATTCTATTTCTGTTGAAGAACATGTTAAATAGTTGATATTCTTTCCCATTTAGTATCCACTTTACATAAGTTGTAAAAATGGACGAACAAACGCTGATGACAGGTGCAGCCGCCTTGAAATCGGTATGCTGATACGTTCTGCTAGTCTGATTGGATATACTAATATTTTTCAAAATAAGAACTCTTAGTAATTTGAATTTTCATTAATTCAATAAAACTGAACTTGAGCCTGATAATATTAATTTTCACATAAATATATGTATGTACATTAATATAATAGAAAAATATATGATATTATATTAAAGTTTTTGCTCACCTAGAGGGTCCTCCATAGTCGAGACCTTCTTCGGTATCCCATAAAACCGCTAAGCGGCCTCTTTGTAAGTCTTTTTTATTGGCTGACATAATACGACGAAATGCATCTTCCAGCAAATGTGTACGACGAATTTGTAATCTAGCAAATGAAAATGTTTAAATTAGATGTAAAGTCATTTTAGTAATAGTTTCTCTCGCTCTCTTTCAACTCACTTTAATTTATGCGGTCCTTGACCGTAACCTTTGGACTCCAACTTTCGATAAAAACATCTCAATTTTGCTTCGAAATCACGTCGAAAAGGTGGTGGAGCCCTTTGCAATATACGTGAATTGAGTATGGGCGAACCCTGAGGACTTCTTTCTTCTATGGGAACATAGCTCATAATCTCTTGTTCGAAAAGACTAAAAATAAAATGAATAAAACGAAAATAAGTATAAATTAGAGAATTGTGAAAATGTTTATTATTCTAGTGAAATAAAACAATTAAGAAGAACGCAAACAATAAGAGCACGACCAAATCAAATCTATTTATACAATGCGTTAAGATAAATGTTCCGGATGTCCAAATATTTAGCTTACGGATGTTAGAATTCATTGATTCACAAATAGACATCTAGATCTTGACATTATTAATATTTATTATTACTTATTTTAATTTTACATGGAAATGCACAATTTTGCGCTCAATTTTCTTTTTAAATTTACATTCATAAGAATTAATGGCACGGAATTTCTTCTTCATTATTTTTGAATTTAAATTTTTGTACGGATGTAGATACGTATATGTACTCGTACTATATAACACATTTTTTACTATAACTTTGTAAAAAGGGATTGACTTTTTTTTTTTCATTATAAATACCATGGTATAATAAATTAGGTAGTATTGTCCCTAAAACAAATACGTCACAAAAACAACATGTATTTTGTTAGTGTAAAATGTTTTCTGTGTGTCAAAAACAGGGAAACAAGCCGACCGATTCGAAGTTGGCCATCACCGCCGTTTTTGTAAATTGTTACTGCTTTTAAAACTGTGTAGATCAGCTGTTAACAATTCAATTATGTATTTCTTTTCAATTTCTTAACGTGATATACAATTTTGCTTTGCAGTAGATATTTTTAATTTCCATATAAAATTTTATACGTCGCCAGCGGCGGGGTGAAATAAATTTCTTTGCTTAAGCTTAGATCCCACTATCGGCACAATGTACCTATTTTCGTCGGCTCACTGCAATAGTCATTGCAAAATTGCATTATTTCTCAATTAATTCTGGAATAAGTCTATATGGCTTTATTACCAATGCATTGTGGTGCAATTATGTCTTATACATATTTAAATTAGTTGACAAATAATGCAAATTTAGCTTATTACTTAGAACTTTATTTCAATGAGCCAACGAAAATCGGTACATTGTGCCGATAGTGGGATCTAAGCTTTCGACGCCGCCACAAATTTTTAACCAAATTTTTGCTCTGCCACAATCATTTTGACATTTGTGAAACAAAAATACACGTCTACAGCTGGTAGGACAGTTTTACCTGTTTTTATTATACCAAGTATAAATACTTAACAAAACGTAAACAAAACAATTATAGGGTAAAATAAATGTGAAATACAGCATATAAAACTTACTGTTTTAAAATTTTTTACAACTGAATTGAAAAAAATAAATGTTAAAAATTATGTGTATCAGAAAAAAAAATTATTTTAAAAATTTCTTTAACTGCAATTTAATTTATCGAAAATATCAATAATTTCTATTTAAAATGTTTTTTAAGATAATTTTTTTGAAAAAAAAAACCCTTCTAAATTAATTTAGAAACTAGTAATTTCTGTTGAAGCACATATGTACATACATACGTATGTACATAAAACATCAGAAGAAAAACATTTAGCAAGCGCAAATTTAAAATGTTTACAGGTAAAATTATATAATTAGTAATACGTACATACATAGTATTACTAATAAAAGCAAAACAATAAATTTTATTGAATATATAGATTAGTAATATTGAGCTAATGAAGGTCAAATTAAATTAAGACATTTTAAAAGCATTCGCTAAATGTTATTAATTAATACTATTATTTTTTTATGACAGAAATATTAGTTTCTGGATAACACTGACTTCAGAGTTGAATCTGTCAAAAGCCATGAAATCCGTTTACAACTCTGTAAAAATTTCTGATCTAAATTTAAGTCTTGATACGTAGTAAAATTCGACATTAGCAGATGGCAAGAAATTTGTTTCTTCATTATGTGTGTTTTACTACTTAGATAAGAATTAAATAAATTTTGCTTATGTAAATATGTACTCGAATGTAAGTGTTTCTGTTGCTTAAATTATTAATATATGTAAATTAATAAATGAGATTATCGAAAAACTTACACAGCCCAGACAATATATGCCGCCTTCGATAAAAATCCCATTATTTTTAAGATTTTTGAAATTATAAAAAATCCAAAAATATTTCAAACGTCGAACATACGAAGCTTTTAATGGATGAGTATGGCCCGCTGAATAATTTTTATTATTTTTATAATTAAAAAATATTTGCATCATAAACATTCTATGTATAATAAAGTTCGGTTTATTATTCTGATTTTAAAGTTTTTTTTATTTTTACATAAGATTTGCATTAATGTTAACTGCCTTGAAAGCTATGTTACACAATATAATCTCTAATGAAAAGACATTTAAGTAATGTGTTGATTGAAAAAAGTTATAAAATACTTTTACATAAATAGTTCGGTAAAGAAACCGACATCAAACGGAAACGGAAAGATTGCAAGGCAATTCCTAGCAGACAAAAATTTTTGGAATTTGAAAAAGGTTTATAATCCTCCACAATATGTTTTGAACAAGATATGTTCGTTCAAAATTTGTTAAAGCTATGTCGAACGATATCGTTCGCTGGATTTCTAGACGTGAAAAAAAACCATCGTTTCTCTAATTACCGATTTTATCCAATTTATTATATGTTCACTGGCACAAAACCTAACAAACAAATAAATAAAATTGATGGCTAGAAGGTCGTAAATTGCTTGTTTTTCGTTTACAATTCCAATGTTATCCATTTTCATATAGTGGAATATCACTACACATCACCATTTTTCCATAACAACCCCTAATCTTCACCCTAAATGAGTTTCATCAAAGTTTAGTTGGTGCTGTTAATTGTTTAACAGTGCTCTGTTAACTGCAAACATTTTTGGTTTCTATCTCTGCTAGTTAAATTTGAATTTATCTTCACACACATCAGTTTGCTTAACTATTATTAGGAATTACTTGAAAAAATGTAATAACTCATTGACCGGTAAATCTTTTAGTGATGTGTATTTAGCTCAGTGTTGAATAAAAATTTCGAGCCTTGAATAAGGCTGTAAATTTTCAAGCTTGAGCAAATACAGCAGATATTACAACAGATTTGTGAATTTCTTGAGTAGTAATGAAATTACAGTACATACACATTTTAAAACTCATTTTAAAAATACAGTATAAATTCAAAATTCTATCTTTCGATTAATTAGTTTATTTTCAGAAATTAGCACTTTTCGTGATATGATTTAAGAAAAAAAAACGCGTTTCGTTAATTGCTTTAGTACAATGAAAAAGAAAGAACAAACTTTATATTCAGGTAGTGGGTGTGACGATTTACATTGAAATGTTTTAAATTTCAATTTCATTAATTTGCACTTTATAATGTTTCATTTATTTTTTGTAATTTCTTTGTTGCACTTTTCTTTGTAATTGTTGTAATATTTATTTGTTATAGATGTTGAAAGTAAATATTTCCCAATTGTTATAATTATCTTTATTTGTTGTTATTGTTGTTTTAACTTTTTATTCGATTACGAATTAATTTCTACCAGTTGATACGCGCCATAAAGTCCCAACCTTACAATTGTTATAATACTGTGTAACTCCGATAAATGAATAAGCTCGATTTTCGTTCTTTCTCATGCCATAATGTTGGTCTACTCGCTCCATGTAATTATTTGCGGTGCATTTAACTTTGTTATTTATTTAATTTATATTATTAATTGATTATGAAGGGTTTAGTTCATTAATTTCGAATAATTTAACCCTTCCAAGCACTAAACGAGTACGCAAAACTTTTTAAAAATTTATGTATTTTATATAGTGTACAAAGGCATATTTTAAAGATATGTATAAAGAAATAAAGAATTAACATATTTTTTATTTATATTATTACTTCTCATAGAAATAAAGAATTAAAAAAGTTATCAGATTAAAAAAAGTTATATGCGAATAATGTGTCCCAATGTGCGGTATTGCAGGATTTGGTACGATATTGCTTATGAATTTGAAAACAATTGAGTTTAATGGGATAAGAAACTTTAAAATTTTAGTTATTTTATCAATACAAAAATTGCTTATCATGTCCCTGGTATCAACAACCTTCAAAGGGTTAAGATAAGAACAATAAAATTTTGTCTTTATTTATTTTATTGATCTTTTATATGTTTAATTATTAGTGGAGAGTGGGAGTGTGATTGTATGAGAGTGGCGTATAATTATTTCGTATTTTATTTTTACAATATCAACTTCTAATACCATGTACAATAACATTGCGTGATTATTGGCGTCGGAGTCGATTTTTCATCTATCCGAATATAAAATATGTTACACCAAGAAGACCCCAATTTGTGAACATGAAATTAAATCGCTATTTTTGTTCATGAAAGTCATATATGTATGTTTTTGACTGATGTGCTCTGATTAGCTAAAATCACATTTATAAAAAAAAAGCCTTTTTTGCATTTTTTGCGTTTCGGATAACGATATGTACATTCCATTAGCAAAAAGAGGGCGGTCAGCTAGTAAATAATAATATTACCTAAATATGCATTGCTGCTCAAAATAACCAAAATTATCGTGTAACAAGTAAAATATGCACTAAAAATAGAGCCCTGCATGTATTTAAAATATTTCAATTTTTAAAGAAAACTAAAGTAGATACAAAAATTGGGTATATTTTTACACAATTAGTGAAAAGTTAATTACAGTAAGCTAAGGAAACATTTTTAAATTTGGGAGAATTACTGACCGCAAAAAATAATTTATTGATTTATTTTTTTAAAAATGCATATTAAAATCTAAAAATTTCAAAATACGCAGAAGTAAACTCCACACTCCACTTATAGAAAAAATTTTATATAAAAATGTAATTTTTTTTTTATAAAAATAGATATTAATATAAGGAGAACTCGAAATATGCAGGAAAAACAAGCAAATTCGCCACAAAAACTAAAAATCCCTTTAATATGATTTGTAGTCTGAAAAATTCTAAATTATGTTGTAAATAGAAAAATATGCGAATAAAATAAATTGGTGCCGAAATTCTTAAAAAGTTCTGAAACGTATACGTAAATAGTTTATTTGGGTCTACATTTATCGCAAAGAAAAAAGGCCAACTGCGTATTTGCCGTTTTACTGCTGATTTTGTTAGAATGTTACAATGTACGTGTTCTTTACTAAGAGAATTTAAAAATACCAGAAAAGCTGGTAAGATTGTGTAGAGCAGTGGTAGGCAATTATATGATCAATTGTACAGTCAAAAAAATATAACTAAAATATAATTAATTGGCAACACTATAATGTTTAATATACGGTGAAAAATAAAAAGTCACTAGCTAATATTAAATTACTAGATATAAGTCTCGTATTCTATTTGCACTGGTGAAAGCATTTACACATGAATACTGACGAGGTTTAGTGACTTCTACCGAAAACAACGTTTATTCTATTCAGCCGTGTAGTTGAAAGCAAAAGGGATTTGTAAATATTGAATTTTTCCTTTGTTGCTTTCAAGCAATGTCTTTCTAATATTTTTCTGATTATTAAATTTACGAACTTTAGCCTGTATAAATATAAACTAAAATCACTTATTTTCGAAAGTACATACTACATACATACTCGTATATAGTTTTGTTGTAACATTAAAATCTGACAAAAGCAAATATTTGTCGCCACCATTTATCCATCAATTTGTCTTATTTATTCAAATGATAGACAAACATGAAAGAAATATTTAAATGGAAAAAGTTACAGATATATTTAATTGAAATTGTTTAGCATCTCTTGTATATCAAAATAATTTAAATAATCGTAAATAAATAAATTAATGAAAACAATTCCTTGACAAAGAACTGTTCATTTTACGAGTGTCGTCAGAGTTGACCTTGAATGGAAAGTGTCACTATCGCCACACCTCCTTTTGCGGAGGGTGTGACACACATACGGAAAAGAATCGAAAAAACAATATTTGTTTAATATTTTTTTGAATTAAAAAGGTCATGAGTATGGGAACTCTTTTAACTAAATTGTTTGTTATAGAAATAAAAGTTTCTTGCCGTATACAATACATATACATATGTATATATGTATGTATACATATACATATGTATATATGTATGTATACATACATATATATACAACAATTTCGTAAACATTAAAAATTGTGACTAATTTTTTTGTTTGGCCCGAAATAAATAAAGTTATTTTTCCTGACATAAAAAAAAAAAGTTTATCACTTCGTAAGTATTTTTTCTAAATTCTCCATTTTGTACGAAAGGGTCGGATACAATTTTTGTGCAAGTTGAACCCCCAAATTTCCTAGATATTAGACCGATTTTTAGTTTGGTGTTTGTTTCTTGAAAATGCTGTGCTCTCTAACAGGGTTCGGTGTTGTTCTAGTGAAACAATAAGTTGCATTATTACAGCGTTGGCAAGACATTTTATACATGTACCTTTCATCAAGGTGACATTTTGTGTGTAGAAAAAAAAAACATAAATTTTTAGTTAGTTGTGCCCTACACCAAAACACAAAATAATAAATAATATATCGCACTTGATCAACAAGAGGGTATTAACTCAAAATTTTAAAATTATCAGTAGAAGCAAAAAACTTTTTTTTAATACTACTCTTTTATCTGTGTCTGTTCAATTATTACGAGCTTCTAGATTTTTCTTTCTAAATAAAATGATAATTGAATTTATAAAAAATTAAATTTAGGGAAAAACGGACTTAAGCCTGACAAATTAAAATTTCTTTGGTGAATTTTTATATTTTTATACTTATATATACTTTAGAACCAAACATTAAAAATTATTATTAAAAAATGGAACAATGTATGTAGCCTCTACTCTAACAATAAAATTTTGTTTCTATACTATTTGTGGCATATTCAGTTCTTTCATTCAAATTCATTCAAAGATAATATCTGCAACCGACAGAATTCGATTGTACTAAAGAATCTCCTTTATCCCCGTTGAGTACATGGAAAAAATGTAATTATTTACTATTTATTTTATAAAATAGCCCACTGTGAAATATTTTAGTATGGAAATTAATTAGGTATGTAGATTTAAACTTTAACTGTACAAACATACATACAATAACAACAAAATAAGATTTTTATTTAATATTTATCACTTTGAATTGTTTTTATTTTAATAATTTTTCTTTATTTTATGTGTTTAAAACTTCTTCTTTCTGTATGTCATGAAAATTCGGTTGAATATATCGTCCCCTCAATATAACAATAGCGTATAATACGCTATTATATATAGCACATAGGCTATTGCTATATTGAGGGGACGATATTATCAGCATAGCTTTTAAAATTGTTTGAAATAGTTTTTTATTGAAATTCTAATTATTCGAAGAGTATTCACAAATTCTTCCTTTGGGCTCTTAATTCCATTTTATATGTTATAAAATATTTGTTTATGAATAAATCAATTATATTACATATATTGACAAATAATTATTTTTTTTAATAAAATATTTTTTTTTAACTTCACTCCTGATAAATTTAGTTCGTTTATTAATTACCGAAACCCTGGGAACAGTGAACATTATTTAGAAACCACTTGTTTTATTTCTGAAAAATATTTTAAACAAATGTACATAAGTACATACATACATATGTATGTATAGGTATGTATCTTTTTTTATTTATTTTTATTTTTTTTTTGTTGAACTACTTGCTGATCTTTTACTTTTGGGTTGAAATCTTTAAATGATGATGATTGTGGTGCGTTTAGTGAAGATGGGGTATTCTTAAAATTTTAGTTATTAAACGCATGATATTTATGTAGTAGAAAAACCACAAATTGGCATCTAAATGTTCACTCAGCACAGTAGCAAAATTTGTTACAGCTCTGAAAGGGTAATAATTGAAATAAAATCAACAGAATTGTGTGGAAAAAAATTTAAACAGAAGCACCGCAACAACAAAAAAAACAAAAGAATTGAACTATACTTCCGATTGAAAGGCGCGCGCGTACTCCATTAGTTTTCGCTATTGAATGAACGAACGTTATTGTTGTAAACAATAAATGATAAATAATTTTGTTATTTAATTTTTTTTTCGTTAAAGAACTAAAACAAATTAGCAACCGCGTATTATTTAATTATTGTTTTAGCTAAACATACACACAACACTCACATTTTAGTTCTGTAGTTATTACTGTTGTAGGAATGAGTAGTAAAACTGACAGCAGAAGCAATCGAAAACCAGACAGACAAACAGAACAATAATGTTTAATCAAACTTCTATGAAGTGTTCAAAATGCTAATGTTGGGATACTCAAAGAAAACAAAAAATCAAAGTTCCCACCAAACAAAACTTTTCACTTTCTCTCTCGAAAAACTATTAACATATGTATATTTAGTAGTCAGGAGTCTCGAAATTATTTGCATTCCTAATGTGTATAAATGGGAGATGTAATCACGTTCAAAAGAGCTACCTAACAAGTAGTGAATGCATTATATATATGAATACTGACGAGAATTGGTGGCTGCTACCGGAAACTATGTTTGTTCTATTCCGCCGTGTATGTTGAAATCTAAGTGATGCATTTGTTGCTTGAAATATTAATAATGTGTACTTTTCTCTGATCATATTACATTGCAAACTTTATCCTATACGAGTATATAAATGTATCAATAAGCGTTAGTAAATGTTTGTCTACATTCAGATCTACCAAAGATTTTTGCAATTTTCCAAAAAAAAAAAATATTTTTTTATGGATTTAGCTTTTGTATATGCCAGCATTGCATTGCTGATAATACATTATGTTGGAAAAATTATTTTTAGCAGCCCAATTATGAAATTCCCGGAATTGCTGAATGAAGAATTCTTTTTTTTTTTTTTTGATAATTTTATTATTTATTGAATCTTGAATAATAAATTGAAACATCAATAAGTTATTCAAATCTTAATCTAAAAATGTTAAATATATGTTTGGCCAATGCTAAACAAAATTTTTAATTTCAACGGTTGATTTTTGTTGATTTACATCTCTCGTGTACGGCTGAGAATAAGAGTATCCCTCCTTCTCAACCTGGTGTGGCCTCTATAATTTAGAATGTTGCGCGCAAGTGGATTTGGGTGCAACTCAAGTTTTTCTATGTATTTTTTCGCGTGTTTTGAAAATACTGTCTTCACCAACGGAACATAAAGATCTTTGTGAATTCGCTGATTTCGGATATACCAGTGGGCTGCAGTAATTGTACATAGAATTTTGTTTTGTCGCCTTTGAATTTTTTCTACGTTCGATGCTGAGGCAGTGCCCCATAACTGGATTCCATAGGACCAATATGGTGAATGAAGAATGAAGTAGAAAGTAAAATCCGCAGCAGAGCAAATAATTCGGGGATAAAATTTATCCTGAAGAAGTAACGCGAAAACTTATCTAGGCGAAAATATGCAATACATTAAGTCAAGAGTGATTAACATGATTACTTAGTAATTATATTTTCTGTTATTGATCTCAATAATATTAAAAGTCAACAAATTTGCTTTCATTTTACATATTAGGTAAATCGGCTTAAACCACTCATTTGAGATGCGTCAGAAGTAGGTCATGTTTTTAGATGGCGTAAATTAAAATTCTTTAAAAAGATACAAAATAAGGTGCTTATTTATGTTATTCATATTATTCATAATTGGCCGCTGTATATATAAAACTCTGATATGAATAGATATGCATTTGAAAACTTTTCGAACATGATGATTTTTTATTTTTTTTTTTTTTTCTATTTTTGTTGTGGGTTAGCAAATCTATATGCATTTCGTTGGTTGCTAAATACCAACTCATCAGTAGATCTTTACCATTTATGTTTGAAAAGTTCCAAAACTCATTTACTCATACATAAACTCGCAAATAAAAGTTGCAAATTACAAAGCACAAGCAAAATGGCTTTTCAAAAACCTTTCCAAATATCACAACAAACAATTTTCTTCATTCATTATGAATGTGTGGAATAGTGGAATTCAGTATTTGGAGCAAATTGCAATTTACACCGAATGCCGCTTTTGCAATTTCGTGCGCAGACTCAACGTTTGAACGATTTTATAATTACCCTAAAAAGAAATTAAAATAATGCAAAATGACACCATATTATACCAGCGTAAATTACATATATAGCAAATGCACTAAAAAATGGCTGTGGCCGACCGGAGTCTTTTTTTATATTTAGATAAGCTAAATATGATTCAAGATGAAAATGGTATATCAGTCTTTTTTCACAAATTTAGACGGTGTAATGCCAAAGCTTTTAATGTAATTTAATAAAAATTTCAAGCAAATACGACAAAAGGTATATCCACTAAAGAAATTCGCAATTTTATAAAAAATTTCGTTGCAAATACTGATTAAATACGATAAATAAAACATATTAAGTTGGAAATCAAAAGTATATCTTTTATTAAAAATTCTCGAGAGCGCATTTCAGGGACTTTGCATTGATGTAATTATTAGTGATGTTACGAATACTCGTATTCGTATTCGACTATTCGACTATTCGCCTGTTTTAAGATATTCGTATTCGTATTCGTATTCGCCAAATTCAAGCGAATATTTTTCGAATAATTTTCCCATACATTTTCCAAAAAAAAAAAATCATACAAAAGTTTAAAAAAAGTACATAAAATGTAAAAAAATATATTAATTTTTATTAAAAAAACCCATTGTATTTCACGCAAAGTAATAACCTTCTTAAAAAACAAACAAAAATATATATGTATTTTGCAACTAGTATTCAAAAATTAAAGTTTTATATCATGTTAAATTAGTAATCAAACCTCAGTAGAGGAATGTTGAATTTCAAAAATAAAAGTTTTGAAGCCTTTTCTCCATCAAGCCTATTACGATGCGGTGTATAAATAAGCCCCGCACCACTAAAAATTCGCTCGCTTGGAACACTCGTTGGTGGTGTCACTAAATATTGCCTGACTATAGGTAAAAGAAGCTCGCATTTTTCCTTATTTACTTTCCACCATATCAGTGGTGTTCGCTAAACAGCACTGAATTATTAATTAAAAACCCAAACAGAGTAAGAAAAACGAAATCTGAAAGTATGTAAGTAAAATAATTAAAAAATGTTCTGTAGAGGTTTTCAAATTCGGCATCTTAATGCAATAATAATGTTAAATCACTAAATTTTTTTTTTTCATTTATAGTTACTAACGCAAAGGCAGGGATTTTTTCCAATTAAATTTGATATATAAACCTCAAAAGAAATATTCGTATTCGTATTCGTATTCGGCGAATACTGTTTTAAATATTCGTATTCGTATTCGCGAATACTAAAAATTGATATTCGTAACATCACTAGAAATTATTAGTGTATGCTATTGTTTATTATTGTATGTACGAGTATAAGTTGTTAAATGCTGTAATATTGTTTGCTGGGAGCATTATTTACGCACTAATACATGCACAGCGTAATCTTTCCTATGTGCATAAAGAAGTGGCAAAAGGCGTGTTAGAATATTTAAGCAATTAAATGCACGAAATACATGTTTGATATTGAATTAGAAATAAAATGACACATGACTGTAACAACAACAAAAATATGATGTAAAACGAGTCCTTTCGATGCCGTCATTAAATGGAAAATAAAAATCTGTAAAAGCATCATAACTAAAATACCTATGAAAAATAGGCCCTGTTCCGTGTTTCACTCGAAATAAAAATATTCCGACGCAGTTTTTTTTTTTTTTTTTTTTTGTGTAGGAGCAGCACCCAGGGGATGACCCCAACTTAAGCAATCCATTGCCAGAACTTAGGGAAAGATATAGGATAAAGACTTTATTTTTTATACCTCTGCTATTGCGCATTTTGTAAATTTTTTAAGCATTGCTGTGTGGGCAGTCATTTTATTATTTGTTTTACTTCGCCGGCGAGGCTGATAAACTACGAAGGAGGGCGCTGTGCAGTACATTCACTGGGAACTCTATCAATCGATACCGGAACTGTTTTTAGTGATCAGTGCTATGCCTTCATCACTTAAACAATATTTAATACTATGCCACACTAATGTACATTAGAAAACTATTATTGTGATTCGTGTTATGGAAGACCGACTGTAGTTTCAATTAATTTCGTTTACAATTTTCCTCACAGGTTGAACTTCATAAACGACTATAATTGAGTCTGCAGTTTTCGTCATTGAAAAAGTGTATTAGTTTTTTTCTGTTTACACATTAACATAAACATACAAACAGTGTCACCAATGTAAAAGTTTTGAAACAAAAATTCGGAAATAGAACTACAGAATTAACAGGTGTTTAGCAGATGTCAAGACAATACACAGAAAAAAAAATTTCACCAATTAACTCTTTACTTAAAAGTATAAAAAAATTTGATTAAAGTAAAATTATTTACTATGCCGAATTTTATTCTTAACTTTCTTTCATATTTTTAGAGCGGCCATAATAATACGCATCCTCTAAGAACTTCTCACAATATATGTACAGTGAAATGTAACCTAACGGACACCTCCAAAAACTAACCCATAGCGGACGAAATTCCTGGTCCCTCCCATGCCTTTGATGGCAATTTCGGAACAAAATAACCTCCGTCAGACAGAGTGTCTCTCTCGGCCGGACGCGGCCAGTAATTTTTTAAGCATCTAATAGGTAGTAATATTTCTTTCCGTAGCCGGACAAAAATCTAAATATATTTATGTATATATGAACGAAGAAATGTGTAATACGCAGATTTCGTGTTTAATTTTAGTTGGCGATCCAACACATAATAAGGTCGAATAAAAATACCAAACTAATATATTTAAAAAATTATTAATTTGTTGTTTATTTCTGTTACAAAATAGGTAAAAAATATGTTTTTGTGTTTGCTTTAATAAATTTTGTTTTTTTTTTTTTTTTGCAAAGTAAAATGTGCGGTTTTATAAAAGCGACCTCACAGGCGATGTTTGCTGTTAGAGAGCTACAAAATTCAGAATTAAAACGTTATATGTATGTACATGGAGTGGCATATAGGTAACAATGCTATAATAGTAGCAAAAGGTTGTCGGCTCGATTCCGGTCAAAAAAATAATAAAAATATTCACAAAGTTGTATTTGGGGAGGAATTCAATATATGGGTGAACAAAAGTAAATTGAAATGATTGTTTAGTTAATATGGCCTTCCACCATTAATTAGGGCGATTTTTTTAGAATCAAACACACAACGCTTTTAGAGAGCAAAACATTTTTAAGAAATGAACACCAAAGTACACTTTCTGCATGGAGATGTAGCATTTTATGTAAAAAAAAAAACAGAATTAGACATTTAAAAATAAACAACACAATTTTTCCACACAATTTCATCTCTGAAATTTTTTTTTCTCTAACAATTTTTACCAAATGAATGATCTACCCTCGTGTAAAATGCATGTCATAAAATGATAAAAGATGCCAAAATAAACAACTTATTATTAATAATCCAAAAACAATACACTTCAATATTCAAAATAAACATATCGACATTTCTACGAAAGCAGTCGATAATTTTTCGAAAAATACAAATTTTATCTTTTAAGCAAATAAGACATTAGCATTTATTCAACGCATTGTTTCCCTAAGTATTAAAGAAATCCGGCTCAAGAATCAAAGTTTTTGTTTAAGGTCGTTAATTTTTATGTAAAACAAAAATATTTTATAATAATTTTCGCCGCATCACAGTGCTTCGAAGTACAACAATTAATAATACAGAATTATTTCACTTTAGCAGAACAACAACAAAGTAAGCATGAAATTGAGTCATTTAATAACAACAAAATTCCGCCACAGTTTAAAAACAAATTAATTGTTCTACAACGGCCACGAGCAATATTGTTAATCAGGGTCGGAAAATTCAGTAATATTCTATTTTGCATCTCACATAAATATTTTACAAAACAACGTTCGTTCTATTCAGCCTTGTAGTTGAAATCTGTAGGGATGTTTAGATATTAAATTTTTCCTCTGTTGCTTGATATATGTTAACAATGTCTAATATTTCTCTGATTATTAAAGTTACGACCTTTAGCCAGATATAAATATCAACAAATATTAATAATAAGCAGTTCGCAGTAATTACAAAAGTTACAATTAATATACGTGTGTATATAAGTAAATGAGTTTTAAAACTTTTAAAGCATTATGGTAAAAATTTACTGATGACTTGGTATTTAGCAACCAATGAAATAAATATAGAGATGATAGCCCCTAACAAATAAGTTAATTTTTGAAAACTTTCTCAAATAAATTTTTATATTTTTGGATTAAAATTTGTAGACAAAGTTGCTAAATTTTGTTTTGAAAAAACATTCAGATAAAAAAGTCCATATCTAAATTTCCTTTTTCCGATTTTAATGGAACATCACGTTTAAAAATTTCTAATTTTTTAGGGGCTAATTGAGGGTTAAGTTGTATGTCAATAATCCAATCATGAGTAACACTGGTACCTACCTACATACGTAATATTGTGAACAATCCAATTGAGTGAAATTGAAAGTTGCACTGTTTTTATCGAGTCGAAAGAAAAAACGAATATTTTAATACATCATGAGGTTACTGGTATATCAACCTCTTATATTCTGCGTATGTAATATTGCGTTTCACAAATAAAAATTTCCATGCCTGATCACAATAGTACATATGATGCTTTCAAATATACGTTTACATTTTATATATATGTATGTACATATGTACTAGTTATGTTACGAATACGCGTATTTGCATTCGAATATTCGCCAATTTCAATATATACATACGTATTCGCCAAATTGAAGAGAATATTTTGCATTTACTTTCAAAAAAAAATCATAAAGTTTAAAAAACGTACAAAAATTTATAACTTTTTAATAATTTTTATTTAAAAACGCCCTTGTCCTTGAAGCAATATAATAAACTTCTTAAAAATCAAACAAAAGTATGTATAAGTATGTATATTTTGCAACTACCATTTAAAAATTTAAGTTCTACATATCCTTACAATGTTAAGTTAGTAATCAAACTTCAGTAGAGGAATGTTGAACTTTAAAAATAGAATAACTAAAATTAAATATATAAAAGACCACCGGCGCAGGTGATTGAGCCATCTGCGAAAATATGCCCAAACAGCACTGAATTACTAATTAAAAGTATAAAAGTAAAATAATTCAAAAATATTATCAAATTCGGCATCGCAATGTCATAATAATGTTAAATACCTACATATAAGTGGCTCCAAATTTAAAAATTAATATTCGTATTCGCGAATACTAAAAATTGATGTTGGTAACATCACTAATAAGTACGTCCAAATATTTAACAATTTGGTAGGTAAAGCAGGCAAATAAACAACCGAAAATTAAATTAAACATACGAGTAAAATAATGATCACTGTTTCTAATTGATGTCTCGTTTTGCTTTATCGGCTTGTGTGGAGGAATGCGATTTAGCTGGAGGAGTGACTGTTTCAATAGTGTTACTAATGTATGAATGTGTCGGGTCAATTTTAAAACATTTAACATATTTCGATAGTGTTGCTGGTATGTAGTTAATATTAAAAATACGAAATGCATGATACTTTAATTTTTGTTTTAAAACATTATAAATTATTATTGTTTGTTTTTCTTTATTTATTATTTTTAGTTTTAATGCGATCAGAAAATATGATCATTATGATGACATATGTATAGTTTCGTTTTAGATTATGATCGTCTATTTAGCTAATGCAGCTATTTTTAAATTACAATAATTTTGTTTTTAAATGATTAAATTTGTAATAATTTTCTTTTCTAATTTTATATTAAAGTTTGCGATAGGAGGAACAATTAACTTGGAAGTTTTAAACATGTAATTGGATCATTTCGTATTACATACATACATATGCTCTACATTTCAGTTCTGAACGAAGACACATCTTTTTTCAACACCACTCAGCATTTATATAAGGAGACTATTTTTTAAATATGAACTATAATTATTTGGAAAATTCAGGAAAATTAATTTAAATTTGTTTAAAAATCTACTGATGAGTTGCGATTAATAACCGACGAATCAGAAAGATATTTTTAATGATGAATTAATACATCAAGAAAAAAGTGAAACTGTAGCAAAAAAAAAAAAGCAAAGTTTACTGTGAGCATGGCCGAAAGCGAAGTAAAATACGCTTGTCTAGAACTCGTGATAATCGAAATAGACAACTTCAATTCTAAGCCCATTGATGTGGATGCAAATGTAATGAAATATTGGAAGGAACAAATATATAAAAGGTTTTCCAACAGGGATGATATGATTTTGAAGTGACGCTTCGGCCATTTGTAATATGTCATGATCTGTCATTTGTTTTTGATTGTATTCAGTAGTGCCTACAAGTTCATCATGGAGATATATACCCAAGAACAACGTTTACAAATTATTCAGTTTTATTATCAAAATAATCGTTCTCCAATTGCAACTTTTCGTGCGCTTTTGCCATTTTATGGTCGTAATAATCGTCCAAGTGTGCTCGTTATTCGTCGAATTGTTGAAAATTTTGAACTTACATTTTCTTTACATAATGTTCAAGTGCCAATAAGACAAAGAACAAAAGAACAAAGAACTTGCCGTCCAGGCAAGTGTTGCTGAAGACTGTAATTTGTCGATTCCAAGACGTTCTCAACAATTGGGACTGTCTCAAACCACAACCTGGTGTATTTTGAGAAAGGATTTGGATTTGCATTTGGAAGAAGTTGATCTTGACAACAAGACAGCAAATGCAACAATTGAATTATTGCGAGCAAAGTTTGGAGATTCGGTTATTTCAAGAAATTGTGATATTGAATGGCCTCCAAGAAGAATTTGTGATTTAACACTATTAGATTATTTCTTGTGGGGTTATTTGAAGTCATTGGTCTTTCGAAATAAACCAGACTCTCTTCAATCTTTACAAGTCAATATTGAACGTGCCATTCACGACATACGACTTGATTTAGTGGAAAAAGTGCTCGAAAATTGAGTTCATCGAGTTCCTTCCTGCAGAAGAAGTCGTGGAGGCCATTTGAATGACGTTTTATTTAGAACTTAATTGTATCGAATGTACTTCACATTGAATTTCCTTACCAATAAGTGTGTTTTTTTTTTTTAAAGAAATCATATCACTTTTATTGGAATACCATTTATCTATCCTTACTTGCATAGATTGGCACAAGTTTTGAATGTCGCGCCACCAGCAAATATTGACCGATTTAAAGTCTAATTTATCACCAGAGTCCATGCAAAAGCTCTTATTTGTTAAGTTAAGTTAATTCTTCTATATTTTATTCTGCTTAACACTTACTTTTTTCTAATCTAAAAAAATTTATATAAAAGGTAAATAACTTTTATTTTCTGAGGAATAAATATTATTTTTTTTTTCATCTGCAGATCTTTTCCACCATGGTTGAAAATATTTCTAACTCATTTGCATATACACAAACTCTTAAGCAATGACCGAGATTTACTAAAATAAAGCACAATATTCTTGAAAAATTTATACAAACAACACAACAAATAATTCCCCTGTTGCTCCCCTGAAATATTATTGGGTATGCAAACAGTTTGGCCCATACAAATTTTTACCCTAATTTACTGTTGTTTGAATCCCCTCCAATTATAGACCGTTTGTGTGGTTGTTTGTGCTTGCCGTTGGATCTCACCATTTTTTTTTTTCCTAAACGTTAACATAAGTTGGAAATGATATAAAATGGGCACATCGAGTTTTTGCTGCAATAAGGGGATGTGCACATATTACGTAACGCTCCCAGGGGGGTGGGGGTTAAACATTTGTTACGGATTGGAAATTTTGCACTGAAAAATTATTAAAAAGCGTTACGGTGGGAGGGGGGTATAAAATCTCTGAAAACTTAAAATTAGTAGTTTTAGAGTAAATGAGTTGAAAGTTTTGAATTCGCTAAAAATTTAATGGTAAAATAAATTGTTGTTTTTCTCTCAAAAGTTTAGTTTATATGTATATATTTCGATGAAATGTTTACACATTATGAAGAACGATATAACAGTCAATTCCAGAATTATTAACTTAAAAATCACAATTTCTGTTGCAGCGAAGACTTTATTACTTTCAATATTGTCAATTTATCTAGAACTCGGTTTAGTATTAGAGTTACCAGTCATGAACGAGGTCGATAGGGCTGGGTCTGATATCTATTACAGAATACACAAACATATAAACATATAAATTATAAAATGTAAACTGTGTTTGTATGTTTCTTTCTGTGTTCCTTATAAAAAATTTGAAAATGTCTTATTAATGATCGGGAAACTCAAACAAAATATTTTTAATAATGTTTTTCGGAGATACAGTTGCCCGCCCGCAAAAGTATTGGTTTTAATGCAAAATTAATTTTTTGTTTGTTTTTTTTTTAATTTTTAATTTAGTATTTAACGCAAGTTGTATCTGTAACCACTTAAAACCAACCGACTCCCATCGTAGAAAACAATACCTTGAAAGTTAGTTCAGCAGATTAAAATATTTAATGATCTTTCAAAAACTTTCTAATTTATATAAAAATATAATATTTTGATACAATTTTGTGAAGTTCGAATAATTCGGCTATAAAGTCCATCGTAAAATGTGGTATTGCCTATTAATTATATTGTTTACTTTTTTTATTGCTTACTTTTTAATAATAAAATTAATTAATATATGGAAAAATCTCTTAATCGGTTAATTAATTAGTTGATTACTAACTGAATAATACCGTGGTGTAAAAAATTAACCAAATTACCAAAACGTTTTGGCCATATTTCATTATGAAAAAACACAAAAAGTAGCCCCTAAATATCTAGTATGAAATGTCAAATCACCAATGGCAAGTTAATTGCGCATATATATATTATATCAGTTAACTTTGGCCCGCAAGATTATTATTATTTATTTTAATTTCAAGACAATGTTTATACTTCCTTTCAATCAAACTAGATTTTTAATTTAAACTTGACTTTTAAAAAAACGTTTTAAACGCTTCTAAACAACAAAGTTCTAAAAAAATTTCCTTAAATTTGTGGTCAAGTGAAAATTTTGTGGTGTTTAACCTTCAGCACACAAATTATTTTGTTAGAAATTTTTTTTTTTCGTATAACATTTAAACAGTTCATTTAAAACTAGTATTGACCTTGATTAAATCTATTTAAAAATAATTTGTTTTACACCTTTTAACTACAAAATCATTGAAGCAGGTCTACGCGTTAAATAAAATGCAACATTATTAAAAATGTTGAATCAAAAATTATATGAATACGCTGCTGGTAAGCTCAAATTATATAGATTGGTAAATTGATAAACGATATTTATTCTTTAATACCTGTAATAATGTAATCTTATTGGTAATTAAAAACAAAGAGTGTGATTTTGTTAATTGTAGGAAGTAATTTATTAATGTTATTTTTTTAATAAATTTAAACCTAACCTGCACATTTATCAAATATTTGTCGAAAAAAATTTAACCAAAAAAGAAACTAAAGGTGTGCATATTAAAACCGGGTTTCTCATACAGAATTCGAACATTAACACCTTAATAATTTAATTTTTTTAATGGCAATATTTTTTTTAAATTTGGTTTTGCATTTTTTAAAAAGTGTATAAAATTACTTTTTTGTAGAATAATAAATTTTATTTTGTAATATAAAAACCCAGTTAAATGGCACTACCCCTAAGAAAAACTAGTGGTTACGTTTTTTTGGACAAATATTTGATAAATGTGAACCTAGCTTTAGGAAAAGAACATGTTATTAGATAACCAACAAATCAATTTTTAGCTTTAAAACTTTTAATCGAATTAGGCTAATTGGTATTTCAAAAAAGCAATAATGGGAGTTGAGTTGAATAACGAAATATTTATGAATATTATTTTGTAGCCGCACAAAACAATCAGCCGAAAATTATAAACAACAATTACCCGAGAATTTTTTCCTTATTCCCTCCCTGTTCCCATATTCTAAATAAAATCCCCCGTGGAAATTTTTCACTTTTTCATACTCCCTTAATCTAAACTAACTTCGCAAGGTATTCTACGTATGAGGTGAAGGAAAAATTTTTGCGAAAATTTTGAAAAGAATTCACTAGTACTCCAAAAATGGTAAATGCAACATAAAAAATATTGTACACCGATGAAATAAGAATTTTTTTATGACAATAAACTTAATAAGCACCGGATTGTTATATGTATTTCTTTCTTGTTTAAAGGATTTTCATTCACTGCGTTAAAAGTATGAATTTCTTCAGCAAAATCTTGAATAAAAGGTCTAGGCTCTTTACTAGTGCTGCTGAACTATTGATTAGTGGGTACCGAGTATTTGCTAGTTTTTTCAGATTTGTATTTTAGTAACTAAAGGTGGATATGCAATTCTGTGATGCATTATTAATAACTTTGCTCAAAAGCTCATCCTTCGAAAATTTCGAGTAGTATTGAGTATCCGGTTTAAAAGTATTGATAAACTTAAAAATACCTAATATGTAAAATGAAGCAGATTTTTTGCTGTATAATATTACTAAGATCAATAACAGGAACAAAAGTTTATTATTCTTAGAAGATGGATTGATTGTTAATTTAATGTCTTGCGATCTTGTGAATGGCTACGCTGTGGATTTTAGTTTCCACCATTTTATTTAGGCAAAGACAAGTTTACACAATGTTGTTATTTTTAATTAATGATTAAATCGATATCAAATAAGTTTATATACATGTTGATCTACATCATTCCACTGTGGAACTTGTACCAAAATAAATGGAAATAAATGTAAAACCTTTTTTAGCGAAATATCGAGAATAAATTGTGTATAACGTTTTTTTTTTATAAAAAGTGACCTCAAGCTCATCATTATATATATATATATATATGTACATATATGATTGTTTATATAAAACAGAATGTTTGTCCGTATGGCTGAACTCCTAAGCCAGTGAATCCTGAAATTTACACAGAATATTTGCGATGGTCAGGAAGGAATATTCTAAAATTTTGTTACTGTTTTAAATGTAATTGTACGAATGAAAAACTCATTCACTCATTAATCTACATCTTAATATATAAAACCGAATGTGTGTTTGTTTATTTGTTTGTTTGTTTGTTTGTGTGTTTGTTTGTTCATTATAGGAGGCCAAACCCTTGGACCGATCTTCCTGAAATTTTCATAGTATTTAACTGGAACTCTCGGATGAATTATAGGCTACTTTTTTTTCAACCACACCCACTTTTACGCCCACTTTTTTAAATTATGTTACTCCTACCACGTAGTTTTTAACAGATTTTATAATGTAAAGTGAGCATAACTTCGCCATTTGTGGATCAATTTTCAAAATTCTTTCAGCATATGGAAAAGTCCAGCATATTTTTTTGTTTTTAGAAATTGTTTGTTGGATCGAACGGGGGGGGGGGGGGGGGGCGGTAGGGCGTTGCAAATGGCCCGCCACAATAATTGATTATCAAATAACTTCGCCATATTTTGGGCATTTTTTGGCCTACGTCGATGATATTTGGTAAATATGGTATTGGCATAATTTGGTATACGTACCAGGAGAAAATTGGGTGGCACCACGCCCCTTTTTAGGAAAATTAAAAATCGTAATATAGTCTTAACTACTGGACCGATCGTCATTAAATTTTCACAATAGGATAGATATATAAATACTTTTAATTTTATTTTAGGGGAGTAGCGAAGCACACCGGGATAAGCTAGTTATATACATACATTAATTATATACATACATACATATGTATGTCAATAATTTTATTTACTTTGTAATATAACTTAGTTCGATTGTTTTTTCGTTGGAGCTTTTAAAAGGACCTGAGAATTTCGACATCTGGAAGAGGCAAGCAAAATCGTGCTTGATCATCAAAGATTGCTGGAAAATTGTAGAAGCTGGTATTGTTGATGAAGGCGATAATATCTTAAATGAACGTGAGTTGGTATAAATTACGCTAATGGTTGATCCCAGCAATTATGGCAATATTGCAACGGCAGCAACAGCTAAGCAAGCATGGGATTCTTTGATGTATGCTTATGAGGATACTGGTCTTACTAGAAAAGTTGAACTGTTAAAGCAACTAGTCAACATGAAGCTACAAAATTCTAGTTCCCATTCACGATTGTGTGAATGACTTAATTATAATTGCATTGAAAGTAAAAAATGCAGGTTTGAGTTTAGATGAGGAACTAGCGACGTCTTTGATGTTAGGAAAAATCTTCTGCTTCAAGATGCTAAATTTGAGAGTGTAATCAAGGAAAAAGAAGCTGTGTTATACATGAAGAATTCTATCAAGAAGAAGAAACAAATTCAGTGCTTTAATTGTAAATAATTTGGTCATATTGTCAAAAGAAATATAACAACGGTAAGTCAATGCTTTTTGAAAAGGAAGGAGGATCAACATTGATTGTATCAAGCAAAAGTTTGCAATTATCAGATTATGATGAATACAAAGATAGAGAATGTTGCAATTCTATTGGTACATTGATAGTGGAGCAACCAATCATATGGTGAATAGCAATGCTTATATCTATAATAAATAGGGATGCCAATTTCGGGATTTTCATGATCAGTCAATCGCGACCACTAATCCACTAATCCCACACAGACCAGAAATCCTAATAAAGATGATGGTACGAGGGCTACCAAATTATTGGGGTTAATACAGTCTAATGTTCTTGGATCGCTAAATATAAATTCTTTTTCTGGTGCTCGTTTTTTAGTAACTTTTGTAGATGATTTTTCCAGAAAAGTTTTTGTCTAACAGCAAAAGAAAAAATCCGAAGTTTTTGATGTGTTTGATGTGTTTGTTAAATTCAAGAAATTTTCATAAAATCACTGAACATTTTACGAACGGATAATGGAGGAGAGTATATACATAAAAAATTTGAAATATTTTTAAAAGAAAATGGTATTATTCATGAAAAGACGTATGCGTATTCTCCAGAACAAAATTGGGTTGCTGAAAGAATAAATAGAACGTTGATGGAACGTGTTAGGTGCATGTTAAACTACAGTGAATGGATCAGCAGAGCACCATGTCGTAATCAAAATCAAAGTCCTTAAGAAATCTAGTCTGGTCGTCGTAAAACGCTATAAACTACATACGAAGTCTATCGAAGGAATTATGATGGGATATAGTACCGAAAGCAAAGCGTATAGAATATTTAGTCCTAAAAACAATGGAATTATCATCAGAAAAAAAATGCGAAAATCGGACATACGTAACTCACGAAATTTGAAAATAAAGGTTATTTTTTGTTCAGACCTCGTATGTATTAAGTAATTTTATTTACTTTCAGGGAGAGTGTTGAGAAATTAATGTAATTGTTTGTTGGTATAATTTTAACTTGTTGAAAAACATTGATACTTGTTATCCATAAAACATTATTATGTCAATGATTTTCTTTACTTTGTAATATAATTAGTTCGTTTTCAAAGTTCAATCAATTAACTTATCAGTATTTCTTCTTATTTAATTGTGTTAAAAATGTAGTAGCACTACGTAATAAAAAAAATATCCACAAATTTCCCTAAAGAACAGCTGGCTAGAACAAATAAAGAAAAATTAAAAAAAAAATATTTTTATTTTAGCTAAAAATAATAGTAATTAAGAACTGCTGAAATGTTTTATAAGAATAAGAGGAACTTTCAGAATGATTAAAAGGGTAAAGAAGCCAACATTTTATGCAATTTGCCAGCATCCACAAATTTGTTATTTGCTTTGTTTCAAACAAGAAGAACAAACAGTCAAAAAATATGGAAATTTGTAAAACTTATGTATGTATGTAGTATTTAAATACACAATGTTGACTATTTAATGTTGATTTAATTTTGCGGTGAAAAAAATTTGTATTTAAATGGGTTTTAAAAATAAATGACACATTATCATTTACCAATTTATTGGCCCTAAGACTCATCATTCGGCTACTTCATATGCGAACTAATTTGAAAATATGTATGAAAATATACATTAATCATTAATGTTAGCAGTCGAATTACTGGTGTTAAACAAATTAAGAGACTGCTATTTAAACATCATAAATCATAGTAAAAAATTCATAATTTAATGGAAAGACTTACCTTAATAACATTGTTAATTGTAAATCGTGCGCCAATCTTTCTAAAGCCGGCACACCTTCTACTCTTAGCATATTAATTTTCTCCCTCAAAGAGCGGGAAACGTTATTCTGACCTTGACGCTCACGTAAAATTTCAATAATGTTGGGTTGTCTTAAAAATGCAATAACCTAAAAGAATAATGATAAATAATATATAAAAATATTGTCTAATGAGAAAATATTAAGAATTTTTAGCATCAAATGTAATGTATTTGATTAAGCAAGCTGAAAATATTAACCAAATATATTAATCCATGAAAGATGAAATTATATGGACTGTGCAGCAATTATTCAATGAAATAAATTAAATAAATAAAAATATTCTGAATATAATTATTGTTAGGGATCGATATCTCTTAAAATATCGAGATATAAAAAAAGGATTAAGGATTTATGAACATCGCACATCAATTATATATAATTAACTTATAACTAATTTTTTGTAAAAATGTTCCATGCGCCATACCAGTCAAACAAAAATTTTACCAACACATGCACAAATTTGTCGCGTCAATTTGATGTGTGGCCGGCCATGACACATTAGATCATTTTATTAAGTCTAATAAACGACAAAAACATTGCTACAGAATATTGTTACGAAATGAAAGAATACCGATAATTACAACACCAGAAACTTGGCAGACAAAGGTAATCGCCAAAGTAAACTTTATTATGTCATTGAGATGCCGAATTTGAAGACCACTACTGAACATTTTAAAATTACATACATATTTTGAGATTTCGTTTTTCTTACTCTGCTTGCGCTTTTAATTAGTAGTTCAGTGTTGTTTGGGAGAACATATTTTCGCAGATTGCGCAGAAAATTTTCTCGGTGGACTTTCACATACTAAATTTTAGTTCTTCCATTTTTGAAGTGCAACATGCCTCTACTGAGAATTGATTAATAACTTAACATGATATGAATTTACATATAAGACTGTAACTTTTAAATGATAGTTACGAAATATAATTTCGTTTGTTTTTTAGAAGATTATTATCTTGCGTCAAAGATAAAGGGCTTTCTTTCTTTAAATAAAAATTAATATAAATCATGGTATAATATACAGGTAGTCTCGCAACGCCAGCTGACTTCTTTTATGGCTAGGTGTTTCAAAAGTTGTTTACGAAGAAGATAATAATAAAAAATATAATAATGAACAAATTTAGTCTGTGAAAAATTTGTAAAAAATTAATTCAAAGTCAGAAAGTTAAATATATAAAAAAAAAATTGAACAAAAATAAAAAAACTTTTCAAAAATATTTTTTATCAATAACAAAATAATAAACACAAAACAAACTATGAAATTGTTTTGTAATTTTTCTTTTTTCCCTTTATTCCTATTGACACATCTAGCTCATGAGCAACAATAAAAAGCCCTGTTGCTTTTTTGATTGTTGCCTTGTTGTAGTTGTGCGGCTACCTGTATATTATTGTACCATGATATAAATTAATATATTTTTGTACATTTTATGTACTACTTTTTTAAACTGATTTTCTTCGGGAAAATGTATGTGCAAATTATTCGAGAAATATTCGCTTAAATTTGGCGAATACGAATATCTTAAAATAGGCGAATAATCGAATACGAGTATTCGTAACATCACTAATATGTATGTTATAATAAATTTTATTTGTAAATTAAATACATCATCGATTGAATATTCTTCTTCAGTTTCTGAAGAGTCGATAGAGATATCATTATGACATACATATGTTCTAATCGCACTTTTTAATGAGAGCGTTCGTTATTTCAAAACTTTCCCAACATGTATTTAGCCTTTTCAAACCACACCTAACATAAAGAAGCAAATTCATATTCTTTAACATCATTCTATTTCTAATTTTCGTTTTTATGAGATACATGCCACTAAAACCCCTTTCAACTTCCGCGTTGATAGGTGGCAAAGAGCTTCATTGCAAAAGAAGCTAATTCACTGAATGTATTCGCATTTAATGCATTTTTATAGCTAAATATATTTATCCAAAAATCAACTGTTGACTTTTTATTTAACCATTTATATGACTTTAATTTCTGCCAGTGATGTTCCAAAGAAGTAATTTCTTCTACAGTGAAATCAATAATTTCTTCGTTTAATTTGCATTTATTAGCTTTTAAACTGTTTTATACACCAAAAACAGTTTTCATTCAAATAATTTAATAAAAAAATCAAATAATTCATATATTTAAAAAATACTAAAGATGTGCGAACTGCTAAATGGAAAATTTGCAGCTAATTAAAAAAAAAATGCTAAATTGCTTGTGAATATCGACAATAAGTGCTAGTGGCAGCATCGTGTTATTAATACGTGTATTAATTGTAATTGAGTGATAAATAAACAGTGTTATCAAGAAGCGACGTTCTGAAATTAAATATCCGTGTTTTATTTACTTGCAATATAACGTACGAACCTATAAAAAATAATTAAAGCGTAAAAAAACGTAACAGTATTTATCTACTGAAGATATAACAATATATAATCAGGCATGTTCTATCAGTCGCATTTCGCCTAACATTTGCGATGTGAGTTGCAATCGCATTGTAGGTGTTCTGGAGTTCACAATCGTATTTTACTTCAACTGAAGTTCAAACTAACAATAAAGCAAAACACAAAGTAAACTAAACATGTTTTCTTGTATATTTTGCAAAAATTAATAAAATTTCCAAACTATTTTAGCTAAAAATATCAACATTTTTATATTATTATTATTACGAATAAACGTAATTATTATTCGAACTTATATTGATGTACATATGAAAAGTAATATTATCAGGCTCAAGTTCAGTTTTATTGAATTAATGAAAATTCAAAATTACTAAGAGTTTTTTTATGTTGAAAAATTTTATTATTTATATCCAATCAGTTTTTAGCAGATGAGAGGTGTAGCGCCCTTGAAATCAGTACTGATACGTTCTGCTAAAAACTGATTGGATATACATAATAATATTTTTCAACATAAAAAAACTGCTAAAAAAAATGCTTCTTTTGCTTTCTCAATTTTTTGTGCTAATTGTTTTCTTGAGTACTGGAGATTTGATTTAAACAGCTGTTTTTCTAGATCTAAAAAAAAAATAGTAAAAAGCGTGAACGACTGAACATGCAGAAATAAGTTTGGCGATTTTCAAAACGCATGCGATTTCATATTCATGCGAGTGGTAGAACATGGGCGAATATGAGTACTTCTGCACTTGTGCACATTCATTCCTTGATTTTATTTCATATGAGTATGACCAATTAACAAATACACGGACTTACCTTTTCATTATAAGCAACAGGAACCTCACTGTAGCCGTTATTAGACAAAACATTGAACGAATTTAAACCATTGTTGTATGGCGAAGATGAAGATGGAGTTGATGATGAAGGATAATGTGTTATGGTATCATTTTGTATAAATTGACTTTGACGATTTGTTGACGATGTCGATATAGGACGCGGTGGAGGCAAAGGTGGATTGCCCGATGACATACAATTACCATCAATTAAATCATAATTTTGTGGATGACGATGTCGAATGATGCGTGGACATTCAACAGGTAATCGCGGATCCATAAATGATGTTTGTCGATTGTTATGATCAATAAAGAACTGCTTACCCGACTGATCTAGTTTGGTTTCCCAAGATGAGGGCAAGTCGCGATTAAGTAGAGCAAAAGAGTTAACCAAAGCAACTAAATCTTTGTTGTATTGGTAGCGTTGAAAACTGGAAGGATCACGACGTATACGTATAACCATGTGTTTTAAGGCAGCATTACTATTGTAAATAGCTAATGCATCTTCGTTAGTATGAAGCATTGAATAAAAATCTGGACGGCATAACAATAGAACAGCTGGATGCACCGATATATTTACATGTTGAAAACTGAAAGAGGACTGCGTTGCCTGATTATTGTTGTGGTGAAGTGTTAAGGATTGCGAGGTATGATGAGTTGGTGTATCATTTGAGGTGGTGGCATTGTTAGAAGAAACAGAAGTAATATTATTCGAACGATTTTCATTAGTGATAGTGCGACGTATTGATTGATATCTGCGATCTAATTGTTGACGATGGTGTTGCTCCCTACCTCCTGGACCATTGAGGGAAGATCCATTTGAGTCTGGTCTTTGCCAAGAAGTAGTTCTGGTAGTGTGATCTATATAAAATATACGACCATGGCTATCCATTCTGGCTTCCCATGCAGGTGGTAAAGGTTCAGCAGAAACTTGTACATTTGCAGGATCAGCTTCTGCTGTAAAAATTGCACTGGTACGTAAAAGGCCACCAGCAGCTCCCCTTTCGGGTATAGAAGGCAAGCGCGTGCTTGTTATGTGTACACCACTCATATCATCGGTTCCATTATCATAATCATTCTCATTATCTGGTCTTTCAATATCTTCATGACCGGAATTACCAGCCAAGTTAACAATATCTGCAGTACGAACACGTTCCTCACCAACAATGGTAGATGCCTGAAAAGCCGGAGACGATGGTATTGTACGCGAAGGTAAATAGTTATAACCTAAATGACTAGTGTTATGCGTACCACTTGAAGCCTCAATTCCTGCTCCAATATTTCTTGGACTAGAGCCAATATAAGTATCATCTAGATTGGTGTTAATGATCATATTAGCGGTTTCGTTCTGCATGCGAGCATGACGACGAGCATGGTGAGTTGGTGTCGGAGGGCAAATTAAATTTGGTGCTGTAGCGCCAGCTCCAACACCACCCACACGCTTCAGCAAACGTTGTTGCGGACGATTGTGTATTATATGTGTAGGTGCTGCTGTTGTAGAAGATGTTGAGCATACCTGTTGTATATTATTCAACACCTTTATTTCTGGCGACAATTGAAAATCCAGAGGTGAAGCACTACGTGTCGAACAACCTGAAGGTGGGCTACGGTGCCGTTTTGGTGATAGCATAAGGCGACTAGACGACTGTGATGGACCCTCTTCATAGCATGCCTTGCCATTTGATAATGTTCTTGTTAATGGCCTATGTTGTCTTAAGGAAACTGAGGATGTATTTGTTAAAGTTTGCGGAAATTGATTAACGGAAGTTGTTTCTTTAGTGGGAAATGCAGGAAATTCATAAGTTTCTGTAGCTAGAACCTTTTTAGTGCTAATAGTGTTAATGTAACTGTCCGGCCCAATTTTCTTTTTAATAAGTGGTTTAAATTTCATAGCTGGCGGTGATGATGTTGAAGTATTTAGTTCATATTGTGGGCTAGAAATTGATGAAGAATTTCCACTATTTAATATAAGCAAAGGAGAATTGTTGCAGCTATTTGAATTGCTAGCAATGCCATTTAATGAACCATAAGCTGCTTCCAAAGAATCATCTGTATCTAAGATATCAAATTTAAAAACCTCCCCTTGTAAACGGGAATCTCTACCTAAGGCTCTAGGAGGCCATGATCTTTCCAAGGGCCGATGCTGCGGTTGTTGTAAATGCTTTTGTCTCCTATGTATCTTTGCAACCTTATTTGCACTCGCTGAGGCATGCAGGGCGGCTGCTGCTCCCAACAAACTCTCTACAGCAGCTGTTTCTTCATCGGCCTCTTCATCTATGGCATAACCAGCTGGTCTCACAATATCTTGACAACTGTCATCTACTTCGAATACAGTTTCTGCCGGTATTGTTTCATAGCACTCACGAGCTATCCACAAATTAAAGGAATCTGTAGCAGTTGAAGCTGTCGGGGTAGACGAAGCTGGGGACTTAACGCTTGCACGTTTTTCTTTTTTTTTAGCACCACCTAAAGGTGTAGTTGTACCACTTTGTGGAGATAATGTCCACGATTTGCGCCGAGCTCCTATACCTACACTGCTGCCTCCATCACTACAAATGCTTCCGTTACATGAGTTGGTAGGTGATAGCGTGGTCGTAGATGCAGGTGTTTCACAAGATTTCGTAGTGAGTAAAGTTTGTAGCCTTTGCTTTTGTAGTTGATCATCTTCAGTGTTGGTGTAGCTCAATTTATTAATATTATTATAGTCTGTAAGAGCTAAAAAAGAAAGCTGGTGTATAATAAAATTGTTGTTTTTTTAATATTCGGGCTTTCATACACAATCGCTGCTTTGTTGCAATCATATCTCAAGAAACCAAAATTTAACACCTTCTTTACTTGTAACATACTTTTCACAAATTTGTATTTATTTATTCGCTCTTTTTTTTGCAATTTTTATATGTAGTTTCTACGAACTATGATAAAAAACTTAAAATAATACATATGCATATAATTAGTCTGGCGGACAGATCCATAAGATCTTCTCATAAACCTCACTGCTTGCAAAGGTACCCATGGGATTTTAAATGCTTATAGAACGGAGAAAGAGGCTTTGAGTTCACAGAAAACTTATATAAAAATAGTATTAATAAAAATGATAACTTAAGTATGGGAGATATCGTTAAGTCGGTGATAACGAGATACTCTCCTACTGGAGTGAATAGTGGAGCTAATGGATTTATAAATAGCGTTATTAATAGTGGCGAGGGATACGACAGCAGCATGAAGAAATTAGATGATAAAACTGCAATGTTGTTAGATTACCTAATTAAATATAGGCTTTTTTATGAAAGTGACGAACGAGCTGAGCAGCGGAGCTGTTAGTGTTAATGTATTAGAAAGTAGAAATCAAGTACACACAACATGGCCAATAGTAGCCCAAAGAGCAAAATATATAAGATTAAGGCAACAGCCTCCTAGTATGCAAGTTAAAAAGAGTGAAAGTATTGTACCTAGGGAGGCATGTATAAACACGGCTGGAAAACCAGATCCGAATGTTAAAGATTCTGACTGGCTTAAAGTCCGTCCCTAGACCTTGGTTATTAAAACGTGTATTGATGCTTCCTATTCTGATATTCTCAGATAAAATGTGAAAAATATTAGAAATCCTTTCCCCGGACTGTTGTTGGAGTTGAGTTTCGATCACCAGTAGAGCAGGTACTCCGTGAATTTACATAAATTTTAGTTTTCAAAATTTTATAGAAAAATTCTCAAATACAATTGAGAAACCGGACTTACGTTGTCAATAAGTATGGATTCTTGGCATTAATTTCCCATTGGTCCAAATGAATGACAAACAAAAATGTACCCACAAATGGCCAAATTCCCGTAGAGCTCATCAAAATTTACATAAATTTTAATTTTCAAAATTTTATAGAAAAATTCTCCAATACAATTGCGAAATCGGACTAACGTTGTCTAAAAGTATTGACCCTTGGCTTTAATTTCCCATTGGTCCCAATGAGTGACAAACAAAAATGTGCCCACAAATGGCAAAATTCTCTCTGAGATCATATAAAATATTAAACAATTTTAATTTTCAAAATTCAAAATTCGATTGAGAAATCGGACTTACTTAGTCAATAAGTATGGATTCTTGGCTTTAATTTCCCATTGGTCCCAATGAGTGACAAACAAAAATGTACCCACAAATGGCCAAATTCCCGTAGAGCTCATCAAAATTTACATAAATTTTAATTTTCAAAATTTTATAGAAAAATTCTCCAATACAATTGCGAAATCGGACTAACGTTGTCTAAAAGTATTGACCCTTGGCTTTAATTTCCCATTGGTCCCAATGAGTGACAAACAAAAATGTGCCCACAAATGGCAAAATTCTCTCTGAGATTATATAAAATATTAAACAATTTTAATTTTCAAAATTCAAAATTCGATTGAGAAATCGGACTTACTTAGTCAATAAGTATGGATTCTTGGCTTTAATTTCCCATTGGTCCCAATGAGTGACAAACAAAAATGTGCCCACAAATGGCAAAATTCTCTCTGAGATTATATAAAATATTAAACAATTTTAATTTTCAAAATTCAAAATTCGATTGAGAAATCGGACTTACTTAGTCAATAAGTATGGATTCTTGGCTTTAATTTCCCATTGGTCCAAATGACTGACAAACAATCGATGTTTTAGCATGACACCGTATTTAAACAATATTATCCTCCGAAAAAATATACAATTTTGTGCATATTAAGAGTTCCGTATGGTTTTAGAATAAAATGTCAACTTTGAGAAAATTGGATAAAGAAAAAGAAAATTTGGCAAAAAATAAAAATAATAAAACCAGAATGTTGTTAATCGTGGTCACAAATTATCAAGGCGTCACATAATAATGAAAGTCTGGCTACCAAATACTTGAATAAAACAGCGGTTCTCTTTTACAAAAGAATCAACCTTTTCATTTTTTTGGTACTTTGTTCCACTTAGAAATGGAATTATCCGGTATGTTCTGCATTCCGAGTGAAATTTTCACTTCTAAATTGTTCAAAGCATTGTTGGTAAAAATAAAAATTTACAGCAACAAAGCTTTGACAATTCAGAAGTGAAAATTTCACTCGGAATGTAGAACATACCGGTATGTATTAAGTTCGTGGGAATAGCAGGGGGGCGTTTGTTTTGCATTCATCGCAGATTTTTTTTTTATAATTTTATTATTTATTGAATCTTCAATTATAGATTAAATTATCAATAAGTTTTTCAAATCTTAAATCTAAAAATATTAAATATAAGTTTAGCCAATGCTAAACAAAATTTTTAACTTCAACGCAGATTCAAGTATTTTTTAACGCAAGTTTTTAAATTCAAACATAAAACTCTTTACAGTTTTTACAAAAATTGTATTTTTCTGAGACCGTGATTTCATCAAAAATTATAGAATAGAATTTATTTTTGGCAAAGTTTTCCAATATTTTTTTCTAGAATAAAAATTTAATAATATTATTTTGCGTTGAGTTGGGGGAAATATTCCTTTTTCCCCTCTTGTATCCGCGCCATTCAATGACACAAGACCAAGGCGAATTCAATATAAGGTGGCCTTAGTAGACCGCTTTTAAATATTTCTTACGTTTTTTATTTATTATAACTTGAACTATCAATAAGTATTCAAATCTAGTTTCGGCGGTTGATTTTTGTTGTCTTTCGCGTCTCGTGAACGGCTGAGAGAAAGAGTATCCATCATTCTCAACCGTAAATGTTTATAATCAGAGAAATATTAGGTAGAAATTGTTAACATATTTCGAGCAACAAAGTAAAAATTTTAATATTTATACATCTCTTTTGTAGATTTTTTAAGTTTTTTATGTACATACATACATACCGTGTACGGCTGAGAGAAAGAGTACCCCTCCTTGTCAACCGGGTGTGGCCTCTATAATTTAGAATATTGCGCGCAAGTGGATTTGGATGCAACTAGCTTTTCAACATATTTTTTCGCGTGTTTTGAAAATACAGTCTTCACAAACGGAATATCCAGATCCTTATGAATTTCGCTGATTTCTGACATACCAGGGTGCTGCAGTAATTGTACGTAGAATTTTATTTTGTCGCCTTTGTTTATAATTATAATTAATTTTCATGGTTCAATATTATTTTCAGAGTTTTGTTATATGAATATGTGGCAAATGTACTCCCACAAAGTCGGGTTTTGAACGGAGTGTATGTTGTTACGTGATTTTGAAAATACAGTCTTCACAAACGGAACATCCAAATCCTTATGAATTTCGCTGATTTCTGACATACCAGCGGCAACTGTGACTGTACGAAGAATTTTATTTTGTCGCCTTTGATTTTTTTTCCATATTTGTTGTAGATGCAGTGGCACATACATAACTGGATTCCATAGGACTATATTGGTTTTAGAATCGAGTTGTATAGTATGTAGTAATATAATATAGTGGTGACGTTATCGTGTCTTAGCCTACTACAAATGCTATGTTTTGCTTATACATATACATACATACATATACACATATCAAACTAATATATTATTTGTAAAATCTAAGCCTACTACAAGTTTGGAAAGTTCTAGAATAAATATTTATGGATTTGAAATAATAATAATATTGAGTCTAGATTTTGAAGTGAAATAGAGAAGATATCTTTTATTTAAAAGTTATACTACAAGTAGAAGTTTACAATCTAGGCTTAGTGTAGAGTTTTTGCATTAAGCCAATTCAATTTCCACAATTTTTGACCAGAGAGCGAAGCTGGTCGGCTAAAAGCCGCAACCGATGATTTTCGCTAGCAATTGACCGCTACCGATTAAAGAGTCTAATGTCGAATAACGACTAAGCCGAAATTCACATTTTGTTTATAATTTTTTGTAGTTTTTATTATTTATTGAATCTTCAATTTTAAATTAAAACATAAATAAGTTGTTCAAATCTTAAATCTAAAAATAAGTTAAATATATGTTTAGCCAATGCTAAACAAAATTTTTAATTTCAACTGTCGATTTTTCTATTTCCTAATAATAGGGTCACTGTCGATGAAATTGATGTGAAACACCCTACTATAGAGTGAAACAACAATAGGCTAAATTTCAAAGTAGGCTACTTTGAATATAACGGACTATGAGTGTTTGTTAATTATTAGTAATGATCAATCAGAAATTAGGAATTTTAATCAAAAATTGCTTCAACATGTAAAAATTTAATAAAAAGAAATTATAATAATTCTCGTATTCTAACATACATAAGTTCGGTATACTGATACGTTCTGCTAGCCTGATTGTATACACCTTTTAAAAAAAAAAACTGAAGTAATAATTTCTCAAATAATATTTCTTTTTTGTAAAAATTAATGTGCTTTCTGCTTGCAAATCGAGACAAGTAGTTAAAATTAACTAAAATATGGGAAATTTTACATACAGCATACACTCGCGAACCATCAATCCATTAAAATGGATTACGATCCAAGTATCACAATATACATATGTATATTGAACGTGTAGCATGCAATATTAATGGATCGCAATCAATATCGAAGATTACGCTAAAATATGAAATCTGAATTTAGTATTTTAATACTAATAATGTAACAAAAAAAAAACAACTTATCAATGGGTTTTACCTGGGGGCAAATTATGGTCAACTATTTGTTTCCAAATATATGTATATAAAATAAAACGAATTATAAAAAATCTAATATATAAAAATCTGGTGTCACGATGTTTGTTATCGAACCCCTCCGAAACGGCACCACAGATTTTAATGAAATTTTGTATGCATATTTGGTAGGTATGATATTAGGTTTTAAAGTATATTTTAAACCGCTAGGGGCACGAGGAGGGGAGGGAGTTACTAAACTATTAACCCAATTCGTATTTCAAACAAAACAAAATTATTTATGTTTGTTTTTGTTTATGCTAAGTCCGCCTCATTCACTACACCATTTTTTAATGTAATTCAGAAAATTCCAAATGAAATTCAGAATTTCCAGTTTAAATTCAGAAAATTCCAAATGAAATTGAGAATTTCAAGATTAAATTCAGAAAATTCCAAATGAAATTGAGAATTTCAAGTTCTAATTTAGAAAATTCCAAATGAAATTGAGAATTTCAAGTTTAAATTCAGAAAATTCCAAATGAAGTTGGGAAAATTTCAAATGAAATTGAGAAAGTTCGATATAATATTAAGAAATTGATTTGTTTTAAACAAATAGGTAATATGTACATAGAAAGAACACAACTTTAATCAATTGTGATATTACATAAAATCAGTTATCCGAACTCGTCTTGGTATGCGATAATGCTCCCTGCCACAGTCGCTTACATCAAATTTTTGAAAATACACCAGCAAATCTTTTACGATTGAGTCCCTACTCACCAATGCTTAATCCCATTGAAATTATTTGGTCCAAAATTAAAAGTATTGTAAAATCCAAAATGAATATACCAAATGTAAGTCCGCCTAATGTAGGTGAGCAGAGGCTGACATATCTTGAAGAAATAATAAAAACTTCCAAGACATGCATAACTACCGGAGATTGCAGTAGAGCTATACAGCACACAACTACATTTTACCAAACTGCTCTGCAATTAGATATGACGCTTGGGCAGTAAAATGATGCAAACATGTACATATTTACAATTATTTTATATCTGCATTATTTTAATGTTACATATGAATATATAATTAATTTTGTTAAATACAAATCTCCCAATTTCAATATTTTTTTTATTTCATTTGAAATTTTCTGAATTTAAACTTGAAATTCTTGATTTCATTTGGAATTTTCTGAATTTAAACTTGAAATTCTCAATTTCATTTGGAATTTTCTGAATTTGAACGTGAAATTCTCAATTTCATTTGGATTTTCTGAATTTGAACTCGAAATTCTCAATTTCATTTGGAATTTTCTGAATTTAAACTGGAAATTCTGAATTTCATTTGGAATTTTCTGAATATAATCGGTAATGTTCTGAATTACATTGAAAAATGGTGTAGAAGCGTCATCGTTCGTATTTCAAGTAGAACAAAATTATTTATGTTGTTGAAGGACAGATGGTACTACGTCCGCCTATCAAAATTGGAAACATGGGTTGATGAGTGGGGACAATGGTTCCCCCATATAATAAAATAGCTTCCGGGCGAAGCCGGTCCAATCATCTAGTATATATATGTACATATATATTTGTGAACATGTAGACATTACTGCAAACATGTGCAAGCAACTTGATTTGCAGTATTGCAAGGATTGCGAACGGTTTCTGCAGCCCATGGTGATTGGATAAATGCAAAATTCGTTCGTATTTCAAGTAGAACAAAATTATTTATGTTGTTGAAGGACTGACGGTGCTACGGTCGCCTATCAAAATTGGAAACACGATAGTTATTGCGTCTGTGCTTAAAAAAATAAAAGGGCTAAAAAATTTTTAGCTGGTAGATGCTTGCTTTTTGTGGACAGCACGGCATTCAAAACGTATTAAAGTCAAGTTAGTGGTGGAAGGAAATGCAGATTTTTCTACAATTCGGCTGGGTGTCATTATTGACTATATTATTAAAAATCAAATGTGTCATAAATGTCACCGTGTTGAAGCAAGAGATTATTGGCGTTGTGTGGTTCAAGTAAGGCAGCATGCGGAAAATAAAAAGACTTACTTATGTACTTATATTTGGAACAATTAATTTTAAAACATAAAGCTCACGAGCATACTTTAGGAATAAAGTCCGTTCATGGTGGTCTTGATTTTTATTTTGGATCGGAGAATCATGCCAGTAAAATGGTAAACTTCTTAGAAAACATGGCGAAACATTCAGCGAACACATCAACATTTACATTCTAAATTTACGGATGGGTAAAACAACCTTAAAACACAAACACACAGCACAATCTAAGTGCGAAAAGACAACAAATTCTTGGAATCTGCTATTTTCAACACACATTTTTTTTGCCGTTCAGAAATATTTTTTTCTTGAATCGAAGAATATTTTGAGTAATTTTTAGGGGCTGCGCACATATTACGTAACGCAGTTTTCAGAGATTTTTTTATATATTTGTGTATATACTATTTTTCATTGACAAGAAATTTTTGCTGAGCAATATACATATTACAGAGAATTTATATTCATTTTGTGTGCTATTAAAAAATTTTACTATGCAGATATTTCTGTCGTGTAAGCTACTTTATATTTTATTTAGTTTGCAAGTATAAAATTTTTTTTAGAAAACTGTAAATATATCAGGTAAATACTTTTCAAGTTTTCATATAAAATTATGAAATATGAGTGGAATTTTTAGTAAATATATTTGTTTTTTTAAACCCTGGAGCGCAGTCAGTGCAGTTTTGATATTTGACTTGTGAATATCGACAAGAAGTGCTAGTGGTAGCTTCGTATTTTTGCAAAAAAAGATTGCGTGACGTTACTGACGGATTTTTTTTAATTTTTTTTTTACTTTTTTGCTTAATAATTTGGTTTTTAATGGCTAGACTCTGATTCCTGGTGCACAAAGAGACAAGCGTTAAGTTGAAAAGCTAAAAGAAAGCAACATCCAGTAAAAATAAGTCGCGTATTCTATTTGTATTTATAATTGTGTATAAATAGAGTATGTAATGACGTTCAACGAAGCTACCTAACAAGTAGTGAAAGAATTTGCACATGAATACTGACGAGGTTTAGTGGCTTTTACCGAAAAACAACGTTTGTTTCTATACAGCCAGTGCTGTTAAAAAATCTACAAAAGGGATGCATAAATATTAAATTTTTCCTTTGTTGCTCGAAATATGTTAACAGTGTCTACCTAATATTTCTCTGATTAGAAACATTTACGAACTTTAGCCTGTACAAAATATTAACATATGTTTATTTATGTTTAAAAAAAACTACAACTGAAGTGATGCTTTAATTTTGCAACAATTAACAAGACTGAAATTAATAAAGATTTTTTTATTTTCCGATAATAATGTGTTTTTATTTTACAGAGTGTACTGACACAAAATTTTTATCACCATTTAGGAAGAAATTTCACAAATATTTCGCAAAAAAAAAAAACAGAAGTCAATTCGACATTTTTCATTTAAATAGCCGCTAAAGCTGAAAAGTAGTGAAAAATTACAAATTTTCATTTTAATGATGCAAAACTGGTCAAAAACCTATTTCCACCCTCAAGCTACATATACACATGATTGAAGAGATAATTTAATTAACTAACACTCTATCATACAAAAATCAGCTCTAAAGGGCAAGCCCGATTTACTACAATTATTTTTATGAGATTAGTGCGAAAAGTGGTTTTGTCTTAATATCTCCCCAGGGTTGCATCTTAAAACTCCTCTACTATGACTTTTTTTGGCCGTTTGGGGTCCCTCTATTAACCCAAGATAAAAAAAAAACCGAAAATCCAAACGAAATTCGTAAGTGTGACGTTACTGACATTTTGCGTCACGTTATTGACACTGCTTTTATGTCATTTACGTGATTAAAACATAAAATATTAAGCCCACCTTTTGGATAAAAATCATCTTTCATCCTTCCTTTTTAACATACAGGCCAATAATAAACATGAACTCTTTTCAATTCGCTTATTTTTACACAAACGTTCAGTAACCTCCAAATACACTTCCGAAATCCGGTGACGTTACTGACGGCTTAAAATGGTCATAACTTCACAACAAAACGAGATACAGCAAAATTGTCTGCGTATGAAACAACAGTTATGACGAGAACTTTCATATGCCGCTCTTAAGTTGGGAGAAATAATTGTATTTTTTAAAGATATTGACCAAAATATGTATACGAGCGTGACGTTACTGACGGTGGCCTTGCCCATATGTATATGATAGAACAGCAACTATATACTATATACAATATATGTACATATATCAAATATTTGTTAAATTCCAAAAATTATTTTTTTGTTGCTTTAAGTAGACAACTATTAAGTATTTTATAGGAAACATTGAACCTTTTTGTGTTCACTAATCAGTTTTATTGTATCTTTTTGTGTTCACTAATCAGTTTTAATTTGTTTAAATTAAAAATTAAACAAAATGTATACCATGGTGACTCTTTTTCCATTATTGGCGAATTTTAGCGATTTTATTTTTTTTTGGATTTATAAAAAAAATTATACATAAATTAAAAAAAAAAAAAATTTTTATATCAAAAGCAACAAAAAAATGTCTGTGGCATTTTGTTAGTGTAAAATGTTTTCTATGTGCCGATCGCTTCGAAGTCGGAAATCATCGCCGCTTTTGTGAATTCGAGCCACTGCCAAACACATCGGTTTTTTAGTGTTTTTACTGGTAGTTTGACAGCTAAAAATGCATTGTTTGGTTAAAGTTTCTTAATGTGATATAGAATTATTCTTTACAGCAGATATTTTTACTTTTTATATAAAATTTCTAAATAAAATTATATACTTCACCGGCCCTCTACATACAATTTGACATTTTTAAAACAAAAATATTCTTCTACAGCAGGCAGGAAGATTTAATTTTTTTTTTTATTATGCCATGGTAATTATTCTTTAAAATCCTTTTTTATGTGCATTAATTCATTTTTATTATACCCCTACCCTTGATCTCTGATACTTATTTAATGGCTTCAATGCCAGCGAAGCCGCGGGTAAAAGCTAGTTTTTATATAAAACTTCAAAGCTATCTGCATACAATTAATAAATATGATGGCCACTTTTTCACATATGTAAATATCGAAGTTAAGCTGTTAAAAATTGATGTTTTTTATTTTTCTTTTACATTAAATATACAAATAAAATAATTTACTATTTGAAAGAAAAATTTAATAAATTATCAATACGGTAATGGGTTAAAACATATAAAATCAACCGACGCTTCGACCTTACCCCTACCGATTTTTATCAAATTTTGTAGTAGTCATGCCTTGTAGAAATTAAGAATTCATGCAAAATTTTTGTACATTATCGCGGCTTAATCGCGATATAGCGACTTGAAAATTTAAAAATTCAACAAAAATTCACTATTATGGACTTAGAAATTTATTTTTATTTTCGAAACTTTTTAAGCAATATTCTTCGTTGTGGGACCAAATCAAAGGGTAGAAAATGAGCTTTTAAGGGGTTTAAATTGCAGATTTGAAATTCAAAGTTCAAAGGTCAAAATTTGATCAAATATTTTTGTTGGTCATTTTTCTCAAAAAATGGTATTTTTAAAATTCGAAAAAAATATACTCGTATGTTAAAGAACAACGTCTTATCTACAATTCATGTAAGTTTTATTTTGAGATACACAATGGTTTATCAGATATAAATAATACAAAGCGATTTTTTCAACTTTTTATTCCAATTTTTTTTCATCGCTTTAGTTTTAAAAATTTATTATACCATGACTCATATAAACCTTTATAACCAGTGTTTCTTTCGAAAATAATTTAACAGTGCTCGGTTAATGCCGCAAAGTGAAATTTATTATTGTAATCCTTTTAAAATAGGAGGACACTATAATCACAAAAAAGTATAAGAAACGTGCAGAAGTGGATGGACAAGATATATTGATATTGAAAATATTTCTACTTCGAGCAAAATTTGTGATAAATGCAGAAAAAAAGTTGCAAAATTAAAAAATTCCAAAACTTATGAAAAAACTAACATAGAAAATGATTTTAATGAAGAAAAGAGTGAAAGTGCAGTTTCAGAAGAAGGTGAAAACGAAGTTCCAGACGGAAAAGAAGCTTTTATTTCAAAACTAAATGAAACCTTACCGTTTTTGGAGGTGTCACCAATAAAACGCAAGAAAATATGTCAACAAAGTTATAAAATAAAAAAAGTAACAGAAAATAATTCCTCGATAAGAAAAAAACTTCGCTTTGACCTCGATCAAGAGCCTGAAAGTTTTGATAAATGTCCCGATTCTGAAATTATAGAACAATGGAAAGAAAAATTTAAACTAAGAACACATAATACATAAGATGGATGTAAAGTTAAAAAGAATAAGACTTTTAATGAGCAACTTGCACTTTTTCAAGAACGCAATCCAGATAAAAAAATTGGTCTATCCAAATTTTGTGAACTTCGTCCTAAAAACGTCGTTTTAGCAAACGCGTGTGGTTCACACAATGTTTGCGTGTGCGCAGAGCTCATGCTTCACGGTTTACATATAAGAAAAATAATGATTTTCTTATCTGGTTTTTTTGACCTTTAAATTATTATATATCTAATTTAATCAAGCTTGAGGTTTTGAAAAATGTTTTGAAAATTAAAACAATAATATTTTTTCCCCTGAAGAAGCCTCCCAACGGTGTGGCGAAATATCGAGAGAAAATAAAAATTAAGTTTATTGTTAATTTTTATAAAAAAGACCTCAAGCTTGATTAAATTAGATATATTATAAGAAAAATAACTGAAAATTCGAAAGGATGTGAAATAGAACTTACAAAGACTGCTTTAAGAAAATATTGTGTATTCCAGCAACACCGGCATGTTATTTGGATAAATGCTCTCAATACCCAGGAACTGATAACCTTAAAACAAAAATCAGCCATTTATTAGAAATGAATAATATATAAACCATTACATATAGAATGTGGATTAGTGTGGACGGGGATTCATTTGAAATATTAATAAAACCTGCTGACGAATTTTTGGAATCTTTGTGTGAGAAATTAATTCAACTTGTTCCACATTCTTCTTATTCTTTTTTCCGAGAATGCTTCCTTCGTTGTAAGGACTCCACTGGAACAACACTCAGGCTATTTATCTAATTGAAGTTTATTACAAAAGCAATGGTAAACTTTGTTATACAAATTTTATAATTATTTCGGAATATCTTAAACACAACACCATTGCAGTTGATCTGTTTTCAAAATATTTCATAGAGTTTTTGAAGAGAAGATTTAATAAGACATAAAAAAAGATTGTTTATTTCTCAGATTCTTGTCAGCACAATTCAAAAATAAAAAAAAACTTCTTAAATTTGTGTTATCACAAAGACGATTTTTCATGTGATGCTGAGTGGCACTTTTTTGCTACAAGCCATGAAAAAAGCCCTAGCGATGGGCTTGGAGGTACCGTTAAGAGGGAAGATAGACGAGCAAGTTTGCAGTGCCCCTTGATCAACAAATTACTAAGCCACGCGAGCTATATGACTGGTGGCGTATAAACCTTATAAATTGTAATTTCGTATTTTTAACAGATGTAGATCACCAAAAAGAAGAAAATTTATTAAACCTAAGATATTAGAAATTGTATTTTTTCCAGCAACTTATTAACACATATATACATATATCTACATATATGTTACATGACTAAAATTAATAAATTTCTTTTATGGAATTTGTGATATTTGATAATACACTATTTTTAATTTATTTTTTAAACTTTGCATGATGTTTATTTAATATCTCATAAACCATTTCGTATCCCAAAATAAAACTTACAGGAATTGTAGATAAGACGTTGTTCTTTAACATACGAGTATATTTTTTTCGAATTTTAAAAATACCATTTTTTGAGAAAAATTACCAACAAAAATATTTGATCAAATTTTGACCTTTGAACTTTGAATTTCAAATCTGCAATTTAAACCCCTTAAAAGCTCATTTTCTACCCTTTGATTTGGTCCCACAACGAAGAATATTGCTTAAAAAGTTCCGAAAATAAAAATAAATTTCTAAGTCCATAATAGTGAATTTTTGTTGAATTTTTAAATTTTCAAGACGCTATAGGTATCTCGCGATTGAGCCGCGATAATGAGCTTAGGTTCTACATGCCTACTAACTCTATTATGTGCATAAATTTCACAAAGTTTTAGCCGATTCGGAGAGGGTCGGGTCCAAAATGAATTACTCTAATATTAACGTTTTTGTTGTGCTTTTGCCCATTTTATCTGCACTTTTAGACAGGAACCCACAATTATGTACCTACACAATTTTTTGTGCAAATAATTCAAAAAGGGTGTATATTTATCAAAAATTAATTAGAAAATCGTACCATAAATGATTCTTAATGATGATTGGCCTGCAGGGTACCATTTTGGAAAATGACCTCATATGCGGTTATTTCTTGCCTCATGCTGATTCCTAAAATATTGGACTATGATACAAAATGTTAGCTCTCTGAGTAGAACGAAAACATACAATTTTGTCCTTTTTCGACTACTTTGTCCCATTTTTTTTAAAATATATAAACAATAAACCTTTGGACTACTATTAATATCCAAACTCGTATAAATTTTCTAATATTTATTTATGTTTTTCCCACATAGTAATTCTTTTGCTGAGTATATTTTTTTAGTTGCACTAGCTGTATATGAATATTTTTACAGTCTCTAAAGGTACGGTCACATCTGTCAAACATTTGCCCAAAAAAGCGTAACCACTAAATACCAATGAAAAACTTTTTGATTTATGCATTTATTTATTAAGTTAAACAGCATCTAATTAGATAAGATTCTATTACATTTTCTATAAATTATATAGGAAACTGATTAACGTAATAAACAGGTATCTAAATCAAAAGTTTTGTCATTAGTATTTAGTGGTTACGCTTTTTTGGGCAAATGTTTGACAGATGTCACCGTACCTTAATTCCTTTCCTGGAAAAACTTAATAAAGTGTTTATAATTACCTCAGGCGGGAGATATTTCCCAATGAAAATAAAATTACAGAGCGATAATTGAAAAAAAATACGAACATTTACTGAGGTAAAATTCTCGGAAACTCTTCTCGGAAATTCTCTCCACTTTATATTCAATGTAACCATTAAATAATGTATATTATAACTTACACTTGTCCCACTTTCTTCTGATTACAAGAGGCTGTTCCTCTTCAAATGCTTGAATGAAACCATCCTGTGTGTTACATAATAAATTCAACTCCTTTTCGTTACATTCTAAGCCAGTATTTATGCTAGAAACCACTCCAACAGCACCTTCATCATCGTCATCGATTATACCATCGTTCTCGTCTGCGTCTTTATCCATATTAACATTTAACATATTCTTGTCCAAATGCAATTGTTTTTGCATTGATTTAGTACTGTCTGCAATAATATTTAACTGACAGAATAGTGGCGGCAAAGGTGACGCGACGTCATTTGTTGTTTCCAAAGATTTGTCAGATGTCAAAACTGGTTCTGGTTCACCGGCAGCTTTATAAAATGTTTGATATTCATCATTACCTCTGTCTTTACTGTTAATAGAATTACTAACAATTTTGTGCTGATTGAGTGTGGATGTGGTATCTTTGTTTATATTTGTTATTTTTTGTGTGTTAACAGAGTTTTTAGGGCAGCTGCTTTTGTCAACGTAAAAATCATTTTGTTCACTGTTATTATTCAATTCTATGTTGTTGCCAGTGTATTCGCCACTTGTTGCAGGAGGCCGCGAAAGCTGCTCACAGTTACCCACACTTCCCTCAGCCATTTAAATATCTATTTGACTTCCCATATAATCCATATCCACATATGTACTAGGTATGTATTTTACAACCATCGAACATTGTTACAGCATTATAAACTTATCTAGTATTTAATTTGTAGCCAAACAGCTTAACTACATATTTTTTACTTGTATTTGAATATCCAAGAAGCTTTATTTATGTGAATGTATGCATATATAAAAATATGTACATACATACATACTTATGTATATTTAAGATTGATTTATTTACATATTTGGTTGTCATTTTTTTATTGGCTTTCCTCAATTTTCTTTTTGCTCTACTTTTGATTTATAGATTTTTCTAACTCTGTTCTTATACACAGAGATTATTTTACTTTTCATAATGGGGTTTTATTGAAAATTCACTTATTCTTCCTTTTTTAAGAAAAATATTTTATGTATGATGATTATGTTTGTTTTTGCAAGAAGTTTTAATAATTCCTTGCTAGTTGTCTTAATTTTGCTACCTCATTGACAAATTTTTAAGTAACTGAAAACTTTAAGTCGTTTCTTATTTAGATGTTTTATATATATTTCAAGCAGCTACTAACGTTTTATGATTTCATGTAATTTTGATTTAATCATTCCGAATTCTACAATTTTTGTAATTTTCTTGAGAAATCAACTACACAACACTTTGTATTTTTTTTACATTTTGTTAGAACTGCCAGCTTTACAAAATATGTACGCACGAATTTAAAATAATACAAGGTGGCCTCGACAGTCCTCGAGATTTCGCCTAGGGCAGATTGTTCGGAATATATTTTGACAGCATAAGTAGCAAGACGAATTCATTCCTACGAATTTGCCTTGTAAGTAGATATTTTTCAAAGCGCATTGAGGCGAGTCTAGCTCAAAGCAATTTAACTTAAACAATTTTAGTTTTAAACATTTTAAAATTATATTAAAGTTGTTTGTAAGGAGTGAAACAAAATTTTACTTGTTTGTTAGAGCGCAAGGTAGTGTTAATACTACAACAAGTACAACATTACAACAACATTTGACATATGAGTCCCTATGCTTGCATGCAAGGCAAATTCATACCAGGTATATGCAGGACTACAACAAATCGCCAACAAAACAAACAACAGGCAATTTGTTAGTGTAATCGGCGAATTCAGGCGAATTCATTACCCTAGCTGTCAAAAGTAAAAGTGTAAACAAAACAATACAAGCAAAAATGTTATCTATTGGAGAATTTATGAAAAAGCTTTTAATACGAAAATTGTGTAAAATAAAGTGAATAAATAAATAGAATAATAAGAAATAAATAAATATGTATATGTTTTAACAGTGGAATGTGATGTTGAGGAGTTGATAATGAGGAATATAAAATTTGGAAGAAAAATACACCTACTGCAGTCGTTGAAGATGTGTCATAGAATTTACTTCACGAATCCTTGTTCGGTTCTGTGGCAGATGATCAAAAACTAATGATATGATAAATTCGCCTTGCTTGCATGTACTTTAGACATGCGAGGCTCCATTATGCAAAAAAAAAATTGATCAGCTGTGTTTTCAGCTTCACCTGTTATGAATCCGCCTTGGTAGAGAGAATTTTTCAATTCACCACGCTCCCACTTTATAATTCGCCTTGGTACATCCAAGGGTGCCAATATATTTGCCGAAAAATCGTCAAATTTTGGAAATAAAATCAAAATCGTCTATATAAAAAAATCGTCAAAAAATCATCACACAAAAATCTTCTGTTTTAAACAACAACCAATAGTATTTTATATAAATAAAACAATCTTTCATTTAAAAATTGATAATTCAGCGGATTTATTGAAAACAACAAAAACTTTAAACACAAAATAATGGAAAAATCAACAATTTCCTAAACATATCTTGTTAAATTCAAAGAAAGATTTGAATAGATTTTGTATCGAAACAGTTAATATATTTTCAAAAATAAATGATAATTTTTATATGATGTGTTTTATTTTAAAACAGAAATATTAATAGAATATACTATTATATAGTTTTTCATAAACTTGCAATTCATGTGAAGAGTCGAATTAATTTTTTTTTATATTATTCGATTTTCAGTATTTTGTGCAATCATATTTTTTCATAGTATCATACATATGTAAACCCTTTACTTGCCAGATTTAAATTGTGTAAAAAATTGATACCACACTTATATTTGCACATAGCGTCTGCACGTTAAAAATTGATGTTATAATATATATACATCGAACTATATATGCATAAAAACCCAGTTTTAAAATATGTTTTTCTATCGAGATTGACATTTTACCACATTGCTAGCACAATGGGACCATATCAGGACCCAAGTGAGCTGGAATCTAATCTTACCTTTATCAGCAGCGTGCTAATATGTAGAGGTTATGTTAAGTAGTGAAGTCGAAAAATCGTCAAAGTATAAGGGGCACTAAACAAAAACCGGCAATCGTCAGTTTTTGAAATTCGCTCTACAAAATCGTCAAAATGACGTAAAGTCGTCACGTTTGGCACCCCTGGGTACAGCTGATGATGACGTTGGGTAATAGTGAATTCAATAAATATGGCTTCCCATTTTTGACGCTTCTTTCAATATTATTTGAATGTGCGCTTGGGTTTCGCAGTTGATTCTAAAAACGAATAAAAACTCTGTTTTATATACATAGTTAGTAATTTATTTACAATGGCTGAACCCGGTCAAGTTTCAAAAAAGTAAGTATATTATATAAAATTTACAAGTGACGGTTTCATGCCCAAAGAGTAAGTGATTGTATATCCCGGAAAGTTAGTAAAAAATGAGGTTATGAGGAAATATACACGCAATTTTAACAGCCCTCATTAAGAAAAGGAAGTTGCGAAAAATTTTATAAAGATATCAAAAATTTTTTAAATTGTGCCTTGTTAAACTGTAAGGAGTTATTGAGGAATTGTGTAAAATAGTTTTAATTTAAATAAAATCATGTTGAGTGTGGTAAAAAATGTTGGTAGCTTGGTTCAAACATCATTTATGCAGCGCATTCTCATCCAAAGTGTCGACCGTTTATTCCATAGTACTATTAGTCTCCAACAACCTAGCAAAAAAACTAAAATGTAATTACAAAACTAATGTTTATCAAACTAAAATGTTAAGGCTTTTCCTATTTTAATAATTTTAGCGAACTCAAACGACGTTTGAAGGCGGAGCAAAAAGCCAAAGAAAAAGCTGAAAAGGATGCGAATAAAGTTGCCTCGGCGCTGGATGCTGGAGAAAGCAAAAAGAAGTCTTCTACTTCTGATGAAGAAATCTCACCCAATGAGTATTTTAAGCTACGTACAGCTGCTGTAACCGAACTAAAAAAGGCTCCCGAATCACACCCCTACCCACATAAGTTTCATGTCAGTATTTCTTTAGAAAACTACATCAGTAAATATTCTAATCTTAAGGATGGTGAAATGTTGGAGAACGATCAGTTGAGGTATGTTTTTAAAATATGTAATTTTTTTTTATAATGACAGATGTATCTAAATTTGTTTTATAGCATTGCTGGTCGTGTACATGCTATACGTGAATCTGGCGCCAAATTGATTTTTTTCGACTTACGAGGCGAAGCCGTTAAGCTACAAGTTATGGCTAATGCAAAGTTATATAAAAGTGAACAAGATTTTGAAATTGATACTGGAAAAATTAGACGTGGTGATATTATTGCCATTAATGGATTTCCAGCCAAAACTAAGAAGGGTGAATTATCGATAGTGCCCAAATCGGTTAGTATATACATACATATGTGTCACAATTACTTAATATAATAAATTTAACTGTTTACGCAGATCAAATTGCTGTCACCCTGTTTGCATATGCTACCACATTTGCACTTTGGCTTAAAGGATAAGGAGACACGTTTCCGTCAACGTTATTTGGATTTAATACTAAATAATAAAGTTCGTGAAATTTTCCAAGTTCGTGCTAAGGTATTATTTGTTATATAATTTCCACAAAAAGATTTGCGTCAGCTGCATATATTTCCTTTAGTTGTTGCGGGTTAGCAATATCTAAATATATATTTCGTTGGTAGCCATACCAACTCATCAGTAGATGCTTTCATTTTTTGCCTTATAAATACTTTTAATGGGAACCAGCGGTTGTCTAATTGTATAGGTCATTGATCGTCAAACTAGTCCCTAGGGGCCGAGCACCAATCGTCATTTTCACATACACAACGCGAACCAAACAGAAGAGACAAACTAAAATACGAAACATACTCATTTGTCGCTTTATTTTAGAATTTGCAACAACAAAACACATGCAAAAGAGGGCAAGAAAATATTTATTTTTTTTTTAGTCTCTTTATTTGTTATTCATAGTACACTGTGAATATTTTAATTTTTCGTGATGTGGAATGTTGAGTTGGAAGAAGCTTTTTTGTATATATATTTTTTAATGGAAAATTAAATTCATTCATTCGTTCATTATTTCGTCCATAAACACGCTAAACCAATCCAGTGTGTATGCATACAAACTTTTAATATGATGTTAGGCTACAGTAAAAAAATAAATGTAACAATCAATTTCTACAAGTGTAAAAACATCAATACATTGGTATTTCCTACATGTTCTCTTTATGACAAAGGCTGGTATAGGTGTAGAAAAGTAAACACATTCATAATGGAAAATTATTTGTTGTGTGTGCTTAAAAAATTTTGAAAGCTATTTTTTTGCTTTGTAATTCACAAAACTATATTTGTGAGTTTTTGTATAAATAGATGAGCTTGAAAAATTTTTAAACATAAAGGGTAAAACATCTACTGATCAGTTGGTATGGCTACCAACGAAATATATACATATGTATATAGATATTGCTAACCCGCAACAACTAAATAAAATTTAACACATAAATACTTAAGTACATGCTCAAATAAATGTAAAATTTCATATATTTCCTTTAGATTATTTCGTACGTTCGTCAATTTTTAGATCGTATGGGTTTTCTTGAAATCGAAACTCCTATGATGAATATGATTGCTGGTGGTGCTACCGCAAAACCTTTCATTACTCATCACAACGATTTAAATATGGATCTGTATATGCGTATTGCACCAGAATTGTATCACAAAATGTTGGTGGTTGGTGGTTTAGACCGTGTCTATGAAATCGGAAGACAATTCCGTAATGAAGGTATCGATTTGACACATAATCCAGAATTTACAACGTGTGAGTTCTATATGGCATATGCTGATTATAATGATATTATCGAAATTACTGAACAATTGATATCGGGCATGGTTAAAACCATATATGGCACATATAAAATAAAATATCATCCTGACGGTCCGGAGGGACCGGAAGAAGAGATTGATTTTACACCACCTTTTAAGCGAGTCAGCATGATTAAGACCTTGGAAGAACAATTAAAAGTTAAATTTCCATCGGCAACTACGCTTAACACTAAGGAAACGAATGATTTTCTGTCACAATTATGTGTTAAACATAATGTTGAATGTCCTGCTCCTCGCACAACGGCGCGATTGTTAGATAAGTTGGTGGGTGAATTTATTGAGGAAACTTGTATCAATCCTACTTTTATTTGTGATCATCCACAAATTATGTCTCCCTTGGCAAAATATCATCGTAGTGAGCCCGGCCTAACGGAACGTTTCGAATTATTTGTAATGAAAAAAGAAATTTGTAATGCATATACAGAATTAAATGATCCTATGGTGCAGAGAGAACGTTTTGAGCAACAAGCCAGTGATAAGGCAGCTGGTGATGATGAAGCTCAATTGGTAGATGAAAACTTTTGTACAGCTTTGGAATATGGTTTACCACCTACCGGAGGTTTTGGTATGGGTATTGATAGATTAACTATGTTTCTTACAGATGCCAATAATATTAAGGTCAGTATATTCAATACGTTAGAAATATATATTCAACATTTTTCTCTTTATAGGAAGTTTTATTGTTTCCTGCTATGAAACCAGATGATCCTAACCGCGCCCATCCAGCGGAACTGAATAATTTGGAAGATCAGAAACAATGAATATTGACAAACAATGTATATTGGAAGTAACAGTTAAAGTTCGTTAATGTTTTTGCCAACATTTAAAACGACCATTTTTTAAGTTTGAAGAAAGTTAAATAAATAAAGAAAGTTCCAAATAAGGTTTTTGTAATGATGTACATATGGATTTATTTTTGTAAGAGGAATAACGCATGGAATTCAGTTTTTAATTAAATATGTAGGATTATTCGCCATATACATGAAAATGAATTCGCCATGGCTATGGCAAATTCATACCTTGGCCATGTACATATCTTCGCCTTGGGCAATGCCTTATTCTGCATCTATTGTATTGACATCAGACATTTCAGTTATGTGAATTGTTTACTTATGAATTCTTTTACATGGCCATAGAGAATTGTAATAGTAGCCAGATTGGATACTTGTAAGAGTCCTACTTTGTTACAGATTAATAGCGAACATGTTGCGAAAAAAATCTGAAAGCAATTGCGGCACAATACAACACAATTCGCCTTGACTAAGGCGAATTTATTTATTTAATTATTTATTGAATTCGCCTTGGCCTTGACAATATCTTTAGTTACTGTTTATAAATTTCAGAGCAACCAGCTTTTATACGCCCATTAAAAACAGCTGTGCAAATCCAACTCCATCAGACGAAAAAGTGAATTTTATAAAAAGTATATACTAAAAGAATATATAGTAAATTAGTAATAAATATACATTTCATATATATATAATTAAAATGCATACATATATGGTGTAAATGCAGAAATTGAATAAAAAACTAATTTTAATTAAAATAATAGATTTATATGAATATATGTAGATCATTTTAACCATTGATTACAAGTTTGAAGAAAAAATACATACATGCTTACATACTTCAAAGTGTAATTAGAAATACATATGTACATACTTAATTGATGTTGTCGATTTAAAATTGAAAATGGAATCGAATGGTAATCAACGTAAACGCGCTGGTCGGGTACCTAAAATTACGAATACTGGCGAAAAGACTGCACCACAAAATAGTGAATCTAATCAAGTCGTGGATGTGTCGGCTGTTGCTGTATCTCCAACATTGGAAGAATTTGGAAATGCGCCGCCAGCTGAATGTAGGCGCAGTTCACGTAAAAAAATTATTAAATTTGATGTACGCGACTTATTAAATAAAAATCGCAAGACCCACAAGATACAAATTGAAGCAAGAATTGATTCAAATGCTCCTACCACTTCTAAAGCTGCCAATACCAGCGGTACTGAAACAGCCAACTCAAAAAATTCCTTAACCACATCAAGGGAAGATTTGTTATCAAAACATAAAACATTTCTGGAAAAATCTGCAATATTTAGGCGATATTCTGTGTCACAGGAACACAAAGCACCGCCTCCACCATTGCCCATACCACCTTTACTGGGAAAGGCGAATGAAAAAGATTCTGGTTTCTCAGGTACATCGAGTTGTCAGGAATTTTTGAGTCATGCCATGATAAAACCCAAACAACCAACAAGTCTTATTGTAGCACAAATCGAGAGCAATAAACCTTCTTCGGTTACACCATCAAAACGCAGAAATGTCCACAATTCCTTAGAAATGGGTAGCAAAACTACAACTAGTTCTGAAAAGTCTTCAGTTGTGCAACAAAAGAAAAGAGGAAGACCAGCTAAAAATAAAAGTCAAGCTTATGTAGAAACTAATGCCATATCTGTGCAAGAAGAGTCGTCTAAGAAAAAAATGACTCCAGAAAAAGCTAAAAATTGGAAAGAATATAAAGCTTGTTTAGCACAACAGTCTAGTAGCACCAATGAGGGAAAAATAAATAAAATTAAAAACAAAGAAATTTTAATATCTGAGCACCAGATAAATAAAAGCGCAACTTTATTACAGAAACAAACTGAATTAAAGATTTTTGATGACACCTTGCAATCAGACGTTTCAAGGTCGGATGATGATGGAAACTTTAGTGGTTTCCAAACTGGTAAAGACGATGTAAGCTGTGATTCGCCAGTATTGGAAAAATTATTTTCAGAGCAAAGCGTTAGCGTCAAACAAGTTTTAATTCAACCAAAATCAGTGGTAAATATAAACAATGAGGCGATTATCGAGATTTTCAAAGATGTTGAAAATAAAAGCTCAACTGAGTCAAGCGAAGACCAAACCTATAAAACAAAACAGATTGATACGAATGTTATAGCAAAAATTGCCTCAGAAAAAAATCTAAATCAAGAGGGCTTATATGGGCAAGATTTTAAATTAAGAATTTTAATGCCTGAAAAAATGGAGGCAGAAAATATATTCATGATGGAAACGGAAGACACAATAAATGAAAGTGTTGGAAGAACTGAATCCAATTCGAACGAACATTTTCAAAAGCATAAATTTATGAAAAAGAATAGAAATTCTCCCAATTTTACACAAAAGAAAGACATTCAAACTGAACTTGATATAAATATCAGCCGGAGACAACCAAGTCCTATAGAAGAAAGAAATGCTAAAAGAAATTCCCCTGCAACTGCCGATAAAGTGCCAGATGTTCAGAAATCATACACGGCTTCTCAAGAAACAGAAATTAGTAATGATAACAATCCCAAGGAAACAACAGAATACAAAAGCTCCGACTTAAGACAACAAAGTATCAAAAATACTTATACTAACAGTAAGAAAGTTTATAATAAAAATGAAGAAATACAAGCTGAAGTACAAAAAACAATATTGGAAACTGGGAAACCATGTCAAAATTGTGAACCCGAAAAAGCTTATACAACAACAACGTGTGTAGAAACGGTTCATGAACTAAATAACCCTGTTATTTTGCCAATATCCGATCAAATCGTCGAAGCCTATACAACGCAAGCATCAACATCTTCCGATGAAATAAAATCATTTTCACGCACTTCGAGTTCATCAGAATCCGAGAATGCTTTTGAACGTAGCTCTTACTCTTCAACTACATCCTCATCATCACCGCGGTCATACAAATCTGGTGATAAATTAAAAGTTTCTATCAAACGCATCCCTTTACCAAACAGCCCATCTACTTCATCACAAACATCAACATCTGAGGAATTTAATAGTACCAACATTAAGAGAAAACCGTCAATGATTAAACGCTCAAGAAGACTGCAGAAGATATGTAAGGAAGGAATTGACAATAAAGATGATGCTAAAAATATTGATGATTGTTTTAAAAGAATACCTAATGTTGAAAACAAACTGCAACTGAATATTCATGATTATTTTCTACATCATGACAAAAAAATTGAGCAAAATATTGACCAAGAAATTTGTATAGATACTTTAAAAACAGAAATTCGCGCTACTTCCTCGAAAGTGAATATTAAAGAGGTTGTTACCCCTGAATTAATAAAAAATGTTAATTTCGAATCAAAAACAAAATATACTTCAAAAGAGTCTTTTACCGACTTACCAGATACTCTACCAAATGAATTTGAAAATCTGGAATATCTGTCAGGTAAAGAAAAAGTTAAAATAAAATCTTTAAGAAGTTGTAAGGACTACAACAGTTACACTAAAGATGAGGACGTTGATAAACCAAAGTCGAAGGAAAAAAAAATCATACTAGAAGAAATTGAAAGAAGCCAGCAGAAACCACTCGCATATGATACTAAAGAAGATAAACAAAAGACACAAAACTTAGAGAATTCACTAAAACAAAAAACTATTACAGAGAAGAATATTGAATCTGGAACGTCTTTAAGTGTAGGTGAGATTGAAGAAAATGAGCAAAGTAAAAGATCAATTAAATTTCAATCATCAATTCAACTGGGTCATAAAAAGCCTGAAAAATCATCATCAATCGCAAAAGAACTAACTACAGTTAGTGAGAAAACAAACATTGATACAGAAATTGGGTGTATCGAAAAAGATAAAGTAGACAAATTAAAAACTCAAAATAAGAAAAATTCTGATACTAGTGAGTTTAAAGCTGAAAAAACTATTAAGAACGCATTAGTTAGTAGCTTAACGAATGAAGAAAATAAATCTACAAAACATTTAAAGTGTCAATCAGCAATACAAGCTGATCTTGAACATAAAGGTGACCAAAATTTTGTGACGATCTTTAAAGAAACCGAGATAGAAAACATAGACGAAACAACGACTCCTGCTAGTGTATCAAATGATCCAGAAGATGTAAACAAGATGACACCAACTAACAGCAAAAATTTAAAAGAGATGATTTTTGTAAAAGAATCAAAGAATGATGCTGAAATGTCTGCAGAAGAACATAAAGTGCAAACTTACTTTAAAAATAAAGCTGTTGAAGAAAAAAGGTCCGAAACTGAACTAATGAAAGTTGAATCTACGATAAAACCTGGAGATTTAAGAAAATCTCCAAATCAAAAGTTATCCAGATTAGACACTGAAACACTAAACAAAATTGCGTCTGCTGGAAATAAAACTATCCTTAGAAAAATTTGTGATGACTTAGTAAATGAATCAATTTTCAGAGAACATTCAACACAAGAGGACATAATAACCTCTAAAACTATCCAAGTTCATATTTCAGAGTGTAATAAAAATAAGACTTCCGACGAAAAGCCAATCCAAACTAATAGAGAACAAACACCGGATAATCAAGAAAACGATTGCAAAATTATAGCAACGAAACTTACGAAAGTAACTCCTACAGAAGGAGATATTCTAAAAGAAAATGATAGTAAATTGAAAGTGATTTTGGCAAATTATAAAACGGACATAATATTCCCTGAAATTGAGGACGTAGCAAATTTGGACAGAACTAAAGACAAAACCATAAATTGTAGACAAGATTCAACTTTGATCGCTGAAACTTTAGGCGATGATAAATTAGATAAGGTCATTACACCTTCCACTAGATGCAGAAGTGATAGAGAGGATATTTCTACAATAGAGTCAACATATTCTATCACGCAAAAGAAATTTAGGACAAATGATGAATTTAAGAAAGTAGATACGTCCGTATCAGACGTGAGTAAAACTCTTAAAGATGAGTTATCTTCAAGCGAAAATCCGTTAAACGCAGCTGAAATTTCATCACCTAAAAGCCAACTTAATAAAGATGAATATTCATTTGAAATAGGCAAGACCTCGGAGGATAATTACGATAGTCAATTATTAAAAGAAAATTTGGAAGACAAAAATGCAGGAGACACAAGATTAAAACTAAAAGAAACTGAAATCGCTGTTAAGGATGTGGCTGTTAATAAAAAAGAGTCAGCTGACCACATTCCTTCAACTAAAGAAGAAATTCCAACGATCATCCGCAAAAGATATACATCTAAAAAGGGCACTAATTCACCTAATCTGTTTTCAGGTTCAATGGAAAACCAAGAAAAGTCCCCTACAGAACTTAACTCGTCTGGATCGTCTAAAAAAACAAGTTTGTCAAGTCTACCGACGGAACAAACTCCTGCAACTACAGATAACATCAAACCAATTTCATCAAAAGAAATATCAACTAAACTATTTCTGCCAACCATTACAACAAAAACAGTTCTCTTCAAGCATGTCGACTCATCTAAACTTTCTCATGAGACATATTTATCTGATAAATCGAAAGAAACACAGAAATCTTGTGATACAGTAGTACTGATAAAAGAAACTTGTGTCGCGAATACGCAGCAAGAAAATCCTATTGAAGACAAAAATGAAATAAGTTTAGCAGAAGCCATTCCGGCTAAGCGTCGGTTCAGAAAGCCACGGTTTAAAAATCTGTACGTTGCTGAAGTTGATTCGGAAACTGATAGCAGTAATGGAAAGAGTACACCAATAAATGTAATAACCCATCAAAACCTCAATACACAAACAATGATAGAAATAGTAAAAGCCAAAGAAATAAAAAGTCTAAATACCTTATCAAAATCTGAGGAAAAGGTCTGTGAAATTGAGAAAAATCATGAAGACGTTATTGTTAAAGATGCCATCACAGAAAACAGCCAGACCAATCTTTTAAGCTCTCAAATAAAAAATGTTAGCATTGAAACAAATACATTATTAGATATTCTTCGTACAGTTCAATCAAATACAGAAGCTGCCTTAAAAGCTACCAAATCTCCCATCAATATTGACAGCACGGATAGTGAACAGACAGTAGAAAGCACTATTAAAATGCAATTTCATGTGTCTTCACAAAACCCTCAAGATTTATTAGAAATACAACCAGAAACTGAAATAACATCTCCAGCAGTATTCGACAACGAATCTTCATTGGCAGTAAAAAAGTACAATTTATCGCCATCGCGTTCTGATTCTGGTTCACCTTTGTCTCTTAAAAAAGTAACACCATCCCCAACACGTTCTAACTCTTCCTCACCATTGACCCTAAAAAAAGCAACTAGACGTTATGAAAGAAGAAGTCGACGTGTCGAAGACTCTGCACATAAAACTTTAGAGGAAACTTTTGCAGAAATAGCTGCACAAAGTTCTAAAGCTGTTTTAGCCGCCAAAGAATTCGACATTAATGAGGACCAAATAAAAAATGAAACATCCCAAAAACAATTGGACGTTGTTTTAAATATTGAAAAAGAACAAAATATTAAGGAAGTTTTCGGGCAACTAGAGAACACGACTGCGCAAGGAGAAGTGCCTTCTAACATTGAAGAAAAACTAAACGAGCCAGTATTAAATGTTTCGCAAGAATTACACAAAACTCCACTGGTTGCAAGCGACGTAGAGATTAATTCAACTGAAAGTATAGCTGAATCTGAAACGTTGAAGTTAACCCCGGCCAAGAGAGGTCGTAAACCAAAAAATCGACAACTAGAATTTCCAATGACAGAGACAAAAGAAATGGAAGAAATAAATACTACGCCTAAATTGAAAGAAGATACTACTCTTACAAAGGAAGTTACAAAAGTCAATGAATTTCAGTCGGAAACTGAGATAATAGCTAACGAAAAAGTCGATGAAAATATAACTAAAAAATTGAAAAAAGTTAATGAATCTCCAGAGAGTACTCAAATTTCGGATTTTTCAGAGGATAAGAGTAATAATTCATTATCATTACTACCTGAACAACAAGCTGATTCTCTGGAATATGCTAATTTAATACAAACGCATATCGAAGAATCCTTAAAACAGTTAGAAGATGTAAATGAAAGTAAAGTAAGCAAAAAAAATAAGAAAAGTGACACTAAAACAGTTTTAGACGAAGATAAGACATGTCACGACAAAGAAGTCGAAGTTCTAACTCCTAAACAGCCAATAAATAAACGGGATTCATCTTCATGCAAAAGTGAAATTACATCAGTCAGTAAAAAAATTTCAAAGAAACCTAAAAATGAAGAAAATGATTCTTTAAATTTGCAAAAAATAGAAACTTTAACAAAATCAACGACTACACCACCATCTAAAAGAGGAAGAAAACCTAAAAACCAACAACCGCAAAGTCCACAGGCTGGCTCGAAAAAGAAAAACAAAAAAGATGTAGAAGATGTTGGAGTGGAGGAAAGGCTTTTAGATTCTGAGAATGAGTCTTTAAATAATTCAACAGAGAAGTGTTTAGATGAAAAACTAGCGAAAAAGAAACGCCAAAGGAAACTAAAAGAAGCTTTTGAAGCTGCTTTAACAGATGATAAAGAAAAATCTAAGGAAGCTTTTCAATCTGATATCAGTAGTCCAAAAGGTGACTCCAGTTTTGGTTTAACATTTTTTAAAAATGATGATGATAAAGAAAGCATTAAATTCACGTGCATGACGCCTGTGGAGACAGAAGATGATATGGATCCTTTAAAAGATATTGAAAAGTTTATAGCAGATGGTGTTAATCTCTTGAAGAGAGATTATAAAGTAGACGAGGACAGTGTGGATGATGTTATGCAAACTACGCCTTCTGGAACAACTAAAATAATCGAAGAATCTATTAAAATCATTAACGAAGAAGCGAAACACATATTTAATACATTTGAAACACCAGCTGATACACCAATACACACACCAAGTGTTACACCTCCACCTAAAAGTCCTACATCTGTAGAATCTTCGACACCAGATGAACATTCTGGTGTCCGTAGATCTCACCGTATTAAACTTATAACGAAGACACCTAAAGCACTGGTTGGTAGAGGTTTGGTTAGAGATAGAGAACGTTTTTCTATCAAAGATGATGTAGAAACGAAAAGCCACTATACCATGGATGATCATCTAACAGACTTGGCTGAGGTGGAAGCGAAAAATGCTAAGTTTCTTAAGGAAATGGAAGAACGACTTAGTAACTTCCATGTTATTAAAGAAAATGACTATTTATGTGAACGTGTGATTAGTAGGGAAGCTAGAAAGATGATATGTGATTGTTTCCTTACACATGGCGAGGAAGAGCGGGGTGAGCTGGGTTGCGGTGAAGACTGTCTCAACCGTTTGCTTATGATTGAGTGTGGTTCTGAATGCAATGTTAAGGAACGTTGTACGAACAAACGTTTTCAAAAATTGTTATGTTCCCCCTGTCGAGTCTTTCGTACTGAGAAAAAGGGTTTTGGTATAATGGCCGATATAGAAATATTGCCGGGTGAATTTATAATGGAATATGTCGGTGAAGTTATAGACACCGAAGAGTTTGAAAAACGTCGCATAATATATTCGCAAGACAAAAATCGCCATTATTATTTTATGGCCTTAAGGAGTGATGCCATTATTGATGCCACCATTAAAGGCAATATATCGCGATTCATTAACCACTCATGTGATCCAAATGCAGAAACGCAAAAATGGACCGTGAATGGAGAGTTACGAATTGGATTCTTTAGTCGTAAATCCATAATGCCGGGAGAAGAAATCACTTTCAACTATCAGTATCAAAGATATGGAAGAGAGGCCCAACGATGTTATTGCGAATCTGCGAATTGTAGAGGCTGGATTGGTCAAGAACCCACCTCTGATGAAGGCGAGCAAATGGACGACGAAGAAGATGAATCAGAAGATGAAGAGGATACTTCAAATCTTCTAGTGCAGGATGATGATGAAGATAGTGATACTAGTGTAGATCCAGAAGAAGTGCAAAAGCAATTAGAAATGGCTGCCGCTCAAGCAGAGGTTGAATTGGCTCCATTGCAGCTATTAGAAGCAAAAGTGAAACAAGTACAAGCCACAGCAGAGGAAGTCAAATCTATACAAGATTTAAATAAATCAGGCAATGAAGAAGATTCGAAGAGCAAATTCAAAAAACTACTTTCAAAAATGGCTGAAAAAGTGGCAGCCAAACAAAAACAAAATAAACGTGAAAAAAAGTTGCAACGCAAAAAGAAATCAAAAGAATCCTCTTCAGAATTGACAAACAAACTAAGATTTTTAGAAGATCCAGATATAGAAGATGAAGTAGAATTCTTAAAGGAGTGTGGTCTTAAAAATCAATCTGATACATTACGTCTATCGCGCTTGATAGTGCGAGCTAAGTTGCTGCAAACTCGACTCAACCTACTGGAGATACTTCGTAAAGGAGATCTTCCCTGTAGACGTTTGTTTTTGGATTATCATGGTTTGCGTTTGTTGCATGGATGGATGAGCGAAGATGCTGGTAATATGCAAATACGCCTGTCTCTTTTACAAACTTTGGAAACTTTGCCCATAGCTAACAAAACAGTTTTGACCGATAGCAAAGTCATGCAAGCTGTACGTAATTGGTGTGGTGCCAATACGAATCTATCGCCAAATGATGATTCCTCTAGTAGCAATAGTAACTCTCAAGAAGCTCCAGTTCCAAGCTCTAATAACTTTGAAGAAGGCTCCGAAATGGCAGAATTGCATAAATTAGCGTTAAAACTTATTACTACTTGGGACGGATTACCTGAAATATTCCGTATACCCAAAAAAGAAAGAATAGAACAAATGAAAGAGCATGAACGGGAAGCTGATAGACAATACGCTGCTAATGCTGAAACTCAAGAAAGTAATACAGCTACCGATCGCTACCGAAGAGATCGTTTTGGTCGAGGTTTAAATGCACCCAACAGCACATCAAACTGCTCTAACCGATTTGTTAAGCCCAACAACGGAAATCCTCATAAAAGTAGCAATACAACCCCGGAAAATTTAAAAAATCTCTCCAAAGCTCAAAGACGCGAAATGTTTGCTGCCAAGGTGGCAAGAGATGAGGCCGAAAAACGTTTGGCCGAAGAACGTCGAGAATTCGAAACCAAGTGCAGGTTCTTTGGCTTGGATCCCAAAAAGACGCGCCCACAAGATATACCTTTTTGTGTTAATCCATCTACTGGTCAATGGTTTTCCATTGATCGTAAACCTATAGCCACACCTCCTAGCTATGCTCATGTGCAAGTACCCATAAAACCCAAATCTACCGACCCCAATGACTATCAACTCCCATCCGCATGCAGCAATTTACCATCTCAATGGAAATATGCCATCACACCACAAGGTAAAATTTACTATTACCATATTAAAAACCGCATATCGCAATGGGAACCGCCGTCGTCGGCTCAACTTCAACGGTGTGAATTAGAGGACAGAGAAGAGGATTCAGAAAGTGAAATTTCTACAACGGCTGGAGAAGATAGTAGTGATGATGACGATGATGTTCTGATTGGTATGGATTCTGCTCAACTAAAGACCTACATCGATCGAAAAGTTGAAAGTCGACGCCAGAAACGTTATCAACGTTTGGTAGATCAAAGATCTATAAGTGTAAGTATTAAAACTGATAATAGATGTAATACAAAGGCTTTACCTTTTTTATCAATGTCATATATGTATGTAGTACGTTTTATTCAAGAAAAAAAGTACTTTTTATCAAAGTCAAAAAGTAGCTTTTATTATAATTAATTAGAAAGTATATTTTATATAAAATCATAAAAGAACATTTATTAAAACTAGTGTAGCCAACGGCTGACACAATCGACCGTGTTCTAGTCATAGAAAATAATCGTAGAAAATCTCTCATACAACAGACAAAACTACAATTATTTTATGATATTAAATGAATTCGCTAAATCAACATCATTAATTTCTCTAATGTACATTAGAGAGACATTGTATTAATTGTTGTCGGACTAATTATATGATGAAGGCATAGCACTGGGGGGTACTCTGTATTGCGATGCGAAAGGAAATGCGATGCGAAAACAATGTAAATAAGATTGCTCCAGGTCACTAAAAAACTGTTCCGACAGCGATGCTGTTCCAAGCTAATGTACACAATATCGTCCTCCTTCGTCGGTTAGCAGAAACATCGGCGAAGTAAAACAATATAAAAATTGTTTGTATAATGTGTGTATTAAGGGCAACACAAAAAACTAATTGCATATTTATTATATAGATGTATAGTACAAGTATATAAGAAAAATCATTACATATGTCTTATTTGCACTTCTGTTATTTAGCCACGCCGAGAAGAAGACCGTATTTACAACCAGTTAGAGGTTCGTAAATATAAGGAGAATAAGGAAAAAATACGTAAACGTAAAGAGGATATACGACGTAAACGAGCAGAAACTCTACGCCAAACATCACTGAATATGTGTACTCTGGGCAGTATAACGGATACAAATTCAAACAAATCAATTGCGGAAAGCGATCGTGAATTGGGTATATTGCCAATACAAGATTATCTCTTGTCCTCTGACGAAGAAGTCGATCTTAAAGCAGAAACTACCAGTCCTTTGATGGACAAAATAGTTGAAGGCGACAAGATAGTCGATGAATTGGATGCTTTAACCAGTAAAAGGCAATTGAAAAGGCCCCTACCACCACAACGAGATTTTAATGAACCCCCTTGTTCTTCAGTCACAAGCGCCATTCCTAATCCCCTTGTTGCTAAACAAGAATACAAGAAACGAAAGTTGGAAAAGAAAGACAAAAGGTATAGTTTAAACTTTTTCAACTTAATAGCGGTTAAAACTTGTGACCTTCTTTATTTTTTAGAAAACCTAAAGAACAAGATGCTAAATACCGTAAAAATAAAGAGAAATTTCGCTGCGAAATTGCCGGTATTATTGTGCATCATTTAAAACCATATCTTAAAGAAACCTGTTCTTTGGGACGTATTCAATCGAATGAAGATTTTAATCATTTGGCACGCAAGGTAATATGTAATTATAATTTTACCGATTTTTTTAATTTCTTTAAAATTATTTAACTTTAAAATTACAGTTAACTCACTTTGTTATGATTAAGGAATTAAAATACTGTGAATCAGTGGGCCAAACATTAGTTGTTACCGAATCCGTTAAAAGTAAATCTCGAGAATTTATTAAGAAATATATGGCTAAATATGGTGATGTCTACATTAAACCAAATAATGATCCTGATTTTAAAGACATACCTTTTACATTGTAATTTCTTTTTTTTTATTTGCTTCAGATTTGTATAATCTATTTCGCATAATAACAGAATACTGTTTTCTGAATATGTAGTATATGTGTCTTCTTTTCAAAAGTTTACTTTTGAATAAATGGTACTTTTAAATAAATATCAAATTGTAACATTTTATTCGAGCAAATACTCAAGAATTTTTGTAAATATCAAACTCTGAAATACTAAAAACCTCAAAATAAAAAGCCGTTTTGGCAAGAATCAATACTTATTGACTACGTAAGTCCGGTTTCTCAATTGTATTTGAGAATTTTTCTATAAAATTTTGAAAATTAAAATTTATGTAAATTTTTGATGATTTTTACGGGAATTTGGCCATTTGTGGGCACATTTTTGTTTGTCACTCATTTGGACCAATGATAAATTAAAATCAAGAATCCATACTTATTGACTATGTATGTCCGATTTCTCAATTGTATTTGAGAATTTTTCTATAAAATTTGTTTGTCACTCATTTGGACCAATGGGAAATTAAAGCCAAGGGTCCATGCTTATAGACTACGCAAGTCCGATTTCTCAATTGTATTTGAGAATTTTTCTATAAAAGTGGTTGCCACTCATTTGGACCGATGAGAAATTAAAGTCAAGAATCCATACTTATTGACTATGTAAGTCCGATTTCTCAATTGTATTTGAGAATTTTTCTATAAAATATGTTTGTCACTCATTTGGACCAATGAGAAATTAAGGCCAAGGGTCCATGCTTATAGACTACGTAAGTCCGATTTCTCAATTGTATTTGAGAATTTTTACCTGTTTTTATTATACCATGGTTATATTTCATTTGTTAATGTCAAATTGCCTATGTGGTTAATAAGTTGTATGTAGTTATTAATACCAAAAGTTACCAAAAACAAAATTTTTGAAAAAACATTAATAACTATTTTGCTGAAGAAAGAATCAATTGCAAATTTTTGTAATTTTGCATCTGGCGATATTCGTTATTACCAAAAACTACTTAAGCAACGAAGTGATTTAGGAAATGTGTCGAAAATTATTTGTGAGTGTGGCCTTTCGCAATGTTGGAACTTTTTTTGTGACTTTTATTAGTGGAAGCAAAATTCTTGAAAAATACAAATTTTGCAGGATATTTTGCAGGCTGAAAACATGACAATTAAAAAATCGTAAGTACATAATTTGATACAATTGTGAATATCTGAAATTTTCTCCACTAAAATATATAACCGCCGCCGCTGAAAATTTGGCAACGCCATGTCGTGGTAGTCGTGGTTTTTAGTCCATGTGATTGCAAATTAAAGTTTAAATGTCCATATAGTGCAAAATCAATTGAAAATTGTTCCAAATACTAAGTAAAGTTTTCTAAGTTTAAAAAAAACAATAAAAAATAGTTAAACTATTTTATTGTTCTTATAATTCCACAAAACGTGGTTGATCAACATTTACTTACATCACTTTTTCTATTTCGGTTGCGCATTATTGCAATACATACGGCTGTCTCTATTGTGTATAAAAAAGAAACTTAAAATCTGCCTGAACTGTGTGGCTATTGTGGCTCAGATATTGCTAGGAAAAAAGGCGTAAAAAAAGCGTTTTAAGTATTTCCTGCAATAAATGGTTCCACGCTGATTGTGAAGCACTGTCTAAGGATTTGTTTACCATATTAGACAAAAATAGAAACCTGTCATACAACTGCAAAACTTGTATAGACTGGGGCTGATGACTGTTCCCTTAAATCTGAAATGCGAAAAGAATTTGCTGCCTTTAAGGATTCTTTAAAAGCTCATGCTGAAAATATGAATCCTAAGCAAACAGAAATCAACCTCAAGATTGACAAAATTGTGGATAAAATTCGTAATGAATTTGCAGCTAACCTCAAAAATGTTAGAGATGAAATTTCAACCTGTCACAATCTTTTAAAATCTGTGCTTCGAAATGACTACATTGAGATTAAAGACTACAAACATGTAAACTATGATGATTTTGTTCGTAGCTTTAATACCTTTGATGTTTCTGAAATCTTTACTACTAGTGATGTCGACCAGCAACTTTCTGCACTAGACAACATCGTTCAAACACTTTTTAGTTCAGTTCCAACTGTCAAAGTTAAGTATGGATCCAATGATAATGAATGGATTAATTCGACAGTTATAGTTAGAAGAATTATTGTAGACTTAGGAACAAGGCGAAAGCCGCAATTAGAAAAGTACGTAGGGAGTACGGCATGAGAATGTTTGATGGTGTTAATGGAGGGAAGTTATGGGGCAAGCTTCGTAAAATAGGGTGCATTGGTTATGAGCGACCTGTTATGGATGAATCATTGATTGAAAATATTGCATCCGGTTTTTTGGGTAATATGAGTTCGAATAACACAGATGTTCTCAATTTCGATGACTTCACGAATGCTGCTAATTATTTTTCTTTTTGCTCCATAACGACGGATGATGCAATTAATTCTATTAAATCTAATGCACCTGGGCATGATATGATCCCAATTAAATTTATAAAAATAATTTTTCCACTTATTTCTAAATTGCTGCTTCATCTTTTTAACACTATTCTTACCACTTCTAAATTTCCCATGCAATGGAAATTGGGTCGGGTAATTCCTATTCAAAAAAATAACAGCTACAACATTGGGAACTTGAGACCCATAACTATTCTACCTGCTATGTCAAAGATTTTCGAAACGGTGATGAATAATCAAATTTTATCTCATTGATTCTCAATCCGAACCAATATGCTTTTCGCCGTAATCATAACACGACATCTCTGTTACTCTCGCTTACTGACTCTATTAGGCAGAAGCTGGACGAGCACTCTGGATGTATAATGGTGTCATTAGATCTTACAAAAGCATTTGATCGTGTTGACCATTTTTGTCTTGTTAAGTAACTTCATTGTAAATTTAACTTCTCAAGATCTGCATGCAGTTTAATACACTCTTACTTGTCTGAAAGATCTCAGTTTGTTTCACTTGGCAATGTCAAGTCAACCGTGGGCAAGATTACGTCTGGAGAGCCCCAAGGCTCTGTGTTGGGACCAATGCTTTTCCAATTATACTTAAATGATTGCTTATCTCATATCAGTAGTGAGTTCTGTGAAATGTTTGTATTTGCTGATGATCTTATGCTTTTATATAAAATACAGTCTCTGACTAGCATTCAAAGCGTACGGTTGTTTGGCTCTCTTATTGTAATTGTAAAAGATCTCAAGTAACGGTTGTTAAAACGTGCACACATTTTTTTCTTCTTTTACTTTTGTGTTATTAATTTTTAACTTATCGACAAAGTTTAGAACTGTTTAATACTTTTACAAAAAAAAAAAGAAAAACGCCTACCATGGCTCCAGGGCCGCCTGATAGGCTCTCTAATAACAGATTCAGTGTTCTTGGGGATTTCTTGGAAATTCCCAGCAAGAAACATAAAACCAATGCTTTTCCGAACTTACCAACCCCCACCACTCACAATAACGCCAATATAAATCCAAAATATGTAGTAATTACTTCTACAGATACAACCAAGGTAATATCCAAACTGAGCCCTTTCGCCATTAAGAAAGGATTAGAAGGTATAAGCACTGAAATAAACTCAATATCAGCATTGCGCGACGGCAGTCTCCTAATTCTCGCCCGCAACGATCGCATCGCAGATAAATTTTTAAGATCGAAATGGTTAGGTAATCTATGCCCTATAGCTTGCAAACTTCACGAAACGCTCAGCTCAGTTAAAGGTGTAATCTACGCTCCGTGTTTGATTCACGTTCCGGAAGCTGAAGTCGTAAAAGAGATGAAAGATCAAGGAGTCACCGGTGTATATAAATTTACCAGACCAAGCGAAGATGGAAACTCCCGTATAGCAACCGGCAAAATAATCGTAACATTTAATTTGTACCGTCTGCCCACAACGGTAGACGTAGCATGGTATAAGTGCAAGGTGGATTATTACATCGCCAATCCAATGCGATGCAAAAACTGCCAGAGGCTTGGTCATATCAGAAATCACTGCAAAAGTAATCCGACTTGCCCTAAATGCAGCCTACCACCACATGCACTAGAAGAATGTACCCGCGTGTTTTGCACTAACTGCTCCGGTGAACACCCATCAACTGACAACAACTGCCCACGATTTAAACAAATGAAGGAAATATTAAAAATAAAAACCCAAAATTACTGAAGCATAGGAGAAGCTCGCCGCAAATACAAAGAAACCCATCCCACACTAACAACTATGGAAAACTCATACGCCGAAACTACCTTCGAAACACCAACGAAACGCAAAGAAGCATCAGTAAACCAAATGGAGAAAAACACACCGTCACAAATTTTAAATGATGAACATAGAACAAAAACAAATCATGATAATAACACAAATATTTCAACTACCTGTAAATTTAACACAACAACAAAATCAAACGGAGCCAAAACAAAAACGGCCAAAATAACGGAAGAAAATGAATCAAATAAACAAACAACATCAAAAAACCACAACAACAACACAAATTCCTCTCTCGATACAAAATATAGTACTTTAATATCACCAATATCATCTCTAACCCAAACACTCATCAACAAAGACGACTACTTTATTCCCTTGAGCGATGAAGAATCGCTCGAAGGGAGTCCATTGGAACCGTAACCTAGGTTACTGATTGAATATTTACAGTGGTTCCGGGCGAGACTCACGCAGGATCCTCGTGCGTGAACAGACGTGTTTTTATAATCGTCGCAACTGAATATAAAAAAAAAAAAATAAAATAAAAAAAATATTTTCAAGTCACAAAAAATATAAAAAAAACAAAACATTTATTGAACAGTTATTTTACTGGTTTTATTTTATTTTTTGCTTGTGTGCAATATACATAAATATTTGCATACACAAACTAATATAAGTGAAAATAAAAAAAGAGAACTCTGATGAGTTCATCTTCTGACAAAAACAACAATAATCCTACAAGCAGTAGGAATGTACAATATATAACTGTAGTTGCTAATGACGACAATAAAAAAAAATGAATTAAACAAAAATCTGAATTTAACAGAAAACACAAATACTCGTGCGCGATCATTATCTCTGAACATGTTAAATAGTGATCAAGAAGCAACAACAATTGCACCCATCAGCAAACTTGTCAGCTTAGCTGTACAAACAAACAAACAAACAATAAGTAACAAGGTGACCAACGTGCACAAAATGGTAGATGCGGTGAGTACAATAAATGATAATAAAATTCAAACAGGAATGGACAGATACATAACCGTGTTAAAAAGGGGAAGAAGTCCAAAATCAGCTCAAATTGCTTCAACATCGAAAGTTCCCAGAGATGGAAAAAACAATATAATAAATTCCGAAAATCGTTTCGCGATTTTATCTGAACAAGGCGATGAAGACAAAACTTCTACAAGTTCGAGTAAGCCCCCACCCATATATTTAAGAGAGCAGAATTCCAGTTTGCTGGTTAAAAGTCTTATCTCATTAATTGGAGAAAATGAGTTTTATGTAACTCCAATTAAGCGCGGAAACATCAATGAAACAAAAATTCAGGTAGCTCATGAAAATAATTACCGAAAAATTGTTTCAGATTTAGAATCTAAAAATAAAAACTTCTACACGTACCAATTAAAGAGTGCTAAAGGTCTAACAGTCGTAATAAAAGGTATAGACTCTAGCGTGGATCCAGAAGAGGTCAAGTCTGGCCTTGAAAATAATGGCTACAAGGTGAAAAATGTCTCAAACATTAAAAATAGAGAAAAAATCCCCCAACCAATATTTAGAGTCGAGTTACAGCCAGATGGCATAAAAATAAAAAAGAATGAAGCACATCCAATATATGACTTAAAGTACTTGTTGCATCGAAGAGTTACTGTTGAGCTTCCACATAAAAGAGCTGGACCTGTTCAATGCCTGAACTGCCAAGAATTTGGGCACACGAAGACTTATTGCAAGTTGCCTACAGTCTGCGTTGTATGTGGTGAGTTACACAGTACTGCTAACTGTGATAAAATAAAAGGTGATACCAAGGCGAAAAAATGTGGCAATTGCGGCGGAAATCACACTGCCAACTATAGAGGCTGCCCCCTTTACTCGTTTTTTAAGAATTCATCAACCAAAAAAACCAATGCTACTCCCGCTCAGCCTAAAACCCCTATTAACTATCCACAGTTACCTCAACCGTCCACCAGCCAAAATCAATTTTCAAACATTTTCAAGTCTAACGCGACTAGTGCTCAACAACAATCTAACAACAAATTTTCATACGCTAGTATTTTAAAAAGCAATCAGAGTACGGCGCAAAAAACCGTAAATGTAAATGAAGATTCGGGGTATAATTTTAGTCGTATTGAAGCCTCAATTGAGAGCTTAATACAAACTGTAAATACATTTACTCTCAACATGTCCTGTATGATGCAGGAAATGTTGAAAATGCAGTCTACCTTGTTGCAGGCTGTACTAAGCAAACCATGAACTTAAAAATCTGTTTTTGGAACGCAAACGGCATCTGCCAACATAAAAAAGAAAAAGAATATTTTCTTCAGGATAAACAAATCGATGTTATGCTTATCTCAGAAACTCATTTGACATCTCGAAGCTGTTTCAGAATTAGTGGATATAATTTTTACGACACCAAGGATCCCCGCGGCAGAGCTTGTGGTGGTTCGGGAATCCTAATAAAAACGCGAATAAAACACCACCTGTTGAATGATTTTTGTGAAGATTATCTTCAAGCAACGAACATCTGCATCGAAACTTACTATCAAAAACTTGTAATATCATCTGTCTATTCGCCCCCCAGATTCTCAATTACCGAGAGTCAATATACGGCTTTTTATAAATCACTGGGCCTCCGTTTTCTAGCAGCTGGCGACTACAATGCTAAACACACTTTTTGGGGTTCACGTTTAATCACACCTAAGGGACGAATTTTATTCGACACAATATCTAAAATGGGTTTGAATGTAGTTTCAAGTGGACAGCCAACATATTGGCCAACAGATCGACAAAAAATTCCTGATGTTATCGACTTTGGAATTGTGAAAGGCGTGCCCAGCGAGACGGTTAAAGTTGAAGCATCTTTGGACTTATCTTCAGACCACTCGCCTACTATTGTCACTATTTACTCACACACAACATGTGATTTAGCGACGACATCTGCACGTATTAACTGGCTGAAATACAGAAAATATCTGAGTGCTCATTGCTCGGAAAAAATGCGCTGAGAACACCTTCAGACATAGACGATTCTCTCAGGTTGTTTGAAGCGCATGTAAAACAAGCTGCTTTCAATGCTACTTCAAATGAAATAAACCAACCAGTGAGATTTAACAATATTTTTTCTGTAGATATAGAAAGGCTATTGACTGAAAAACGGCGAGCTCGACGAGAATGGCAGCGCTACAGATCGCCCCAGCTAAAATTAAGGCTTAAAGAGTGTACCAAGCAGCTTAGGAAAGTTTTGCAAACTCAAAAAACAGCTTCCCTTCAAAAATTTCTTCAAGAACTAGATGCAACTCCACAAACATATTATTCACTGTGGCGTGCAGCCAGAGGACTAAAAAGGCCGGTGATATGCAAACCCCCATTACGAGCGCCAAATGGTGACTGGGCAAAAACTGATGCTGAAAAAGGTGCACTTTTTGTTAAACACTTAGAAAAAGTTTTCACTCCGAATATTTCTGCTGATATTGTTGAACTGCCACCAGTCGTCTCTTTACCAGAAATATCGCTAATATTCAGCATTGTGGAGATTGAAAAGGCCATTACTAGTCTTAACACCAGAAAAGCCCCAGGTGTCGACAAAATAAGCAACAAAATGCTTCAAGAATTGCCTTACACTGCAAAAAGAATAATACTATTCATTTTTAACAGTATTCTACGCCTAGAACACTATCCTAAAGAATGGAAGGTTTCGCTAATTACTATGATACCAAAGCCCGGCAAGGATCATACAAAGGTTGAATCCTATCGGCCTATTAGTTTACTGTCTAACATTTCAAAACTATTTGAAAAGCTGTATATGAGCAAGCTGATGCCTATAGTGACTAGTAATGGATGTATTCCAGATCATCAGAAATACCAGAAATACTGCTCTGCGCTCTTTATTGATGTCTCACAAGCTTTCGATAAAGTATGGCACGAAGGTCTTTTCAATAAATTATCACAAAATCTACCAGCAAACATCGTAAAGCTTTTAAAAAGTTATTTGATGGAACGTAAATTTGTAGTTAGGGAAGGCAATTTTTTAAGCCCTCCGCAGTCGATTGAAGCCGGAGTCCTCAAGGCAGTATCTTCGGACCCTTACTTTATTTAATATATGCCTCTGACTTACCGTTAAACAGTAACATTCATACATCAACATTTGCGGATGATACAGCCTTTCTAAGCGTTCACGAAAATCCTGTAGAAGCTTCCCGCAACTTACAAGAATATGTATCCAAACTGGAAAAATGGCTCAAACAATGGCGTATAAAAGTTAACGAGCAGAAATGTGCACACGTCACTTTTACGGTGCGCAGGGAAACATGCCCGCCTATAAAAATTAATACCGAGACTATACCACAACACACTGTAGTCAAATATCTAGGCGTTCATCTTGATCGTCGTTTAACATGGAAATCGCATATAGACGCAAAGTTGACACAAATGAAATTAAAAGCAGCTCAAATGAATTGGCTTATTGGAAGAAATTCTATATTAAGTCTTGACTGTAAACTTTTGTTATACAACGCGATCCTGAAACCAATATGGTCCTATGGAATCCAGTTATGGGGCACTGCCTCAGCATCGAATGTCGAAAGAATTCAAAGGCGACAGAATAAAATCCTACGTACAATAACAGCAGCCCCCTGGTATGTCAGAAACCATCGAATTCATAAAGACCTAGACGTTCCGTTGGTGAAGACAGTATTTTCAAAACACGCGAAAATATATATAAAAAAACTTGAGTTGCACCCAATCCACTTGCGCGCAATATTCTTCATTATAGAGGCCACACCCGGCTGAAAAGAAGGGATACTCTTTTTCTCAGCCGTTCACGAGAGATGTAAAACAACAAAAATTAACCGTTGAAATTAAAAATTTTGTTTATCATTGGCTAAACTTATATTTAATATTTTTTAGATTTAAGATTTTAAAAACTTATTGATAATTCAATTTAAATAATTAAAGATTCAATAAATAATAAAATTATCAAAAAAAAAAAAAAAAAAAAAACTTTCCGTCTTAAAAATGGTATTCCACAGGGCTCACCGCTCTCGGTAATGCTGTTCCAAATCGCTTTTAATGAGATCAGTAAAATTGTTAACACCAACCCACACCTCGATCACTGTCTATATGCGGACGATTTATACATCCTTTGTAAGAAAACTGATAACAACGAGACCTCACAAATTTTGGAAAAGGTGTTACAAGACATAAATAAATGGTCAGAATATTCCGGCGCTAAAATTTCCATTCAAAAAACTACAAAATTTCATATCTGCAAAAAACATAATTGTGACTCCGACACTCACCTCATTCACATCAATAACCGGCAAATAGAAAACGTTAACCAACTGAAAATTCTTGGTTTATTATTCTCTAAAAACTACATCTGGAAAGATCACCTTTTAAAATTAAAGAACTCATTAACCTCTAGAGTCAATATTATTCCTTACTTGTTACTTACGACCCCTTCAACAACAAATGGAATACAGTCACACTGATCAGAAATGCTCTTATAGGCAATGAAAACAAAATTAAACTGCATTGGATCCCTAGCCATATTGGCATTATTGGGAACGAATTTGCCGATTCTGCAGCCAAATACGCCTCCTGCGCGCCAATCATAAATAATGGAACCACAGAGAAAGCTGATATTCGAGACAGCATTTCATGCTACACCAAGAGAAAATTTAAAGAAAATTCTTCATCGCACTACCACTATGCTGTCATAAATCCATGTAACGATCCACCTATCTACCCAACAAATATCGCAAAAAATAAGATTGTAACGTTTTCTAGACTGCGCATGGGTCATGCTATATTTTCACACAACTGGCTTTTGGAAAAATCAGCCCCACGCCCAAACTGTAGCAGGTGCAACTGTCCTCTGACTATCAGACATATCCTATTGGAATGCCCTCTTTTCCACGCCAAAAGAAGACAATTTTTTACTAATGTATCTCCTTTGGAACTTCTGAAAAAAACCTCTATGAGTAATATTAACAAAATCTGTAACTTTATTTATTTCACAAAATTCAAAATTTAATACATGAAATATTACCCTTTGATTTCCTATAAATATCTACATACATACATACAAATATTTAGAAATAAGTCATTTAATTTGATTCTGAGCTGATAGCCTTTGTAGCTAATACTCAAGTTTATGTGTCTTTAGTCTAAGAATTAATTGTTGGATTAAGTAAATAATAATAATATATAAAATAAGCAAAGTGAGTTGTAATGTATTGCAAAAGCTTCTGAATGACCATTTGGATATGATATCAAACTGGATGTGTCAAAATCGGCTTGAAATTAATCCCGACAAAACCAGGGCAAAGTTTTTTGGGAGCATGTGCTCCTCCTATGTTGAACCACGCTTGTATATTGGTGGAAAGATTATTCATTATGTGAATGAGCTCAAATGTCTTGGTGTTACCATTGACTCCAGTCTTAAATTTGATAACCACTGTCGCTGGCTGCGACTGTAGTTGGTAAAGGGGCGAATTTAACAACACTTAGAAACTCCAAAATATATAAAATTACTTGACAAATACGAGTATTAAAATGAGTGCGTGCGTAAGTGCGTGCGTGCGTGCGCGTGCGTAAGTGCGTTTATTTCTAATAATAAAAAATATAAAGTTATTTTACAAAATATAATATTCTACTTTACGACTTACCGCAGTGCTTTTCCTTTACAAACTGAACTTTAATATTTAACATTCTTTTGGACAACTATTAATATAAATGTATACTTGTATGTATATATGTATGTGTGTATAAGAAACACACGAAAACCAACGGGACTAACTTGACGAAAATAAGCACTGCAGTTAGATAATGTAAAAAAGAACAACAACTTTTACATAAGCATCACAAGGAATTTAAGTAAATAAGACAAATAAGACTACATTAAGGGGGCTCAAATTGAGCCAAACAAATTAATTTAAAATAACAAATCAAAAATAAAATAATTAATTCAAATACAAAATCAAATTAAATGGACAAACGAATAATCATTTTATACGCCATTTGGCGACATTCCCACCCCCGTGGATCGGCTACGATTCACTACTCCAAGTCCAGAATGGCAAGTTTCGACACTGGTCGCTTCAGAACTCCACTGTTCGTTTGGATGTCAGCCCTTCTAATAACACCATCGGCTCCAGGATATACACGAACAACACGTCCTCTTTTCCAGTCTCTTCTTGAAACTGCTGTATCACACACTAAAACAAGATCACCGATGCCTATGGGCTTTACGTGTTCACACCATTTAGAACGTCTGGTAAGCGTAGGCAAATATTCAATAATCCATCTCTTCCAAAAATGATCTCGCAATTGGCGAGCAATGCGCCACTGTTTCTTCAGGACCACGGGCTTCATAATTTCAGTTCCTTCAGGGGTTTGTGCAGTATTCGCTGAGCCTAACAAGAAATGATTAGGCGTTAGTGGCTCTTCATCTTCATGGCTGACAGGCAAATGAGTCAGCGGACGGGAATTTAATATATTTTCTGCTTCGATCAGAAAACCTTGTAGCGTGTGCTCTCTTGGGGCGACTTCTTTTAGCGTTACTTTTAGCACTTTTTTAACGCTCTGCACCATTCGCTCCCATATGCCACCTTCTGCAGGATTAAGTGGACAATTAAACTCCCACACAATACCCTTCGTTGACATTTCATCCTGAATTTTAACCATGTCAAAAACCTCATCGAACCGTTTAGCTTCTTGGTTGGCTCCAACAAAATTCTTCCCATTATCACTGCGCATTTTGGATGGCGTGCCACGTCGATTAATAAAATTTCGTATGGCCAAAATACATGCATCTGAGGAAAGATCAAACGCTACTTCCAAATGTACTGCTCTGATTGTCAAACACGTAAAAAGAGCCACCCAACGTTTCTCGTGACGTCGACCAATTGTGATGTTAACTGGGCCAAAGTAGTCTACACCAGTAAAAGTAAACGGACGAACATACGGGGTTAATCTATCATTTGGCAACGATCCCATAAGAGGCGGTACTGGGACGGCACGACGGAGTTTACATATACAGCAATTTTGAACCGTTTTTCTCAGAAGTCCTCGTAAGCGAGGCACCCAAAATTTACTTCTTATTTCACCAATTGTTGCCTCGAAATTTTGATGTTTCATTCTGTTATGCACATGTGCGGCAAAAATTTGCGTGAAGCGATGCGAGGGCGACAATATAACAGGCCTCTTTGTATCTAAAGGCAACCAACTGGCGGCATCGATACGACCATTTACTCGCAGCAAATTGTTTTCATCAAAGTACGGTGAAAGCTTGTACAAATCGTTGTCTCCTTTCAGAGTACCACCAGACTTTAAGATTTGTATTTCAAGGGCAAAACTTTCCTCCTGTGAAATACGGCACAAAACAACTTCTGCAGCTTTTAACTCTTCAGTAGACAAACAAGTGGGTCTACTAAATTTTAGCCTTTTCTTGCAGCTGCTTACAAATCTCATAACCCAAGCCATTGTTCGAGTTAGCCTGAGAAATGAAGAAAAACGATTAAAATCAATAAATAAATTTGTACTAACCAGCAAAGTAAATTTTGGTCGTAGTTCCTCATCGCATGCAAGGGCGGTTCTTATTGGGCCATTCTTCGGCCAGTCATCTTCATATTTATATAAAAATTGTGGTCCTTGAAACCAGCGAGCATCATTAAAAAAATTAATCTTGCCCTTAACCCTCGTAGTTTCATCGGCAACATTGAGGTCAGTAGATAACCATCTCCAATCATTTGGCCGTGTAGAATCTAATATTTCTGTAACTCGGTGGGCCACAAAGGGTTTATATCTCCTGCTTTCAGAGCCAATCCAGCTGATTACAGTCGTAGAGTCGCTCCAACATATTCGACGAGAAACACCAATCTCGTGCTCTTTTAGTATTGTACACATTAACCGTGTCCCAAGTACAGCAGCTTGCAGTTCCAATCGTGGTATTGTCATAGATTTCAACGGAGCACATTTTGTTTTAGCAGCAATAAACGATACTCCGATGTTTCCGTCGACTGTAATGTATCGCCAATAAGCCACAGCACCAAATGCATCTTCACTAGCGTCAACAAAAATGTGTAACTCGAGATCAGAATGCAAACCTTTTCCAAAATAGTATCGTGGGATTTTTAACATGACAACATTTTTTAACTCTTGGCGCCAATTATTCCACATCTCTTTTAGCGACTCAGGTACTTTCTCATCCCATAGCAGACCGTGTCTCCACACCTCTCGCATTAATAGCTTAGCCGATATCATAAAGTTGCTCAAAAATCCAAGCGGGTCGAAAACAGACATAACCACACTTAAAAGTTCGCGTTTTGTAGGACACTTTATACCTTCTAGGACCTCAGCATTCACATTGTGAAACTTCAAATTGAACCTGAAAGTATCATCTTTTGGTTGCCAATACATACCAAGAATTTTTTCTGAATGGGGCTCATTGACATTATCGGAGAAGTTCATTGGGGTGTCTACTGAGCCTCTGAGAGCTTCTACGACATCGGAAGAATTTGACGAAAAATTACGTATCTCGAACCCAGCAGATTTATGTATGTCACGAACTTGTGACGCAATTTCAATAGCCTTCACTGCCGTCGGAAAACTGTCAACAAAATCATCTACATAGTGATGATCCACAATAGACTTTACTGCTCGGGGATATTTATCACGGTATGTTAGGGCATTTGTATTTTTGACATAATGGGCTACGCAAGGCGAACATGCAGCTCCAAATGTCATGACCATCATTTCGTAAGAATCAGGTTGGACTTTATTATCGTCGCGCCATAGAAAACGTTGCGAGCATCTATCTTCAGAAGCCACAAGAACCTGGTGAAACATTTCTTTAATGTCTCCACAAACTGCCACAGGGCCAGTACGAAAATTAAACAAAACTGATGGTAGCGGCTTATATTCTTGCGGACCTTTCAATAAATTTGTGTTTAGCGAGATGCCTTCAACGGAAGCAGCAGCATCAAAAACCAAACGAATTTTTCCCGGCTTGTTAGGGTTGACTACTCCAAAATGGGGAAGATACCAAGTCCTAGGGCACACATTAGCAGCTTCAATAGGGGACAATTTACGAATATAACCCTTAGACAAATAATCCTTCATAATAGATTTATAGGCTTCACCAAAATCAGGATTTCTCTTCATTTTTCGTTCAATACCATTTAGTCTGTTCAGAGCCATAGAGTAACTGTCAGGCAACACAATATCATCACTGCGCCATAAGAGCCGAGTTTGAAATCTACCATTAACTTTAAATGTAGATTTCTTCATAATTTCACGAGCTCTTAAATCATCTAATGATTCAATGACTGGTAAAGCCTTTACACCGAAGTTTTCCGTTTCAAAATAATTTTCAACCAAGTCATGAAGCATTTTCTCTGGTTGCACTGACAATAAACACAAATGGGAATCAGATGACTTACCCCTCATTTGACCAAATACTACCCATCCCAATGGCGTGTTGGCAGCATAAGGACCATTTTCCTCTAGCGGCACGATTTCATCAGGTAGACCCAAGTGGCAGTGATCCAAACCAATCAAAACTCTTGGAGCAACATCATTATATAATTTAATTGGCAGACCAGAGTGAGCGCTCAAATCTATGTTAAGGCTTTGAGCCGGCAATTTTAGATTTGAGACTCCATACACGTTTTGTAATGCATATTTTCTTTTACTTCCAATTCCACTTACATGCATATTTACCACTGTTGCTATTTCCTGTGCTGCCTTTCCAGCGTACCACTGCAAATTCAATTTACTTTGTTGCCCTTGGATACCCAATTGCTTCACCAAAGAGGTGTCCACCATAGTAACTGAAGAGCCTTCATCCAACAACGCATAGGTTTCAATTTTGTTACTAGGACCATATAGTATTATTGGTACCACTCGAAATAACAGCACACCCTTTTTTCTTGTATTAGACACACAACTGAGAACAGATTCACGATCATTTTTTGAGCCACTTGTAGTGGCTGACTCAGATGGGGCGACGTTGTTAACTTGGACATCATGTAACAATTTGTTATGTTTTCTTAAACATCCATCTACTGAACAAGGCTTACGAACACGGCAAAATCTGCTCGAATGTCCAGTAGCGAAACACGAAAAACATAATCTCATTTTTTTTACTTCATTCCAACGATCTCTTACGTTTAATGCAGCAAATTTCCTACAATCAAATAATTTATGATTTGCCTGGCACATAGGGCACCTTTGTTTTCGCTGATCTTCAGTAGTATGAAGCACGACCTTTCTTTTCTGATCACTTGTAGGACGACTGACTACAGTGTTTGTTGTTTGTATACTTCTTACCAAATTTGCAACTCGCTGAAGCCAGGTACTAAAATCCAACACGGTAGGCCACTGTTTCAAAGTCGATGCGAACTGAGCCCAATCTAAACGTTTACTCATTGGCAGCTTCTGAACTAATTCTTCCATCAGGGTAGGATTCGACAAATGTTGTTGACCATTTGCAGACTCTAAAAACGCTGCTAAATTTCTCACCTTTACGGAGTACGGCACTAATTTGTCAACAGCATTTTCTCCAATGGGCTGAATCTCTCTAATTTGTTGCAATTGGGATCGAATTAGAACATCGGGACGACCATATTGTAGTTTAAGCTGATCAATAACTATGGGCACATTGTTCGGATGAATGAGCAAAGACTTCACACACTCCCTAGCTTCACCTTTTAGGGCCTTCTGCAATCTCAAAGAATTTTCAAAATTAGTATAAAAATAGGCGGCAGTAGAATTTTCAAAGGCAGAGAAAAACATAGGCCAGTCCTCAGGAGCACCATAAAATTCGGGCAGATCATATATTTTACGCGGCATAGGAATGGACTGAGTAAGAGGTTGCATACTGATAGGCTGTGTTGTCGACAATTGCTGCTGGGATTGGTAACTAGGTGTCGCAGTAGAATATGGCGTTGGACTACGGCGTTCAATTACATGTTCATTTCCAAAATTGTTACCACTTACTACTGGTATATTTTGCTGAATATTCAGCACATTTGTAGTTTCAACAGCTTTTATTGCTCTTTGAGCATCCTGTAATTGTGCTTGCAAACTTTGTATTTGTCGTTGAAGAAACTGCATATCATTACTTTCATTAAATGATTGTAGCCTAACGCTAGGGCCAGGTACCAATGGTGGCAGAATTTGTTGCACATCACCAATTGTGCCAAATATATTTGGTGACGGTGCTGCTGTTGTTTTAGCAGAAGCACAAGTAAATGTTGTTGTTGTCTCGGCATTAGAGACTCTATACATTTCTGTAGGCATAGCTTGAGAAATTTGTTCAGGAATGAGCATTGCATCAGCCGCAGCAGATATAATGTTTTCTTCACTTGTGGCGGTCTGATGGCCTGAACTTTTCTTTGTTGGAGAACGTTGCGTCTTCAAAAATGACATCGTTTAGACGTATTCGGCAAGTAAAAAATAAATTTTAAATGTTCCGGCAGGCAAGGAACCACAAACAAATAAATTTATCCTTAATAAAATATTCCGGCAGACGAGGAATCAAAAATCCAATAAATTTATTTTTCAACTGTTCCGGCAGGCAAGGAACCACAGACGAAATAAATTTATTTTTCTTTGTTCCGGCAGGCAAGGAACCACAAACAAATAAATTTATCTTTCTTTGTTCCGGCAGGCAAGGAACCACAAACAAATAAATTTATGTATTGTATATAAAACGTTCCGGCAGACAAGGAACCAAATTTCGCCAAACAGTAGTTGCGAAATAAAATTTGTCGCTGGCTGCGACTGTAGTTGGTAAAGGGGCGAATTTAACAACACTTAGAAACTCCAAAATATATAAAATTACTTGACAAATACGAGTATTAAAATGAGTGCGTGCGTAAGTGCGTGCGTGCGTGCGCGTGCGTAAGTGCGTTTATTTCTAATAATAAAAAATATAAAGTTATTTTACAAAATATAATATTCTACTTTACGACTTACCGCAGTGCTTTTCCTTTACAAACTGAACTTTAATATTTAACATTCTTTTGGACAACTATTAATATAAATGTATACTTGTATGTATATATGTATGTGTGTATAAGAAACACACGAAAACCAACGGGACTAACTTGACGAAAATAAGCACTGCAGTTAGATAATGTAAAAAAGAACAACAACTTTTACATAAGCATCACAAGGAATTTAAGTAAATAAGACAAATAAGACTACATTAAGGGGGCTCAAATTGAGCCAAACAAATTAATTTAAAATAACAAATCAAAAATAAAATAATTAATTCAAATACAAAATCAAATTAAATGGACAAACGAATAATCATTTTATACGCCATTTGGCGACAACCACATTAACTCTGTCTCTAAAAAAATATGTTTCATCTTGAGGAGATTATACTCCTTTAAAGTCATACACCCCTTATAAAAATAACTGTTTAATAAATGATTTGTTTTTGTATTTTTTTTTTTGTGACTTACTTTTGATAAATTTTAACATTCAGTTGCGACGATTATAAAAACGCGTCTGTACACTACAAGAGGTGAAACTGAATTCTTGACTTTTTAATGAAATGAATAACTTTTATAAGCACTGGGGTTTTAAAATATATATTAGCTGAATTTAAACACAGATGGGCACAATATTATATGTTTTGAAATTTTTAAATATTAAGGGAAAAACGGATTGAAGTCCGTAAATTAATGGTTTGCTAGCGGAAAGTTGCACAAATAAAACAATTATGCTTTCTACTTTCCTTAAAATTTATATTTTTATTTCTGAATTTTTAGATTAAATTATTGCTTACTCATCTAATGTTCTAATTTTATAAATTTTATGATATAAGGAAAAATATAATAATAATAAATACATACATATGTATATACATAAATATTATATTAAAACAATTTTATTAAACATTTTCTTCATTGATTCATTTAAGTTCTTATGTTTTATAGCCTTCTTATATTAATTACTAACAAATTGTAAGAAACGAAAACACAGACATACATAATTATAAAAAAAATTTGCAACAGTTTTTATGCTTACAAACAAGAAAAATTCGTAAACAATATAATAATAATAATTTGAATCATTGAAAGTGAAATAAAAGAGCCAGATGAAAAGATAAACTATAATATCTAAGAAGATAATTGGAAGGTTTTTTTATATGTATTTGTAGGAAACTGAAGAAATTCAATATACATAAGTATAAGTAATTAAATTCCATTATAATAGTTCCCTTATTACAATTTCTATAAATTTTATTAAAGAAAATATAATAAATTTGTTTTATGTATTTATATGAAAAATTATTTTTTTTTCTGCCAAAATTCTTGTTGATATAAATAAAAAGTTTATAGTATTTAATCATTACTCGCAGTCTACATTAGCTTATTATTTGTTATAAGATTAATATAGCGCCAGCAGAATAACAGTACTAAATTTTCTACTTTTTCTATGTGGGGAATATTAGTAAATGCTCATGTGCTGTTTTACCACAATTTTAAGGTGGAGTGGCAGAGACAGCAAATAGCTTTTGTTTGTTGTCTCGTTTTTTCATATTGGAAAATGACATTAGATGTCTGACATCCTTGTTTTGATAATTGTTCTGATAACGATGTTATAAGAGTACCAAACTGCGGTCTATACTAGCAAAATTTTTCTCCTGATAAATGTTATAACAAATAAAAAGCTAATGTAGACTGCGAGTTAAATACGATTAATAGAAATATGTATGTGTATGTATGTATTTATGTTGTAGTTTTCCATGTTTATAACTATATATGTATAGTAAGTGAAAATATTATGATTTTCTTTTTTTTTTATTAATTTTTACATACTATTACTCAATTCGCAAGCATAGTTGTATCGCTTATTGTTGTGTATGAAGACAATTTCAAACAAAATTTCTATCAATTATTATTAATTAATTATTAATTATTATTAAATTGTTTTAAAATTGTGTTTGGTTTGAGAAATTTTATATGAAATTGTCTTTTCATATACTAAAATAAGCGAGTTCAGTGGTATAAGCGAAAACCATTGCCAAATGTGGCTAGCGAAGTGATGGGTGTTTTCTCTCTATGCATTAAAGCGGTAGCGAAAGTGTATTTCACTCATCTGTGCCTAATCATCAGTAGCTGTAACAAGTACTACCCACTCACTGATAGCAGAAGATCTGCTCTTTAGGACTACTGCTTTATACATAAACTTTTAGGTACCCTTTGTAATGCATGTAATGAAGATTGTAGCTAGCGAATCTGCACGTATCGAGCTAGTCCCTTATACCACTGGGGATAGAACTACGCTTGCGAATTGACCATATATATACATATGCATATATATATATATAGGTGCGTATCCCATAGCACAAGTCAAGAGAAATATGTATGTATATTGTTACTTATTCTCTTTTTAATTTCTCATTATTTTTTAAAAACAAATATTTTTTCATAAATTTTTTTCATTTATGAATTTTATGGTTAAAGTACTTAACATTAAAAATGTAATAGTAAATCATTAAATTAATTTTATGTAATGAAACAAACAAAAAATTCATTTAAGTGTCACAGCACCAAATTTTTAATTTGTTAATCTGCAAAGAAACAAATAATTGCTAAAATTAGTAAAAAAAAGCCGTTCAAATACATACATACATACTTTTAATACATATATAAAAAGAGAATCATAAATCTTAAATTACAAGAAACATTTTTCGCGAATAATTTTTCTAGAAAAACAATATAATGTTGTTTAGTACTATTTTCTTGCTATCATCTCCCAGTAACTTTAGTGTTTTCACACTCAAGTTAATAAATTGTAAATTTAACGTTAAATACAACTGTTAAATTCTGGATTTAAAAAAAAAACAAAAAATGCACTTATTTGTACGGGCGGTTTACTTTATTTTGAACAAATTTATTATTCAACCTGTATGTTAAATCCTGAATTTAATAAATTTGTAGTGTGAACGCAACATCAACTGTTAATGGTTTTAGTCTTAAATTTAGTGTGAAAGCACTATTTATTTGTCCTGGTTACTTGACTAAGAAGAAGTAAGAGCTGGACTACACACATACTTCATATATCAATAATTAAGCAAGCAAAAAGTGCAAATCGCAAGGTTAAAAGTATGCCTTATAGAATATTGTTTTTTATCCTTGATGATATAAAAATGTTAACAAATTTTGTTTGTAAACATACATACATACAAGTGTAAGGATGGCTAGATAACTCCTTTAAATTAATAGATAACATGGCTATTTAAATAGCTTTTATTTAAGAATACTTTGTTAGCATATTCCAACTACATTAACATATCGCCCAAGTTAAACATGGCGATGTCAGATTTATTACATTAAAGATCTTTAAAGGTTTATACACAAACGAAGCATGTTATGACAACTAGTCCAATCCTGATAAGAACTCGTTTGAGATTTATTTTTAGCGAGGGGCGCCCAAGGCCTCTGGGGTTGCATATTGCTTTAAGCAGGACATCCACACTCTGTCATTCAAATCTTATAGACTTTATAAGGTTGCGCCGTCTTTATGGATGGGTCGAACGAGCATTCGTAAATCTTTTAGACTGCCGCGTGAATGTAGTATAATGGCGATTCTCAGGACCACGGAATTTGTATCTGGCTAAGCCAACCGAAGGATAATAAAGCCCCAAGGAATTTTTTTAATATAAAACTTTTATTTTATATGTATGTATGTACATATATCAAAAACCTTTTTTAGTATCTGAGAAGCCAACAGATTTAAAAACATATTTAGAAATAAAAAAATTCTGGCAAAAATACTGAATTCAATACAAGTGCCAATTGAGCAGATTGCGATACGCAATTAAAAGATTAAAATATTTTACACACAATTAACGAAAATCCCCAACCCTACCATTGAAAGTTGTGACTTTTAATTATCCTTAAAAAATTTCAAAGTATATTTTTGAGGGGCAATTTTCACCAAACTACAAAAAAAACCCATTGAAACACAAAAAAAAATATGAAAATTGGACCATAAGTGAAGGAGTTATACAATAACAACTTGCCAACTAATTTTTCAAAAAATACTTTTCGTTCAAAATATTTTGCATCACAAATTTTTAGAAGTTTCGGTTATCAAAAAAGATAATAATGAACTTACCTGCTACCATAAACCATGTAAATGTAAATTTCGCGACAAAACTGAACGCACATCGTTCGTATACCGTAATGCATCCAACATGGGTAATAATGATAACAATGACACATCCATAGGATCCGAAAACCAACTTTTTATTGGTATAGCATTATTGGGAAAACACCGATATGCAGCAGGAGAATTGTCGATTATGAATATCTTTAATAAGAAGTAACAACAAATATTATTAAAAAAGAAAAAACATAAAAATTATAATTACACACCCTATTTAAATCATTACAAATGGCTGATAAATCTTTCGTATATGAGCCAAAATCTGGCGTACAATGTTGGCGATAATAGCGGCAGCGTAGTATGTTACGGCCATTGTCTAATTTGTCAGCTACTGCAGCACCATAAATTTCCATACTGGCAGTAAAAACTACCAAGTCATACCATTGTGAAACCTATAATTAAAAAAGATAAGAATTTTACTATATAATGGTCAATATTTTTTCAAAATGATTACGAATTAAAATATAAATAATCTCTTTTTGCTTACCACATCTAAAAAGAAATCAACATGTGGCCTTTTATGTACAAAAAATCTTACTGGATGACGATCTATTGTAACTTTCACTGTAAAGTCATGAGGTGTTCCAGGCTTAACAGTGTTTCTGGGCATTGCATTGTGATGTGAATGTATAAGTGTCTCGTCCAAATCCAAAACTAATGTCTTACGTTGCACGATACTCAGGCGATGCCGTGATACCGGCGACAATGGGAAGAGTTCATATTTGACGGGTTGATACTGCACAAACTAAAGTGGTTCATATCAGTGTTTCTTTTTACATTCTTTATCTAATATTATTACTAAATTAAAATATTTAACTGCCTGGCCAACGATGTCGAACGAATTTTTCTTTCGTACAATTTACATTTGAAACAAGAACAAAACTTTTAAAATTGTTTTTGTTTTCAATGTAATTTGTACGAAAGAAAAATTCGTTCGACATCGTGGGCCAGGCAGTAAAGGCAGAAAAAAAATTAAAACTTTGGAATTTGTACCTGAAAAAAGGATAATAATGAAAATGACTCGATAGTTCTTGATTTGAATGCCATTGCAACAGAATGTATTTTTATTCTGAAATCTAGAAATTCGCTTTGAAGTGTAATCAAATTTCGAAATACATAGTAATAAAATTAGCTGCATTTAGTGATGGAAGTCGGAGCGTTAGAGAAAATCTATAAAAGGCCAAAAGCCCAAATATTTCGAAATTTTTCTACAGTAAAATAGCGGAAAGAAAAGCTCCGAAAGTTGATTTTCATAGACCAGCCAAATTGAAGAGGAAAGTTTTCATTTTGCTCAAAAAGCATGCACCAGGATGAGAAACCAATTTGTTAAAGACGGTGGTCAACATATTTATCACCGCAAGGTAATAGAGAAAATAAGCAGCACACTATTATTACAACGATATTTCTACTTTCAATGACGACTACCATATGAACAAGAATTGAGAGCCTACTCTGTATATCAAAATAATAGATTAATTGAAGATGTTCTCTAAACTATGCCTGAGCACAAGAATAATCATAGCGGGCAGATGAGTCGTACCGGACATAAGTATTTTACAAGTACATACATTTGTATATGCATGTATGTTTTCAAAATACAGAAAAGAAGAATTGATATGGCATAGATTTCGGGCAAGTCATTCAAAATGTGAAATCGTTATATTTTACACTAGGGCCTGTAGAAAAACTAAACAAATATCGTATTCGAGTCGTTCTCTCAATGTTTTAATTTTTTTCCGTTAATACATACATACATATGTACATATAGTGCGTGTATGTACATTAGTATTTATGGATAATCATTAATAAACTAATTGGTAATACTTACAGCTCTGACTTGGCGATTGAACATAAAGCATATGCAGGTCCATACTTTTGATAATAGTACCAATAATGCACGGAATTTCATTTGAACAAGAGAAAACATTGGTAAGCTTCAAACTTACCAATGTATAACATAAAGCAAGTTTTTATGATTGAAGTTTACGTTTTATCACTGTCAATAAATCACCTTCTTTTGCTGAAAGGTTTGTACCTACATATGTATGTATGTACATATGTATTTCTTTCTTATCTACATAAATATAAAATAATAATGCTGAACAAATTAACAGTTTTCTAAAGAGATGGCAAAAATCCCGAAGAGAAGTTAAAAATTAAAGAGAAATAACATATAGAATTTAAAGTGGAGTAGGGAAGCGCGCGCTTAAAATATAGAATTATAGAATAAAATGTACTTATGTTTATTTATCAAAAGTGTATTTAGCATACATATGTATGTATGTATGTATGTATGTATGTATACACATATGTAGGTGTTACAGCCATTAATAATAAAAATCAATAAAAACCTTTTTCCACTACTTTTATTTTGATACAGCATTCGCAAACTTATTTACATATAATATTATAATGTTGAAACATAAACCCATTAGTTATTGTTATTTTATTTTACTCGTTCAATATTTGTTGTATTTTTGTAATAGAATATTTTATAATCAAGTAAAAAATATAATGAACAAACTTCACAACTCTACAAACAAAATACGGTTACATACGATTTTTTCCCCATTTGTTTTTACTAAGAGACAAACGCCGCTTTTTTAGCTTTTTGTGAGAGATCAGGGTTGTCAAAGTCAAGGATATGAATTTAGTCTTGTGCTTTTGAAAATTAACCAATTTCTTTATTTTTTTGCTGGGTACGTAATAAGTTTTATGAAAGAGTAAAGGCCGAGGCACCAATTTACAAACACTTATTAGCGTTCATTTAAGCGTTTTTACCACTTATGAATATGATAGTAATGGAGAAAGAATATCATCTATTTTAATTTTACAACAGAAATATAACTAAAGTATTTTTTCTTTTTTTTTTAAACGGGAATATCGAGTGTTTGTTGGAATGTTAGTAATGACCAATAAAAAATTAGGGAATTTTCCTGAGAAGCAAAAACGGTTTTAGCATGTAAAATTTTAATAAAAAAGAAATAATACGAAAAGTTAGTGGCAACTCTTTTAGCAGTAAAACTTACAGCTGCTTTATATCTCCAACATAAAAATACACACATTCCCAAAAGGTGCTAATAAAAAGCGGCTAAAAAATTTATGATAGAAACTGCTGAATTATGAATTACATAAATCTTTAAAGAAAACAAAAACAGTAATTTTTTGTTTTAAAATATATTGGCTAAAATCCAAAAAAGTCTGCAACCCGTGGATTATAAAATTTCTAAATTTTGACACTCATCGCGAATTATTTTTTGATCCCTTAAGTTTTGTTATTTTTTTCACTTATGCTTTTCAATATTTTTGATTTTACTTTGACGTCGACATTCGTTTAACAAGATTATGGTATTGTATTCGGGATAATACCCTTACACAAATTTTTCACTTTTGTTGTTTTTATGCGAATTTTTCTTTTGATTCCTTTATCACGTTTATTAGAATTAAAATAATTGTGCATCTATCTTACATATTTAGATTAGTTTTTAGTATATTAATCAAAAATTTGTCACTACCCGCTTGAACTTTGCTTTTTCTCTGCCGTGTTGCATGCTATTTACTTAACGTTGTAAATATGCTGAGTACTTAAGTACTCAATACCAAGCACCTTATGCTAAGTAAATAAAGTGTTGCATTTGCAGGTATTTGATTTAATTCATTAGCAGATTATGTATCAAGGCGAATTGAATACTCAATTGTATGTATATTTTGTGCTTTGCTGTAGCCCAAGGCGAATTCATTACCAGGTGCATGCAGTGACGAATTCGGGCGAATTTATGCATTTCGCCGTTTACACAAACAAAATGCCTGTTGTTTGTTTTGTTGCTAATTTGTTGTAGTCATGCATATACCTGGTAATGAATTTGCCTCGCCGTAGCCAATGTAATAAATTCGCCTTGGATATAGGAACATCTGAATTTTTGCCGTTTCTTTCAGAACACGGAATAGTATTTTGCAATTAAAATGGAACCATTTTCAAAAATTTTAGTTTACGAAGGTGAATTCTGTTTCATATATTTTTTGTAAATTATTATATTTTGTTTGTAAATTATTTTAATAAAAAAGAATTTTAAAGTTTTTACGCTATGGATTACATATATATTAATATTATTCGACGCAGAGTACATCGGTATAGAAGGAAAGTATTATGTTTTATGGGCACCTGTCTTTCTATGATGCGAAGCCTTTAAATAAAATAATGTTTTGTGCCCCTGATGGTTTTTTGGCTTAAATGCAGTTTAGTGAAGCTTCACCAAATTAAATAAAAATTAGCCTATGTGATAGAAAATAAAAAAATATGAAGAAAAAATTAAATAAAAAAGTTGGCGGCAACGCATAGTTTACGAGTTATTGGCCTCTGAAGTTTTCATATATATGTGCGATTTCCCTTTGCATTTCTCAACGTACTTTAGTGAAGTTACACCAAATAAAATAAATATTAGCCTATGTGATAGAAAATCAAAAAATAAGAAGAAAATATGAAATAAAAAAGTTGGCGGCAACGCATAGTTTTCGAGTTATTGGCCTCTGAAGTTTTCATATAAAGCTATGAAGAAAATCTAGTCTATATACCGCCGTGTCGGGATATACCATGGTGGAGAAAATCATTAAGCCCGGCCGAAGGCCGGCTATGCAAAAATTCTATTCTATATACCGTGTCGGGATATACCATGGTGGAGAAAATCATTGAGCCCGGCCGAAGGCCGGCTATGTGGGCAAACTTTACAATTAAAAATAAACTTCTTCTTAATTATTAATACGTTTTATTAAATAAATATATTTACGTAATGCATAATTTAATTTTGAATTCAAATATTATTCGCTTTCTATCACATAGGCTAATTTTTATTTTATTTGGTGTAACTTCACTAAAGTACGTTGAGAAATGCAAAGGGAAATCGCACATATATATGAAAACTTCAGAGGCCAATAACTCGAAAACTATGCGTTGCCGCCAACTTTTTTATTTAATATTTTCTTCTTATTTTTTGATTTTCTATCACATAGGCTAATTTTTATTTTATTTGGTGTAACTTCACTAAAGTACGTTGAGAAATGCAAAGGGAAATCGCATATATATATGAAAACTTCAGAGGCCAATAACTCGAAAACTATGCGTTGCCGCCAACTTTTTTATTTAATATTTTCTTCTTATTTTTTGATTTTCTATCACATAGGCTAATATTTATTTTATTTGGTGTAACTTCACTAAAGTACGTTGAGAAATGCAAAGGGAAATCGCCCATATATATGAAAACTTCAGAGGCCAATAACTCGAAAACTATGCGTTGCCGCCAACTTTTTTATTTAATATTTTCTTCTTATTTTTTGATTTTCTATCACATAGGCTAATTTTTATTTAATTTGGTGAAGCTTCACTAAAGTGCATTTGTTCCGGTTTTTATCTATCCATCACTCAAATAAAATAAAATATATTTTGTAAAATACCAAAATACACCCCAAATTTTTAAGTGAACAAATTTTGATGGTGGTGAATGGTGATCACTTCAAAATTCATCGTTGCGGAATTTAGCCCCAGCCCTCAAATGATGAGCCCAACTTATGCATACATTGTGCAAGAACTTAGCGAAAATGTTGTAGAGAAGATAAATGTTCTATAAAAATATATATATTTTAGTATTTTCTTGTAGGAGACATGAAGACCTAGGGTCCGAACCACATTTTCAGTACATTATATTGACATCCATCCCTGGGTGGAAATTTTTTTGCCACATTTGGGCGAATACAACTGATATAAATATGCTTTCACAAGGACTAAAACAAGGCGTATTCACACATGGCAGCAATTATGACATTGCTTATACATTTGAAATAAATTTGTCAAAAGTAAGTTTTGCCCATTTATATGTTCCTAATTTAAAAAAATGTTGATCAAATTGTACAACAAGTTGCAACGTGTAGGGGCCGCATTTTTAAAGCACATGATAATTTATTTTCTCACAAAATAAAGTTATATGTTTACAATATACAAAAAAATCCCCAATTGAAATATTTACAACCAAGTCGAATCCATTACAGTTAGTCTCGGCAGCACAGGTTCGCCTTAATTCGCCCCTTGTATTTGTGCGCCAGTTACTTTGTCAAATGCTTTGTTTACACCATGATACAATGTATATAAGGTATATGCAGAAGTACAAAAACAACCAACTCTATGTATGTATGTTGGTAGAAAATTGGATTTCGGAAGTCAAAATTATAAATATGTGTGTGTATGTTCCAAAATGTGACGAAAATATAAATAAAAATTATTATTCAAATACGAAAAAAAACATTTGCTATAAAATATTTTCTGAAGACTTCCTTCCACGATTTTAGTTTGGTTTCATCTTTGGAAACTTTAAAAAAGGTTCCTTTCCAATAGCTCTAATCTGTTTTACATATCGCACCCATTTTGCACAAATGCAAACTCATATTTATTTCGTATTCATTTTAAAAAATTTTACAATTATCTTCATAAACGAAAATTTTTTAATTTAAATTTAATAAATAAATACAAATCAAAATTTGACATCTGAAATAAAATACAAATGGTTTACAAAAATTGTCAGCTGGGCTTATAAGACTGCCTTATAGTCATTGTATCATGGTTGACACATTTTCCGGTACATATTTTTGACATAGTACGTGCAGGTTTTTCGAAGCGAATTGAGCCGAGTCTACCTGCTATGAATTTGCGTTAATATAAAACAAGTTTACAACTCAAAGGTCAGAAAATTATAAAGTTTCATGGGATTAATATGATTACGTTTTCCCTTTCTTGGGATATCAGCAAATCTATTTAGTTATTCTGCCAGCGTTCTCTCTCAGGTGTAGACACTATGTAACTACTTTTTATAGCTTATTTTAATTATATCTTGGCAGATTTTTTTTAGCTTCAATTATTTTTTTATTCTCATTTATTTTCTTCAGTATAATTGTTCCAAATTATATAAAAATGGCGGAAAACTACTAAAATAAAAGCCATCTTTCAACTAGAACGTTAGTTTATGTTATAAAATGTTTTTCCATAATAATATTTAAGCAAATCAGTTATAAATTTAAAATGACCGGTCTACAATTAACATTAACTTAAAGTTAATGCTAAAGTTAGTCATTTTATCTCAGGTGTAGACCGCATGCTAAGACATATGAACTTGCTCGTCTGGTCGGGGGTACTAATGGGGTCAAACTTTTTATATTTATCTGGCAGCACTACTTTGTTTCAGGCGAAAAATTAGTGAAAAAAACGAAGCGAATATATATTTTGCAAACGAATAATTATAGACTCGTGTATTAGGCGTCGTTTTTTAATTGTAAAAATTTAGCAACTTTATTATATTAAGATCAAATATTGTATTAAAAAAGCATTAAATATGTTTTGATTAGTGTTAACTTTGACTGGAAGTTGAAGAAACGTTGATAGTATAAGTTTTGAAAAACTACTGATACAGAAAAAACCGGACACAAAACGAGTACATACAAAAGCCGCTAAGGCTTTAAACTACATGTAATTAAAGTGGTGATTGTATATTTCATAACACAAAATAAGAGGTACTTGTTGGAGCTCATCCTCATATTTGAATAAGAAATATTCAAGTAGAAGATTTTCTCTTAGTGCATTGAAAACAGCCAAAATTGTGGAAAAACAGGAAAAAACACCTAAGCGGAAGAAGAAGGCTGCAGCCAGTAAAATGACTGCAGTCTTTTCGCCGCAACCACCACCACAGCAGCAGGCGGCTGGCCAACCACCTCCAGTAGGTATGATGCAACCACCACAATCTACAACTCCAAATTCAATGCAACCGCCACAGCAGCAGTCAGTTGTAGGAGGCCCGGGTCCAGGTGGTATGATGGGTCCTGGAGGAGGTGCACCTGGCATGCCTCCGGTAATGGGAATGGGAGGATCTCCCATGCCAAGAGGACCACCGATGGGTGTTATGGGTGGTCCACCAGGTGCACCTGAAGCTATGATGGGAGGACCAACTGGCCAACATGGTGGTGTTCCTCCTCCAAGTCCAGCTCATATTCAAAAAATACTTGACGAAAACTGTAAAATTATACAAACTATACAAAGCTTTCAAAACATTGGCAAATCGTATGAATGTACATCTTATCATATTGCCTTGCATAGAAATCTCGTCTATTTAGCACAACTGGCTGATCCTACCATGAACATCAATCAAATCTTGCCACCGCCTCATATTCTTCAAGCCCAAGCCAACCAACAAGGTCCTCATAGTATGATGGGATCAGGTGGTCCTCCGCCGCAACAACAACAACCACAAGGAGGGCCACCACCTGGGGCTCAATCACAAATGGGTGGTCCACCTGGGACTTCCGGGATGCTGCCAATGCAACATGATGGCTCTGGTCAACCGCCTTCTGGAAGTCAGATGCCTTCGTATGTCCAAGGTCCACCACAACATCCAGGAATGCCTCCAAATGGCAACCAATCCCAACAGGGTCCTCCACCAACTGGCCCACAGCAACCAGGCGGCCCTCAGGGTGGTCCACCCCCACAGCAAGGACCTTATCGTGGTGGCCCCCAAGGACAACAGCCACAGTCAGTGGGTGGTCCTCAGCAACAACAACAGAATAATAACTCTCAAGGAAGTAAGTTAATATTTGATATTTTGATTTAATACGTAAATTTTTTTATAGTTACCAGCATTGCAGTATTTTATTTCTTAAACATATAAAAAAATTCGTATATAGAGAAAGATTTAAGATATTCTCATTTATCAAATGTTTGTCGAAATAACGTAACAAAAAAAAAAATTCATTTCGGCTTAAATCTAGTTTAGTGACGCAGCTCCAAATGAAAAAAAAATTACATAGTGCGATAAAAAATCGAAAAATAAGACGAAAATTTAATGTGGTAACTTTCTCGGAAACGCATAGTTTTCGAGTTATTAGCCTCTGAAGTTTTTATATATACATATGTGCGATTTCCCTTTGCATTTCTTAACGTATAAGGACAATTTTGGTATCATTTGAAAGCTTTTGACTAGATATATATGAATTTGTTAAATTACAAAAGATTTTAGTGATATGTAAAAAAATTTATTGTTCTTGTTTTACGTTTAAAATTTTATTTATTTGTTGCGGGTTAGCAATATCTAGATATATATGTATTTCGTTCGTAGCTATACCAATTCATCAGTAGATGTTTTACCCTTTATGTTTAAAAAATTCCAAAGCTTATCTATTTATACAAAAACTCACAAAGATATTCTTGTGAATTACAAAGCATAAAAATAGCCTTTAAAAAATTTTTTCAAACACACACAACAATAATTTTCCATTATGAATGTGTTTACTTTTCTACACCTATACAATTAGACAACCGCTGGTTGCCATTAAAAGTATTTTATAAGGCAAAAATGAAAAGCAAATCTCCCCGTTACAAAATTTTACATTTATTTAAGCATGTACTCGAGTATTTATGTTTAAAATTTTATTTATTTGTTGCGGGTTAGCAATATCTAGATATATATTTCGTTGGTAGCTATACCAATTCATCAGCAGATGTTTTACCCTTTATGTTTAAAAAATTCCAAAGCTCATCTATTTATACAAAAACTCACAACATGCTCAAATAAATGTAAAATTTTGTAACGGGGAGATTTGCTTTTCATTTTTGCCTTATAAAATACTTTTAATGGCAACCAGGGGTTGTCTAATTGTATAGGTGTAGAAAAGTAAACACATTCATAATGGAAAATTATTGTTGTGTGTGTTTGAAAAAAAAATTTAAAGGCTATTTTTATGCTTTGTAATTCACAAAAATATGTTTGTGAGTTTTTGTATAAATAGATGAGCTTTGAATTTTTTAAACATAAAGGGTAAAACATTTACTGATGAATTGGTATAGCTACCAACGAAATATACGGGTCTGTTCTAGAATCCGAATTCACTTTCGAGTGAATTACTTTAGCATTTTTGGTGTTCTGCAATTCACATCCACATGTTTTTATTAATAAAAATATGTGGATCTCTAGATATAGATATCTAGATATTGCTAACCCGCAACAAATAAATAAAATTTTAAACATAAATACTTGAGTACATGCTCAAATAAATGTAAAATTTTGTTCTTGTTTTACTTAAATATTAAAATATGATATATTATTGTTAATTGCTGTCAGACTCTTCTTCCAGCGAGCAATCTGCTGCCATACGTGATATATTTTCAATAATATCATTGTTGGGTTGCAATACGACTACATACATATATATGTACATAAGTATTAACTGCTATACAGAAAATCTGTTCTATAAACCGCAGTGTCGGGATATACCATGGCGGAGAAAATCACTAAGCCCGGCCGAAGGCCGGCTATGCAGAATATCTAAAAAACTGCTTTGACACCTAAAGATTTCAAAATTTAAATAGAAAATTTGCAAATTCATATAGATCTAGTGAAAAGCTTTCAAATGATACCAAAATTGTCCTTATACGTTGAGAAATGCAAAGGGAAATCGCACATATCGGGTCTGTTCTAGAATCCGAATTCACTTTCGAGTGAATTACTTTAGCATTTTTGGTGTTCTGCAATTCACATCCACATGTTTTTATTAATAAAAATATGTGGATCTGAATTGCAGAACACCAAAAATGCTAAAGTAATCCACTTTCGAGTGAATTCGGATTCTAGAACAGACCCGATATGTATATATAAACTTCAGATGCCAATAACTCGAAAACTATGAGTTTCCGAGAAAGTTACCACATTAAATTTTCGTGTTATTTTTCGATTTACTACCGCCCTATGTAATTTTTTTTTCATTTGGAGCTGCGTCACTAAACTAGATTTGTTCCGCTTTTTTATATAAAAATTAATTTTAGTGTGAAATATCAAAAACAAGTTAAATGACACTATCCCTAAGCAAAACTATTGGTTACGTTCTTTTGGAGAAATATTTAATAAATATGAACGTCGCTTTATGCTTTCTGGGGGGTTACTCCGTATTGCATCGCATATGCTTTCGCATCGCAATACAGAGTAACCCCCTGTATTGGTCCGATTTCGTTATATTCAATACCTACTGTATTTATTTGAGCAGGGTGAAAGTATTGCCACGACGAAAAATTTTTTGTTAGAAAGAGTGGAAAGTATTCAGTTAATCACCATATATTAAACATTTCGCTGTTGCCAATGAATAAATAAAATATTACAAAAACAACATGGTGTTTTATTGTTGTTTCTGCTTGCACCTGACAACAAATTATTAGTTTTTTATTAATTGCTTTCACACTATTTTTCTTACAACAACAATTTGGTACAAATTTTACAGGAGCAGGCAAAATTTATAAAATCTGCTGTTTTGAAATAATGAAAATAATGAAAATTAACAAAGATAAATAACGTCGAGACGTCGAAAAACGACGTCGCATAAGTCATCGTGTGAATTGGGTGTAAGTCTGTATATCTATACCTTTGTTCATTTCTAGATCAGCAACGTCCGAACAGTGGACCTTCAGGACCAGGGGCTCCATCTCCTGGTCAAGGACCACCACAACAGCAGCAGGGTCCCACTCAACAAGGCCCACAACAACAAGGGCCTCCACAGCAGGGTCAATATAGAGCTGCATACCAGCCAGCTCAACAGCAGCATTCCCATTATCCCGGCTATCCGACACAGCAGCAACCACAATATCCCCCACAAGGTTATCCCTATGGGCCACCACCACATGGATATGGGCCACCGCCACCAAATGCACAAACGGGATATCAACCACATGGAGGCATTCCGCCAACTTCAGCAGCTAGTGCGCCCCCGCAGCAGCATCCCTATGTTGCCGGTGGTCCGGGTCAGCAGGGACCCCCACCACCTGGTTCATATGCTCCACCACCTAACCAGCAGCTACCACCTGCACAGCAGCCACCACCAGGTCAACTTTACGGTCCTCCCACAGGAGGTCAAGGGCCACCACCGCCTAATCAATACGGACCACCACAGACCGGTAGTGGAGGTCCTCCTCCTCCTATTGGGTATGGTGGTTATGGGGCTCCACCTCCCAATAACTATGGGCAAGCCAGTAGTACGCCACCTGGGAGTTATGGGCCTCCCCCTACTAGCACCGCCCAATCTCCATACCAACCGTATCAGGCCGGACCTGCACCGCAAGGCTACCCAGTGCAAGGTCCGCCACCAACACAAGGAGGACAGCCACCACCGCAACAACCGGGTGCACAAAATGCACCACCAGGCAGTGGTTACAGCTCATCTCCCAGTCCTGGGCAGACACCGCCACCCAACCAGCAGCCATCAGTTAGTGGCGCAAATGGCCCGCAAACGCAACCGCCACCCACCAGTGTACAGTCTACACCACCAGCTATTCAATCGTCAACCAATAGTGCTGGCACCGCAACAACATCCGGCACGGCACAACCACCACAGGCACAAACAGCAGGTCCCCAACAAGTTCCTTCAACTGTACAGGGTCCACCGCCACCATCATCGCAACAACAATCTCCACAAAATTATCCACCTGCCTCGAACAGTGTACCACCACCAACAGGACCGCAGCCAACATACTCATCACCAGCAGCTACAGGACCTAGTGGCGCCCCATCGCCTTATGGTCAACCAGGTGCACCTGGATCGGGGCCTCCCAATACTACAACACCAAGTTCAGCCAATGGTGTTCCTGGACAAGGTCCACCTCCTCCAATGGCACCTAACCAATATCAACCTCCACCAGGGGGACCACAGCCAAATTATGGTGCGCCACCACCACAAAGTTACGGACCCCCACCACCTGGAAGTGGTTATCCACAGCATGGTTATCACCAGCCGCAGGGCGGGTATGGATCAATGCCACCCCAAGGACAATATCCGCCACCCACTCCTCAGGGTTATCAAGGATACCGTCCAGCTGGCGCTCAAATGCCTCCACCAGGAGCGCCACCACAAGGCCCTCCACCTGGTGCATATTCCTATTACAGTAATCAACCGGCACAATAAAAATTATTTAAACAAATAAGATCATAAAAAGAATGGCAAATTATTATATTATTAAGAAATTTTTTAAATTTAAAAAAAAGTAAAATGAAATAGAGTTATTAATCAAAGCGACTCTGTTTTGATTTCCTTGACTGTCATTACTTGTGTTACTACCTGTAGTTCGATAAATGGCGTAATTCAAGAAATATTCTAGGCCTAAATAGAAATATATTTACATACGTATACTAATCTAATAACCACTTTTCTCTACTGAAAAATATTGCAGTTTAAACATTTATAAAGGGAAATTTTCAAATAAATTGTATGTCAAACAAGAGATAAAAAAACTGCATTACAATTAAACAAGTAACCGCTTTATTTGAACAAAAATCATTTTCTATTTTATTTTACTTTATTAAAAACATGTAAACATTTAGTATATCTTGATTTATACATTAGTTTCTTGATTGAAGTTAATATTAAAACACATATCGTAAACTAAATCATAAACGGTAAAAACTTGAAATATTTCAAAATGGTTTTTTTACACATATAAAAAAAGTTCCATTTCCACCTTCTTTTAGTATAAAAATACCGTTGTGCCTGTTTTAAGTTTTGCTTGTATTACTTGTACAACATCAATGGTATTTTGCCTCTTCTTATATTATTTATTGTGCGATATGTATGTAGGTATCTCTTTAAAGTAGCTCTAAATTTTAACTCTTCTATGACCTCTCTCTGGTTTTCTTTGTGACCTATATATTTTATCATTCTAAGTTTAATATTTAAGTCCTAAAAAATGTGTATCGAAGAAAACGTGTGTTTAAATACTAATTTTTAATTTATATTATGCAAAATAAAAAACAATTTACTAAATATTAATTACGAAGACAGATTAAACAAGGTTACCCCATTACAAAAAGATTTTTTGTTTCTAAAGAACTACAAATATAAAATAATACAATATAAAAATATTACAATATTATGTGTCAAGTTTAATCAATTTTAAATAATCTATTAAATTTAACACTTTTTGCTATCCATTAATCGTAAAAACTAACCTAAATAAAATATATTTAGCAGAAAAATTAACGAATTTTGTGAACAAATGTAAAGGAAGGCAAAAATTGCCTTACTAAAAAAAGTTTTAAATATCTCATATTGTTTTAAACTTTAAGGAAATTTTGTCAATATTATTACGATTGTCGAATTTCAACTTCGATATTTTAGTTTTTATATTTATTACAAAAATTAAATTCGACAAACTATATTCAATAAAACCTATTATATTTTAAGATAACACAAATTTTCGAAAGTTAAATTCGAAGATTGCATTTCTTTGGTTTCTTAATTTTTTCAGGATTTGACCCGAACTCCGATAATAAGTGCTTCCACTACTCTTAAAGCATTTCTTGTTAGTTAAGCAGTTACATATTTAAAGAAAATATATTTTGGGCACGAGCTACATACCCTAATAACAGTAAAATGTGAAATCCCCTAATATATAGAGTAAAAACAACAAAAACGTTAAATTACAAAGTAGAATACTTGGATGATAACGGACTATGAGTTTGTGTTGATTGTTAGTAAGTTTCAACCAGTGATGAGGGAATTTCGTACTAACCAGAATTGTTTCAATATGTAGAATAAAAAATGAATTAAAATTAATTCTCGTATTCTATTTCTGTTGAAATAGAAATCGCCACATGGCGATCCTGCCATAACATTCTCAAAACATTATTACACCACATCCTTACACTCTCCACACTGGTTAAATAGTTGATATTCTTCCCAATTAGTATCCACTTTACGAAAATTGTAAAGATGGACAATTGAAAGCTGATGAGAGGTGTAGCGGCTTTGAAATCGGTACTGATACGTTCTGATAAAAAACTGATTGGATATACATCTATACTAATATTATAAAGAGGAAAGGTTTGATTTTTTGTTTGTTTGTTTGTTTGAAATGAATAGGCTCCGAAACTACTGGACCGATTTTGATGAAATTTTCGGGGAATCTTCAGAATATTCAGGCGGGTGACATAGGCTATATGAAGTTTTGATTGTACAAAGAGGCGTGACACCGCCCATATAACCCAAAAATTTAAATCAGCGTATTTTGGGCATTTTTTTACCTACGTCGATGATATTTGCTACATATGGTATTGGCATAATTTGGAATACGTACCAGGAGAAAAGTGGGTGGGTCCACGCCCCTTTTTAGAAGAATTAAAAATCGTAATGTAGTCTTAACTACTGGACCGATCGTCATTAAATTTTCACAATAGGAATTTTATTTTATAACGAGGGGGTAGCGAAGCGCACCGCGTATATCTAGTAAATAATATTTTTCAACATAAAAAAAAACTTATTAATTTTGAATTTTCATTAATTCAATAAAACTGAACTTGAGCCTAAATAATTTTACTTCTCATAGGTACATATATCAATATAAGTTCGAATAATAATTACGTTTATTCGTAATAATATAATAAAAAATATGAAAATATTTTTTATTTAATTTTTTCATACATACATATTTTAACGATCAATTTCTCCAAACACAATGTCCAGTGTCCCAATAATTGCCACTATATCGGCCAACATATGTTGACGTCCCATGAGATTGAGAGCACCTAAATGAGCATAGCCGGGAGCTTTAATTTTACAACGATATGGACGACTTGATCCATCAGATACTAAATAAACACCAAATTCTCCCTTGGGAGCTTCGATAGCGGTATATGAAGAACCAGGTGGAACACAAAATCCTTGAGTAAAGTATTTAAAATGATGTATCAAAGCCTCCATAGATTTCTTTATTTCCTGACGATTAGGTGGTGTAATTTTGCAGTCATCCGTTTTTACCTCTCCGGCAGGCATTTGGTTAAGACATTGCTCTATGATACGCAACGACTGTCGCATTTCCTCAAAACGACATAGATAACGATCATAGCAGTCCCCTTTACAACCAATAGGTACATCAAACTCAACCAAGCTGTAAGCATCATAAGGCTGTTGTTTACGTAAATCCCATTTTACACCACACCCTCTTAGCATGACTCCACTAAAACCATAATTAATAGCTTCCTCGGCCGACACAATGCCTATGTCAACTGTGCGTTGTATCCAAATTCTGTTTTGACTTAAAACATCTTCTACTTCATCCAATCGTTCAGAAAACTTTGACACAAATTCATATATATCATCCATTAGTCCCAAAGGAATATCCAAAGCAACACCTCCTGGACGTATATAAGCAGCATGCATACGAGCTCCTGATGCCCTTTCATAGATCTCCAACATCTTTTCGCGCTCTTCAAAAAGCCAAAAATACGGCGTAATAGCTCCAATATCAATAGCATGTGTGCTAACGGCCAATATGTGATTTAGGAGACGAGTTATCTCGGCAAATAAAGTACGTATATATTTAGCTCGAATGGGGACTTCAATGTTAAGAAGTTTTTCCACAGCCAGTGAATAACATTGCTCATTGCACATCACAGATACATAGTCTAAACGGTCAAAGTATGGTAATGCTTGCAAATAAGTTTTATATTCAATTAGTTTCTCAGTGCCACGATGCAATAATCCAATGTGAGGGTCGCAACGCATAACAGTTTCACCATCTAATTCCATTACTAAACGTAAAACTCCGTGTGCCGAGGGGTGTTGAGGTCCCAAATTTAATGTTAGATTGCGTACTTTCTTCTCAACAGGCAACATTTGGTGATTCCACGGTGGCAGTTTCCATTTGGAGGTAACATTATCTGGATACATTACAGCTGATGAAAACTGTTCCATAAATTCTGGATCGGGATACCATGTCGCATTAAAACGTCTTTGAGAAACAATGTTTTTATTAAAACATTTTAAAAATGCTTTTCCTAATTTTACAAACATTTTTTTCTGATTAAAAACGGAATGTGTACTGCATGTTACAAAGTTAAAAATAGTTATTTAACAATTTATACTTCTATACTAATATTATAAGGAGGAGAGGTTTGATTTTTTTGTTTCTTTGAAATGAATAGGCTCCGAAATTACTGGACCGATTTACCGTTGGCAAGCTACACTATTCCCGAGTGACATAGGCTATATGAATTTTTGATTGGACAAAGAGGCGTGGCACCGCCCATATAACCCAAAAATTTAAATCGCCATATTTGGTATGATATTTGGTACATATGTATGTATGGTATTGGCATAATTGAGAATACGTACCAGGAGAAAAATGGGTGGGACCACGCCCCTTTTTAGAAGAATTAAAAATCGTAATGTAGTCTTAACTACTGGACCGATCGTCATTTAATTTTTACAATAGGAATTTTATTTTATAACGAGGGGGTAGCGAAGCGCACCGGATATATCTTGTGGTACATAAGTATGTATATATTTCTCATTTCTCTATTTCCAAAATGGTTTGTTTTTTTGGGATTTGAAAAACGTTTGCTATCTTCTAAGAATTTGGAAAGAACATATGCACATAAGTATGTATATACTTATGTCTGTATCTATTGCTATTAAAAAGAATTCCTTAGGAATCAAAATTATCTGCTGGTACATTAATAATCTGTAGCCACCAGATGAAGGTATTCACTTTAAAGCAGATACTAATAATAGTTCAGCACAGAATTATAGCCATTTAGTATATAAAACTCGAATAAAACACTACCTACTAAACGACCTTCGTGAAGAATATCTTCAAGCAACGAACATCTGCATTGAAAATTTTTATCAAAAGCTTGTGATATCATCTGTTTACTCTCCTCCCAGGTTTTCAATTTCAGAGAGTCAATATACCGCATTTTATACAACACTGGGGTCCCGTTTTCTAGCAGCTGGCGACTACAATGCTAAACACACTTTTTGGGGCTCACGTTTAATCAGTCCAAAGGGTCGTGTTTTGTTTGACACAATTTCATAAATGGGTTTGAATGTAGTTTCAAGCGGTCAGCCAACATATTGGCCAACGGATCGTCAAAAAATTCCTGATGTTATCGACTTTGGGATTATGAAAGGCGTGCCCAGCGAAATGATTGAAGTAGAAGCATCTTTGGATTTGTCTTCAGATCACTCGCCTACTATTACTCACACACAACATGTGATTTATCGATGACATCTGCACGTATTAACTGGCTGAAATACAGAAAATATCTGAGTGCTCATTGCTCGGAAAAAATGCCGCTGAGAACACCTTCAGACATAGACGATTCTCTCAGGTTGTTTGAAGCGCATGTTAAACAAGCTGCTTTTAATGCTACTTCAAATGAAATAAACCAACCAGTGAGATTTAACAATATTTATTTCTGTAGATATAGAAAGGCTATTGGCTGAAAAACGGAGAGCTCGACGAGAATGGCAGCGCTACAGATCGCCCCAGCTAAAACTAAGGCTTAAGGAGTGTACCAAGCAGCTTAGGAAAGTTTTGCAAACTCAAAAAACAGCTTCCCTTCAAAAATTCCTTCAAGAGCTAGATGCAACACCACAAACAGATTATTCACTGTGGCGTGCAGCCAGAGGACTAAAAAGGCCGGTGATATGCAAACCCCCATTACGAGCCCCAAATGGTGACTGGGCAAAAACTGATGCTGAAAAAGGTGCACTCTTTGTTAAACACTTAGAAAAAGTTTTCACTCCGAATATTTCTGCTGATATTGTTGAACTGCCACCAGTCGTCTCTTTACCAGAAATATCGCTAATATTCAGCATTGTGGAGATTGAAAAGGCCATTACTAGTCTTAACACCAGAAAAGCCCCAGGTGTCGACAAAATAAGCAAAAAAATGCTTCAAGAATTGCTTTACACTGCAAAAAGAATAATACTATTCATTTTTAACAGTATTCTACGTCTAGAACACTATCCTAAAGAATGGAAGGTTTCGCTAATTACTATGATACCAAAGCCCGGCAAGGATCATACAAAGGTTGAATCCTATCGGCCTATTAGTTTACTGTCTAACATTTCAAAACTATTTGAAAAGCTGTATATGAGCAAGCTGATGCCTATAGTGACTAGTAATGGATGTATTCCAGATCATCAATTCGGTTTTCGCAGACAACATAACACAATTGAACAAACTCACAGACTTGTGAATGTCGTTAGAGACACTTTTGAAAAAAAGAAATACTGCTCTGCGCTCTTTATTGATGTCTCACAAGCTTTCGATAAAGTATGGCACGAAGGTCTTTTCAATAAATTATCACAAAATCTACCAGCAAACATCGTAAAGCTTTTAAAAAGTTATTTGATGGAACGTAAATTTGTAGTTAGGGAAGGCAATTTTTTAAGCCCTCCGCAGTCGATTGAAGCCGGAGTCCTCAAGGCAGTATCTTCGGACCCTTACTTTATTTAATATATGCCTCTGACTTACCGTTAAACAGTAACATTCATACATCAACATTTGCGGATGATACAGCCTTTCTAAGCGTTCACGAAAATCCTGTAGAAGCTTCCCGCAACTTACAAGAATATATATCCAAACTGGAAAAATGGCTCAAACAATGGCGTATAAAAGTTAACGAGCAGAAATGTGCACACGTCACTTTTACGGTGCGCAGGGAAACATGCCCGCCTATAAAAATTAATACCGAGACTATACCACAACACACTGTAGTCAAATATCTAGGCGTTCATCTTGATCGTCGTTTAACATGGAAATCGCATATAGACGCAAAGTTGACACAAATGAAATTAAAAGCAGCTCAAATGAATTGGCTTATTGGAAGAAATTCTATATTAAGACTTGACTGTAAACTTTTGTTATACAACGCGATCCTGAAACCCTTATGGTCCTATGGAATCCAGTTATGGGGCACTGCCTCAGCATCGAATGTCGAAAGAATTCAAAGGCGACAGAATAAAATCCTACGTACAATAACAGCAGCCCCCTGGTATGTCAGAAACCATCGAATTCATAAAGACCTAGACGTTCCGTTGGTGAAGACAGTATTTTCAAAACACGCGAAAAAATATATAAAAAAACTTGAGTTGCACCCAAATCCACTTGCGCGCAATATTCTTCATAATAGAGGCCACACCCGCCTGAAAAGAAGGGATACTCTTTTTCTCAGCCGTTCACGAGAAATGTAAAGCAACAAAAATTAACCGTTGAAATTAAAAATTTTGTTTATCATTGGCTAAACTTATATTTAATATTTTTTTAGGTTTAAGATTTGAAAAACTTATTGATAATTCAATTTAAATAATTAAAGATTCAATAAATAATAAAATTATCACAAAAAAAAAAAAAAAAAAAAAAAATTTAGTATATAAAAGCAAAGAACTAATTACATACATACATATGTATGTACATACAAACATAAATTATAAGGGTTAAACAAGCAGCTTTAAAAGATTATTAAAATGTACATAAGTAACATTTATTAAATTTGTTATTTTAAAACGATTTCTTAAATTTCTTCGACCTTTTTATTTTATTTTTGTAATAATAATATCAAGCACAAGATCTTTTTATAAAAATTAACAATAACAAAACTTTTATTAAGTATCCAATATTTCTCTGTGTATTTAGCTCCTGGGAATATTAATTAACAAAACAAAAAAATACATGATGAAATTTTAGTTATTGTTAATTTTTATAAAAAGACCTTGAGATTGATATTAAATATTATTACAAAAATTTATTATTTTAGATACTCTCTAAGTTTTGTGGTTAAATTTTTTTATTTATTTGCTGATGGTTAAACAATTTTTATCTCATAGACCATACATACATATGTATATATTGTGTATGTACATATGTATGTATATAGGTATATGCAATAATACAAAAACGTCCAACTCTATGTACATATGTACATATACAAGGTTTTCCAATAAGATTGATAGATTTCTTAAAAAAAAAACAATTATTGTTAAGGAAATTCAAAAGTTTTTTATTTGATGTGAATTACAATCGATACAATTAAGTTCTAAATAAAACGTCAATCAAATGGCCTCCCGACTTCTTCTGCAGGAACGAATTCGATGAACCCAATTTTCGAGCACATTTTTCACTAAATCAAGTTGTATGTCGTGAATGCACGTTCAATATTGACTTGTAAAGCTTGAAGAGAGTCTGGTTTATTTCGAAAGGCCAATGACTTTAAGTAACCCCACAAGAAATAGACTAATGGTACTAAATCACAACTTCTTGGGGGGCATTCAATATTACAATTTCTTGAAATAATCGAATCTCCAAACTTTTCTCGCAATAATTCAATTGTTGCATTTGCTGTGTGACACGTAGCCCCGTTTTGCTGGAACCAAATGTTGTCCAGATCAACTTCCAATTTCGGCCATGAAAAGTTGGTTATCCATACCGCTCTGCATTGACAGTAACGGTGTTACCAGTTTCATTTCGAAAGAAGTACGGACCGATGATTCCACCACACCAAAAACCACACCAAACTGTAAATTTAGGTGAATTTAGTGGTTTTTCATGAATAATAATAATTATTATTGGATCATGAATAATTTTTATAACTTTTTGAAAACTGTGAATTATTTTGTTTATTTTAAAATGGATTATTTATATAATTATAAGTGGGATTCATAATTCGTCGTAAATTTTGTATAGTGTTTAATAATAACACAATAGTGTCGGAAAAAAGTTTACACACCCGGTATGCTTATTTTACAATTTGTTTTGTATTTTCAATTTGTTTGTTTCTCAATTCCTTTTTTTACTGTTATTTTTTTTATATACGCTTTTATTAACTTCACCTGTGGGTGGGTATGTTTGTAACTTGTTTTAATATTATTGCACTACGAAGCGTATGAGTGTTATTCTCTTTTGAAAACCACGAAATATTCATCATACGCACCAGCAGCCAGTTATTCTTAAGTTGCCAGCCGGCAACTGATAATTTGTGGTTGCCAGAGAAGCATTAAATAGCAACTGAAACTTGCAGCTCTCAGTTGACAGTTGCCATCCGTAATACAATTCGCAGCAACTGGCAACGCAACTGTGGTTCGGTTGCCATCCATAATCGACCCATTAGTCTTTTCATCGTGCTTAATTTTTCCTTAATTTAGCACTGAAAACTAAACCAATATCCCCCAATTTAAAAATAAATTTTCATTCATGATTTACTAATAGAAGAATTAGTAAAATGAAAATCCATCCCTTTAGGCCACACATACACATAAACCTCAGTTTATGCGAAACAGCAAAGTTCTCTGTTTTCTTCCCAATTAGTATCCACTTTACGAAAATTGTAAAGATGGACAATTGAACGCTGATGAGAGGTGTAGCGGCCTTGAAATCGGTACTGATATGTTCTGCTAAGCTGATTGGATATAATAATAATATTTTTTAACATAAAAAAAAAATTATAAAAATATAGTTTAAAAATAAATTGGACTAAAAAGTAAAAAATAAATATAGTTTAAAAAAACTAAAAAAACACGCTTTTATAGCATATGAAACTAAAAAAAAAAATAAATATAATTAAGGAAAACTAAAAAACATGTTTCTGAAGAACATCGAACTAAAAAGTTAAAAATAATTTTCAAAATAAAAATAAAACAAAAATAATTTTCAAAATAAAATTAAAACAAAAATGAATGAAAAAATACTAGTATTATTGAGAAAAAAGCGTGGGCGCTTTGTGCCATATTTCTTGTATTTCAAGCATGTACATACATACATATGTACATGCATATTTGTTCCCATTCTTACATAACTAAAATTCTACCTGCTTTTTGAAATATTAATATTATTACAACTTTTTTTCATGATTTTGTGCATAATTTGTCACATTTCAACCACAAAAAGAATAAAAACATTTCCAAATAAATAAAGCAAACAAATTAGTGGTGTATAAACAAATGCAACGTACTCGGTATTTGAATACTTTTGTAATAACTTATTTTTTTTTTTTTAAATAGGACCAGCACTCAGGGGATGACCCCTACGTATGCAGTGCATTGTGCCGGAACTCAGAGAGAGGGATAGAGTAGAGAAGATAGATGTTGAAAATGTAGAAGGTTTAACTCTTTTACAACTCTGCTTTGCGCCTTATGTTAATTTTTATAGCAGTGTTGAGGCGCCTCCGATGTTAGGTAGACGCATTAACTTTGTTAAGCTGTATTGTCAGGCATTTTATTAATTGTTTTACTTCGCCGATGTTTCTGCTAACCGACGAAGGAGGGCGATGTTGTGTGTTTGAACCGAGGCCCCACGTCATTGTTTGCTTAGTAGTCAACGCGCTAACCACTTCAGCCAACACCACCCTCAACTTATGAAATCACTTTGCTTGCAATGTCACTACAACACCTCTTAAAATATTTTAATATTTTTTGGAATATTATAAGCAATATTCTATTAATCTAACTTGTTTAAATAAAAATTATATGACATTATATTCAAATTTTCAAACCATTAGAGAATACTTGCTTATCGAGTATTTTATTGTACACAACACTAATAATAATAATTATAACTTGACAATTAAAATGAAACAATGTTGCTAACACAGAATCACAAAACTGAAAAAAATCTTACAATAGTTAATTTGGCTTTATTAAACGTTTGTGAATAATGTTTTTTATTACCGGCTAATAAGACAAAAACTGATTATTAACTAATGTGCACAAAATCTCTACAATAAGAATTTTTTATGAATAACACTGTAAATCTTAATCTATGTAGTGTGATAATAATAAATTTGCAAGAAACATTAAAAAATAGTGATTTGTTATTTTTCATATAAAGCGTTCTGCAAAAAGTATTAGTGCGTTTATTTGTTGCGTGCATTCAAAATGCTTTATGTATGCAAAATCTATTTAAAATTAAAAGCGTTAAATATAACAGATAACAATTATTAAAAAAAGTAATACACGGATGTGAAATGCGGGAAAACTTACGAATCAAATGTAATTCAGACATTCGTTAAAAGTAAAACACTTACTTAAAATGTTTTAAATTTTTCAAAAGAAATAAATAACTTTATTATATAATACAAGTGAAAGTTGCTACGTTAATAATCCAAATGCAATTAATTTTTCTGGTTTAACTATGTTTAATATAATTTTTCAATTAAATTATTTGTATTTAAAAAGAAGTTCTAAAGCCCGTTTAGAACATTTTAATGGTTTGGAAATTCACTATATTTCTTATTTTGCTCAAAGGAGCTTGTTCTTATTGTATTAATTCCTAGTTGGAACCCATCGGTGTTTAAATGTTTCATTGTTTGCCTCTTTTTTATTGGAACAATGATCATTTTGAAATATGTATGTGTTTTTAATGTATTTGAAGTATTAAGAAATTAATTTTTATTTGAACTGCAATCTCGGGAAATTTCAAAACACATAATAAAAGCTCGGGAATAACTCTAACGCATACATATTCATCTCTGTGGCGTTTGGGGATTTGCGACTTTCACTTCCACATTTTGTACTAGATTAAAGTAAAATATTGCTTTTTTTTTGAGCCGAAAAACGCCAACCAGAACTAAGTACATTATTTGATTTGAATATTGGTAAATCGTTAAAATTATAAAGAGTTTTCAAAATATACAGATATCTGCATATAAAATCTGTCTTTGATTCAGTAAGATGATATGTCGGTATGTATGTACATAGATATGCATCTATCTATGACGAACGTTGTTAGTTTGTAGTATTTTATTGAGAAAATGTTGTTTTAAATTGATTTTTATGAATAAATCGATTTAGCTTAATTATTATCATTTGCGATACATATGTACATATACATATATTTTTTTAATAAACTAATCCAAGTTATTCATAATGGAGGGTGCTTTGGAGTGTTCATGGATGTATGAGTGTTTTTTTTTACAAAATTCAATACATTTTTTTGTTGAAATTGAAAAATATGTATGTACATTAGGGACATAACTTTTTCACACTGTTTGCGAATATCAAAAACGGCATAGTATAGTCGTGTAGAACATTAAAAGTTACATATTAATAAAAAAATATGATAATTTTTTCTGATCGTTAAAAAAGTTCACGCAGGAATCGGGTTGAAGTTTGAAAACAACCATTTTTATCTCGGCTTACAATTCATCGCGGTTCAAAATTTTTTGGAAGGTTTTAGAAATTTGCTTCCCTGCGTGAGGGTTTTTTCGCAAAAAGACGGGAGACAGGTGTTTTCATTACTAAAACACGCCGTGGTACTCTGCCAAAAATTTAGTTATGGCCCTAATGTACATATGTACGAGTAAAACGGTTTTAATTTAATTCAATATTTGGGAGCTTACACTCTATTTTTAAAATACATATTTATATAGAAAGAAATCTATTGACTATATTTTCTTTGTTGATAAAGAAGTCTTAGAAGGTAAATTTAATAATTTATTTTTATATTAAATATATTAATTTCGATACTACTTATTTAATTGCTTCGTTGTTTTTGTTTGTTTTAGTTTGTTTTAGTTTGTGAATATTGCAGCCAGTTTTATGTTATTGTTCTACATTAATAGTTATGACCATAGTTGGTCAATAGTGTCCTCCACTGTGTCGATGATGTTCTCTCCGACCCGTAGAATGATCACGATATTCACCATTTCGAGAAGATCCATTTTTGTGATGATGATGATGATGACGCTTTTTTTCTTTAAATATAAAAATAATTTTAATATTTATAAAGTTTATTGATATGTTCTCTGAAATTATATTCATATGTACTATGTATATGGAAAAATATTATAATTTGCATATGGGCTAGTCTAAGCCCGCAGCAAATTGTTAGAAATTATACTTATATACAAAAGGGAGAGCGAAAATATATTTACTTTACCTTTTAAACAAACATCTGATACAACCATTTCGGAATTTTCACGCAGTCCATAATTATCGCGACCAACACTAAAATATTTTAAAGTAAATATTATGTATGTTAAAAATTTGTTCAATTCGCAAGACCCGTTGTATTCGCGTATCGATTGTATATTGTGTTAAAATTATTATTAAATTTTATTCCAAGTTATTTAAGTTTTTAGAGTACATATGTACGTAACTGTTAAGAAGATTTAAAGGTGAATTTCAATAAGCGATACGCGATGCTAAAGGAGCTTGTGAATTGAGCGAAGCCGGTGCAATCAGCTAGTAAATTCACAGTCATGTGGTAAAGAAATATTTATTAAATGAAAAATTAATTTTCTGCACTGTTAATTTAAATCGTAAGTGTTAGAACTATTTTACATCGCTCTATCTAATGAACCAATTTAAACTTACAGATGTATTACAGTTGAGTTCGATTGTAAGGGCCACCTTTTATAAGAATATGTCTTGATATATGTATGTACTTTATATAAATAAGTACGCTTATAGTAAACAAATGTTATACTGAATTTTCGCTTATAAAGAACTGTTTTTTGAGCAATATATTGAACTGCATGAAAATTTTCAAGCTTATAACTCAAAAAATTGCTAGCTCTAGTTTGCTCTTTTTTATAGCATTGAATTAATTATTTATCAAAAATTTTATAAATAATTTATAACACAACACTAACAAAACCATTCAATATGCATAATTGTATGTTACGAAATATTTAGCAATTTTTATTTTAAATACATGTATTTGTTAATAAGGAAAAATAAAAAGCTGAGTCTAAGTACTTTTGAGCGAAACGTAATGATTCAAAAAATGTTTGGCTTTGGTCATAACCGAATTTTACAGTCTGCATATAACGAACTTCTCAGCTTATTTAAAAAAAGTACACTGTAAGTCAGTGTAAAAAAAAAAAATAATAAAAAACAAATAGTACGAAAACTACCAATTTGCCCCCTTTGCACCTTTCAAAAAGTAATTTATATTGTAATCTTGACCACATGGCGTCCATCTAGAATATTTCATCCAAATCCATTAAGCGGATTTCAAGTTATAGTTAATAATCAAGTTATATAATTAGGTCTTTTAATTATAAAATTTTACATTTATTTGAGCATGTACTCAAGTATTTATGTTTAAAATTTTATTTATTATGCTTTATAATTTGTAATTCACAAAAATATGTTTGTGAGTTTTTGTATAAATAGATGAGCTTTGGAATTTTTTAAACATAAAGGGTAAAACATCTACTCTTGAATTGGTATAGCTACCAACGAAATATATATCTAGATATTGCTAACCCGCAACAAATAAATAAAAGTCTTTTAATTATTTTAGAATAAAACTTCTTGCTATATACTTGCTATTTTTGTTTGAGAAAGTATGAATTTTTTGATGAAGTACATCGGAATTTGCACAAAAGTCGATTTCACATTTTTTTTAGAGATTTTTTATGTGTTTTTATTTCAATAAACTGCAGTATGCTAAAGCAAAGCAAATTCATAAACAATGCCGGTATTGACAATTTGGTAATAATGAAATCTAACTGCAATTCTTTGTGTTTTGTTGCTTTATTTTATTAAAAAGCAGGATTATGCATTCATACTTTCGCAAGAGCATTTGCACCAAACACTTAATACCGCCAATGCAATGGATAACGCAGCGACAACATTTCCGTCAATGAAAAAATAAGTGGGAAGTTACGTAAGTAAAACTAGTATGTACTCCTTTTGTCATATAAATTTATCTTTTCAAATTATACCAAATAATAAAAATTACCGTTCTAAATTTTCTCTGGACCGATGCATATTTTCCCTCAAGTTATCTCTGGATCGTGTCATACTGGGTGGGTCAAGTGTTTCCTTGCGACGCAGTGCATTGTGAGAACTATTTTTAGATGCAGATTCATGTAAATTTTCCCAAGCCTGTCTGTAATACCTTAAGAGATAAACATTTCAAAATAGTACTAAATCGATTTAAAATTGATAATACGAGCATAACTAAAATGTTAAAAATATATAATTTAAAATATGTGGCGTTATTTCAATGAAGCGGTAGACAAAAGGAATCAAATATTATAAAATTCAAGATGGCATGGTATAATAAATTAGGTAGTATTGTCCCTAAAACAAGAGGCATTTTGTTAGTGTAAAATGGTTTCTCTGTGTCAAAAACAGAGAAACAAGCCGATCTCTTCCGAACACTCCACTGGTTTACTGCTTTTACAGGTAGTTCGGCAGTTAAAAATGCATTGCTAGGTTTAAGATTCTTAATGTGTATTATTTAACTTTTTTTATAGCAGATATTTTTATTTTTTATATGTATAAAATTTCGAAATAAAATTTTATACTTCACCAGCGGGTTGAAGTAAATTTGTTTTGTTTGCAATTTTATGTTTTTATTATACCATGTCAAGATGGTACTTTTCAAAATATCAAAACAGAAAACTTAACAACGAAATCAATTTTATACCCCATTTAAGGGAACACTACATTGTCAAAATTTTTGACATCAAGCTAGTGTACTTGTACTTGACGTCACCATCGTCGCTTTCACACTTGCATACAAACAACTTTCACCATTTTTCACTAAAGGAGGAATATTTGTAAAGGAAAATAAATAAACATTTTTCTAATCTTTCTAATTTTGGTTTAAAAACTAATTTTGATTGTTTTCTTATTCAAAAAGTCGATCAAAGTGCTACTGAAGATTTTATAACAACTTGGAAATATTAAATTTCGAGCCATCTAAAATATTTTTCAAGCGATTCAAAACTTGATATATACGTATACATTTACATATATTAGTGTTTGGGTCGGTACTATTATATTTTTTCGACGAAGAAGTCGAGTACTTTGATGCTTCTTTATATATGATTTGATAAACATTTTATACAAATCGCTCCACTGTTACTCTTGTAGTTTTCAAACTAATCCAATAAGTACTAACCTGTTCAAACCATTCCTAGAACCTGAAGTAGAACTATCAAATGAAGCAACTGTGTTACAATCCGGGGAAGCTCTATGTCGATAATGCTGCGTTGTACGACTTCTGGAAGAATATAAGTTCAAGAAATACAATATAGTTTAAAAATACTGCAAAAGTCTTAAAAAATGTTCGAGTGTTAGATACAAAACAATTTTCATTATTATTCATATTCATAAACTCCATATACTGGTTAGAAAACAATCACATATAAATATGTCTTTTAAATCAAATCAAACATTTGTTATTAACCGAGTCCATTTATGTATGCCAATTAAATATTTAAAATACAATTAGTTTATTAAGATTTAACAAAAACAGTAGACGTGCAACAGCAACAGGCGGCATATGCGAAGAAGAGAGTAATTTTTGAAGATTAATTGTTTGTTTGTTTATGGTTAGATACCACACTAACTAACGTTTAGATTTTTGTATGTTGAAATGCTGCTTACTTGTATATATTTTATTTAGATCGTTGTATGGGCATAATTTTATAAATTCTATACCGTAAGTTTCGTATTAACAATATTTCGATTCTTCGTTTGTAAACTTTTGGCACGACATCTTATTATTTTTATTCCAAATATGTATGTATGTATGTTTTTCTGTACGTGTATGTAAGTGAGTATCTTATTATCCTATTTCATTAAGTTTAGAATTTTCCAAACAATTGCTTAGTTATATTTATAAATTTTTGTAGTTATAAATTTTGTAGAGTTTTTCTTCACTGTTTGTTATCATTTTCTCTTTGTTGTTGTTGCTGTTGGAATTCAGTGCTAAATATTCCAGCTCTTGCTGCATAGCTGCGTCCACAAGTACTCAATTCTCTTCTTCCCAATGTTTGATCATCAAAAGGCAATGCTAAGACACTGTGCCATATATCGTTTATTGATTCCTTCTTGATACTTGAACTTGTGCTGAACTTATCGTACAGACTCTGTGGTCTCCCATATTCCATGTTTCCTATACTGTATGATTTTGTTGCGTCAAATGAAGAAGCGTTAAATTGCGTAGTCATAGTTGGCGGAGGTGGCATATATCGCAAACGTGATTTAGCCATATAATATGGCGGCAATGAGGATGGGCAGAAAGTTTTTTTTGCATTGTGCCGCCCTTTGCTGTTTGAGGTGCTAAAGAAAATGAACTTTTTGAAAGAAAAACTAAATAATGCAAATCGAGTGTGTAAGTGAAGCAACGATCAGCGTTGCTATAAAAATAAATTTTTTTCCCAATTTTCAATTTAAAATATAAACTAGAGATAACAAATGATATTTTAGCGATATCTTCTTATTGTCATATAAGTGGTTATCTGGCGATATTGCCAGTTTATCATCTGGAAGAATCGCATATCGCTTTGCTTAGGAGTATTACCATCGAGACTAGGGATGCAATATCACTCTTAAAAACATCGATGTTTTTATATATACAATATATCGAAAAATATACCTGCGCACTAAAATAACTATAGTTGTAATAACAGCAGCAAGGAATACAAATCCTCCAAAAGCACCTAATGCAACAATTGCACCCAAATTCAATTTCGCTTCCTTGGTTTCTTTGCGATCCAGATTATCGACTGATATCGGTACATTAACATTGGGAGATTGATTATGGCGTATATTAACACTATCGGAAATTTCATTGTCTTGGGGATGAGCGTTCTGAATAATATTTTGTATGTTTTGAGTTGATGTCTCAACTGCTGAGGAAGGAATACGAGTATGCCCCTGTCCATAGCCGTATGATTTTGAAGTGGTTGAAGAGAAAGAGCCAGAAGAGCTAGGAAGTTGATAAATCGATGTGGTAAGAGGTTTTTTAGGTATAACCGATGGTCGCAATGTACGTCTAGGGGGAAATTCTTCTCGGACAGTACCAGGAACCACATATGTGACTTCTTCATCAGAATCAGCTAAAGTGTAAAATATTACAGTAATGACATGACTCAGATTTATAATCACAAAATATTAACCTTCATCATGGATTTCTACATGGGAACTTTGATTCGTAGAATATATTGTAATGCTACTGGTAGTAGAAGTGGTTGGTTTTACAGCTTTTTTCGTTGTGGTAGTGATTTTGGGTCTGTACGATGTTGAGGATGGTGAAACAGGTGTTGGTGATGGTGATGGCGGCGGAAGCGTCAATGGTTCTAGTTTAATGCAGCGTGGCAGAGCACTACTCCATTGACCTGAAGATAAACACGTTATTTTATTTGGACCCTCCAGTCTATATCCTGTAGGACAAGATATTTCAGCCAGAGATCCATAAAATGTGCCGTTTGGCGCCGAAATAATAGTACTATAGTAATTTCCAGGCAAAGTATCACATTCAACAACTAAAAATACATAAATTGAATACGATTATACAATGATAGTGAAAAAAGACAGACAAAAATGATTAGATGTGCACGATATTAGCTTTTACCGATTTTAAAGAAATTAACAAGACCGAGTTCGAAATAAATGTTATGACGTTTGAACGTAATTTGACAATTTGGAGAACAGATACGAAATGAAAACTATGTACGTCTGTGAGTGACCAAAAGAAAATATGTATACTTTTCATAAAATATAAAATACATTTGAATTCTATTAAAGAAAAAAATTTCCATTCAATAAATTTTTTTTAAATAAATTTCGATTTCACACATGTACACAAATCCGATACATATCTGGCAAACACATTACAATATTTTTAATTTCACAAAATCAGTATTTATTATTTTTTAATAGATTTTTGTATATACACAAAATGAGTACAAAACTTAAAAAGGGTATAACTTTGGAACGGTAAGAGCAAATTCAATAGTTATTTTTTTAAATGACTCAGAATTTATCCACATTTTAAACTGAATCATTAGTTTTTTTAACTTCAATAGAAATTTTAAAAGTTACAAAGCATTATTTTTAAAATTTATGCTAAATTTATAAAAAAATGTCATAAAGGGTACCCAAATGAGCAAAAATATTACCGAAACTTATAATATCTGCACAGAGAAGTAAAGTTTGAACAGTTTTCTTTAAAAAAATTGACTTAGTAACAAAGAAAATCGTGCTAATGGGCCGAGTAATGCGCAAAATTCAAAAAAAGTCGAAAAAACCCGATTTTTTGGTTGAATTCGATTTTAGCGACCTCTAAACCTCTTCCGAAAAATCTGAAAAAAATCACAAAAATACTTTACCCTATAAGCTTTCAAAAAAAGGTGGGGGACCTATAAAAATCGAAAAAAAATTTTTTTTTGGGACACACTAATGTATATGTACATATGTATGTACATATCGCTCCTTTATAGCAGCGTAGTCATATTTAAAAAAAATTTCAACTAACTACAGTTCAAGGTATATTAAATAAGGTAGTCTTGTCCCTAAAACAAATACAACATCACAAAAACAACAGGCATTTTGTTAGTGTAAAAACTTGGCTGTTGTCAAAATGTGATGTGTAAACAAAACAAAAATTAAATTAAAAAAAATAATTGCATAAAATAAAAATAAATATAAGTTAAAATTTTTCACAATACATAAACCAAAAAGGTGTTGATTGATGTACTTATGTATAAAATGAGGATGTGTCTTTTATTTGGGTACTAGGAAACAATTTCCTCCATTTGCAAATGCATTTGTTTAAGGCTGGAGTTATGATAATTAAACTGCATCGAAAAGTGGAATTAGATCATAAGAGAATACTGCCCATATATACGTAAAAATGAGGCATTGGAGAAGAATGTTGCTTCATTACAGGATATTTTTACAAGAAAGGTAAGAAAGCAAAAATATATGTATGTATCGAAAAATTCCTAGTAAAATTTAAAGAAAGTCTATGTATCCTCCTTTCCAGGATATTTTGCAACAACGCAATATTGAACGTATTGTAAACGCTGTTGTTGGAGCAACGGAAAATGTTAAAGATGGAAATGCACAATTCACGATTAGACTTTACCTTTTTTCCAGCATGTAAAATGCTTGATGGCAAAAAGTGAGAGCTACATACATAAAAGAGAAGTTGGTGTGAAATTCCTGAAACAAATTTCGCTCCATATACTTATCAGGCGCGTTTCTTTGGGTACTTGGAACAACTTTCCTTCCCCCTTTGCAAATTTTTCTTGCAGACACTACATACACGCATTGTAATTGATATTTTTAATTTTAATTAAATTTTAAAAATTTTTCACCCGTTTTTTTTTTCAATTTCTTAAATTTTAATTAAATAAAAAAAATTTCACAATATTTTTATAAAAACACAACGAAGTTTTGACAACAAAAAATCAATCAGCTGATGTCAATTTTAGCTAATGCGACTACCTGATAATTAATATACCTTGCTACAGTTTTAAAAACGAAAGCTTATACACGGGGTGCTATTTCTATTTTTTACAAAATTTATTAATTTTTAAAAGTTTTCTTACTAATTTATTTTTCCTTAGATTTCCTGTGAAGAATAGGTCTTGGCTGAGAATATTTTCAAATACGATGACCGAACTAGAAAATATTTTTAAATGTCTATATAATGATGATCGGGCTTTTAAGGTCAATTTATTTCATCTTTTTGAAGATTTTTATTTTATTTCTACGTTTCGTTGGTATTTTGAAACTTCTTCGGGGATTCTTTATTTAAATATAATATATAATCTTCTTTCTAATATATAAAAATCTCGTATCACGATGTTTGTTATCGAACTCCTACGAAACGGCTAGACCGATTTTAATGAAATATTTGGTAAGTATGATATTAGGTTTTAAAGTATTTAAAGTACATTTTAAACCGCTAGGGGCATGAGGAGGGGAGGGAGGGGCACTTCCTGCATTTACTAAACTATTAACTCAATTCGTATTTCAAACAGAATTATGTTTGTAGTTGAATGACAGATGGCGCTTTGTCCGCCTCAATCACGAGAAGCGTCATCGTTCGTATTTCAAGTAGAACAAAATTATTTATGTTATTGTAGGACTGATGATGCTACGTCCGCTTCATGTCGTCGTTCTATTTCAAATAGTCAAGCATACAATAGGGGATTGATAAGTGGGGAGAACGGGTCCCCCACATAAGAAAATACCTTCCAGGCGAAGCCGGCACAATCATCTAGTATTTTTATAAAAACACTAAATTTATTTAATTATCACAGTTTGTTATATGTGTAAATGGGACAAAAACAGAAAACACGAACTTAATAAATTAGAAATGTAAAAATATATTAAATTAAAAAAAAAAATCTTCTTTTCATCGTCAGTATTAAACTATAACTATATTTATCGTTAAATCTTCAACTGTTAAACTCGCAGTTTTCTAAAACTTGTTATCGCGAACTATTTTCTTTTCTTTTAACTTTATAAGTCTGGAAAAACATTAAAAAAATTTCTTATAAATTTATGAAAGTTCAAACTAATCTAATGAAAAAAGTTCTTATTTCAAAATTACTGAATGTTTAAAAGAGCATAATTTTTAATAAAAACGGTATGCAGCGGTTATAAAGAAAATGAAATGAGAACATAGTTTTTTCAGTTTAATTAACGTTAAGAAATTGAGTGACTTAAGAGACACCATTATTACGTCGAAGTCCATTTTTTCTGTGTTTTTTTTCCAGCTGCTAAAAATTAATAAAATATTTGAATATTTATAATAATGCTCAAATCTAAATACCATTAAATTTAGAACGAATTTTTGGCTATATTCATACCTTTTGTGGGGTTATTACATTTTCACTTATAACAATATGTGAAAACTACATAACGATACTTTTTTTCTGCAAATTAAATAAATCGAACTGCATTATCTTCTTACTGTATGAAAATATCAACGGTTTCGCAATTTTTATACTAACATATTCTACATAACTCCACTTGGTATGTAATTAAACTTACTTTCACAACGAGGTGGCGGACCATTCCAACGTTCATCAAAATCGCACGTTAATAAGGCTCTGCCAACCATTTCGTAACCTTCCTGGCATGAATATTTTACTAAACTTAAGTAACCCACAGTGCCGTTTATGAGTTCATATGAGCCATGAGGTATAGAAGCGGGCAAACCACATTCAATATCTGTAAAAGCAACATTTTTTATAAGAATTACTTAAGAGTATTTAAGAGACTTACATTTGCATACGGGCGGAAATTCATTATAAAAACCAGTCTCTAAACATGTTCTTGTCGAAGGACCAACTAATAAATGATTGACGTCACAAGTATATTTAATTTGAGCTCCAACTTCAAACCCATACTGAGCGATCATTGTAGAATTAGGTGGCTGTTCCGGCCTACCACATGTTTTAGGCTGATGTTGACAAATGAAATTTAACATAGTATTGCAATTTGTGTCACTCCATAGCCAGCCCTTTGAACCATCAAATCTAGCACAATCTTCAGCACCACCCGGATGATTCCAAAACGAAACTGTTACTTCTTCGCCATTAACCCATTTCCAGGTATTGCGATCATCATCATCACGAACAGCACCCATCCAATATTGCGAGCTTACATCACTGCGGTGTCGCCTCCATAATTCCCAGCTAATAAAACCTTGAAGAGCTGGATTACTCTCGCTTATTAATGTACCACCACGGGAACGACAAAACGATAAAGAGTCCAAAAAATTTAATGGCTGTCTATTGTAAAATATATAGCATTTTCCATTATACGATGCTAAAGCACCAGGAGGTTGATCTCGGAATGTCGGACACCGTTCGATTGGCAGTGCTTGATCAGTATAAACAAAAGCTTCACAAATCGAAAGTGAGTTAGGACTGTTGTTTTCTAGATGGACAGAAACAAATGCACCAGGCATTGGTGGATTGCAAGGCAAAAACAAAGGCTGCCCTTCCTCCAAAAGACCCGTAAACCGATTGCATATAGGGTTTGTTCCTAAATCAGGTCGGTTATTACCAACGCGCACAACAATAGTTGCTGGTTTATTGCCTAAAATAGATTATACTAATTTGATTAACATACCGATTAAATATTGGCCATGTGATAAGGATAAGATAAGAGGAGTAGTGATAAAAGAATTTTAAAAGTTGCATTGATCAGAATAATGAGAAATAAAAGGAAAAAACTATTGTTAAATTAGAATTCAAGTTTTTTAGTTTTTATTGTTTTAAAGTTCCTGGACAAGGTATATTTAATTACAAGGTAGTGTTAATATTAAAACTAGTATAACATTACAAAAAAAATATATATTTCGTTTTATCGTTATTTCTGCCTGCTCCTGTCAAAAATTTCTATGCGTTTTTGAATTGGTTTTCACTTAAATCAGATGAACTATCAAAATTACGTTGTAAGTAAATGTATCTTGTTTCTGACGAAGCACATCCAAAGTTTTCAAAATGTAAAAATTTACTCAATAATATATAATATTTTTGTTTAAATAAATTGAAAGAATTGGAATTGTAAAATTATCCATAATTTTTTAAGCATACCACAGCATGATTTTCCGAAATCCAGTCGCACTAATTGCACCATGTATGGTTCCAAGAGATTGACATACCACCACGGTGATCGTTCAGGTTTTGTGAGAGAGCACGTTTCTGGTGTAAAAAAAGCAGAGGTGGAGCCATCTATAGCTTTCTGTGGAGCTCCACTTCCATCGGTAGAAATTTGCATGGGTGCTTTTCCCGCTGCAACGTTAAGAACTGCAAAACAAAATGGAACAATTTAATAATTTAGAAAATTTTTGTTTTTCAAAGTGAAGAATTGTATAACATTTTATGGTTTATTAAAAGATTTATATATATGTATAAACATACGTAAATTTAGTTTGCTACAGAATCTTAGATGATCTTATGAACAACAAAAAATAAGATATGAATACTGGTACGGAGAGTTACTGACTCTTCCGACCAAAAGTAGCAAAATTGTCCTATCTACATAATTAATTTTTTCTGAGGGTGGTGTTGACGGAAGTGTTTAGCGCGTTGACTACTAAGCAAACAATGACTTAGGGCCTGCGTTCGAACCCTGGCCAGAGCAAGTCAATCAACATCATTAATTTCACGAATGTATAATAAATAGTATGACATTGTATTAGTTGTTGTTGGACTGTTAAGGTGATGAAGGCATAGTACTGGCCAGTAAAAACTGTTCCAGCAGCGATTGATACTGCTCTAAGCTACTGTCAACACAGTAGGTCGATGTCCTTCGTCGGTTAGCAGAACGTCGGCGAAGTAAAGAAATTAATAAAATGCCTGCTCATACAGCTTAAGAAAGTTAATGGGTCTACTTAACACCGCAACAATTAACAAAATTGCGCAATAGCAGATTTATGAAAAGAATTGCATAAGTAGGGGTCATCCCCTAAGTGCTGGCCCTAACAAACAAAAAAAAAAAAATATAACCACTTTTTTTATTATATGTTTCCCCGTTAAAATTTTTGTTTTTGAATATGCTACAATGGTGAATAAATATTACATACGTTGTTCTGCCGAAATTTCAATGAATTTGTTTGTGATAATTTTGTATATGTATCTATAAAAAACTTTTGCTTATGTGTAAACAAAGTAAATATTAAAAAAGAAAAACACATATGTATGTAGATCTGTTTGATGATTATACGACACATGTATGTACATACGTATAAAGAAATTTATTATCATGAGATTTTCGAAATTTTTTATATAAAATTAAGAGCAAGATGTTTCTGAGCATTTCGGTAACAAAACAGTAAACATCAATGAACACTTTAAACAATGATTATAATAGGGTTCGTTCTAGAGATGGGATTGGTTTGATGGTAAAAATTTTGGCAACTCATAGGAGAGGTATTAAAATATGTCACATCAATGCCCAGAGCTTCAGACCTAAGATTGAAGAGTTTAGATTTATTTTTGAGAACTCCGGCGTTGATGTCATATGTGTATCTGAGACTTGGTTTAAGCCTGAGTACACTGATTTATCGATTGTTTTGCAAGGTTACAATATCCGGAGGGTTGATAGAAATGGTTATGAAGGCGTGGCAATTTACGTAAAAAAATGAATTGCAATCAAAGTTCTCAGTAAATCTACAGACAATTTTATGGGTACTGGTGCCGACAGTTCTGAAAATCCGTTAGAATATTTATTTCTGGAAGTTAGTTGTGAGGGAAGGAAGCTACTTTTAAGTTGCGTTTATAGACCAAATAATCGTATTTGTATGAAGAGATTTATGAACGCTCTGGAAACATACACAGTCTCGTATGAAGATGTTATTATTACGGGCGATTTCAATTCAAATATTGTAGTAAGCCCATACCTGCTTGACAACATGCTTTGCTTAGAAAAGCAAAATCGGAATACTATGCCTCAAAGTTCTCTACTGCCATAGACTCGAAGAAAACTTGGAGAACGATTTGCGAAATCGGCATCGGCAAACCTGGTAGCCAAGAACCCTGTGCTATCGACGCTAACACCCTAAATAATCAATTTTTAAATATTCCAAATGTGGCACCAGATACTGATTACTATAATTTCGCTAATGATATCGCACATAATAGTTTCAAGTTTACCAATGTAAGGCAATGTGATGTCTTATCCAGTCTGCTATCAATAAAATCCATCCAATTGGTGTGGATGGAATATATCATAGTTTTTGAAGATTCTAATTCCAGAACTTCTTCCGCTTATAACTTTTGTTTTTAACAAGATTTTTACCACCAACCAGTATCCAAAAATTTGGAAACTGGCTAAAGTTATTCCTATTCCTAAATCCAATTCCGATTATAGGCCCATAGCAATCTTGCCACTTTTATCCGAAGTCTTTGAAAGATTAATCCATAATCAAGTTACACAATATCTTGAAACCAATAATATGCTGACTGATTCTCAATCTGGCTTCCGTAAAAATCATAGTTGTATAAAAGCTCTTTTAGATGTTCGTGAAGATATAAGACAGCAGGTAGAGTGCGGTAATGTTACATTTTTAGTTCTCTTGATACCAAATTGTTGAAACGCCTACCTCAGTTTCAACATCTTCGTCAATAACTCGTGGTGTTCCGCAAGGCTCCATCTTAGGCCCTCTACTTTTTTCATTTATACGTGAATTATCTTCAGAGCAAACTCGAACACAGCAGGATTAAATTGTATGCGGACGATGTTCAGCTTTATATTAGCTGTTGCAATACCGCCGTTGATGAATGTGTGAGGACCTTAAATCAGGAATTAGGTCGTGTCTGCGAGTGGGCTACCGCTAATGGTCTAGCAAATAATCCTACTAAGTCCAAGTGCCTGATTATTAAAAAGAGGCTATCAAATTTTGAGTCAAATCAAAATTAAGCAAACAGTCCATAGATATTGTAAATTCTGCTAAGAATCTTGGTATACATATTAACAACACTCTTGGTCTAATCACGTTAATTTTGCATGCGGTCGAACGTTTTCAATGTTAAGAAATTTCTGGCAAACTCAGTATTGTACTCCAATTAAAATTAGAATAATCCTTGCCAAATCGTATTTAACACCGATTTTATTGTACGGCTGTGAACTTTTTGCCAGATGTGATAGCGTAAGTAAAAGAAAACTTAACGTGGCCTTTAATAACATTATTCGGTACGTATATGGTATCGGAAGATATGACCATTGTTCCCCCTACGTAACCTTGCTTTATGGCATTACTTTTGATTATTATGTAAGAGTGCCCACTTTACTGTTCATGCATAAAATTATATATACAATCAACCTGAACATCTCTTTGAACGTTTAAGCTTTTCAACGCTTGCTAGAGGTAAAAGACTTCTAGCGTTTGATCATCGAATTCTGGTTTCTAAATACCACTTCTTTATTAATGCTGTCAGTCTCTGGAGCGGAATCCCCTATAGAATTCAGACTGTTAGCAACGCACGTCAATTCATGAAAACTATTTTTCGTCATTTCTCACGTTGAATATATTTTTGTACATTCATATATTGTTTTTTGATAAAGTCTGATATTATAACACTGTAGGTTTTCATTTTTTCAGGTTATAAGTATATTTTTTTATTTATTATTATTTTAGCTGCTTTTATTATTGAATTTGGTTAACTTTTTGAAACTATATTATCTTAGATTTTAAATTTCATTTTATATTTTAAAAGCGGAAACTTAAATCCAAGTCAATTTTGTTTTTGTTTTCTGATTTAAGGCCTCATTAGTCTTGACTTTTACTTTCTGTTCTGTTCTGTGCCGTTCTGTTGTTGAATTTTTGTAGTTAGAAGTTCTGTAAAAACGTATCAGCTGTTTCTTGCAGAATATATATAGCCAAATATACATATATTATCGGCGGCGGCAGCAGTGTTCACAAATTTAAAACGGCGCTTCGTCTTAATTATCAGGTTGAATAATTTTAAAGCAAATAAGTTAAAAACGTTATTTAATTAAAAAGCACTCTACTAACTATAAATTTTTCATGAATATAATATTTTTTCATTAAAAATCGTTTTGTTTTTAATGTGTTTAAAGTCGATGGTGGCGGTCATAATAAAAATTTATCAGCGATTACGCGGCAATTTTGTTCCGATCGGCTTGGTTTACTGAAACAAGCAGCTGTCTCTTGCTGTCACTTAGAACTGTAAGTAAAATTCAGTTTTCAACAGAATGGTCCGTAACAGAACAGAACAACTAATTGAAAATACATGTTTTGCATACACAAAAAATGAACAGCTGATCCGGAACAGAACAGAAAGTCAAGACTAATTCTACCTTTATTGTATTTACATACGCTCAGTTCCATACTGTAATATAAGGATTAAGTCTTGTGTATGGGACATCGAAAATAAATAAACAAAATAAAAAATAAAAATACAGGTACTCGCATTAGCTAAAATGTTGTTCTTTGCTTGGGTGACAAACTAGAAACAAAGGGGCTGGCCTGCGATGTCGAACGATATCGATCGGTGGTTTTCCAGGTGTAAAAAAATTAACTTCCATTTCTCTAATAAGCGATTTTATTTAATTTATTATTTATTTACTGCTACAAAAGCTAAATATCTAAATAATAATAAATTGATGGTTAGAAGGTCGCAAACCGGTTGTATTTCGTTTACAATTTCAGCATTATCGATCGATCGACATCGCGGGGTGGGCCGGAAATATATAAAATCTTTGTTTAATCTATGAATAACACTTTTAATATAAAATAATTTATATACTCATCTATGTATGTATGTATACACATATGTGTGTATATAGCCTTTAAGACAATGGGGATTGAATGTATAAGCTTTAATTCTAATATTTTAATAATACTAATTGTTTCTTAAGTTTTTGTTGTCTTTTATATATGTACTTATATTTATTAAAAAATATAACCTATTTTAATAGTAAAATATTACTATTTCTATACAACGCTTTACCCGTACGGTAATTTTACCCAAAAAAATGTAATTTTTTTAAGGCTTTACGGAAATTGGGAAAAATTAGTTAACATCACTGTACCCAATGGATATGTCCGACACATTTTCAGTAGATAACAATTAAAACAATTAAGTTAGCCGACAATGAAGAAAAAACGTGAAATCACAAAACAAATACATTTTTAACAGCAGAAAAGGTGTCTTTAGATTTTTCTTAGTTTTTATGTTATTTTTTAATAAAACAATTATTTGTTCAAGAAAACTAATAAAGAACATATTGATTAATTTATTTAAGTAATATTTTAAAACTTTTGCAATATACTTATCGTAAAAATAACCAAGTGGTTTGAAAAGCTTAGAGCCTTAGATAACATGTTGAAATCACAAAATTATGTGCACAGAACACCTCTCTTGTGATTTCAAATCACATTGATGAAATGTGATTTATAGAACATGCCTGTATAATTCTAAAATTACTACTGTGTGCGAATAAACCTTCATCAAAGTCTACGTTATTAACTAACATTACATCAAGGTTGATGACTCAAAAAAAGTCAAAATGTATATATGTATACATATATACAATATGTATATAGAATACATATGTACATACATATGCATAGAAATAAAAATACGAAATAATTAAAGTTCTCATTCACAAGAAAGTTTTGATAATCTTACAACTGTTTACACAACTTTTCAATGCATAATTTGATTTCCCAGTTTGTATTTGATTTTGATGTACAGTTAAAATGTTAACATATCAAAAAAAGTTAAGGTCAAAAAGAAAAATTTTCCCGTCAATATACATATATGCGTTAATTTCATGTATATTTTCAAGCTCTATCAGCTTTTTATAAACTTGCCATTTGTTGAACTCGATTAGTATTGTAAAAATTTGCATCTCTGGCCGCTCGTACGATCGATCAGTAAAGGACATTTTACTAATATGAAAACGGCATAGAAGCCAAAAAATGCATGCTTAACACAAATCAAGAAACGAAAACTCTTCATAATATGCAAAAATATTTAATAAATTGAACGAAACTCGAAATTAGTTGACGACAAATAAACGTATGGATTTTAACGGTCGAAATTTTTTGAATAGAAGCTTGTCTTATTTTCTCATTTATGTATATTTGGCGCAATTGGATAAGATTTCCTTTCGTTCAATTAATATTTTTTTTTTTGCGCTCTTTATATAGTTACGCAATTAGTGTTATTATTAATACCTATGAAAATACTCACCACAGAAAGGAATTCCTTCAGGAACCCAATTGCCCTTTTCACAAACTCTTCTAGCTGGACCCAGTAGTTCAAAACCTCTTTCACACGAGTATGACGCAATTGTCCCATCTGTCAAATTAGCATTTGAAAATACCACTGTACTATGTGCTGGTGAACCCGGAAAACTGCAATTTGACGGTGCTTAAATAAAAATTAAAAAAAATACACATTTTAATAGCAACATAACACTTTAAAAGAGGTAGCTTACAATTTTAGCAAAATAATGGATATGGAGAATACAAAAGAAGAGTTAAGAGTTTTTTTTTAAGACTAGCACTCAGGAGATGATTCTACTTATGATTTCTACAATGCATTGTGCCAGAGCTTATGGAAAGGGTAGAGAAGATAGATGTTGAAAATTTAAAAGGCATTTGGTTAATTATTTTACTTCGCCGATGTTTCTGCTAACCAACGAAGGAAGGCGATGTTGTATACATTAGTTTTGAACACCAATAATAGCTGTCGGATCAGTTTTTTAGTGATCAGTGCTATGCCTTCATCACTTAAATACAGTCTAACAACAATTAATACAATGCCACACTAATGCACATTAGAGAAATTAATGATGTTGGTTGACTTACTCTGACCAGGATTTGAATCCATTGCTTGCTCACATATGTACATACATAACAATCAAACATTTATGTAGCTTCAAACCTACGCTAATTTCAACAAACTGATTTTGTTAAAGAATAACAATATCGAGTGCTTTCCATGAATTGTTTTACATTGAACTTCAATAAATATTTTTATTGAACCACGTTGACGTAAACTGCATCAGCAACATTACATTTTGCAACAAAAATTAATGAATTGAAATTATATAAAACTAGATATATCCGGTGCGCTTCGCTACCCCCACGTTTTAAAATAAATTTCCTAATGTGAAAATTTAATGACGATCGGTCCAGTAGTTAAGACTATATTACGATTTTTCATTTTCCTAAAAAGGGGCGTGGTGCCATCCACTTTTCCCCTGGTACGTGTTAAAATTAGGCCAATACCATAAGTACCAAATATCATCGACGTAGGTCAAAAAATGCCCAAAAACAAAACAAACAAATAAACAAACAAAAAATCAAACCTTTCCTCTTTATAATATTAGTATACCTACATAGATTATTTTTTCAATAAACTTTAAACTAAAAAATTTATAACTTTGTAATTTCATTGGTGGAATTTGAGTAAGTTGAAGGCAAACTATCAAATGAACATGCAAGTAAACTTTAGCAAGAGCTTTTTATGCTCCTCAATGCCCTGTCAATTCTTCCTGAATAGCCTTGCATTGATTAGAATGCGTAAGTTAATCAATGTGTTAGAGGCAAGAAATATTTATGAAAGAAACACGTTTTATTACAAGATAGTTAATATGTATGTATGTACGTATGAATTTTGAGAAACATTAGTATTTGTTATTGTATCTTTAATATTAATGAGACTGCCAAACCAGTTTAAAAAACTGAAATACATGCAATGTATAAACATAAATACATACATTAATATGTATGTATGTAAAACTTCACTTAATTACCACAGGTGTACCAATAATTTTATACTCATACAAATGGATATATTAGGGTTACCAGTTTTTTTTTAAAGCTGTACAAACTTGATAACAAGTGAAAAATAGCGGGGTATATGTATATGCTATGTATAAATTAATTTTTTTAAATATTTTATTAAAAAATAAAAGTCATATTTATGTATATTAATTGTAATTTTTTAAATTACTACGAACTGTTTATTATTAATATTTGTACAAGATAAATTTTCCCTCTGTTGCTCGAAATATGTTAACAATGTCTACCTAATATTTCTCTGATTAAAAACATTTACGAACTTTAGCCTGTACAAATATTAACAAAAGTCATATTTAGTTTTGTTTTTTGGCTTGTTGTGGAATTTTTTTTAGGACTAGCACTAGAAACCTTAATTCTTACGACTCTGATATTGTTAATTTTTAAGCTACGTGCAGGCATTTCACTAGTTGTTTTACTTTCCCAACGATTCTGCTAACCGCTGTGGTGTGCATTAGCTTGGAACAGTATCAAGCTCTGTCGCAATAGTGTTTTTAGTGACTATTGGTATGCCTTCATCACTTAAACAGTTAAAGCACAATTAATACAGTTGCGCACTAATTTACCATAGAGAAATTTATGATGATGATTGGCTTCTCCTGACCAGAGTCGATCTGGTGTTCTAAATTATAGTTTACTTTGTAGTCAACGCGCCAACCACTTCAGGCAGCACCACCCTCAAGGAAATTAGTACTTTTTCCTTAAAACAATTAGCAAATGCTAGAGTTGTTAAAGTATTGAGTATTGTGTGCGCAGTCTCATTAACGAGACGGATCAATGCACTTTCTCGCGATCTTAACATTATGTAAAGGTGATATTTAAATGATAAACGGTGACCTAATTACGGTGAAACTTCGATATAACGAACTTCGTTATAACGAAAAACTCAATATAACGTATGTTTTATTGAGTTTCTTGAGAAAACCTCTTTATTGCAAAGTTTTTCATACAAAAATACACTATAGCTATAACGAAGAAATTCTGAGCAAGAAAGCCTCTATATAGCGAAATATTCATTCAAAAGCCTCAATATGTATAACGAAATCAGTATAAAGCCTATATGGTAAAGTCGCGGTATGAAAACGGTGAAATCTAAATGTATTTACAAGCGCATTTGTAAAACCTCCATTCCACGAAGTACTGGTACAAAAGCCTCTATACAACGAAGTAAAAATAAAATTTTAAGCAAAATGATAAAGTTCCGTTATTTAAAAAAGGAATTCTTAATGAGTTCGCAAATGTAATGCATTAGAAATATTGAATTGAATCTTTACACAATATTTTATTAAAACTTAATAAAACTAACTGAAGGGTACTGAACTGTACTTACTTAAATGTATTTAAAAGAAGGTTTTGTTCCAATACAGCATGATCCAACATGTAATTTTGCTATCTCAATTCACAACAATGAAATTAAAATTTTTCTATACTGATTATTTGAAATAATCAATGCAACTATTCATTAACAACGCTAAAAAACCCAAATGGGCTTTTTTAGAATTAAAAGGGACTACTATTAATTCTGCATTCTCATTTTTAATGGGCGATATATTTAATTTTGATAGTTTGATATTCCTTAAAGATTTCGTAGCGATCTGGTGTTTTTCATTGTTATGAATGAAGCTGTTAAAGCTCTTCTATACTATTGGGTATAGACCTGAAAAAGGAAAATATATAAAACAATTTAAAATAAAAATAATTATTCATGTGTTTTCTATCATTTGACTTAAATAAAGTCAATTTAAGTTAGTTGAAAAGTAACACAGAATCGCGAAACTGGCTACCTCCTAGTGCATCACGCGGACTAGTTGGTACGCTAACAAGGTTGTTGTTTTGACTGTTAGTACAGCAACTTAGTGTAACAAAATGTCTTTTGTTTTTGGATTATTGGAATTGTCGTTAAAGTTATATGTGCACATAACTAAGAAAATTATGTGAGACACTGTACAATTCTCTTAATTTTTTGCAGAAAAAATAGCTTGTTCTACAAACAAAACCTGCCTTCATAAGACTTGTTTTTAGATCCATACATACATACATACATACATACATATTTGTAAATAGTAGTATATGTGCATTTATGTGTGTGCATATCGAATAAATAAGAATTATAGAATGCGGCCAAACTAAAATAAACCGTAATCAATGACCGAAATAGTATTGAATGTTCTGGTGTCATGGTAAAGTTTGGGTGAGTGGAAAATAATCGTTAGCAAACACAAAATAATCATATTTTTGAAAGAAGAAGACGCTAAGAGAATGACATAAATATATGTGAGTCGTGAGTAACTTTGTCAAATAGCTACGTACATACATACATATATAGATTTACTGCCCAGTGAGGTGATAAAAAGGTTTTAGTTTAATCACCTATGTATGTAAGTATGTATGTATACGGATTTTATAAAATTAAACATTTTTTCAGTTTTCGTAGTTAAACTCTTATGTACATATGTATGTACATATATACATGATACATTGACTATAAGGTAGTCGTACAAGCACAGCTGAGAATTGTTGTTTTCAATCTTGGGTGTCAAAATTTGATTTTTGTTTATTTATTATATTTAATTAAATTAAAAAAATTTCGTTTATGAAGAAAATTGTAAAATTTTTAAAAATTAATAAGAACAAAATACGAGTTTGCATTTGTGCAATATGGCTGTGATAAGTAAAAAAAGATTAGAGCTTAAAGTTCCCAAAACTAAAATCGTGGAAAGAAGTGTTCAGCCAAAAAATTCAAAGCAAATGTTTTACCGTTTTTCTTACTCTGTTTGCGCTTTTAATTAGTAATCCCATTTTGGCATGCCGTCTAGTTATAGAGTTATAAGCAATTTACAAATTTCAACATTTTTAGGCAAATTTTAAGAATTGCGCACCGGATTACTCTTTCCAGGATGAGTCCGGATAAACGAATCCATATGTGATATATTCCAAATTGTCTGAACTTGCATAAGCGGTTAGTCCCATTTTGGCACCCACCCATCTAGTTACAGAGTTATAAGATATTTACTAATTTTAACATTTTTAGGCAAATTTTAAAAATTGCGCACCCGTTTACTCTTTACAGGATAAATGAAACCAATTTTGGTATATTCTAAATTATCTGAACTTTCGAATGTGGGTAGTCCCGTTTTGGCACCTCTTATAATTACAGAGTTATAACCAGGGCAAGATTTTTAAGCTTTTTGCTGGAAAAGCTTGATTTCGCTTATTTTGTACCTTTTTTTGCAAAATTGCTTTATTTGATATACTATGCTTGAATTTGCTTATAATGCACTTTGGCAGCCCCTGAAAATAATTTTTGAATCTTTCTGTTGCAAATAAAAAGCAAAAATTTGTCCTTTTTTCACACGTGCAATTTTCTATTCCTAACTCTTGACATTGCAAACTAGATTGGCTTAAAGGTGTTATTTATTATTGTGACAACTATACAGAAATTTGCAATGTGTGAAATGCACTTTCCGATGATGATGTGGAATCAATATATAAAGCAAAAGCTCTATTTAAAAATGCATCTTTAAAATCTGATCTCCCGTACATAAAAGATAATTTCGAGTGTATTTGCCGAAGTATAATCAAAATAGAAAGAAGAGGACTTTATTTAAAAGAAAATTTGTGTATTATAGAAAAAGTGGAAGAAAAGATAAAAAATTTTGAAAACAAAATATATTTTGGAAAAGTTAAACAAAGTTATGAATCGAAACGTTGAAATTCCAACATTAGTTAATATTAAAAATAATATTTTTTTTAAACAAAAGCGAAGCGGATGAATACATCGATTCACTATCTCCAAGCGAATTATTATTGTTTAAGTTCACTCCTAATACATCCAATTATGTTGAATGAATTTTTTCAATTTATTCTACAGTTTAATGCGATAATCGATCGTTTCTTTTTGAAAATCTAAAAAAACATATGATTTTGCTTTGCTATAAAAAATTATTTAATAAAATATATGAAAAGTGGTTACATTGTTTAATTTTTGGAAGCATATTTGAGCTTTTTTGCTTATTCTTGGGCTTATTTTGCGTTTATTTTGTGCTTTTTTGCTTGCTTTTTTTCTTTAATTTTGTGCTTATTTAAACTTGCCCTGATTATAAGTAATTTAGTACTTTTAACATTTTTAGGCAAAAAGAGAAACCAGATCCTTCACCTCATAAGGAAATAATACAGCGTGAGTGTACACATACATACATACACTAAAAAGTAAAGAGATTAATAGATTTTCGGCATCTTTTTTTCTCACACCTCCATTCCATCATTCATGCAGATATTGGTTCCTAAACTTGACCTTCATTTTACATTCTTCAGTTTTCTTTAGATCGTCCGCATCGTCGTTACATATATTCTCGCTATTAGTTTTATATCGTTTAATATTCGTAAGTGCAGTTATAGAAATAAATAAATATAAAAGTTAGCAACAAGTGTTTTTGTGAGTGCAAACTGTAAAAGAAGGGCTGACTTCCAAAACGTCAATTGCTTTGTGTTTGAACAAAGCATCATATTTCATAACGCCGCAGTACAATAATTGTACAATGTATACCATTTCAAAACGCCGCCGCCAAGTATTTTTAACGCAGGAAGAAAGCAAACACGGCATCGGTTTTATAGTTGTTGCATTGCTTCGGAACTTTGCATATGTATGTGATTTAAATACAGTAGCAATACTGTATACAAACTTTGTATACGAACGTTTTGGAAGTCAGCCAACGTGTCTGCTGCATACATAGTATGTTTGTATGTATGTATGTAGATGCATATTTAGGTTAAAATATATTCATATGTACATATGTATGTTGAAGTTAAAAATATATGAATCATTCATGTGCATTTACATAGTAGTATATAGTTTTCTAAAATATAATCTAACTAGCTGGTCCCGGTGTACTTCGCTACCCCCCTCGTTATAAAATAAAATTAAAAGTATTTATATATCCTATTGTGAAAATTTAATGACCATCGGTCCAATAGTTAAGACTATATTAAGATTTTTTATTTTCCTATAAAGGGGCGTGGTCCCACTCACTTTTCTCCTAGTACGTATTCCTAATTATGTCAATACTATATGTACCAAATATCATCGGCGTAGGTCAAAAAATGCCCAAAATATGGCGATTTCAATTTTTGGGTTATATGGGAGCTGTCACGCCCACTTGTCCGATAACGCCCATTTTTGTCCTGATTACTCACATTAGTAACATATGAACTATTGCAATGTTTCAAAACTCTTGCTATCACAATAGTCAAGATATATGATGTTATTCAATTTATGTGGGAGGGGCTACGCCCACTTGAAATATTAAAAGCCTAAAACCATCCTCTATAAATTCCCTTTTGAATGACACCAGTTTGGGTCAAATCGGTTGGATAGTTTCCGAGTCTATAGCGAACATGGGTACAAACATTTTTTGTATTTTATATATATATAGATTTGTATTAATAATTTAAATTTGATGATGAAATATGTATGTAGTTATCTAATGTGCAGTTTATCTCTAAAGAAATCAGAATACATATGTATAATAGTTATCTATTCAGTGTGTGTTTGCCAAAAAATTAAATATAACGCCTCGTGTAATATCGTTGTTATTATTATTATGTCGGCACTATAAAAATTATTTAGTGAGAAGAGGCTATTCCATTGAACTTTTTCAATTTCCAATGTAGTAATAATAACAACAACAATATTTTTGTATTCAATCTAATGTGTGAGAGTTAATCATCGTTAAAACGCGGTCGGTTTAAGTAACTTGTTCGCGCCTTTGTAGCTAAAATAAATGCAAGTAAGTAAAACAACAACAATAACATTATTCGGTCATATATTTATAATGTATGCAATTTCATAACACTGCTTAACTTTACTTAACATAAAATTACTTAATTTAACATTAACATCAATTCAATGTTGAGGGGAATTGCTGTTAAAATTAAATTTTTGTCCATACTATAACATTGATGTTAGAGGATTTGTTTTAACATCGGAGTTGTAATTATAACTGAGGACATAATTTAATTTTTAGTTCAAACATAGGTGTGACATATTCAGGGGTGTCCGATGTGACGACTCTACATATCTTTGACGATTTTTTTTTAACTAATTCTGTGTATGACTCTTGTGTTTTTTGATATAGCCACCCTTTAGCGCTCAATGAGTAACCAAATTTTCGAATTGATTTCTAATATTAGCTGCAGTGACCATAACTAAATATTGGTATTTTACTATAATCATTATGAAAATTTAACAGAATTATTGTTTTCTTATTAAAGCTTCACATAAAAACCAGTTAATTTATTAAATCTTTCATGTTGTGTATCTTATAAATATCCAAAATATGTCCTTGACATCGTAAAACTTTTATAATCCCTCAATATGTGTTTTACGGATTTGCTCAAAATTGTGCTCAGTGCTCATGCATATGTACAAAGCTAGTACGTACATACATACATATACATATATACACACACATGCATAAGTGAATACAGATTATATTGAGTTTGAAAACGAAACATGTGAATGACACGCACAAAGTCTGAACACAACATTCTATCATGAGATGTACATACATACATACATATGTATGTACATATGTAGCTTATTATAAGGATTTTTTAAGAAGTAGGCACTAATGAAAATATGTATTGTATTAAAAATAAATAAAATTCCATGATACAATGAATAAGGTTGGCATATGCAGAAATACAAAAACAACAAACTCTATATATGTATGTAGGTATTTTGTTGGTAGAAAATTTAATTCCGGAAGTCAAAAACGTATGTGTGTATGTTTGAAACTATTATACAAATTCATAAAAAAATTATTTATTCAAATAAGAAAAAAAAAATAAAAACATTTGCTTTGAATTTTATTTAACACTTCTTTAAACGATTTTAGTTTTGTGAACTTTAAAAAAGGTTCTTTTACAATAGCTCTAATCTTTTTTACATATAACACCCATTTTGCACAAATGCAAACTCATATTTATTTCGTATTCATTTTCAAAAATTTTACAATTTTTTCATAAAAGAAAATTTTTTTATTTCAAAATAAGTGGCTTACAACAATTGTCAAATGTGCTTGTAAGACTATCTTACAACCCGACCATACCAGCAATTTCATGTCTCTTAATACATACAAGCAATAACGTCGACATACATAATTAAGGCGTCGACTTGCTAGTGTTCAAATCTACCTACATATGTATGTAGGTATATTTGTAGGTAGGGAAATCGTAGATATCTTAGAACACAAATTTGAAAATTTTACTGAAGAAGTTTGTGTATTATTTGTATTGTAAATTTTAATTACGGGCATAATTTAAAAAAATCCACTATTATCAATAGTATACATAAATGTTTATTTTAAACATTTTTCACTTGCTCGTTTGTTTTGTATACGACCAACGAATTCATATAATATATTAATACCAGAGATGGCAAAGTTGGTTCAATTGTACTTTTTTTGGAACAATTCAAACTCGAAAAGTACAATGGTACACCAATGGCTAATTTAGTACAATTAAGGAATCTCCCCAGTTTTAGTAATTTTATATGGCAACACATCATTGCAGTCATTTTATATTAAAGTGGTTCGGTAAATTTAGCCCAGAAATCGTAATCAGTGGAAAAACTAATAGTATAGTACCACGATTAGTAAAATTTTTTCCAAACGAGTACCAAATTTTGATATCATTAATTCGCAATTTAGAGCTCTTGCTGATGTTCAAATATTAAAATCTTACAAAGATTCGAATATTAGCGATTTCTGGGCAACAGTTGCTAAAATAAAAAATGAAGCAAATGAATTCATGTTTCCAGAACTTTCAAAAATTGTAAGAGGAATATTATGAGTTCCACATTCTTACCAAAATATAATTAAAACCAAAGAGAGAAACAGATTACAAACTGCAACTATTTGCGTCTAATCCAATCAAAGGATTTACTGAATTCACAAAATTGGAATTGTTATGATATAAACATATCAAGTAAGCTATTATAAAAATTGTAATTGTGATGTCGAAATCGATTTGAAAGCTAGTACGTAGGTAGTACTTTAATTTTCTCTATATTTAAATGATTTATACATATTCAATGCTGAATTGCTTTTTGTTATATTATAGTACAAATGAAATTTAATGTACCTTTTTTGTTATATTCTTAATAAATCTAAATAAATATAATATAAAATTAAAAAAAATGTGTTTTAGTACAATTAGGGTCAATAAAGTACAATTTTTCAAGTTATTTCGTACAATTTTAAAATTAATACACCAAGTAGGTACTGGCAATTGTGAGTGACGAATTTATTACAGAAAAAACGTCAATAGCAGTTTTGCTGAACAAACGGGTAGCTATTTGTTAATTTGTTGACCCTTTATGACTCACATCTACATACATACATATGTATGTATGTATGTACATAATACATAGTCAGATGAGTTACTTACAAAATTTTATAAAAAACTTGTTTATGCCTCTTCAAAGGTAGGTGATCTCAAAAGTAAAAGTGAAATTTTAGCTTAAAATTCAAATAAAAATGAATGTAATAGGCATACGTGCATACATACATAAGTACATTCATACATGCATTGTATGCACATGCATTGGAGAATTTATTCGTTATACCCATCCATAGACACACATGTGCAATTTAGATATTTTTGTCTCGATGTACTTACATACATATTTAATTATGTATAGGTACTCAACTTTTAATACAAAAGTTATAAAAATATGAACATTCATACATACCTACATACATACATACATATATAGGTAAGTATGGGTGTATATGGTCCCTGTCGTCAAATGTGTAGCTAGCTACAAGAAAAGCTAACTTTTAAATTGATTTTTCTAGACTAACTTAAAGCTAACTACAATACAATGCAGAATGTAACCAAAATCATTTAGTAGGTTGAGTATACATACATATATATACATATATATACTCTCATTTATAATTGAATATGGTGAGCGCCAACAAATTTACTCATTTAGGAACTCTTAAAATTATTTCAAGTATTTGATAACTTCTTGCCGTCGATATTTAAGTGGTTACTTAGCTGAGTGGTATGCGCGTTGACTGTTAATCCAATGACCTGTGGTTCGAGTCCCAGCACAGCACCGGTGAAAAAAAATTTGAAGAAAAATTTATTATTACAATATTACTATAAAACTACTGAATATATAGAATTGAGAAAATAAAATGAAATATATTTTTTTTATGTAGGTATACTAACTAACTACATTTTAACTTTTTAAAACTAACTTAAAGTTAGCTACAAGTAGTGGAAAGAAAAACTAACTTTTCCCTAGGACATCGCCATGTTAAAAAAGTTAGTTTTTTTCAAACATTCAAGTTAGTTTAAAGTTAGTTTTGTTGCCGACAGGGGTAAGATTTAAACAAAATATTATGAGAAAATTTAGCACTTCACAATCAAAATTTTTTTATTGCTTTTTGTAACTTTTTCAAAAGAAGTAGATTCATATGTACCTATGTATGTATGTATGTATGTACATATGTATGCATGTACAGACATATGTACTTATAATTGGAAACAATTGTTTCTTGCAATAATTGTCATGAGATTTTGTTTTTTTCTTTTTTTTCTCTTGTTTTGATTGTGCAGCAGTATTTTTCCTCTCTGAAATATATTTGATTTAGGTACCTACATATAATGATTTTTAGTTTTCTGACTATATTTTAGTGTAATATGCATATACAATGTACATACATACATACATACTTACATACATATGTATGTATACATACATAATTCTGTGGGTTTCTTCAATAACGTCTTGAAGGTCTACAGTGTATCTTTGGTTAACGCAACAAATAAAAATTCGGGCTACATGCCTTGGAATACACGTTGATCGGTTGTTTGCTGTTATCTACATATGTACATACATATGTATACTAATATTACTCGTATAAAGAGGAAAGGTTTGATTTCTTGTTTGTATGTTTGTTTGAAATGAATAGGCTCCGAAACTACTGGACCGATTTTGATGAAATTTTCAGGGAATCTTCAGAATATTCAGGCGGGTGACATAGACCATATGAAGTTTTGATTGGACAAATAGGCGTGGCACCGCCCATATAATCCAAAAATTTAAATCGCCATATTTTGGGCATTTTTTGACCTACGTCGATGATATTTGGTACATATGGTATTGGCCTAATTTGGAACACGTACCAGGGGAAAAGTATGTGGCACCACGCCCCTTTTTAGGAAAATGAAAAATCGTAATATAGTCTTAACTACTGGACCGATCGTCATTAAATTTTCACATTAGGAGATTTATTTTATAACGAGGGGGTAGCGAAGCGCACCGGATATATCTAGTTTATTATATTTTGTATTTCTACGTTGTCAACAATATTGATTAAAAATAAATACACACCTAATTCCGATAATCGGAATAATATTCCGATTCAAAGTTATACGCTTTTCAAACAGTTGAGGGAAATAAAAATAACATCACTTGATATGTATGTACATACAGTGAATTCGCGGTAATGTGAACTTCCACAAAAAACCTGGTCGCAATAGTTAAATAAGTTCTTGTAACATATGAGGCGTTTAAAACCGAAAATGTTTGTTTCTATGTGGTACTCTTAAATGTTTTATAAACTCTCCACGTTATTTTTTCCTAGTTTTTTATAATCTCCCATTATGGTTTTGTTATTTAGTATCAAACTAACAGTGAATAGGTTTAGTTAGTTACAGCTACATTTAATTACAGCTGAGAATTACAATAATTTTACAAATTTTCAAAAGGTTAAAAACAATTATAAATATAGTCATTAGAGTTTAAATACAGCATAAGTCTTCTCTTGGATATATTAACGTTACCAGACAAATCAATAAGATCATAATATTTATTAATTTCAGCACATACTCTGCGGAAAGGCTCAAAAATCATGTAGTTAGATCTATGAAAACGAAGATAAAGAGGTTCATATGATCTCAGTTGCCTGTTTGGAATGTTGATGTTTATTCTGTTGTGAAGGCAAATAGAATCTATTTTTCCTTGAACTAAGTTTAAGAAAGACAATGTTGGAAACGATCCTTCGGCTTTTTAGTGTCGGAAGGTTGATAAGTGCTAATCGACTCCGATAAGGCGGCAGATTTAAAGCTGGATTCCATTGAAGATAGCGCAGACAAAATAACTAAAATTGTTTTTGAACTGATTTAACTTTTTTTATATAGATGTTGTACTGAGGATCCCAAATTACAGAACCGTATTCGAGAATGGGTCTAACTAAAGATATAAATAAATTTTTAGTTACATATGGATCATTAAATTCCTTTGCCCAACGTTTTATGAAGCAAAAAAACACTATTTGCCTTATTTACTGCAAACGTGATATGTGTGTTAAAATTTAGTTTTTTATCAAAGTAAACTCCAAGGTCTAAAACTGAGTTAACGGCTTTAAGTTCAGTGTCATTAATAAAATATTTCGTTGTAGATGGCGAGTATCTTGATAATGTCATTGATTTGCATTTATCTAGATTTAGCTCTATAAGGTTTATTGTACACCAGTTGTAGAAGTTGTTCAGATCCTCTTGAAGATAAATAATATCATTACTATTTTTAATGCTAGAAAAAAGTTTAACATCATCAGCATACATTAGAATATTACTAAACTCGATGGCATTAGGAAGATCATTTACAAAAATCAGAAATAAAAGAGGCCCTGAGGAACACCAGAAGTTACGTGAAAAAATCCAGATTTGGAGTTATTGAAAATAACACATTGTTTACGATCCTTCATATATGATTTTATCCAATTAAGAAAATTACCACTACATCCCATTGCATATAACTTATTAATATAGCTCATGGTTTACTTTGTCGAACGCTTTGCTAAAGTCAGTATAAATGACATCAGTTTGCTGGCTATTATAAAAGCTATCGTTGATGTATGAAGTCAATTCCAGTAAATTAGTTATTGTGGATCTGCCCCAGCAAAAACCATGCTGTTTTACAGAAATAGTTAATTCAATATCATGTTTCAGGCTATCCGTTAAGATTTTTTCAAACGTCTTGGGTATAACACTTAATTTTACTATAGCAATTAGAGATCGGCTACGATCCACTGAAGTGTTACTTATTTTAAACTTTTTATGTAGTCTATTGCGTCTATTTTTCAGCCAAGCCAGTTTATTGGTAAACCACGGCGGTCGATTGGATATAACCTTTTTTTTTACTAATGGAGTACTTGCAGAAACGCAACTATTTAAAATTGATTAAAATTTTTTAATGACCACTTCAAAATCATTACCAACATAACTATCTGTAAATAATTCTAACCAATTTATATTGGAAAGCAAGCCATTTAGGAGTGTAAAATTAGTACGTTTATAGCAAAACCCTTCATATATATTTTGCGTCATTTTCTTCTTTGGGAACGGCGTGGAAAGTAGTAAAGTTGGATGATGACGATCCTCTGGAAAACATAACGGGTTGGTTCTACTCACTTCAAACAAGGATGGATTATTTACAAATACAAGGTCTAATAGTCTCATGTTAATGTTATGAATATTATTTATCTGGAACACATTAGTATCTGCAAGACACATAAGAAAGTCTTGTGTCCAATCATACGGCGAAATGGGAATCATATATTCGGTATCTTCAGAATAAATCCAAGATGCTAATGGAATATTAAAATCACCCAGAACTATCAAGTAATCAGTGGGTTTAAGCTTATCCGCAACCGATTTGATTGTCAAGGCGTGCATTTGATAAATAGAAGCATTGGAGCACGGAGGTATATACGAACAAGTAATAAAAAGTGATAAGTTTAAAATTTGAGCTGCAACCACAACAATTTCTATACTATGTGTATTTTCAATTATTACTTCTTCTGCTGGATATAAACTAGAAACTGCAATTAAAACGCCACCACCATGTTTTTCAGTTCTATCACGTCTAAAAATTTGGTACTTGTCGCACATAATTTCAGTATTGTAGGTATTATTGTTCAGCCACGTCTCTGTAAGAGCAGCAATATGGAAATCAGACTCAAAACTGTTAAGAAAAGTAGTAGTAAGTTTCGTGTTCATCCCATTAACATTCTGGTAAATTAATGTAAGGTTTGAAGATGATATTAGTTTTTTGAAGTTTGTGTAGCTGAGGCAGGAGGAATACGAGCAAAATTATCTTCTTTGTAAACGAATTCACGTACCAGTGTGTATTTGGGCAAAAAATTGTTGTCAACAATTAGTTCAAAAAGTTCAACAGGAACAATTATTTTGAAAGAGGCTCTTCTGGAGTTTATTTTAAAAACGTTAAAATTGTTAGCGTGATCAGAATTGAGTTTAGACTGTATATAACCAACAATATCTTCAACCGTTGTGTCATGATAAAAGGTATATGAAAATTTTTAGGTTTAAAATAAATTTAGTATTATTTTACTAACCTGGTCTTTATTTTCTTTTTGGTCTTTTCTATTATACTAAATAAGCTAATAAAAGTGGTAGAAATTATTGCAACGAAAATGTGAACAAATTCAATAAAGTGATCTACTTCGGTTTTTATAAGTTCACATTACGGCGAGTTCACTGTACGTATGTAAGTATACATATGTACATTAAAATTCGTAGATACACGTTTACATTGCAAAAAGTTATTACTTCAATATAGACCTATAGCTTCCCTTATAAGTTCGTAATGCGATACCAAATGAAATTAATCAAATTATAAGGAAATAGCATATGGACATACATATTTGCATATCTGTATATAGTACACTCGTAGTAGAGGTTTGCATGAACGTGGTCATCATTGAACATATTCATATGTACGTTCATTGACTAAAACTCTATTTCGAATAAAAATCAGAACACTAAACAAACTGTTGCTTTGTTCATACCATGAGTGAGAACATTTTGTTTCACTTCGTTAACACAAAGAGTTTGTTCATTGAAACGATTTTTAAAAATTTTAATTATTATTTAAAAAAATTAATTATTTCGAAGTTCTCGCTCTCATCTCATATTTTCTTATTAATACGCAATAGCAATGTTACCAATTTTTAGCTTTTACACGCATGTACGTATGTATATACTATTCATATTACGAGCACTAGTAGTAAATCAAATTCAATATGTATTTTAGTTTGTTATTTGCATTTGTAAATAACTTAAACCATCAATAAACGTTAATAAATGAAATAAATCATTAATGATTAAACTGTAAATTTTTGTTTTTTTTTTTGAGTTTTTTGCCTTCTTTTTTTGCAATTTACTTCATTGTGTATGTTTAACGTATTTCTTAAATGATTTTCCTTTCTCCTACAAACTGGCAACACTGATCTTTGAAAGCATATTGTTTTTGCATGAAAATTATTGATATTTATTCAAGACATGTTCGGTTTCACATTTGTAAATGTTCGTTCGCTCTTGTATAAGTGAACACACAAACTTCATTACACTCGTCTCTTAACAATCCAGTGTTGATTGTTCTTTGTTCATAGTTATGCATCTGTATTGAATAGAAACGAAATGAATAAAAGATAATGATGAAAGTTTCACGATCATCATTATTAAGTTTCATGCAGCTCTCTAATTCGAAGTCATGCACATAAATATATGTATGTATATTAGGGTGGGTCAATTTGTTCGGGACCGAAAAACATGACAAAGCGTATAGCAAAATCGTAATCTACGGGAAATTCTAAGAACTTTTCCCAAAGAAACCATGGTTCTAAAATCAAAATCGAGCTTCCGGTTTTTTAAGAGAAAATTTTGTGCTCAGGACTATTGTTATTTTAACATAAACCTCCAAAACCATTGTTTGGGTAAATAATTTTCTATAAATGAGGACAGATATAGAAAGCTGAGAAAATTTCCTTTAAAATAAGCCCTTTTATGGGAGAGAGGTACCCGGTCCAACCGTCCTATCAGCTCAAAATTTGGATTGAGATTGTATTTAAACCAATTTTCATTTATTGATTTAGTTGCGGAGATATGTGAATATTATTAATCATCAAATTTCAAGACGATGGGGCTTACAGTTTGTGTTGCGGCAGCAACTCAAATTTTGTTTCGTTTAGAATAATGATAAAACAGTTTTGTCTTCATATTAAGTTTTTACAAAAATGGCTTTATTGCACCTCTTCAAGACGGCTCCACGGTACTCTCCCGCCACCCGATTTTAGGGTTGAAATTTATATGGTTGGTAGCCCTTACTTACTTTTGTCCACTCCTAAAATTTTAACTTCCGGAAACTTATAGTTTAGGAGTTATTCTATATACCGCCGTGTCGGGATATACCATGGTGGATAAATTCATTAAGCCCGGCCGAAGGCCGGCTATGCAAATTGGTCTTATACGTTGAAAAAAAATGTAAAGGGAAATCGCACATATATATAAAAACTTCAGAGGCCAATAACTCGAAAACTATGCGTTGCCGCCAACTTTTTTATTTAATTTTTTCTTTTTTTTCTTTAATTTTCTATCACATAGGCTAATTTTTATTTTGTTTGGGGCAACTTCAAGAATCGGTTGGCGGGTGAGTACCGTCCACCCCTTCAAGACTAACAGTGTTATTCAGAAAATTAGTAAATTTTAGATTTATGCCTAATAAATAGTTATTAAAATTTCTTATTCAAAATACGCTTATTAACTAATCAGTACTTCAGAACTTTTTTCATTTAAAACGAGCAACATTATTTCATTTGCATGTCACTTAAGTTCTAATGATGCAACAGGGTGAATACTTTTTTATCAGTAACCGCAACCGTTTTATTTATAAAATAATTTGAAATGTTTTTTAGTAAGAAAATATTTTGTAAGTGTTTTTGCAAAAGATTTTGAAATAGAATGGGTAGGTATATTATTTTTTTTTTAAATATGTATGTATGTATGTACATGTACATATATGTATTGCCACCGTACACTCAGATAAACTAAACAGACGAAAAGAACTCGATAACCTTTTTTTTTATTTGTTTATGTATTTTGCAAATCACTATTTCGATTCATAACATCTCAACAAAATTCCTTTTTAATATATGACCTTGTACTACTAAAATATGTATTGGAAATAAAGGAAGACAAAAAATTGTCTTTTGCCATATTTTACACAATAAACCCCATTAATTCATTTTGTTCACAAGTTCTTATAATAATATGTGTACACAAATGTATGTAAATAAATGAATAGTCAGCGTAGATATGTAATATTACTTTACTTTAGATTTAAAGTAGGGGCCCACGTACTTTAAAATTTCAACATTTAATACGGCGTTGAAGTCTGCAAATTAAGCTTATAATCATTTATGAATTATACTTTAATGAATTTTGCTTAATAGTGGAGAGTAAACCTACTTTCACTTTTTCTGAATGACACTGTAAGCTTTTTATTATCTAGCGATAAGGAAAAATAGACACAGCGGCGTATACTAATCTGAAGCTCTTCAGATAAAATAGTTGTAGATGGACTGTGTAATGTAGTAGTGATGCTACGAATACTCGTATTCGATTATTCGACTATTCGCCTATTTTAAGATACTCGTATTTGCCAAATTCAAGCGAATATTGCTCGAATATTACTTACATACATTAAAAAAAAAATATACATAAGGTTTAAAAAAAGTACAAAAATATATTAATTTTTATATAAATAAGGCTTTAATTTTTGAGTGGTGTATAAATAGAATATGTAATCACGTTCAACAGAGCTACGTAACAAGAAGTGAATGCATTTGCACATGCATACTGACGAGGTTTAGTGGCTCCTACCGTAAACAACGTTTGTTCTATTTGGTCAGTGTAGTTGAAATCTAAAGGGATGTTTAGATATTAAATTTTTCCTTTGTTGCTCGAAATATGTTAACAATGTCTATGGGGCTGTGCACATATTACGTAACGCTGTTTTCAGACATTTTATACCCCTCCCCCCTTGGAGCGTTACGTAATATGTACACAGTCCCTATTTAATATTTCTCTGATGATTAACATATACGAACTTTAGCCTGTATAAATATTAACAGTATTTAAAAAAACTCTTAGTAATTTTGAATTTTCATTAATTCAATAAAACTGAACTTGAGCCTGATAATATTACTTTTCATATATACATCAATATAAGTTCAAATAATAATTACGTTTATTCGTAATAATAATAATAATATAAAAAAAATTAACAGTATTTAGTTTTTTTGTTTACATTCACAGCACTTTCATACAAACTTTGTTGTTCTTGCAACTGACTATTGGTTAAGTTTATTATCATAAATTATGTATATCAGCAAATTAAAATTAAATGCTAAGATTTGGCTGATACTTGTAACCGATTATTCGATTTGCATAAGCAATTATACTAAATTAAGTTCTTACTCAATATTTGTCTATTTTAAAATACTAATGTGGCTGGTTGTCCGGTATAAAAATGAGCGTATAATCCCGATTAGTCGCAATTTCAAATTCCATGGTGTAAGATATTCTTATCTGCTGTTGCAACCATTAGGTTAATATTAACAATTAAAAATACACTGGTACTACATAAAAATTGTAGTTGCAACCACAATGCAATTGGCAGCAATTTTTGTTGTCACAGCGATTCTGTTTTCTCTGTGTACTAAACTTTTGCTAGAAAAACAACATTTTCTTTTACCATTACGTTGTTACCGAATTGTGAATTTTTAACTCGTTTTCTGCGAAACCACTTTTTTTAGTTGTGATTACAGCAAAGGCCCGATATGTTTAAGCTGCTGTTTCCACAATAGAGACAAATGACTTGTATAGAAATATTGTATGGGAATCACTCAAAAAACTGAGTGGTTTTCATACAAATTTACTACACAAACCAATTGTTTGTAATATAGAAACCGCACATAAAAGACTATACCTATATCAAATAAATAAAACTATACATGAGCACAGTAGGACGGTTTTTATACTTACTTGCACAAAAGAATTGTGCAAAAGATAATTGTGCTGCTAATTCAGAACTAGTGAGTACGAATGAGATACTCACCTATATTTTGTGCATCAATGCGTGCGTAATATCCTAAAAGGCTAATTATTAGCAGTAATAAAGAGGTTGTTACTTTAGGCATGATATTGTAAAGGATCTCTTTTCGTTTTAATGTGATGATTACAATTCTTTGGAGCACTTTTGTTTCAAACGTTTTTTTATTCTTTTTTAAAAGTTCACTATAGCCCGAATTTCCAGCTATTTTTAGTTTATTTTTACTCGTAAATACATACATAAGTATGTAGAAATAGATACATAGGTATGTGACTATAAAGTAAATTATGTATACTCTGGGTAGGTACACATATAATTTTTCTCTACTCTTTTTTTTATTTAATTTTCAGTTTGTTAGGTTCAACTTAACGTACAGGTGGATTTTGTAAAGATTTGAAATATTTTCTCGTTTCTTATGAAATGTATGTCACCGTTACACGCAGCAGGTTGCAATAAAAATACAAAAATGCTTTAACATTTACTTAATAACACAAACTTTCTTTTCTTTATTTTTGTTATACATAAGTACATACATACATACATACATATAAGTATGTATACATACATATAAGTATGTATACATACATATAAGTATCTATACATATACATATATAAGTATGTATACATACAATTATGTACTTATGTATCATGTAGAAATTAATTTATTATTTTTTTTTGCTTTAATACTGCAAAATTACTTTAATTTTTATAAAGATTCAAACCATTGGTACACTTGTACATAAATACATACATATGTACATACATACATACATACATATGTATGTAAATTTGTTGATTAAAGTAGTATGTTGGTAGATACATACATACATAGATAGTGCCTATATAATTTTATTAAAATTTCTATTATCCAATTTATAATCGTCTTCGTATAGGTAATATGTAAGTGTTTCCCGTTATAATACTCAAGTGCGACTAAACATTCCAAGCTTGAGATCACAGGCCTTTAGTTTCAACGAAAAATTTCTTTGAAAAGCAAAAAATGAAAACAACCGAACAAACATTAACGATGGATAGATCTATTCAATCGACGAAAACAAGTGTGTAGTAAAAGTTGTAGATGAAAGCCAACATAAAATACATATAACCGTTTTACCAACAAAAAACAAAAACATTCTCGACCGATTCAAAAAGTTTTTAACCGCTTATTACAACCATCTTATTAGCCAACTTAAAGAAAACTAAAGTTTTACTTTTAGCTTAACTTCGATGACTACTAGCAAGCCGTGTTATTCACACATTCACATAGCACACCTTTCAACATACATAGCTGTGTTAGTTAAGTCCGGAACATTATGAAAGATGAAACACTACTTTTATGTGAACATATGTATGTATGTATGTATGCTTTTCGTAAAGAAACTGGTGGACAGACGTACGGGAATCAGTGTTGTCAGTTTCTTTTTTAGCTTTCTCGCCGAATGGCTTCCCAAATATCGGAAAATAGAGCATAGGTATATGTATGTCCACATAGGTACTTATCAAAGGCATTTTTCAGCATTACATATACAGTAATGCAAAACTTGGCTGTTTTATTATAAAAAAAAGATACAAAATACATTGTTTATAACAATTAAAAAACAATTTCTAGTAGGTATGTATATAAGTATGTTATATACTAAATACCAGTAAATTTTTACTGGTTACTGTAATTTTTTCAGTAAACAGTGAAATTCAAAATTTTACTGCATTATTTAAATAATGCAGTATGCCCATGTATGCTACTAATATCGCCCGCGCGCTCACAACACAAGTTTGCATGCGAATGCCCACGATCAATTTGTGCTTTTATCTGTTAATTTGTAACAAATTGGCGCTTTTAAAATCAATTCCAGCCAGCCCAAAATTAGATTGCAATAATTTTGCTTCATTGCTGATGCCATTTTTAAAGACATGTACATACATGTTGAACATAATAGTCAATATCTTTCTACATATATAATTTGTACTGTTTTACTACTTTAAATGCCTTTAGCATTTGATATTTACATATATTTTTAATATGTACATATGTACATACATCTATAATTTTTATGTTCAATCAGTTCAGCGACCTTCCGATTAAAGCCCAATTGAGGTTTTGCGAAATCACGTATAAATGCGCAAATGATGCATTAAAAAGTGTGTAGTAAATATTAATACATAGACTTTTTTCTTTCTTTTTTATTGTTCTTGTTGCGATTCTCAAAATGACATGTAAACTATAATCTAAGCAATTTATTAATTTCAACATTTTTAGGCAAAAGACGAAACCCTCACCGCATTATTTCGCACGCATTATTCAAGCTTCAATTTTTCCCAAATATTATTATAAAAACCAATGAAAATGGAACCAAATTTTATATTCTACACAGAGAAAACAATTTAATTGAAAATCTCATACAACAATTAATTTTCCACTAGTTATACTAAATTTTTTGTAAATTGAAAAAATTTCTACTCTTATATTTTAAATACAGTAATCAATTAATGTTTAAGAAATTCGGATATTGTTTCAAAAGTACTGATTTAGTTCTTTTAACGGAATATATATTTAACGTAATTATTAAAGAAACAACCTTCCAAACATATGTACATATAAGTATATATTTTTCTCTCTGTTGCCTTTTTGTAAATTGTTATGGTTTATTTCTAAGATAAGATATATTAAAACTTTACTCATTGTTCGATAGCGAAATATTGAATAAAAATTAATTAAATAAATACATATTATTCGAGCAAGTACTCAATAATTTATGTTTTCAAAAGTTAATTTATTTGTTATTGATTAGAGCTAATCATTACGATACAAAGCTATCGTCAACAGAAGAATAAACAAATAGCTAACCCATAACAATTACATTAACTTTTGAAAAAATAAATTCTTTATTACTTGCTCGAATAAAATGTTATATTTATTTAAGTAAGAGGCACATATTAAGTATACTAAAGGAGCGAAGATTCTGCCTTGAGGGACCCCGGCTTCAGTCGACTTTGGGGGGATTAAAAAATTACATTTTCTCAATAAAAATTTTCGTTATTTTTGATTGTTGATCGAGGATCCTTGGTGTTGCAGAAATTATATCCATTAACTCTAAAATAGCTTCGACACGTCAAATGAGTATCTGAGGTGAGCAAAACCATCCATTAGGAAATACATTCTATTCATTTTAATGTTGGCGGATGCCATTTGTGTTGCAAAAACAGATTTTTAAGCTAATGGTTTCTTTAATACACCCTCCAACAAGGTAGACTGCGTTTTCAAAAGTTTCTGCACCATGCAGGACATGTTGTGCGTAAATTTATTTACTTTTTGTATTAAGCTCTCTATTGAGATTTCAAGACGACATAAATTAGATCCGAAAATTTTATTTTAAAAAGTAATTAAAATACAAGAGTAAAAAAAACAAAACATATCATATGCATCATCAATATTTAAAATAAATAATAAATAATGTATGTATGTAATATGCATCGTTTCCTCATTGATAATATGATTTTTTAAGATAACATTCATAACAGACTTAAATGTACAGACGATGATGCAGTATGATAACATGTGGACTTTTTGACTTCTCGGGAAACAAGAATCCGCACAAAAACACAAATGTGAAAATAAGGCCAAGATCCTATCCAAAATATTTCGGCCGTAAGAAGTACTGAGATCAAAATAAGGACCGAAATATTTTGGATAGGATCTTGGCCTTATTTTCACATTTGTGTTTTTGTGCGGATCTCACTTCTTTTTTCTAAGTTGTTTTTGTATAAATATTTATGTGTATTGCTTATCTGGGCCTACCTGTGTACGAAATTTCAGCTTTCTAGCTATACTGGAAGTGCCCCATACAAGGAAGGGGAAGCCTAGTCCAGCCGGGTGGAAAGTGCCCGTTTTTATACTTTTCTGGCTAATTTCTCACCAAAACCTACCTGTGTACCGAGTTTCAGCTCTCTAGCTATACTGGAAGTGCCCAAGATTGATGAGTGAGTCAGTGAGTGAGTGAGTGAATATGTACTAAAATATGCACTTTTCACACCTTAATATCTCGAGAAGCTTTTACGGTAGAACTTTCAAATTTAACCTGTGAGTCACGCCTGTGGGGAGACCTTATGTTTCAAGTTTCATTCTATTATGATCAAGAGGAGCAAAGTTATGAGGGGGGTAAAAACAGCTCAAATTGTCTCGTGTAAATATACACACTGTTTGGTCGAACTTGGCCTAGCGCACTGTAGTGCGCCAAGATCAAAACTCTTAACTCCCCGGGATCTATAGAGTGAAAAATTTTTTTTCTAATTGCCCAGCTAAAAAAGGTTCTGTACGGAAAATATACATAGGTACATATGTATGCATATAATTTGATCCGAAAACTGAGGTTATTCGCTTCTATATATGTGTATATCCTATAGTTCTATATATTCTTATATACATATGGATATGTTCATGTGTATGGACCATATCTACAACACATACTATCAATTTTCGGATCAATAGATATATAATTACTTCATTTTATTAATCTGTATGTAAATGATATACTAAATACATATAATTCATTATTATATTTATAAAATAATGTACTGTTGTGATGTACCTACCAATTTTGTGGGTAAATCTCAAAACTTTTCGTTTTTTCCAGGGAACTCACGTTTTCAAACCCCTTATACAGATGCATATGTACTTATGCATGTACTTATGTACGGTTGTGTTTAAAAAATAGTGAAAAGAGAAATTATACCGAACATTTTTGTTTTTGTCAACACACGTCCACAACAAAATGCTAATTAAATCATGTGTTGTAAATTACTATACATACTCGTACATACTTTAATAAAGAAAATTGGTTGCATGAAGAGATATTCTATAAATTAATCAGTTTCAATTTATTCCAAACACATTTCAAAATGCATAGGTATGTACTATGTATTTACATACATCCAAATGTACGTATGTAAGTATGTATATAATAAAACAGCAATAACAGACAAGCGCTGTCAATTTCATTAAAACTTAATTTTACATACATACTTAAGTATGTATGTATGTAAGTATATTTCGAACATAAGACCATATACATAAGTCAAAAAAACTATCACGCACAATTTAAGGAATTGTCAAAAACATTTGAAAGTTCTTTGAATGCATTCATAATGACGGCATGTGCAAAATATACTATACTTTATCGAAAGTTGCTAACAATACTTTTATAGGTCTACTAGCCTCGTTCGGTCCAGTAGTTAAGACTATATTACGATTTTTAATTTTCCTAAAAAGGGGCGTGGTCCCACCCACATTTCTCCTGGTACGTATTCCAAATTAAGCCAATACCATATGTACCAAATATCATCGACCTGTTCATCGAATGTTTGGGTTATATGGGCGGTGCCAAGCCTGTTTGTCCAATCAAAAATTCATAAAGCCTATTAATCCTGCCAGAGTCACAGTAACATGCTGTGAAAATTTCAGGAAGATCGGTCCAAGGGTTTGGTTTTCCTAAAATAGGCCCTGGTCCCACCCACTTTTCTCCTGGTACGTATTCCAAATTATGCCAATACCATATGTACCAAATATCATAGACGTAGGTCAAAAATGCCCAAAATATGGCGATTTAAATGATTAGGTTATGTGGGCGGTGCCACGCCTCTTTGTCCAAATTATTTTGTCTACAAACCATTCGGGGTCAACAGTGAACAAAATTAAAAAGGAATCAGCCAAATCCGTCACTCCGTTCTTTAGTTATGCTGTCACAAACACACGCCAACTCATTTTTATATATGTACATATATTAGATTTTCATTTTGCATCACAAAGTTGAGTATTTTAACTAAATATCTACATATATATGTACATAGGTACAATATATATATATATATATATATATATATATATATATATATTTATATATTTTTTTATTACGGTGAAACCGTACGTTGATTTTTAAGAATTTACACCTTGATCCAACGTATTCATACAACAAAATTAAAGTATATTAGTTAAAATCAAGAAACAGGTTCTTTGAATCAAAGTATTTGTTCATTTTGTGTTTAAATAAATGAGCGAGTTTCTTAAATTCAACGTATTCTACGTTAAATCAAAAAACTAGTTCATTGGTTAATTCAACGAATAAAACCAAATAATGGTTTCAACGTTGAGTTCATAAATACATAAAATTTTACTTTTCATTTCAAGGAATATTTTACTGAAATAACGTATAATTCAAGGAAAGGGAGTCCGTTGAATTTATGTAAAACTATTTTTTCAGAGTAACCTGAAGGAAAAAGATCTCTATATGAGTCTTTAAAAATATATAGAAGCATATACATATGTACGTATACATATATGTATGTATATGTATATATGTATATACTAATGTAAACAAAGGTTATATAGTAATGGCCTTAAGGGCTAACTATAATGTGCTTAAGCTAGCTTAAGCAAATGTGCGAATACACACAACCAAATGTTAACAACTATAATGTACTTAAGAACTTTTCGTCAAGTTTCGTCAAATTTCATTTGCTTAAGCAAACATCGAAACCAATCGTACCTTGCTTAAGCAAACAGCTCCTTTTACGTTTATTTATTGAAAATAGTTAAAACTGTTGCATTTGTTGGTACTTTTTTATTTGTGAATGTTTTCATTTCACTTCTAACATAACAAAAATTTAAATAAATTATTTGTTTATGGTTTTAGATTAATTAGACGTAGGTAGACCTAAAATCATTTTTTGGGAAAATAAAAAGAAAATAGTTTTTGAATAGTACATATGTATATTTGCAACTCAGCGAAGAAGATCTTTAAGTGAAATAAGTACAATATAGCCATACAAAAGTCTTCAATAATTTGCTTAAGCATTTGACATGCTTTCCGTTGATTTCTGACAGTAGCTTAAGCCAGCTTAAGCACATTATAGTTAGCCCTTTATACGTACATAAATATGTACATACCTTTTAACATGTTTAAAACTTTAAACGAATTTTACAAAAGAATCCAATTTTGTGAGACATGTACATACATACATATGTATGTATGTATGTATGTATGTATGTATGTATTTATCTCTAATTTATTGGCTGTGTTCCATAAACATCACTACTCGGACCACTATTGTGTAGTAATTAAATATATATGAGAAGGGTAGGACCGTTTGACACACAGGCGGTATACCGATATTATGTGAAGAGACAACATCTTAGACTAACACTAATATCCAAACATGACCTACCGAAAGATTTTCAAATCGAGACAGGCGCGATATTAGAGAGAATTTCGCAGTAGAAGAAATATGAGCGTCGCGAAAAAATTAGCAACTTTACTAAATAAAGGATCAGAAAAGTTCATAAAAAAAATTGGAAATTTTTAAGAATTTTCAAAACAAACAACTAGGAATGAAAATTCATGAAAAATAGTTTGAAAATAAAACTAACGTACATACATAGGTATCACAACAGGTGGATTTGTTCGTTAGAATCAAAATACATATACGCTATGAGTTAGAAAAGAAGATATTAGAGGGCGAACTTTATTCATACCATAGATACATACAGATAAGATTAATATAACATAAGAGATTAGATTGCCGAAAATCTATTCCGATATAACGAGGAACTATTTAAACAGATATTATAACAACTATAGGGAAGAACAGATTTCAGACGTTTATTGTACTGTACCTACATAGATTATACAACCTAAAATTCATAAAATAATTTGCCTTATTTTTTTAGAGAAGACTTATTGAAAAGGAAATATATGTATGTATGTATGTATGTATGTATGCATGTCATATAAAAATTCCTCCAATGTCTTTGAGCCATTTCTAGTCAGCGGCAACGAGAGTAATAAAAACAATTGCGTCGGCTACTCGCCGCTTTTGAGCCCATCCGCTTGATGATTTGTTTTTATCCTTCAACAATGTTCTCTACCTATCAAAAACAGTGTCAACAAAAAGTTACCATATTTGTTGACAAATATGTACATATATAGACATGGCTACACTTAACCCCATGCTTCCCTCAGGGTATGTGCTTATTTCCAATATCGTCGCAGTTTCAACAAAATATCAATCATAGTAGGTACACCGAAATATGTATGAGCAATCACAAAACAGATTACATACATACATATGTACATTTCCTCTATATCTATATGTGCAATGTATGTATATGTATATGTAATATATACACAAGACTATGAAGAAAATATAAAAGATAGTAAGATAATATTCGAAAGGGACTTTTTAAGATATCAATATAAAACTACTAAAAGTATCGATGATATACATATGTACATATGTACATATGCATGTATGTTGTATGTACATACATATGTATATCTGTATGGTTTTTTATTTAAGTAAATATTGACAATTGTTCCCCAATCTTTCTTTGGATAAGCTTTGTCTAGTACTTTATATGGTAATAGAAATTTATTATTTTATTAATTTTCTGTCAGAACTACACACACAAAACTAACAAAAGTGTTTTTTTGGCCGATTGGATGATTCAAAACTATTTATGTATACATATATGTATGTAAGTACATATGTATGTACAAAATTGTGTTGTTTTTAAAAATATTTCTGTAAACACGAAAAAATGACTCAGATAAAAGTGAAATTTTCATTTCATTTGTAAACTGCAATATGTATGTATGTACATACATACATATGTATGTACATAGTATGCTTAAGCTTTGGGCATGGCACATGAGGATATTTAAAATGAAACTGACACATACATACATACATATCTACACTAATTTCTTTTAGAAATTCATTGCAAATGAACAGCAAATATATTTTATTAACTTTGGGGGTTCAAATACCCCCTTTTCCTGCCACATGGATCCACGACTTAATCTACGAGTAGATATCGCAGAAAATTTTTTTTATGTCAAACGAAAACTTCTGACACTTTACCAGACAATTAATTGAGTTGTTTAAACTCCCTTAAAAATATTCATATCAAATTAGTTAGGAGTTAGTTGGTAGGATGTAAGAATGATACAGCTATAGATTACGCCATGCGCATGATTTCCTGTTTGATGACGTAGTTTAACCCATGCAAGGGTTGCCAATTCTATATACATATGTATGTTTTTCCAAATCATTTAGGGCTGTGTTTTTATTGAAAACTTTTAATTTATGATTACTCTTAATGATTCAAAATGGAAATATTTTTCATTTGGAAGATAAATATGAATCATAATCTGTCGTGTGTTGAATTTGATGGAACCTCGTATGCACATATGTAGGAATAATGGATTGAAAATGTGTAACCAATCAACAATATATTGACTTCTCAGATATTTTTCACCTGACATAAAATTGATAATATACAGTGGACGTCCAATAGTACGAATGGAAATTTTTTTGATTTGGTAGATATATTTTATACTTTTAGTATCTATGTATGTTGTACAAATGTATGATTTAACACTTATTTATTTGACCTGAATTTGAATATTTTTTAAGTTTTTTTATTTTGTTTTGTTTTAATTAAAAAAATAATCTGTATATGTTTTATTTTAAATCAAATGAGGAAAAAACTTTGGTCTAATAGTATGAATTTTCCAACATTACCAAAAGGCCTGACATTACATACATACGTACGAATTGGACATTCAGTGTGTTTACAAAGCCCAGAAATTTTTTGTCGGACTCCATTATCTTTGAAGCTTCAAATCTCCAAGATAAAAATAATTTCCTTTGTATGTAATAAATATAGGAAAAATGCATACCATATGAAAAAAATATTTAAAAAATTGGAGGAGTTAATATACATACATATGCTATGTAGATTAATTCCTAGACTTGGCAATCCTGCAATAAAAATCACTAACAGTTCTCCAAAAATTAATTTATCGGATATCATTACAGATGTAGAATTTTTAATTTAAATTTATAAAATACAGTGCAAAGAAATAATTATTATTATATTAACCGTGTATGATGTGTGTTTAAAAGCAAAATAAAGTTGCTCAAAAGTTTTAAGAAAATTGTAAACACGAAGTGCGCAAGTGGGCAAATGCATGCATAGCGATGGAAAAAAATTAAGTGAGAAATTGTGCTAAAAACTAATTTTGTGCGTGTTTTTAATAAATTTTACTTTAGATGTGTCCTTTTACACTTTTCCAAAAAGCGATAAAATTTTGCAATCGGCCTTACACTATTAAAATCGTAAGGAAGAGAATTTACTCGTTATATTTTAAATAGGACTATTTCGAAAGAAATTTAAAATATGAAATGGGTAAAATAGAATTATTTTGAGCATAGGATTTAGCAACTCTAAAATTGAAACTGGGAGCAGTCCCGACAATATTTACATAAATATTTTTACAAAAATATTATTGCGTTACCTCCGTCCGTTGGAAAATTTCTGATAAATTTTTGTTTTTTGTTTTCGCGGCAGGAGTACTTTTTTCAAAGTTTTTGCTTTCTTGCATTTGCTCTCGAATCTTTTAAAATGTAGCCAGTTTTTTTTAATTTGGCGATTTTCAATGCCTTTTTTGCATTTCTCAAAGTTTTGGCAATTTTTAATCAAAATTATGGCGAATGGTGTAATTTTGCCGAAGTTTTTTGGTTTTTTAGATTTTTTAGTATTGCGTTCTATAATATTTTACATTTCGCATTTTCGCCTTTTTCGTGATTTCTACAATTTGTTTTATATTCGTTAAAGTTTTAGCGATTTTTAATTATAATTATGAAATCTTTAAAATTTTTGCAGTTTTTCGCAATGTACGTAATTTTTGCAAAGTTTTTGGCATTCTTACACTTTATGGACTTTTAATCAAACATAAATTAAAATTTTAGCAAGTTTTTGCACTTTCATAAATTTTGGTATTTTATGCAAAAGCGATCAATTTTAGCCATTTTTAACTAATGTTTTGCTTTGATTCATATTTTGCAGATTTGAAATAAAAAATTTCGCGACAGCGTAATTATTTTTTAATTTTTGCCATTTCACATGTTTTGCATATAATAATCTTTTATCGATTTTTGAAAAGATTATGCTTATTTAAAATCGTGCAATTTTCACCTTAGCGATATAGTTTTTTAGTTAAAATTTTCAAAAACACGCATGCACTTGAACATTTTATCGAAAAAGAAAAACAAAAAGGATAACATTTTTTATAAACGTAGCCTGTAGAATTGTATTATTTTAGTACACTTTTGTGTGAAAAAAATAAAAAAATATTTTAAACTAGTTTCAATATTTCAGACATTATGACAATATGACTACAGTGTGAACACCCCAATTGTATTTAAAATGTTATTTAAATTTATGTATTCTTTGAATATTGAATTATTTTTGTAACGTGCCTGCAAGCATTTTATGAAAAACTTGATCATATTCGAGTCATTTATGACTCCTCTGCGCGATTAAAATAGACATATATGAGCTCATTTTCTTTTTCGACTCATTTTTCAGTTCTATTTCTAATCGTTTGCGAATCATTTATGAGTCGCTTTTTAGTCGTATTTCTGGTCGTTTGCGAGTCTTTTTTGACTCTTTTTTCAGTAATATTTGTAATCGATTATATTTTAATATTATATATTTAATTCAATATAAACTTTTAAAAATTATAATTTAATATTTTAACTTTACAGCACGAGATCACTGACATTAATAAACTAAAATTTACAATATTCAAATATTTTACGCTTGCTTCAAAGCCAGCAAAAAATATCCCGTTACAAATAAAAATAACAGAATTAAAATCAGTTTTTCATCATCTAGATGAGCAAAATATTATTCATAAATAACTTCAAAACAGTCATATTTCAAACACCTGTATGATCCATTTTCGATTGCTGTATGTTTTGTTATTGTATTTTCAATAAATTACTTTTTAAGCATAAGCACGAATCATTTTCGAGTCTTTTTTCAAGAGCGCAAGTGATTAATCAGTTTTTAATCGTCAAAAGTACTCAAGGAAGACTTAGTTAGGTGATTTCAAAGTATATTTATACAAGTATATGCAGGAGCACAGGTGGCCGTGTTTTTTTTATACATATTTTCATTGTCTATTGTCAAAAATTTTTCATTATCTTTTATTTATTTTATTTTTTTTATTTATTTTTTCATTTCCTGCACAACAAGACAGTGTCTTATATTTATAGTGCAGGAACGCATTACGTTACAAAATAATTTATTATTAACATGCATATCAAAATTAATACAAAACAAGAAATATGTAGATAGATATAACAAAAATTATACGAAATTATGCAAAAAACTGAATAAAAATTTTTTGAAACTATTAGCATTGCTGTTTAGTTGTTGATTGAGTGGAAGAATGTTCCAAAGACGAGCAGCATGTACATAAAATTGCCATTCGGATACCAGACATTGATGGCGCGGTATTATAATATTTCGGTTCCGTGGTGATTGGAAGAAGCGTAATCTGTCAAATAGATATTTTGGGGTTTTGGTGTGTATTATTTTATGTAAAAACATTAGTGTACGAACTTTTAGCAAGCTTTCAAAAGGGATTCCGTACAGATTATTGGAAACTGGAGAGACATGATCAAACCTTTTCAATCCATAAACAAATCTTACAATATTGTTGAACAAAACATTGAGCTTTCTTTTACTAATTGAATCACAGCTTGCAAACAATTCACAACCATACATTAAGCTGGGAATAAGGTATATCTTAAGGCCGTGCTTCACTATCCTACACAATCGTACGATTCATTCACAGGAAAATCTTGCAAAAATCTGACCGACTTTAAAAAATCGTTTCAAAATGGTGTTGTAGGTGCCACACTATCATACAAATCTGATGCTAAAACATCTGGTTGACAATAAATACTCCTCTGATCGCATGAAAGCTATCATTTTATGAAAATTTTCATAAAATTTTACAAATCGCACGACTTGCCAAAAAATCTGGCACACAGTTGCATTTTTAGTCCACACTACCATACATTTTTAACACACATGTCATATTTTGCAAATCGCGCGACTGTATAGGATAGTGCGGCACGGCCTTTAGCAAGTAATGTTCTAATACTTATTGGTGTAAAGTATTGTGTTGACCAGACAGATCTTAACTTTATATACATATGTTTGACCAACCAAGGCATTTATGTGGTCGTTCCAAGTCAAATTGCTATTAAAAATTATACCAAGATTTTTTGCTGCTCTGACAATTTCGATTTTTTCACCATTTAAGACAATATTTTCGGAGATGGATGGATTTAAGGTTTTTTTACATACAACCAGGGCTGGGCAGTATTTGAAATACATGTATTTGAAATACGTATTTAAAATACAAATACGTATTTTGTATTTGTATTTTAAATACATAACTTGAAAGTATTTTGTATTTTGTATTTTAAATACATGTCCTGCAAGTATTTTGTATTTTGTATTTTAAATACATACAATAAATAGAAGTAGTTTGTATTTTGTATTTTAAATACATACAAAAAATGGCAGTATTTTGTATTTTAAAAACATAGTTAACAAAATATATTTTGTCCGTTTAAGGCATTGATCGTCAAACTAGCCCCTAGGGGACGAGCACCAATCGTCATTTTCACATACACAACACGAACCAAACAGAAGAGACAAACTAAAATACGAAACATACTCATTTATTTGTTATTCATAGTACACTGTGAATATTTTAATTTTTCTGGATGTGGAATGTTGAGTGGGAAGAAGTTTTTTTGTATATATATTTTTTAATGGAAATTTTTTTTAATTATGTAAATTCATTCATTCGTTCATTCTTTCGTCCATAAACACGCTAAACCAATCCAGTGTGTATGCATACAAACTTTTAATATGATGTTAGGCTACAGTAAAAAAATAAATGTAACAATCAACTTCTACAAGTGTAAAAACACCAATACATTGATATTTCCTACATGTTCTCTTTATGACAAAGGCTGGTTTAAGGCCGTGCTTCACTATCCTACACAATCGTACGATGCATTCGCAGGAAAATCTTGCAAAAATCTGACCGACTTTAAAAAATCGTTTCAAAATGGTGTTGTAGGTGCCACACTATCATACAAATCTGATGCTAAAACATCTGGTTGACAATAAATACTCCTCTGATCGCATGAAAGCTATCATTTTATGAAAATTTTCATAAAATTTTACAAATCGCACGACTTGCCAAAAAATCTGGCACACAGTTGCATTTTTAGTCCACACTACCATACATTTTTAACACACATGTCATATTTTGCAAATCGCGCGACTGTATAGGATAGTGCGGCACGGCCTTTAGCAAGTAATGTTCTAATACTTATTGGTGTAAAGTATTGTGTTGACCAGACAGATCTTAACTTTATATACATATGTTTGACCAACCAAGGCATTTATGTGGTCGTTCCAAGTCAAATTGCTATTAAAAATTATACCAAGATTTTTTGCTGCTCTGACAATTTCGATTTTTTCACCATTTAAGACAATATTTTCGGAGATGGATGGATTTAAGGTTTTTTTACATACAACCAGGGCTGGGCAGTATTTGAAATACATGTATTTGAAATACGTATTTAAAATACAAATACGTATTTTGTATTTGTATTTTAAATACATAACTTGAAAGTATTTTGTATTTTGTATTTTAAATACATGTCCTGCAAGTATTTTGTATTTTGTATTTTAAATACATACAATAAATAGAAGTAGTTTGTATTTTGTATTTTAAATACATACAAAAAATGGCAGTATTTTGTATTTTAAAAACATAGTTAACAAAATATATTTTGTCCGTTTAAGGCATTGATCGTCAAACTAGCCCCTAGGGGACGAGCACCAATCGTCATTTTCACATACACAACACGAACCAAACAGAAGAGACAAACTAAAATACGAAACATACTCATTTATTTGTTATTTATAGTACACTGTGAATATTTTAATTTTTCTGGATGTGGAATGTTGAGTGGGAAGAAGTTTTTTTGTATATATATTTTTTAATGGAAATTTTTTTTAATTATGTAAATTCATTCATTCGTTCATTCTTTCGTCCATAAACACGCTAAACCAATCCAGTGTGTATGCATACAAACTTTTAATATGATGTTAGGCTACAGTAAAAAAATAAATGTAACAATCAACTTCTACAAGTGTAAAAACACCAATACATTGATATTTCCTACATGTTCTCTTTATGACAAAGGCTGGTTTAAGGCCGTGCTTCACTATCCTACACAATCGTACGATGCATTCGCAGGAAAATCTTGCAAAAATCTGACCGACTTTAAAAAATCGTTTCAAAGTGGTGTTCTAGGTGCCACACTATCATACAAATCTGATGCCAAAACATCTGGTTGACAATAAATACTCCCCTGATCGCATGAAAACTATCATTTTATGAAAATTTTCATACACATCGCACGACTTGCCAAAAAATCTGTCACACAGTTGCATTTTTAGCCCACACTGCTATACATTTTTAGCTCACATGTCATATTTTGCAAATCGCGCGACTGTGTAGGATAGTGCGGCACGGCCTTTATTGATGGTTGTTTGCATTTTGATCTATTTATAATGTATCATGCGTCAAACCAATAACCAAAAACTAGAATCGCTAAAAAACGTAACTATACAAATTCTTAGAGTTGGCATCAACGCAATTCAATTGTCAATTCTAAAGCATTTTTTCACAATGCGATTTTATTTTGCGGGTAGTACTGTTACGACAACAAGTTTAACAATAAAAAAAATAACATGGTTCTTTTTGCATTGGGAGTCAACATAAGGGCGAACAATTTTCAACGTATGTACGTGCCTCTCACTAGCAAGAATCGTATGAACCTGTGTTAGTAACACCACCTGTAAAGTGAATACATATTCAGGGCTGGGCAGTATTTGAAATACATGTATTTGAAATACGTATTTAAAATACAAATATGTATTTTGTATTTCGTATTTTAAATACATACATGACGTGGAAGTATTTTGTATTTTGTATTTTAAATACATACATGCTGTGTAAGTATTTTGTATTTTGTATTTTAAATACATAACCTGAAAGTATTTTGTATTTTGTATTTTAAATACATGATCAGCAAGTATTTTGTATTTTGTATTTTAAATACCACAAACCATGTATTTTGCCCAACTCTGCATACAACTATGCACTTAGACTTACGGGGATTTAAACAGAGTCCATTTGCACTGGTCCAAAGGTAGATTTTATTCAACTCTTCGTTTAAAGTCATTATGCCTGAAGATATATTACGGACTGTGCAACCTAATGTAAGTTGCACGTCGTCTGCATATAGATTGATCTTGCATTTGGAGAGTTGCTTTGGCAAGTCATTTGCGTAAATCGAAAATAGGAGTGGCCCTAGAATAGAACCTTGTGGAACACCCCTAATAAGTGTTAAGCTATCTGACCATACATTATTTACGAATACCGATTGTCTGCGATTTGTGAGATATGAGGATATAAGCTTGGTTGAGGTGCCATCAAACCTAAAGAAATGTTTCAGTTTTTTTACAAGTATATCATGGTCAACCGAGTCGAATGCTTTAGAATGATCTAGGAGCACTAAAAAATTTATGTCCCCACCTTCCACTCCCTGCCGTATATTTTCACTTACTTCTACAAGAGCCGTAACGCAGCTGTGACTCTGACGAAAACCAGACTGCGTATTGGAAAGCTAATTCTTACTAGTAATATATTTTATCATTTGTTTGTACAGAAGTCTTTCTAGAACCTTAGAGAGAAAACACAATACGGCTATTGGTCTGTATTCTTCATTCAATTTGGGCAATGGCAAAATTTTCGCATGCTTCCAATTTAAGGGGTACAATACACGTGACATTATAATACTATTGAAAAGATGAGTAACATACGGAAGAATCAAGTGCATGACTAATCTTATAAAATTTGGATGTATATTATCAGTTCCTACCGCATTTGATTTTATCGATGAGCAAGTTGTAAAAACATCATATTGAGTAACACAGGAAAATTTAAAATTATCATTGATTGTATCTGTATCTGACGCAGATGAAGGAAATTTGAAAAATGTGGGATTTGTTTGGATCATAGGAATGTTGTTAAATGATTTGTTTAAAATGTTTGGATCCACTTTGGAATCAATATTGTTGTTGGTCTATTTCGCGAATAGCATTCCGTCTTTGCATGTTTTATTTGCTTAGTAACATTTTTTCTGGCAATTGTATATTCTACCTTTAACTCAGAAGTTCTAAAACGCTTCCACCTGGCATATGCTAGATCTCTTTTATGTATAGCATTCCTAATAGCATTTGAAAACCAGGGTTTTAATTTCTGTGTGATTTTCTTATGTTTGAGTGGTACAGTTAGCTCAAAGAGTTGTTTAATGTTGTACTCAAGAAATGAAGATTGGTCATCAACGGAGGGCATAAAGAAGATGTCACTCCAGGCAACATGGGAAAAATATTCAGATAAAAGGTCAAAATCTAAGTGCTTAAAGTCTCGATAACTATAACTCTGGTCGATATGTTGGACCCTAAAATTGTATGTTAAAAAGATCAGATCATGTTTAGAGAAACACGGAGCAGATATCTGATCATATAAATTTACATTCTCAGTGTTAGACACAAAGAAAAGATCAATTAGTGTACTTGTTGTAGATGTATGATGTGTTGGACTTATGGTATTAACCGGAAAAAGTCCAAGAGATATCATATCATATCATCAATGACGGTTGGCTCTGTCAACACGTTTGAATTGAAATCACCGGTTATTACTATATCATCAAGCATTGAGGCGAGAGTTTCGAGTGTCTTTCTACACAATTTTATTTAAGTTCTGCTGAGCAGATATTTAAAGGAATGATTAAAATTTGGTTTTTAATTCAAAATGATTTACAAAAAGTTTAATTGATTAATTTTACACAAAATGTGAATTGAATTAAAACATGAATGTATTCCTCACGAATTAAAAATTCTCGCATGCATTCACATCACTAAGAAGATTAATTGAATTAAAGTTTGAGTGAATTCATTGGTGATTTAAAGAAAATTGATTTTTTATTCACTGTTTTCACTAGGATTAGGATCATTATTAAAAAACTCTTGAATGTTTTAACGAAAATTTCAAAAGCGTTTCTGATTCGTAGAATCTTTAAATAGGAATCATTCCTTTACAGCTCTGCTACTGAGCTATTTTTGAAAATTGTAAATTTATTTTACATAAACAAAAAGCCTGTTGTTTTTTATCTTTTATGTTGTTGCCGAAATGCATATACATACATACTACTTGTATAAATATACTTTGGGTGATTTTTAATAAAACAATCTTCCAAATGCTAGTAGGGGTAATTAATAAATAAAAACAAAATAAAAAGTTTTCTTATAAAATTATTTACTGTTATCTTTACACAACTAACAAATGTCGGAATGTTTTGTGACGTCACTTAACCAACATGCGCAGAAGATTAAATTTTTGTGCTCGGGAAGGCAATCTGTAGTTCTATCATTCTTGATAGTTATGTATGTATGTATGTATGTAAGTATGGATGTCAAAGTAAAATTTATTTTCAATCAATCAAACTACATACATATTATGTACATGCGTACATACATACATACATACATACAAACAACGACGAAACTTATTGTGTTAATGATGCTGTTTATTGCGTGCTTTTATAGTTGCAATACTGCCGATTCTTCTGCGATCGTAGAAAGGTTTTGGATCTCCATTCCGCACTCCGATAGCAGTAACCGCTGCAAAACCATTTGCATTTGATATGTTTATATGGTGTCCTACGTTAAATAAATAATTGCGTATATTCATCGGTACTCCTTCTTCCGCATCGATATGCATTGGAGCTAGCTGATGGTGTAGCCGTCCATCATTAATAGACTGCTCTAAGGTCTCATTTAATATCAAATATTTAATAATTGCCTGAAAAATATTTAATGTTTAAAATCAAGGTTTTTTATGAGTTTTTTACTTACCGCTGCGACTGATGTAGTTATTTTAGTACCACCGGCGGCCCCTACTAACATTTTAACGTTGCCGTCTTTATCTAATATTATGGCTGGACACATTGAAGACATTGGCCGCTTGCCAGGCCGAATGAAGTTAGCTGGTGACGCTGGCACACCAAAAGAATTAAGTAAACCAGGCGTTGAAAAATCGTCCATTTCATCATTCAATATGATGCCAGTTCTACGCGAACGTACTTTCGATCCAAAATAAGTATTAATAGTACTAGTAATGGTGACAGCATCGCCATTTTCTGCTAAAACTGCCATATTGGCTGTACCGTGATCTTCTACAATTGTAAAGTTTGCCCCGTAATATGACATATCATCATAAGTTTTATCGTCATGTATTAGATTACGAATATTATTAGCAAAATCCTGACTTATTAGCTTGTCGAAAGTTTCTTTGATGGTATCATACATTTCAGGCTCATTTTCAAGATCTCCCAAATTAGTGCGCTGACCATAAGCATGTTTATATGATTCGATCACACGGTGCCAGTATATTTCTTGGCCAGTTATAAACAAATCGCTCAGAATATTTAATATGAATACTAAAAGTGCTCCACTTGATGGCAATGGAGTTGTATATAATTTGTACCCTCCTGTTATGTTGGCTGCTACATGATCGGCATCCTCCCATTTAACTCTTAACAAGTATGAAAAAAATCGTATATAATAAAGTAATCATTAGTAAATATTAATTAATTTGTTCTACGCAGTGATGTCAACTCTTATACTTTCCGTGAAAAATCTACAACTTATTACGATTTTAAGTCTAATGCTAAATTCCCTTTTTCTATCAATTTAAATTATTTTTGCACCTTTTGTGAACATTAACATTTTTTTATTTTTTTTTAACTTGCATAAAAGCAACTTGATTTCAAGGAATTAGAAAACATTTTTGATGTTCTGGAATATACGTAGATTGTTAAGGTTGAGTGTCACCTGGTGGCTATCTTTTAAATCGATTGAAAGAAGAACACTAGAATAGTCGGTTTTTTTTCCGAGCACTGATAAAAGAAGAAAATCACCATGATACTGAGAACAAATAAAAGGAATATCTGTAATATAATTAGTGGACCAGTGGTGGGATTCAGTAACTTTTATTACGATAATCGTATTGTTAAAATTAATATAACGAAAATTTATCGAATTTGGTATTCAGTAACACTTTTAACCATATTCGCTATCGGTATGTAAACGACAATAATTTTCCGGTTGTTATGAAATAAATAAAGTCAGCAGTTCAATGCCAAGAACAAAATTGATCTTTTAAAACAATATACGAAAATACAGAATCTTTTATGCATAAATAATAATATTACCATTATTTAAACATGCAATTTAACATTCATATCTCCAAATTTCATTAAATTTAACATTAGTTTTTTTAAATTCTAAAAAATTTTTGAGAAAAATTTCAATAAATAAATTAATTTATTTGTTTTTTGTTTATTTCTTGTTTTATTTTGTTTAAGTTATGTATATATAATAATATAATATAACTAATACGTGGTGGAGTACATATAGTACATTTATTGCAACGTACTCAAATCTTAAAATCGATTAATTTCACTGTATTCTGAATAAAATCAACATTTATCCAACGTATAAGTTATGTATATATAATAATATAATATAACTAATACGTGGTGGAGTACATATAGTACATTTATTGCAACGTACTCAAATCTTAAAATCGATTAATTTCACTGTATTCTGAATAAAATCAACATTTATCCAACGTATAAGTTATGTATATATAATAATATAATATAACTAATACGTGGTGGAGTACATATAGTACATTTATTGCAACGTACTCAAATCTTAAAATCGCTTAATTTCACTGTATTCTGAATAAAATCAACATTTATCCATCGATTTTCATGAAAAATAATTGTTTAGTATTAAGTTCATTTTATTGAATTAATAAAAATTCCAATTACTAAAGCTACGTTCACATTTATCAAATATTTGTTCAAAAAAACGTAACCTGTAGTTTTGCTTGCACAGTAAAAATTATCGTGGGTTTTTTTTTAATTAACGTTAGTTTTTGATATACTATGGGAATTCAATTATGTTTTTAATTGATTCAATTAATTGCTTTACTAAAAAGGAAAAATTAAAAACAAAATGATTAACTTAATAATTAAACATTTTGGGATGTATTAGTTGCTTGATTCAATCACTTACTTGATGGGATATTTACTGACGATTGAAGTAGAGCTAACATGTTCACAAAAACCACCACCTTTTTGCTAATATTAATTTTCTGTGCTCTTTGGTGAGAGTTTAAAATCATATGCTCTTTTTATTTTCTTGGTTCTATGTGCTGATGTTTGTAATCGTAACTCCAGACCGCAAGCAGATTATTATTGACACTTTTATTATATGTATGTCAAACATAGTATGGGGAGTTTTTTGCCTGTGGCTTTTATTGTAGTTTTAAGAAGTTATTCTAAATAAAAACTACAAAATATATATACATACATACATACTCGTATATAAAAAAATTCAAGCGTTGCTGTACCTTTCACAATTTGAAAAAAAATTATGAAAAACGAAAAAAGATTTTTAAAATATTTGAAATTTTGTTTTGCTGAAGTGATTTACACAATTAGAGCCTTTAATATAATATTACATATTAGTTTATTTACATAATTGATTTCTCTTTTACTTATCAATTAAGTTATTTAATTGATTCTGATTAAAAATTCAATTATTGAATTGTTCAATTCAATTATTGGAAGAATTAATTTTCATTCTATATGTTGATTATTTTAATATTCGACCTTATAATTTGTAAATTTTAATAATTTTATTCGGGCTCAAGGTCATACCATTTATTTAAATAAAACTCTTTTTTGTTTTATTAAACTTTGCAATTTTAATTATTATACATTTATACATTACTATACATTCGTCAAAATAACATCAAGCATTTAAAGTTGTATCAGTGAAAATTTGTTTGTATGTGTGACACCGACGACGTTGATGAAAAATCAAAAAATTTAGATATTGAGTATTCTTGATGTCAAGCACACGTACACATGCTTGATGTCAAACATTTTGACAGACTAGCAGAACATATCGAGTCTAATTACAAAATATTTAATAGAAATTCAAACCAAACGTTTTTGCAGAACATATTTACATATGTTTCGATTAACGGCAACAAAACATTTGCTCATCTGTTGTTCAGAGTATTAAAAAATAACTTTCATATTATCATCTTTACTCACCTATAATTTTTTAAATCTTGCTCTGTTATTATGCCTCCCATTTCACGAATGTCTTCCACAAACATTTTACCAGACTCACCACCATCATACATTTCGGCAACTCCATTTTTAGCAATTTTTTCTAAAGTATTTCCAAGTGCAGGTCGCCTTATGTAGTCACCTTCCTTATACAATGAGCCATCTTCTTTAATAAATATTTCGGCCATTGATGGCTCATTTCTAATATCAGTTTCTTTTGATAACAGAGCAGCAGCCATGTATTTGGATACCCAATGGCCTTCCTTGCAAAGTTTTATACTAGGTTGAAATAAAACCTTCCAAGGCAAATGTCCGTGTCGTTGATGTAATTCCCAATAGCCAAGTAATTCGCCAGGAACAGCGCCCGCTTTTGCGCCTGCAATCATTTATTAATTTTTTTTTTAATTAATACAAGTAGTACATATTAAGGAGCTGCATTAAACCTGCTATAATACCCTCTTCGCTACTGCAGTGTGCTTCAAATCATTGCATTTTATTGCATTTTAGAGCCCGAGGTAGGCATACTTAAGGCATTGTCTAAAAACCGATATTTTCCCCTATACATTTTTTCCAGATGCTGGTCCAATTAAGTACCAAAAAAATTATTTCCTCCACAACATAATCAATACTCATCTTATACCTGCAATACTGCATCAGTGAGAGAGTCCAAACTTGGTGTGAATTACTAAATAGTCAACGTGAATACTTCAGCGAAAAATAGTTGATAGTTATTTGTATTTGTATTTTGTATTTATTATTTGCCTTTCTAAACCAACAAGATATAATATTTTATAAATAACAGCAATAGAATCAGTTAAGTTATCAGATAACATTTGTTGAAGCTTAAATAATTAACTAAAGTTTAATACATTAATAAATATGTTAAACTAGAAAAAAACAATGGAATATAAAAAAAGACGTGTGGCACTCGGGTAAAGCTATTGCATAGCATTTTTTATCAACTTATGCAATTTCAATTTCAGCTTTCTAGCTATAAGTTAACTCCAACAAAGTTAACGAACTCTATTTTATTAAATTATTAATAATCATATTTGTTCTTTATGCAAGTAGGGCATGTTGCAATGCACAAAAGCTTAATCAGCGTCTTTAGTTAATAAGGTCAGTTTAAACAAATAACCATTTCCCAATAAATTGGAAAATTTGCATTTATTTCTTAACAACAAAATTAATAAGATCAGTTCCAATAAATTAGTATTTCCCAATAAATTGTTAAAACATAAAAGTGCAATAATGTAATTATTTCTTAATAACAATATCATACCACATCTAGAATTAAGTCATTTAATTTAGTATAAATTAAGAATGATTGTAATTCATTGAGTTCAGTCTTTGATTCCAATATAGTGCGGACGTACCGTCCTAAAATATAAAAAAATATTTTTTTTTAGAATTTCCAACGCGGGAATTCTTAAGTTATACAAAGAAGGGGCACCCTAGTCCCCCCAGGTAAAAAAAATGCCTTACCTTAGTATACTATGTCCTTCTCCTGGTTCTAAGCTACCTGCCCACCAATTTTCAGCCAAATCAGTTCAGCCGTTCTTGAGTTATAAATAGTGTAACTAACACGACTTTCTTTTATATATGTACATACTTACATATATAGATATATGTATGTATCTGCTTATTCGACGACTTGCTAGTTTGGAAACACTTAGCCAAGACACACTTGTGTTTAGTCAAGACACAAAGTCTTAGCACAAACACAAACCTTAGCAAAGACACAAAGCAACTTCGGGAATTCCCAAAAACTTGAGAAAAATCCCCTAAAATCCCAGAAATGCCGGAAAATTTCCCGGGAAAAGTGGAAACACTGGACGGGAATTCCCAAAAACTTGGACAAAATCCCAGAAATCCCGGAAAATTTCCCGAGAAAAGAGTCAACAATGGAAATTTAAAAAATTTCCAAAGCGGCAACACTGTATAGTCATCATACATAGACTATACAAAAAAGAAGTTTTCACTTCAAAAAACAAAAGACTTAAGAAACAAACTTAGTGTCAGGATTTTTCGTTTCAAAAACAAAAGGCTTAAGAAACAAACGTTTCAAAATTTCTTGATTCGGTCGCCTCAAATCCCGCGATAAAAGCTATGCAATAGCTTAAAAATAGTTTACGCATATATGTATGTATGTAGGTGTGATTGAACAACATCCCTGCAGAAGAAGGTAGAGGCATTAACGCTTGACGAGTGGTGCTATACTGGAATAAAAGTCAGTAGTCGCAACGGATACTATTTATATACGGGTGGAAAGTACTGGTAGACTAGTCGCAAATGCTGAACTCATTTTTTAATTTGGCAACACTATCAACATATGTTTAGGTTGGCAGTGCTGCTAAAAGGTGTCAACAATTGTTGTCTCGAAAAATTAAAATTTGATCAGTCTTTGCGAGGAATATTGTTGTGTCTTACAAATAAAAACTAAAAGAAGTAAATATGTATATTTTCTTATAAGAAAAAAATAAAAATTTTGCACAGCTGTTCATAAACACAGTACGAAAAATTTCCATCATAATGGCTTCAAAAATTAAACACTTCTCGACAAAAGGTGAGTTAATTCGACTGTGAACATTTTCTTTAAAGCCAATACTAACAGTTTTTGTACAATTTGAATTTTAGGTGGCTCAAAGTGCGATGGCTGCGTAGAAGTTCATAAAAAACTGGACGACATGAAAGGTAAGTTAGTTTATTTTTACAGGAGTTCAAACCTCAAATTATATTCTATTTAAAATCTTTCACAGAAACGCTTGAACAGCAAAACCAACAAAACATGAAAATATGTGATATTCTTGCGGAACATAAAGTGCTTTTAAATCAGCTTCTCGACAAAAACAAGGCTTTAGACAATATTATGAAGATTTTCTCTCTAAAATCAGAGATCCAACTCCACGAGCTTGAAAAAGTACTTGAAAGCCAGAATGATTTGTATGTAAGTAATTATCACATATAAAACACAATTTTTATAACAGACTTCAGAACATTAATATAAACTATAACGTTACAGGTTCGCTACATAAAATCTCTTATAAAAGGAGACATATGCAAAAATCTTGGCCAAATTCTTGGACGAGAAATTGTTATGGCATTTAACGCTGAAGGAGTGCAAGGCAAAAAGAGGTTGAAAGACTTTAAAAATGTCTACGATGCTATTATTGGTATGCCTACGTTTAAAAAGCTTGCAATTTTGCAGTCACAGTTGATAAAATCATATTGATTTTTTAGATGCAATTTCTGATGATCGTCCAGAAGAGAAATTCAGAGCAGCTCTCCATCATGAGAAGAAGAAATACCACAAATTCAACAGTAAGCAGAAGACAAAAGAAAATCGCGCTCAGCTAAGTGTGGATAACCATGAGGAGACGAGTTCACTACAGTAAACTGAAACAACAACTGAATTAGACTGAATTACATACATATGTATGTATATAATTTAATTTAGTTTTTCTTATGATAACAAAGCCAATGAAGGGCCTTATATTTTAATTTTTTTTATATTTTAACGTTTTTAACGTTATGTAATTTAAGTTTTTAACTCTTTTTTACACTTTTAATGAATAAATAATTAAAATAAACGTATTAAAAAATCTTTGTGTCAATTTTTTAATATTTCTCAATACCATTTTATCCATAAATACCTACTCGTGCATTAGTTCAAAGGCGAATGCTGGAAAATTACTTCCAAACCCTGCAGTCGTGCACAACTCACTTACTCTGTAGTCGTGCACCACTCCCAAAGTGACCAGTGGTGCATCACTCCAAAAGCGATACAAAAGCGAGTAGTAGTTTTCGTATGACAGCCCAATGTTAAAATCGTCACTTGAAAGCATTAACGGGGAAATGAAGAGCGACTACTCGGTATCGCTTTGCGGGTAGTCCAAGAGTACTTCTGCACTACTACTTTCTTCTGAAGGGATAGTAGAACAATTACAGGTATACATATTTACTAGACAGATAAAGAACATCTAAGATTAATGTGTAGTTAATAACTTTTTGAATTTTGTTGAGTTGCTGGTGATTTGAATGTTTGTGGGAAGATGGTTCCAGAGATATATGGTGTAGACGAGAAACTGGTTAAAAGATTCACTGTTTTTATATATAAAGGTGCGAATACTATTGTTTCTTGCAGATGCGGTAAATGTTAATTTTTGGTATAGGTAGTTGGGTTCCTTTGTTGTAATTATTTTGTGCAGAAAAAGTAGATTTTTAAACATCAGATAGTTATCAAGAGACATTCCAAAGATTCGTCTGGAGTATGTTGATATACTTGCAAACCTAGGTATACCAAAAATGTAGCGTGCGATGTTATTGAATGTTGTGTTCAGCTTTCGTTTGTCATTAGAGTTACAGCCAGCGAAGACTTCAAATGAATAAAGAAGGTTTGGTATAAGGTATGACCTAGCTATCATCATTCTTATTTTCGGAGTGTAAAATGCTGACTATACCATAGACTTCTGTTCTGCTGCAAGTTTGGTTAATGTGGTCGGACCAAGTAAGAGTGCAATTAAAAACAATACCCAGATTTCTAGTTGTGTTGATCAGTTGAATTTCTTCTTACAGATTATAAGGTACATATTTCGATTTTTTAGGATTACTGGATGTAAAATTTGTTTCTAATCGACTAAAAGACTAATGTTTCGAAAAATCAATCTATGAGAATAGTGTGCTGATAAGCAATAATTTTCAGATATTACAATGACTATGAAGAAAAATACTCTGAATTACTGTGCTTAAATTTTATTTAAAAAAATTTATATCTTAATTTAAAATCGAGGCTCTACTCCAATTTTTAAGCTCCATTTTAAAAGTGTGAATTCAAATGTTGTCAATGCAACAAAAATATGATATTATACCTTTTTATAAAAGTCATGTTTTACTAGTGACATGTTATTCTGGCAAATCTGTGATAATGGCGTAGCATAAATCTCACATCCTACTAGCTTTGAATTTTTCTTAATTCTCATTTATTTTTTTATATGTTTATGGTTTTCGAAAATATGGTTGGAGATCTACCGATGGGTTGGCACTAACAAAATTCGTGTGTCGAGTTATCGAAAATCTCCTCGTTAACTCGATTTTTCATTCCATACGAAATCTTCCTTATCGCCTTATGATACGAAATGAAAATAAAGAAATCAAGAAAATAAAAATTTATATTTTTCGTTCAAACAATTTCTTATTTTGTTACTTTCGTTTTCCGGTTTAAATTAAAAACTCTACTATATATGGTTAGAGCACAACTAATGATTTGGCATTTATGCCATAAAAAATGTAAGCTTAAGACCGGCTTAGACCACGACAAAATAAATGTTTACTTAATCTAAATATTATGAAGCTGTATTGGTCAAAGAAAACCCATATATCGATGTTCTATTTCTTACTAATGCCGCTTAAAAGTTATTGTAGCTATCACTTACCCTTTACTGAAGTTTGTCCTACAAACATATTCTTATCAGCGGCCGCAGGTGCCGATTCACGAGCATTTAGTGTTTCTATTTTTTTCGTTTTCCTTGTGTAAATTGTAGCCACAAAACCACCGCCAATTCCCATACTATGAGTTAACATAATTCCTTCACATAACAGTGTTGCAATGGCAGCATCGACAGCGGAGCCACCGTCAGATAACATTTGACTAGGTACATATGTATATGAAAACCAAATTAAATATGTTATTCGAATGGCCAAACAAACAGTACGTGTGTATGTAAACATATGTATATATAATATATGCACCTTCCAATTTCTGCACATCCTCTGCCATTTGATACAACTGCACCCACAATTCGTGGTTCAGCATATCCTTTAAGGCCAAATACTAGACCAACTATTATTGCCAGTACTACAATCGCTGATATTGTAATCCATATTACTAATTTTTTATTTATAATAAATCTGAAATATTCAACGAATTTATATTAAAATCATTATATTAGATGAATTTGAATTTCAGTTTAAGTAATGTTTTAATTTTTTCAGTATAAATGCATACATATGTATGTATGTATTTACATACATGTATAAGTATGTATAATAATTTTAATGAAATTATTTTATATTACATTTTATACTAGTCCTAACGGTCAAAAAGCATGGTAAGATAAATCATTCAGACTTCAGTAGAATGAAAAAAAGGTTAGATCCCGTAATTTTGGGTGAAGATGCATAAATCGAGAATAAACAAGAATTAGTCTCTGCAATCACAAAAATTTTCAGAAGTACGGGAACAGCAAAAATCAAACTTTGAGCCCAAAAGTTTGTATGAAAGCGGTGTAAAAGTAAAAAAAAGGCTAAATACTGTTTCTGATTAGCATTTTAAAAATATCAATTATTTAATTACTATTCTTGATTGGTAAAATTCTAATTTCACATTTGGTATCAAGGCGCACGGTAGTGGGCCAGGCCAAGTAAGTTCGGCCACACAGTGTATATATTTACACGAAACCATTCGAACTGTTTTTACCCCCCTCATAACATTGCTCCTCCTGATCATAATATAATGAACATTGAAACATAAGGTCTCCCCACAGAGTTGACCTCACTGGTTAAATTTGAAAGTTCTACCCTAAAAGCTTCCCGAGATATTAAGGTGTGAAAAGTCCATATTTTAGTACATATTCACTGACTAACTGACTCATCAATATTATTGGACACTTCCATTATAGCTAGAGAGCTGAAACTCGGTACACAGGTAGGTCTTGGTGAGAAATTAACCAGAAAAATGTAAAAACGGGCACTTTCCACACGGGGGACTAGGGTTCCCCTACTTTGATGGGGCACTTTCAGTAGAGCTACAAAGCTTAAATTTGGTACACAGGTAGGTCCTGATGAGAAATTAACAAAAATAATTTTTAAACGGGCACTTTTGAGCTGGGGGAGTAGGGTTCCCCTTCTTTTTATGGGTCACTACCAGTATAGGTAGAAAGCTGAAATTTGGTACACAGTTTGGCCAAGATAAGCAATACATACATATATGTACAAAAATATTTGTACAAAAACAACTTAGAAAAAAGAAGTGAGATCCGCACAAAAACATAAATGTGAAAATTAAGCTAAGTTCCTATCCAAAAACTTTCGGCCGTAAAAGTACTGAGATCAAAATAAGGACCAAGAAATGAGATGGAGTTGTACCTATCAAGAACTTGGTCCTTATTTTGATCTCAGTACTTTTTACGACCGAAATTTTTTGGATAGTAACTTGGCCTTATTTTCACATTTGTTTTTGTGCGGATTGTTTATTTCACAAACAGCTGATTTCCCAAACGAGCACGAAGAAATGTATGGGCTGTTTTGTGTAAGAAGATGAAGAATATTTTTCTCTCAAACAATATAACATTAATAACTGTAAATAAAACAATAAATAATTCTGGCAAAAAAAATCGTCTTTAATACAAAACGCCCATCTACTCGTATTAGTTGTTCATATGTCACTGCCAAGAATGATTAAAGTACTTTCTTATATAAAAATAATTTGAATCTGTATATAAATAAAGGTTTTATTTATTAGTCAATAACTCAGTAGGGCAGTTACTCTTCTATGGGACCAAACTGCAAGCATGGACTTTCAAAATCGATCCCTAAATGTTGAAGTTATACGCTAACCAAGATTTCGAGCGTGCAACAAAAAAAACTATAAAGCAAACACGTTTAAACAAAAAAAAAAAAAAAACGGTTTTACCGTGTACAAACATGAAGTAAATATGTACATATGTACACACAAATTGATAACCACTTCCTTTTTTGAAGTCGGCTTAAAAAAAACTTGTTCTCATACAAAAATATCTAGAGTGCTATAGATATAATCGTATGTTTATCAATTAGTAATCAACATCAGAGGAATCTGTTAAAAAGCATTACTCTTCTCTTGATTTTCGTAGTAATTGTATTAATATGACGTTGAAATTTCCACCAACTAAATTTCGAAATTTCTGATTTTGCCTTTTTAAATTATAAAAGATAAAATGAAAAAAATGAGAAATCTACGGAAAAGTATATAAAAGTGAAAATACACAAATTTACTATTATTTATAATCGGTAGTTAAAAAGAACTGTTTGTCGTTTTTTTAGCAGTGCTTGCTATTTTTATAGAAATTGAATTTTATAAAATTATTTATTTATCCATTTTAATAATAACAACACATTACAAAGAAATGGGTCAGGCAGTGCTTAACATGCTTTCAATTCCATGTGTGGAGCCAGCGTTACCGTTGGCAATTTTTACAAAAAAAGGGGCATAAAAGGGGGTTTTCTATGAAAAAAAGGGGCATCTTCAAAAACAAGAAAACATAAAGCAAATAAATACGTTTAACTTTATTTTATTTATTTTCTTAGAGGAAAAGCATTTAGTGTTGATAACAAATGAAACAAACGATTTGCAAGAGAAAGACAATTGTATAAATTTTCTATACATCTCATTATTAAATTAAAAGATATAAGCAAATTAAAATACATGTATAGTCATATAGTTTTGCACTCAATACCTATTTTTTTGAACTGCACTTCTGTATTTTTGAATAAGTTCATCACTAGGAATTCAATCTTCCAAGTCACTTTGAAACAAATTTAAGCCGGATCTCATGGACTGACAAGTGTCTACTTTCAGTCTATTTGTTAATTATTTTTTAGTAATGCTAACTTACACAAAAACACGTTCAGCAGAAGCACTACTATGTGGCAAAGTAAATATATATGACGCAAATTTATACAAGTTTGGATATAATTTGTCGTCCAAACAGTTTTTTAAATTTCCTATTTCATGCCAAAAGGTAACAGGCTTAGATATTTTTAAAAATGCTTCATAGCTTTTGTCATTCGCTTTGCTTTCTAATTCTTCTTGAACTCATTTACTAATTCGTCTGGTTCACTAAGTATATCACTAAAAACAGAAACAATTTTAAAGTAGTTAATGTCCTCAACAGATTTGATAAAAACTGGATCTAAATACTTCAATACACACAGTCTTTTATCGTTAATATTAATTCTTGACAAAATTTCCCTATACAATTTTTGGTAAATTTTGGTAATCCCCAAAAGGGGATTTAAATTAAAGGGGCCGAAAAAGGGGCAATAGTATGCAACATGAGCTTTTGGAGGCACTTTTGCGAATACAAATTCATCTAAGTATCAACCAAATCTGATGTAAGCAATTTAAACCAACTAAAGATATGCTAAGTAATTTTAATTCAAAGAATATGTATAGTAGAAACTCTTCCGAATTTGAATTCCACTGCTGAATATTTTTAAATAATTTTACTTACATACTTTCACATCTCATTTTTTTTACTCTTTTTGCGCTTTTAATTAGTAATTCAGTGCTGTTCTTCTATTTTTTAAGATCAACATTCCTCTACTGAGGTTTAATTATCAACTTAACATGATATGAACAAATAAGACTTTAATTTTTAATAAATATTTTTGTTTCTTTGTTTTTTAAGAAGGTTTTTATCTTGCGGCGAAAACAAAGGGGGTTTTCTAAATAAAAATTATTAAAAATTAATTTTTTTTTTTAAGTATGTGCAATATATTCGAGAAATACTCGCTTGAATTTGGCGTATTCGAATACCTTTATCAACAGTCACAACAACCTATTCTTTTATTCATTTCTGTATGTGTTGTTGTTGGTTATATAGAACTAATTTGCACTTTCATCACTTACTTCATTTCTTATGAACACCAGGTACTTGTAATTTATAATAAAATTTCAACTAAAATTAAATTTAACTTAACTTTTATATTTAAATAAAACGTGCTAACTGCTCTTTAGTAAGATCCATTCACTAGAAATTCCAACACCATACTAAAACAATAAGTGGGTTTTTAAGAGACTTTAGTTTTACTCACATAAATGCAACTCAATGTTTTAATATTAACTCTTTTTATTTTTAATTACGGTACAAATAATGTAATAATATGAACATTTATACAATCACAGAATATACTAAAATACAAATACATTTTTATGTATTTATCAGGGTCTTGTCGAATAATTTTTCAATTAATCTCTGATAATTAAACTTTTTCTTTTTATGATTAAGGCGCTTGCTGATTGCTTAGTAATCTAATATTTGTTCTTCAAAATATCCACTCGTATACATTTATACTACAATAGCTGTTCCCGAGGCGACAAATATTTTTTTAGAAGAGCGGTAAATTAAATTGTTTTATTCATTAATAAGAAAAGAAATTAAACATTAACTTTCATCGTTTTTTTTTTTGCTGTAATACTATGTGCACACGACGAACTGAAACACTAGGTTCGCTAAGTGAACTTCGATGGCGAACCCATGTGTTCACACGACATATTCTGGATTGGTTCGTACTTCGACATTCTTTTACTGTTTAAAATACGATTGACTATTTATTGCTATTTCATTTTATTTAATTATTTACATAAATATATGCTTTGTATTTGTTCAATGTTTTTTTTAAACTAGCGATAATTGGTTATCAAAATTAGAGATGATAGTAAATTATACGGGTTCGCAACAAGGTTCAAATTGAAACACGTAAGTTCGCTTTCAAAATTTTGTATGGCGAAATATGTATGTTCAATCAAGGTTGGCCCGCGAACCAAGAATGAGAGCGCGAACCTATATAATTTCTGTCCGTGTGAACATAGTATAAAATATATTGTTTGCTTAGATAAAATAACCATGAGAAATTAAATTAGTGTAGAAGTATAAATACATTTTACACAAGGTTTTGATAATCTTCATTTGATCTAGTCATTTGGATAATTTTTAGGTAGAAAAATTTTACACAGTTCTTCTATATTCAATCTAGCTTAGACAAAATGTGTAGCCTATGTGTTCTTATAGATAAATTTGAAAATAATCTGTTAAAAAGTTTTGGAAAGGCAAAAATCAAACATGTAAGGTTTTTTTTAAAAAAATATAGCTTTATATAAAAATATAGGATTATACTTTACAAAAGGTCGAGAAGATGTATGTAGATGACGATGAGCGTCCTGGAGTTGCAAACACGTCAACAAGTGAAGAAAACATTGAAACAGTGAAAAAAAGTGCTGGAAAATCGTCGAACACTATTAGGGAAGATGCAGAGGATGTTGGCATATAAATCGGCTCATGCCATGCAATTTTCTCGAATGTTTTGGGCATGAAACGTGTGGCAGCGAAGTTTGGTCCAAAATTGCTAAATTTTGAGCAAAAGCAACGTCGCATTAGAATCGCTCAGGAGTTGTTAAATGACGTCAACGACGATCCAGGTTTGCTCAAAAGGGTCATAACTGGTAACGAAACATGGGTATATGGTTATGACGTCGAAACCAAGGTCCAATCATCCCAATGGAAGCGGCCAGATGAGCCAAGTCTGAAAAAAGTTAGAATCGAAGAATGAGCTTATAACCATATCGAAAAGCGCATTTCAAAAGTGCTTCGAGGATTGGAAGAAGCGCTGGTATAAGTGGTCTTATATCTGAGGGGTATTACTTTGAAGGGGACAAGTGGATATTGATGAATTAATAAATACTTTTAAAAAATACCCAAGCTTCACTTTTTCTTTTGAACAAACCTCGTACATATATACATATATGAAGTTTCTATTGTGTTACTACTAGAAATTTTACAAAATAGTTTAATTCATTCAAATTACATTACATTCAAAAATTACCCTCCGGAAAGCTTAAGCTGCATCCGCGCCTGGGATGATAAAGAAGATTTTAAAAATTGTAAAATTTAATTTTTTACAATAAATATTTTGTATTAGTTCCCCAATTATGTATGTATTATCTAAAAACTTAAATACAATTTCGGTTCGATAGATTTCGAGAATTTCCAATTATATTTTCTCAAAAAAAGTACGTCATCGTCACACGTGCAATGTGTGTGAAATTTACAGCCTATCATCTTATCGGAGCAAAGCAGCCATAAAAACCAATCAATATGAGTTTGTAAGTATTTGCGCACCATTGCTTTTGTCTACAGACCAAACAACAGAATGTATATACATATGTATGTATGTACATATATACATACTTAAAAATATGACGCAAGTTATATTTATAATTGTCATCTTAATTTTTTATTTATTATTAAATGCCGGTAAAAGCTTAATTTGTAGGTAGATACTAGTGATGTTACGAACATCAATTTTTAGTATTCGCAAATACGAATATTAGAAACAGTATACGCCGAATACGAATACGAATATTGCTTTTAAGGTTTAGAGAAACTTAATATTTCAAATTTAATTGGAAATAATCCCTCCGTTTGTGTCAATAACAATAAATTGACAAAAAACTGCCACACTACTTTAGGTATTTAACATTATTATGACATTGAGATGCCGAATTAGAAGACCACTACTGAAGATTTTTAAATTATTTTACCTACATACATACTTTAAGATTTCGTTTTTCTTACTCTGCTTGCGGTTTTAATTAGTAATTCAGTGTTGTTTGGGAGAACATATTTTCGCAGATAGCGCAGCCACATGTCTCGGTGGACTTTCACATATTAATTTTTAGTTCTTCCATTTTTGAAGTCCAACATTCCTCTACTGAGAATTGATTACTAACTTAACATGATATGAATTTACATATGACTTTAACTTTTAAATGATACCTAGCTACGAAATACATATAAATTTCGTTTGTTTTTTAAAAACATTATTATCTTGCGTCAAAGATAAAGGTGTTTCTTTCTTTAAATAAAAATTATTATAAATTAATATATTTTTGTACATTTTATGAAATTTTTTAAACTTTTTGTATGATTTTTTTTTTTTTTTGCAAAATGTATGTGCATATTATTCGAGAAATATTCGCTTGAATTTGGCGAATAGAATATCTTAAAATAGGCGAATAATCGAATACGAGTATTTGTAACATCACTAGTAGATACACACATATTTACATACATCGTGTTAATTAGCTTAATGGTACACATAAAAAAGATAAGGTTCAACAATTGAAGATGTATAAATATCGTAATGTCAGTTAGTTTGATTAATTTAAAATTGTGAAATTTCATTTATTAATAAACATGCAGCGCTTGCGATAACTTCACTTTATTTTTCTTGCCGCAAGTCATATCTTTTTACTAAAGAGTTACTTTACACCTTTCTGACTAATAGCGTAGACATCGGTTAAAAATTAACCCTTAGGTTGCTGAACATTTTTAGCTTAAAGTATGTATGTATACTTACGTCTTCAGTTTAGCTGTTACCAAATTATAATAGGTCCGTTTGTTTACTTTTACAGTAAAATGCAGTAAATGAGTATAAATGAGTAAACAGCAGAATTTACTCTCCAAAAAAATGTTTACCCAAAAAAGTACGCGAACGGAAAAATTGTAAAAATTCGTAAGATTTAGGCAACAGCTGATGGAAAATAAATGTAGTGTTGAAAATTTGTTACATTTTTGGATATTTGAACAATTTATTCATAGGTACTCGATTAAATACTTTTTATAAGACAAATATTTTAATAAAATATAAGCAATTTAATTTATGTAATCTTTCCCATATCTTCTTTTTTTATTTTATTTGATTTTGCATATTTGTGTGTGGTTAAATTTTTTCAAAGTACATGAATATTTGTTTTTGCTACTGACTATCGTAAAAAGAAGTGCAGTAATAAGTACCCAAGTACTTTAGAATTTCACAACTCCAAAGAACTAAAATAAAAACTCCACAAAACTAAAATAACTTTTATTTTCAATTAAAAGGCATGTAGGTCACTGTTTCACAAACAAGTTCAATTTAATGTTAAATTTCTTTTAGTTTTGTTTCAATTTTACTTAAATTTTTAATTTGATAAATATTTTAGTCACAAATTGCACACTTTTTGTTTGTTTACCTTTTGAATCATATGTTTTCTTGTTTTACTAAACTTTACTGCGAAAAATTTCTGCAGTAAAAATTTACAAGTTCTCAATTAAGAACTGTCACTTTACGCTCTCAATTTGTGTTCTCATTTACTGTATTTTGTGTAAACGAACGCAATTTAGTAAAATGCAGTAATGTTCAGTAAAAAATAGTAAAAACTTTTGCGTACTCGAACACACTTAATAGATGGTCTTAGATTTGTTGACATTTTGCTTATCCATTTACATTTATTTAAAAATGCATGGAAATCAGAAAATGTGATTATTTTTCTACCCCTCTTTCTTCTCTACCCCGCTCGCCAACAAAAAAAATTTCATGATATTTAGTCATGACTAAATATCACCGTGTAAATTGGGTGTTTTTCTACCCCTCTTTCTTCTCTACCCCGTTCGCCATACAAATGTCATGATATTTAGTCATGACTAAAAATCACCGTGTAAATCTATACAATTTAGACGGTGATTAAAAATTCATGAATTTTTTCATCTTATCTTTGAAAGTATCTTCGTAAATACTCATGCATTTATACTTTGATTTTTAAGCATGCTTAATTTCTCTTGAAGAGTTGAGTTTTTAACGTATAATCGCTCAATCTACTTTGAAAATAGAAAAAGAATAAAACATAATAACAAAAACCGAAACAAAAGTAAAAGAAAATACAAAAAAATGCAAGGAAAACAGAAAATGTGATTATTTTTCTACCCCGCTCGACAACCAAAAAAAATGTCATGATATTTAGTCATGACTAAAAATCACCGTGTAAATTGGGTAAATTCAAAGTCACAATGTGATGAGCGTGTGAGTGGGGTGGGGATGTTATTTAAATTAATATTAAATTAATAAAGTTTTGGTCGTGAATTCTGACAAACAGTTAAAAAGTAAATTTTAAGACCGCCAAAGTATTCAGGAAATAGCTTCCCATAATCTTTCAAATTTTGTTTGCTAAATTTTATTTATGATAAATTCATATCACATACATATATGTATGTATACAGCTGCGCTAATATACTGATGTGTATGTATGTATGTATGTATGCACATAATTTTATTTTTAACGTTTTAATTATTTATTAACCTTCAATTGAAAATTTTACCGACAATACGCACTCAAATCTTAAATCTAATACTTTTAATAAAATCAGTTCAGCTGTCTATCAGTAAATTTTGTTAAACGGTCGATCAAGATGAATAAAAAGATATTTATCTTCAGTGTTGCGGTATAGTTTGGCCATTGACTTTAATAGCCTGGCATTTTTCCCTGCGCAATGTAAACATAATAAGTAAACAGTTTTGTTCGTTAATATTTTTTTGTAGGACCAGCACTTAGGGGATAACTCCTACTTATGCAATGAATTGTGTCAGAACTTAGGAAAAGGGAAACAGTTTTTAACGACCAGTTCTATGCACAATTTTAATGAAAACGTCACAATCCATATTATTGCCACATGGCGATTATCAAGAAAAATTGAGAGAAGAATATTAAACAACAAAAAAATAGCAAAAAAAAAGCTGTCAAAAGTACTCAACGTGCGCTTAAAGTTGTCAAACTTTTTTTTTGTACTTTGCGTTAAAGGATACGTACCGAATGGAACAATCCTCAGGTATGAGGATTTCAACTTAGCTTTCAGGTGAAAATGTCGACGAACATATAACGAATGGCGGTTTCTTCTTAAAAAATGTTCAAAAATATTTCATAGTGGACTACGTGCGAATGAAATCACGAAAAAATAAATACGCACGAGATTTTTCTTTTCTAGTGGTGATTTCATTGTTTATAATCACGAGCAAACAGCTGATTTTTTCTGTTTTCAAAAATTTTTTTTGTATCTTTAAGAAATTTATCAGAAAAATATAATAAATTTAAGAATTAAAGTTGAAGTTTTTATAAATATATCGTAAAAATGCCTAGAGTAAGTTCGTTAGCAATAATTGATCTAAAAGCAAAATTTAAAAAGAAACTGTAAAAAGTACACCCCTGAAGAAGTCGACATATAATCGAAGAAACGTCGGGAAAAATTTAAATTATATTGTTTAATTACTTGGAATATAGGCCTTATTAGCTTAATGTACACGTATGTATAAAAATTTTAACACCGTTCCTAAATTTGTAAATTTTCTAGCTTCTTCTAAGTAAGTAAAATAATTAACTTCATTGCAAAAACAGATAAAGAACAAATCATTTTAAGTGTGCGTGATAATTTTATTGCAGATTTTAAAGAAAAATTATTAGAAAAACTTACAAGTGATTTGAACTCGTCATGCTGTTAGCTGACCGGTTTTCAATCACGAAATTTCCAACATTTGTGCGCCCAGAACATCTTTTTAGTGATTTGAAATCACTTTACGAAAAATTGATTTTCAGAACATGCCTGATAGTAGATATATCAAACAACAATTATAGTTTATTTATATGTTACAGTTTATTTAATATGGTACAAAATATTTCTAATGTTTTTTTTTTATTTTAATGTTTGTATATCATATATACTTAAGTATGTATCTATGTATATCCGATTTTTTATTATCTCTATTTATTTAACCTTTTTTAGATACATATGAGTTTGCACTCATGAATATTTTATTTAAAGTATTATTAAAAAAATATTAAAATATGACACTTCTTATTCTAATAAATGTGTTAAACTTTTGAATTTTGTTTATAATATTCATATGTAGTCTATAATTAATATTTATTAGGGTCGTATAATTTGGCGTTTAAGCTGAATAAAAAAGTTAGCTATGTAAATTAGTAACTAAGTTAAATGATAAGATGATTAAATGGCTAAATTTATTTTGGACATTTGACAACGATTTATATTGTATAATGATAAACTTAAAGATCGAATTTGACATGATCCAGAAAAGTTGGAACATTAAATTATCAGATCCTGCAAGTGAGAATAAATCAATTTTTTATTAAAATAAATGAATGTACATATACACCAAAAGACAACTAAAAGACCAAATTCTACTGCCCTAATATTTATTTATGAGGGTGTGTACGTATTTATATATAATGTAGAAATAATTATATTCATGTACATATATTTATTTATGTATATGTATACAATTAATTTAGCATTTCATGGTATAATAAAAACAAAAAATCGTCCTGCCTGCTGTAGACGTGTATTTTTTACATTTCTACGGAACATGCTTCCACCTCTATTTACGCTTCACACCTCAATCATAAGCAAATATGAGCAAACAAATGTTATTGTCAAACAAAATAAAAAGAAATAAATATTATTAATTAAATGTAAAAAACAAGAATGGGTATGTATGTAAATGCGAAGTTATGTTTGTTTATAAGAGATCTGAAAATCGAAGAACGTAGATGAGTCGTGTAAACAGTATAAAATATGTATGTAATAAGTATGTTCTTTCGTAGTGAAACAAAGTGATGTACATATGTGTACGTATGTATGTCACAGAACTTTTTATCTTTCCTCCTTCATATTATCGTTATCGATATTTTACTTCGATATCGAAAATTTAAAAAGTTGCTATCGCTGTACAATAATCCATCACTAGTAAATGCATACATACATATATATATGTATTTTTGTGCGTATGCTACGTTGAACTCATGTGAGCTACATTATTACCGATTTCAAATCATTTGTCAGATATTTTTGCAACTACATTTCATTTAGAATTTCATAAAAAATTACCTCCTAGTTGTTAAAAAACGATAATGAAAATTAAATTTTTTAAACACTCTTTTTGTTTTATTTATTTTTTATGACCGACTGATAGTCGAGTCAATGAATACAAAAAACATGCAATACAAAAATATAAGTAAATTCTGGATTTAATTTTTTCTGTTGAGCAAATATGCTGTTAAGTATGAAAAAATATTTGCTGGTACTAATGTAATAATTTCTTTAAAGTAAACATAATTAAGCGATTCTCATTATAATCTTATAAGAGTTTTATTATACGGTTTCGTAGGTTTGAATTAGAAGCACATATGTATGTACATTAGGGGTATTACCAATTTTTTTGGCATAGTACCATGAGGTCAACCATGTCCTAGAAACCACGAATATCATAATCTTTTGTAATTTTTCTCAAAAAAGTTCACGCACCAATTGGTTTTTCTAAACATGTGTATAAAAAATTATTTAAAAATTTAATTAAAAATTTATACGGTGTTTTTTATTAATTTTAATTTTTTTTTCGTTAAAAAAGGTTAAAGATACGTTTTGGTTTACGGAAAATTCTCTTACCATCTCTAAATATTAATGAAATTTCATACTTGAGCCATTTTTTGTTTTAAATAAACATATTATTAATTTTCCTTAACCAAAAAGAAAATTAAAAATTTTTAAAACTTCATCGCGGTTGGTGTGTGAACTTTTTTGACCTTAACGAAAAAATAAATATACGTTCCTCTATAGTTTTTTATGCTATGCCAATTTTAATATTTTAAAATTTTTTTAAAAAGTTATCTCCCTAATGTACATATGTAAGAAGTCCTCTTTCGTAAACTTTTTGTTTATTTTTGTCATTGGATAGAGACGTTCGAACTGAACTCACTTTTATTCAAATCGGTTGAGCACATACGGAGGGAGGTTAGCGTGAAATAAAATACATACATACAAATATTTGTAGATTGAAAAGTGATTCCATCTATCCCTACAATGTTTTAATAGTTTAGTTCTGAATTCGCTGCTGGAGAGAGGTTGAGAGATAAAACAAAATAATAGTACAAATGATATTATATCATTGAAATATGTATGTATGTACTATGTGTAATATTTCGGAATTGTTGCTACCTATTATGAATTCACTGTAAGGTGTGCTCTTTTAAGTTGCATTCTTGGTTGCACGAGACCGTAATAATTTAAAATTTTGGGTTTTTAAAACTAATTACATAACAGAAAGCTAAATTATGTACATATGTATATATAATAAATTTTTAAAAGTCAAATTAAAAGTAAGAAATGCATTTGTTTTGGAAGATGTGCCAGGAACAATTTTAATATAAAAATTCAGCAAAAGTCATAACGCATCGGCAACATTAAAAATACATAGAACCATATTGTGCTCTTATAAACAAATACGGAAGGAATTTGTTATCGAAATTACATACTTAATCTGGTATATGACGGAAATCGATCGATTTCAAATCACACGATTTAGCAAAACAAATAATCATCCCATTATGAATATCGACGTCGACGTCAACACAATACCATATTGGTATTAACTAAAGGTATTGTGTTGAAGTTGCCTTGTTATCGATAATATGAAAGAAAGAAATGTAATAACTATAAATTTTGGCGTTATGTATGTAGTTTAATTATTCTTTTTTGAAATATGTGAGAAAAATGTAATTTTTTGTGTCCGTTAAAAAAACTTTTATTTCTTTCATTATATTATATGACTATTTCAATAGAAACCTCCTTTTGCATAACATAATGATGCTCAAAAATTCATTTCGTTTTCAGCTTTCACGATTTTGACTTCGTTTTCTTTTTTTAGAACTGACTTCCACTGTAGCTGAATGTGCGGAAGTTGAGGGCAACTTTTCATACTAAACTCTGTTTCAGTTATGTTTAGTGTTGCTATTTCGTCAATAGACGGTTCAATTCCTTGAATTAACCCAGATTATGTTGCTTTTCAAATTGGACCAAGTTAGCAGCAGCTTCTTCCAAAGGTGAAATGGTGAATAATTTGCAAGTTCTTCCTCCTTTTGCATTAACTTCTGCTTTATTCAGCATCAATTTGTTTTTCACCTTGCATTTGAAATCTTTCCTCACCTAGTCATACATATAAACAAACACATTTTTATTTGGAAGTGAACATATGTACATACATACGAGTATGTATACGAGTACAATCTCTTTTTAAACTTAAATTTTGCCATCCATCGCTATCACGAATTGGTGGTCCAACACAATTTAGTTTATTTGTAAATTCTTCTCATTAATTAATTAATTGGTGTTATGCCCCTATGGAATCCTTTAGCTAGGTATACTTTCATTTTCCAGCTGCTGCATTAGTTCCTCAAACGGTTTAATTGTCGTTATTTTAATTTTTTTGCTCCATTTTAAAAACACTGAGTCAGTTACAAACACCAATTGAGTCAAGTCGTTAAAATTGTTGTCGACAATTTAAGAAAATGTCGCCATTAAATTGCCTTTCATAATGCGATGACGTTGTCAATTGGCATATGGCAATGTTGACAATGGCAATGCCATTATTGAATCGTCGACGTCACATGAGACAATATATTGACATTCATAATAGGGGTGAATATCCAAATAATTGTTGAAGTCTCACTATATTAGTGGAACGAAATTTAAATTATAATAAAACATACAAAAACTCGATAATAATAAAAAAAATAAAGCATCATTAAGTTGTCTCTTTGACGCCCTATGTTCTTCGTGAACATTCTATTTAAATATTTTATGCTACAATTTGTATTTATATTATATTTAATTAAATAAAGGACATATATATAAGTTGTCTCTTAGTGCAGTTTATTTCTTAGAATTGCGCGATTTGAAATCGATCAAGTGCCATCACGACCCGGATTAATAAATAAATAAGAAATGGAATTATGCACATTTCTGTCATTTTGGAAATGTAAGTTGAATAAATGGAATTATAAGGACTGAAATTTAAATTTATAATTAAATTCAATATAAATTTCAAACTTTACTTTGGAGTACTGTTACCGTGATTATTATTGAATATATTTCTATATAAGCGATTGAAGTAGGAATTTCTACTCATAACTGTTGTCCTTGCAAGAGAAGGATTTTTCAGTAATTCTCACAACGATCCACCGCTCCCATTACTAATATTGTCATCGTCGTCACATTCAACAAACTTTGTCGCACCAGAAGCGATGTCAGAGTTTTGATCCGAAATTGAAATGTCTCCCAACAAGCGTTTATAGCCATAGTGTTTACGATCGGTATTAACTGAGGCTGTAGTATTAAGTGGAAAATGCATAAGATTTGTATCAATAGCACCATTTAAACTAATCGGTGGAGTGCTTGTAGATAAAGGTCCTGCTTCACACGAGAAATGACTTGTATTGCTATTGCTGCTTGTACTCAACTGATCATCGAAGAAATCAATGTTAACTATAGTTGATGTGCTAACATTAGCAAAACAATTATCAATTGCATCATTCGATAAGTATTGCATTTGTTGTTGGTGATAATGTTGCTCTAGATTGTTTCGTGGTTTTATATTTGGATATTTCAAATTGTGCGCATCCGCTATATGACGATGTGATGACGATGTCATGCCGGTTACATTTTTATCTTTGTATTTCTCATTCTTCTGTTTTCTTAGCTCACTAATATTTTGACACTTGGATGCTTTCGTTGTTGTGGTATTACTACTCTGAACATCAAATTTTTCATAATTATGATTCATTTTATTGTTTCCATCAATTCTATCCCCATCTTCGACTTTGTAAAATTGCAAGTCTGTAATAGAAAACATTTTTTTAAATACATACATATATTATTTTCTTCTGTAATTGAAGTGTTCATTAAACAAAAGGTGCATACATGCATGCATATCGCATCGTAGGCATATTTAAAAAATATGAATGATTGAAAGGCATATTGCCAAAATTAACTGTTTAGTAATTAACGGTTCAGTTTGTATAAAAAAAACACTTTCTACATGTGAAGAAGCTACTACGGAAATTTTTTTTCATTCAGTTGAAAATGTTGTTTTACTTTGAGGTACGAGTACTTTGCAATAAAAAAACCACATATTATTTTGTGTTGAAATATTTTGCAGTCGGATTGGAAATTTTCCGAACTTTTGACACATTCTCAGTTTTAAAAATTTCGAAAAAAATCTTGTGGTCGAGATAAGTAATTTTGCTTAAGTAGAGATGCATACCATACCGATATATCGTCGATATTCGTTATGTCGATGTTACGACTATTTTGCAAGTTATTTTCCTAATGAAAATTAAGAATAGTAGAGTTAACCGTAGTAAATTTTGAAGCACTGAGATGCAGTGGCGCCAAATCGGTCACATTTGCCCAAAAAAACGTAACCACTACATAATAATGCAAACACTTTTGATTAAGACACGTGTTTATTACGTTAAACAGTTTCATGCAAAAGTTTTTCATTGGTAGTTAGTGGTTACGCTTTTTTTTTTTTTTTTAAATTTTTGCCAAATATGACCGATTGAAAAAGGATATTAGGCTTGTACATGATGTTAAATTATCTTTGGCCATCTTTATCAAATATGATTAAAAATTCCCCACATATTTGTAAATGTGTAAGCCATGCACTGTCAGATTTTGATTTACCTGTTTTCAGTATTATTTTAAAAGATGTGATTAAAATATTATCAAGAATACTATTTTTTATTTACATAATACAACAGTTTGTTCGATATATTCTTAAGAATTTATGATTCAAAACTTTTTATTTATTTCCTGTAAAATGCTGCCTAGAAGCAAATAAATAAAAATAATTATTAAATATTTTTGTTTATAACCCTTACGCGATTAATCGATCAATATTAAAGGATTGGTTACGCCTGACAATTAGAGCACAATAATCCGCACAGTTAAAATTATTCCTTTGAACAAATCAGATTGATACGAGGTTAAGAAACTATATGTATTTGTTAAAAGCCTTTCAAATCAAGACAGAATCATTGGACGGTCAAATAAAAACCTAAAAAGCTGCTTTTCGGGTTCGACTATTTGGCATTTATGTTGTTCGTAAGTAAAAAGTTTTTCAGTGTTATGACTCGATTTTGACAGTGTCCTTGGCTGAGAAACCTTGTTTAGTTAAATAAATCTGGATATTGAAGAAATATTTTGTGGTAGAGGAAATACGTACATATTTTATTTCTATGCTGTATAATTCTGGTCCACACACAAGCTCTGCCTATAATTAGGAATTATCCATTGCTTGAACTTTAGAAATTAAATCTTTTTTTTTTCAATAATTTTCCATAAATTTATACGATATAATATCAATCAATAATTTTATTAATAAATAGTTATATAACAAGACCTTTTTTGTTTCATTTGTTATAATTATTTTTAATTTATTTATTTAATTCTCATATTCATTTTCGAAACTTAACTAATATTTACATTTTAAATCTTAATGAATTATCGATACCATTTCTTTCAATCGAAATTACCTTAACCATAATGTGAAAAGAAGGCCCTGAGTGAAATTTATATGGAGAACTGATTTCATATATATAAACATATATGTATGTATATTTAAAAAAAAATATTTTTGTTATTCTTACACGAATTCTAAAGTTTTGAAATGCAAAATAGTTACAGAGTTTCTATGTCGGTGAATAATATTTATACAAATTTTAAAATTTGTTTTAGCTTTCCATATAAATTTCTCTTTAAGGACATGATTTAGGCAAACAGGCTCTAAACAATTTATTTATTCGATATTTAAACAAAGGTGTAATAAATAGTGAATAATTAACAGAATAAATTTAAATGAATACATTTAACAAAAAATAAATAAATATACATACACACACATGCATAGTATGCACATACATTATGTATGTACGTGTACATATTCAGCCTTATCGTGTTTGGCGTTTTTCGACTACGCCAAGTACTATGTATATTAAAGACAAACGCCAGATTTTTCTTTAATCTAGTACTTGGCGTAGTCGAAAAACGCCAAACACAATGAGGCTGATTATTTTCAATATTAAATAATTAATTAAATTTATTATCAATAATGATAAAATATGTATTCAGTGACGTACTAATTGTGCCAATTTAGCGCAGTTACACATATTCAATTTTATTCATCTAATATATTAATATCTTTTTATTTGAACGGTGATAAAATTATAAACTTTTCTTATACTGTGCTTTAGATTATTATTATTTTAACTTTTTACACTAAAATATGCTTACGTTTATGTATATATTATTATTATTATTATTATTATTAGGGCATATCTTTCACGTGCACGAATCTAACTAATTTTAACCAGAAGCTTTTATTTTTACAAATTAAATTTAAAGAAAAAAAAAAATAACTTTCAGATAAGTTTGGATATGAGTTATTACAAAAGACATTTGTTTGTTCTTGTACAAATAACAATACATTGTATGTACAATATTTCGAATTTGCGCTTTCGCAAAACCATTTGCACCAAACACTGAATATGATTGATTTTTTATGAGTAATATAATAATTAACACTCGTATATACTACGTTTCATTCTTTTAATATTTTATTTGTGTGGGGGTGACCGTTCCCCCGTCCTGTTGCCTAAAAATTTTGATGTAAGTATTATTATGTACTTGATAAGTCACATACAACATTTCAAGATATTCATTGCTTTAATTCTGCAGACATGAATATTAATATTTTTGGCAAAAAAAATGTTTAATGGGTAAATTCGAAAACCGAAAGGAATGGACCAAATGGATATACTGCATTATTTTAGGTGTCTATGAACATATTCACAAAATTACCTTTCAGTTTATTGAACTCAAGCCTAAGTAATATTCATTTCACAAATTTCTTTTGTAGGAGAAGAAGGCTTAATTCTTTTATAACTCTGCTATTGCAGGTTTGTTAAGTTTTAGATCAATGTTTAAATTTATTAAGCTAACCGACGGAGATGGGCGCTGTGATGTTCATTAGCTAGGAACTCTATCAATCGTTGGAGAAACAGTTTATAGTGACTAGTGCTATCCCTTCATCACTTAAACAGTCGAACACAATTAATACACACACTAATGCACATCAGAGAAATTTATGATGTTGGTTGTCTTGCTCTGACCAGAGCAAGGTCCTAAATCATAGTGTGCTTTTCAGTGAACTACTTCAGGCAACATCACCCGAATTAATTATGGGTTAGCTAATCTATATCCATTTATTTCGTAGCTAAATACCAACTCATCAATGGCTCTTTACCACCATGCTTGAGAAGCTTTCAAGCTTATCTGCTCATACACAAACTTCCAAGTAAGAAATGAGAATTACCAAGTAATAATAATTCCAATAATATAAAAATATTAATTTAGCTTCGGCACCAAACATTGCTCTGTACAGGGTCAGCCAATAAAATTGATGTGAACGACCCTACTATAACGTGAAACAACAATACGTTAAATTACAAAGCAGACTACTTTGAAAATGACGGACTATTAGTGTTCGTTGGAATATTATCAATTTCATGGTAAATAAAAACTGTTTCAACATGAAAAATGTTAATGAAAAAGAAATTTCAAATATTCTTGAAGATTATTTCTGTTGAAAAATTGGTTATATAGATTAAATTCTTTCTTAATTAGTATCCACCTTCATAAGTGGTATAATCGAACAAACGAACGCTGATGAGAGGCGTAGCGGCGTTGAAATCCGTATACTGATACGTTCTGCTAGTCTGATTGGATAGTCTGATATTCTATTCCTAAAAACAATTAATAAGTTAAATTTTCATTAATTCAATAAACTGAATTTAACACTAAATAATATTCATTCCACAAAAAAAATGTTCGAGACTCGCTGTTTCTTAAAAGGATGTAATCTTAACTTGAATGGCAGTCATTTTTGTAAAAAAAAATAATAAAAACTGGCGCAATTCATGTAAATTGAAAATTATTTGACATAGAAAATACATGTAGACACATATGTACATACATATGATTTTGTAGTGAAATTTTATGATTTTTCCAAATTGAAAAGGCTTTTGCCTACAGGTCCAGGAAGAAATCGTTGTTTGAATTTGGCCAACTTTAAAAATTCATATAGTATTTAATGTCTCAATTGTCTATTTTACGTTATTATTATTATTACATATTATTATTTTATTAGTAAAAAAAACTAGCTGATTTTTATAATTTTTTTTTTAACATGTAATTTTCTCTTTAAACAATAAAAAATAAGTGCGTTTGACATATAAAACACCAAATTTAATTCAACTGTCACTGTACTGCCACCTTATAAATTTAATAAAACACATGTATTTCATACGGTAGCTTTGATTTTCGAGACAAATTGTTCGAAATGAGTGAATCGAGTTGCAAAAATGTTTCAGAACAAAAAATTTTTCCCGGACAAAAATTTTGTTCCGAAACAATGGCTGAATACAGCTTTACTGTAGGTGCATGCTCCTGTCAAAAACTCATATAAAGAGTTTTTCCGGTATGTTCTACATTTCGAGTGAAATTTTCACTTCTAAATTGTTCAAAGCATTGCTGGTAAAAATAAAAATTTACAGCAACAATGCTTTGACAATTCAGAAGGGAAAATTTCATTCGATATAGTGGGATCTTAGCTTTAAGATCAGTTTTTTACATGAATAATAAAGAAAAATATCAAAGCGCACGCAAAAAACTCTGTCGGTGTTACAAAAACAACAAATTTTTGCAGCCATTGACAATGGAGAGCAAAATAAGCTGGAGGTCCATACCACGCGTTTACGCGTCGTACGCTGCTGTCAAAAAAGTAGAATCAGAGTAATTGTATGTGGAAAGTTACACAGCACAACGCGTACGACGCTTAAACGCGTATGACGCGTAAAGTAGGGTTATTTTATACTTTTGTACGCGTCTCTCGCGCCATGATAAAATGATATATGTTTTGAATACCCAAGCATGACAAATTATATTATACTTTCACTGTTATCGATAAATATATTTGTTTCGTGGATTAATTTCTTCTATTTTTTGTACTAATAATAATTTTTTTTTATGAAAATACTTACACCACACATGATCAAAACGAAACAATTAGCGCGTAAAAAGCGTTGCATGTAACTTGAATTTAAATACGCGTAAGAAGCGTGAAACGCGTCAAACGCGCAACGCATAAAACGCGTGGTATGGACCTCCAGCTAAATAGACGTTGCTAAGCGATTTAAAATTGCTCCATCAACTCGTACTTGAATCCTTCACAAACAATTGTTTTTTATGTATTTTTTTTATCGTTTTAGTAAATAAATTGAAAAACCCCGTTAATTCGTATTTATTTTATTTTAACCCCCTTAAATCGAAATCCCCTATAATTCGTAAGAAATGGCCGGTCCCTTCGGAACACGAATTATCGGGATTTGACTGTATATACATTACAAAACTGTTTTCAAAAAGTTTGTCAATTAGTGTATTAAAATTGTGCAGTCCAGTTTTTGATTCGATGTCAGTTCAGACATTTGCATTCCAAATCAATTGATGAGTACTCCGTGATAAGTGTACAGATAATATTTCTCTCTCTATTCTTTATACTTTTAGAAGTATGTACATACAAATTTAAAAAAAAAACACTTAAACAAATTCAGTCCGCAATGTTAAAGAGAAATAAATATGTACTTATGTACATACCTTGGATTTTATACGCTTATTAAATTTTGAACTAACAGAGCACCTAATTTTATTTATTAGAGGATAAGTTTGTCCAGAGGCGTACATGTATCTTGAAAGGATAACGAAGAAATTCTAAAATATATTCATATTTTAGTAAGTTTTATCAATTAAAAATCGTATTTAAAAAGTAATATGATATACATATGTACATACATACGAAATATGTGTCTACGGATGCCAGTTAAATTCTTATAACTTTAAATTTGCCCACACTTAAGGATACATGCGATCACCTATAAAGGCTATATAAATGATTTCGCTTTACCGTAACCCTTTGCAGTTTCCATAAAATATCTGATATACAGGACGTAAATGTAATAAGTGACTACTAAGCAAGATATACAAAACAAACAAATGGCTAATTCTTATCTCTTGCGCCTTTTGGTTTTCTTTTTCAAGACCCCCGCAGTTGTTTGGGAATTCGCAGCAATAGGAAGCTGTATAGATGAAGTGGATATACTATTTGCCTCCGAGATCAATGAATCGCCATTTTCGTGAGAAGAACGACCACCCAATTCAACGCCACTTTCTTCTGCAGATGAAGTTGACGAAGATGTTGCTGCTTCAATTGCGGCAATTAAATTGATTTTGTGTTCTAATTTTTTGGTTTTTATTTTATGTGGATTATGGGCCATTACAACGGGTATAGAAAAAACATTGTCATCCGATGTTGTTGCTGGCAAAGGACCTTCGCTATCTGTTGTTGTCGAATATATAACTGGCTGAGATGCCACAGCTGATTTCTTATCTGGCAGAGTTTCATTTGAATTATTTTTTGTTTGGTCAACTTGTGAATCTGTCATGGCTATTAAAGGTCTCAATTCTTCATCATATATTTCTTGTTGGTGATTTTCTACCTTTCGCAAATGCAAGTCCTTGAGTTGTTGCTTCTTACGCTTTTGCTTTTTTGGTATTTTTTTCTCCTCCATTACAACAATTTCTTCTGACCCTGAAGAATTTGTTGATGAAAAACACTTTTCATTGTTTGTATTGGTATTTGTTGTATTTGTATCTTGCGAGCTTTGCTCCAAGCTCATATAGGGATCCTCATTTTCCGTCAAAGATTTATAGTCGGCTATGGAACTATCCTCAAAAACTGTAGATGAGTGATTTGAGGAGAATGTAGGGGATACTTCATTTTTTTCAGTATGTTCATTTTCATAGTGCAAAGACCCACAAAGAGCAAGAATCAAATTTTCTTCCGTAAATCCACGTGGTGTTGGTGTTATTTTTCGTTGCAATAACCGGTTTTCGACTAATGGGCTCTCAAATGTTATCAAGCTAATGTCTCTTAAAGAGCTGCAACTATTTTCTGAAACTAGTTGCAAGGGTTCAAGAGGTGGGAGGGGAGGCAATTGATCCAACGTTTTCAGATTCGAGAACTCGTCTAAATTTGTTTGCTTTTCTGTATCAGCCGGGGTAGAAATTTCAGGTAGTAACTTATCACAACTATTTATTTTACTTCCAGATCTCAATAAAGGATAATTAGGATTATTGGTTTCGCCGACTGATTTGCTTAAACTTTTGTTTATCATATCCGCGCCACTAAGTGTTTTCCAGGCCGATATTGGCGGTACTTTACTTTGCAATTGTTTTTCGACTTTGTTTAGCATTCGAGAAACTTCATCTGTATCGGTTTTATATTTGGGTTTTTCTTCCTTAACGTTTTCCTTTTTTACGATGCTTTCTTTCTTTTGTTCATTTCCTTTAATAGTTGTAGTAAGTTCATGTGTTTTTTTCTCACTCAAATCCGATTTGGGTGTTTCTTTTCTTTTCTTTTTGGGTGAAGGTGTATTTGAAAGCAGAGTATTTTTCTGAATTTCACTTGTGTTTACTTTGCTATTCGGACTTAAATCAGATAATATTTCATGAAATGATTTTATTTTAACTTCATTAGATCCATCTTGCTGCATTTTGGTTGAAGTAGTCCCTTTAACGAAATATTTGCTATTTGCATCCAAAATAACCAAATCACAGTTGGTTGTTTTATCTATAGAATCACTTTTTGATGTTTCGTCGCCTTTTAATAACTCTTCGGTTACAATTTTACATTCATCACCATTATTCCCATGTTTCATTTGAGTGTTTTCCGGTTTAAATTCAATTTCGAATGAATTTAGCTGTTTATTTTTTTGAACCTGTCCAGTATTGATAGGCTTTTTAAGTTTTTCACAGTTGTCTTCACTTTTTTTTATGAATTGTGAACGTTGTTGTTCATTAAATATTGCCTTTTTGATCACTTTATCCTCAGATTTTGCTTTACGTGGTTTGTCTTTAAATTCATTCTTTTGATTAAGAGATTCAGAATCAAGTTTAGAATCTTTAATATTTTTTTCTTCCAAAAAGGGTTTTTCATATATTGATAAATGTAGTTCCAAATTGTCTGAAATTAAATTGGGAGTAATTTGTTCTTTCTTTTCTGAAGTCTTAGATTCTTCTTCATGGTCTCTACTTGAATCCATTTTCACACATTGCAATTCATCTTTGATGGACGGGGAATCGTCTGTATTCGACTTTGTACTTAATCTATACTTTTTTTCACATACTATAGGATTTGTTGTTGAAATATTTTTTTCTTTTTCCGTTTTATTGCCTGTTACATTTGATTGCCTTGTCTTTGTTTTGGTATATTCAATTTCAACTAGATCATCACATTTGTTAGATTGCATGGAATCTTTGCTTTTTTTAACTTTCTCCTTTATGGCGATGAAGTGGGGTACTGATTCCTTTTCTATGACGTCGCTAATCTTCTCAGTTTTTATTTGTTTTTTTTGGTCAACATTGCATTGGACAGACGCGGTTAGTTTAAAATCTGCACTTATTTCATTTGCGGATTCGTAATTTACAGTTTCATTATAGATCTTTGCTGTTTCGCTTATATTTTCTTCTTTTTCGTTACTGGTCAAAGTTTTACTTTTATATATCGTTTTAATATTATCAACCTTTTTCACAACATTTTTAACATTCAAATCAATGTGTTTGCTTTGGTCCAAAATATGTTGATATTTAGTTTTGGTTTCCTCTTCTAATTTCGTTTCTTGATGTATTTTTTGAAGATCACCCAGAGAAATTCCGATATCTGCCGTGTGAGTTTGCGATTGCTTCTCTTGAAACTGTAGCTCCAGTTTTGTTCGTTTTCTCCCGGTAATGTATGTCTCCGCTGAAGTTTCTTTAAAACGAGATTTGGTTTTCCAACATAACTTTTCTTTATTCTCACAAATATCTTCGACAAGTGCGCTACCTTGAGTATCACTTTTTTTTAAATTGTTTTCTGAATCCTGCTCACCCCCAATGATATTTGCTTTTGTATTGTTTAATTTCTTATTTTGTTTTGGTTTTTTGTTCAATAATGACATCTCCTCAAACTTTGTCTGTTCTTTTGCTTTAAGGATTCCTGCCTTGTACTTGATCGCACTTTTATTTTCTTTTTCTCTTTTACTAAGTTCGTCATTCAAATCTTTGGCTATTACAGGAACAACTAGTTTATTACTTATAGCTTCAGGAGGCTGATATTGCTCGCTGTTCTTTCTAGCTTCTTCTTCATTGCGAAGAGTCTTCTCGTCACAAAATATAGCAACAACTGGACGGAATAAGCTTTCATCACAATTTTCATGTATAATTGTGTCTTCCTCAGCTAGTTGGGAAACAACTTCGTCCAAAATATCCGCTTTTATGTCTGCCGTTAGAGAAGAAATAACAGTCGTTACCGTTCCTAAAGGATTAACAATTTTTTCAATTGAACCTTTAGGTTTTTTTGCCACGTCTAAAGATTCATAAGTCGAACTGTGGTCATACGAATGTATATTAGGCAAAACGCTAGCAAGGGCAGCTGCAGATGTTAAATGAGCTTGGACATAGACTTGATCTTCTTCAGTCGTTAATGCATCGTAAAAAGCAACATTGTCACTTGAACCGCCACTTTCGCAAATTTGACCACCTTTATCGAAGCAAAAATAGAGAAAGGGAGAGAAAAATAAACATTGCATAAGAAAGAGCTGTTCATACATACAAATTATTAAAAAAGCCAAAGGCATTTTAGTTTAAATGTAAATGATTTCAATTTAATTGGTTTTATAAAAAAAATGTAAGTTTTTCTTTTCATGTAATTGTAAACGTTTCTAAGTGATTAAACTTTATTTATCTTTAATATATGGTGCAAAAATCTCAACTTAAAAACAAAATATAAATTTGAAAACAAAAAAATCTAAATTCGAAATTAACAAGGGTTATTTTAAACAAAATGTGATTTAGCTGGATGATAAGAAATTGCGGATATGTTTCTATAAAGCATAAAAAACAAATTTAATAAAATATAATTTTTAGATTCAAATTGAACATGCGGCAAAATCATTGATGATTAAAATGTCAATAATTTAAGTTTTATTCAAAAGGAAAGTACAGTCGAAACCGTTAAAGTGTATTTAACCTAACACCAAAATTTCCATCATAATTTTTAGCGTAATCGAAACTATGATGGTGTTTAACGTTATTAATACATCTGGAGATGAAAAAACAATTGGATCGTTAAGGCCGAAATAATACGTTGTATTTGACAAAAAAACATTATAAAAGTTATATTTTAAAGCATTTAAACATTAAGCAAATCTTTGGCTTTTTATTAATTGTTCGATGCGAAACATACTCTTTCCTCAGTTGCAGTGTTATGTAATTTTCTGTATATTACTCTCTGCTTGCTCTTTTCTCACTCATTTTATTTATTCAAGCGGTATATTAAATTTGTTCACCATTTTACACACGCACATCATACATACAAATATTTATGTAAGTATAACAATTTAAATTTAACAAATGTTTAAATTTGTCCATAAAATATTTAATAAAGAAAATACACAAGCATCGTACTTAAGTTCTCTGAAATAAATGCATCTTATTTATAGAATAGTTAATTTTGTTCAAAGGAGTTGGATAAAGGATGTAGGTTTAAAAGTAGATTTTTTGGTACATATGTATGTATGTTTTTTAGCCTTAAATGCAAGAAGGGCCTTACATTCACACACACACACATCTACACACATCCGTGCAAACATGACTACGTAATAGATACATATGTACATATGGATATCTGTAGGCATATCCATACATACATGTATGTATGTATGTAGAAGCATACAGAAAAATTTTAAATATGTATGTAGATGCATTAAAATATTTATGTATTTTATTATTTATATGTACAAACATACATACATATGTACATATGTACATAATTAACTCTATTTGATAAATTTAGAAACTTTAATATTTTACAACTTTGGCCTAAAAGCATTTCCCAATTGATTAAAGAACACAAATTTACATTATATGTATGTATATATGTATGTACATATGTAATAAAAAGACATGCTACATTAATATTTTTAAAACTTCATTTGACCATAATTTTTTCTAAAAAATAGGTTAAGTAAAATGTTTATATACCCTGTCGGAAACTCAGTTAACTTTAAACTAACTTTAATGTATGGAAATAACTACTTTTTTTTAGTTTAAATAAGTCAAAATGTAGTTAGTTAGTATACATAAAAAAAATATATTTAATTTTTATTTTCTCAATTCAGTAGTTTTATAGTAATATTGCAAAAATAAATTTTTCTTTAAATTTTTTTTCACCGATGCTGTGCTGGGAAAGCTTTTGGTGAAGAAGCAGAAGTGGAACATAACAGGCTGCTCGGATATGCAAAAACACGATTTTTGGCTCTCGGACCAGCTATCAAGCGTATTTTGAAACTCTATGATGGTCATCAAATGTATTTTCTTGGACTTGAAAGAGGAGAAAAAAAGTTGAAGGATTTTTTCAGTGAAGAATCATCAAAATTTTGGTTGCTATTCGTTCAAGAGCAGGTAAAAAAATTCAATGGGGGTGCCAATTCAATTTATCTAATTATATAGAATTTTCCTCTTCTCTTTCTGCTTTATTTTTCTTTTATCAGGCTGAATTATTCGGGAAATATGTGCTGAAAATTGAAGGTGATGACGTCACTGCAATCGAAGTTGCATACTGTTTAAATGAGCTCGAAGAATCACTAAAAATGCGTCAAGAGGATGATTTTTTATCGCCAGCTGTAGTAGCAGAAAAGCAAAAACTTATTGACAATGGATACAATTCGATTGAGATGACTGCTATACGCACTGATTTTTTCGGTAATTTTGTCTGCTTTGATTTGAATGCTTTTATACTAATTTAAACTAATTTCGCAGCCGCTGCACTCTCCTACTTCCATTTATGGACAGCACCGTTCGAGCCACTGAAACTTTTTGCGTGGGCAGTATTGCAAGAAAGACCAACATGGAATGAAGTCGAAGCCGTTATGAACAAGTTGAGCGAATACAATTTGTACAATGCCAATGAAAATGCGTCGAATTTGCACAGCCAATTTCGATATATCAAAAACTATTGTACGAGCGACAAAATTATGCAATGGAGAGAAGGCAATGTTTCGATTGTGGATCGGTGGGTGGAGATATTTATTCATCTCAATAACGCCGATTGCGAATTCGAAGAAATGGCCACGATCGTTGAATATATTTTATGTTTGCCAGGAACTTCAGCATCAGTGGAACGAATCTTCTCTGCAGTGAACAAAACTTTGACGTCAGACAAAACCCGATTAGATGTGCAAACATTGAAGGCGATTCTGACCGTCAAATGTAATTTGAATTACAACTGCGTTGATTTCTACAATTACCTCAAAACGAAACCGGCATTGCTTATTCAAATTGCTTCAAACGACAAGTACAAAACAACAACAAAAGCTGATTTTGACGGAAATGATTCAGATGATGAAAATTATTGTTAATTTTTTTTTAAATATTGAATAAAATATATGTATACTGCGAAAAGTACTGTTTTTCCAAATCGATTTATTGCTTTTTTAAAAAATTTCAGTGAAATGTACTGTTTTTGGTCCAAAAAAATATACGAGCGTTACGTATGATGGATTCTATGTGTCTCGGCCTTAAATGTTCTGTGTTCTATTTCACACTACTTCCAATCACTGTATTTCACTGTAATCTTCAATACCAAAACAAACATAACAAAACATGACTCTCACCAAAATAAATCAAACATAATTCGAACAGTGTAGCCAGGTGTGGGGATTTCTCCCCAAATTGGGGATTTTAGTTGATTTTTGCGGACAGATTATCGCATAATCATATGTTAGTGAAAATTAGTAGCTCCTATTGCGCCATCTACTGTTTATATTATTGCGCACTAGATGGTGTTAGTGTATTTCTATGCAGCTGTTAAGTTTCTCGGTACTTCTTGTTGTCCGTATGATTACACTAATACACTCATACACAGCTTACACCGTGTTATCAAAATCTCACATCTCACCAAAAATTTGTGATTGTATTGTGAAAATCAATTTTACCCCTTAGCGTATAGATGTTTACACATCAAAAATTGTTTTTTATGATGCTTAATATACATCTTTAATATCTTTATTGGGTACGAAATTGGGGATTTCCAGTTTTAAAATGGGGATTTTTGTGGACAACAATCTTTAATTTGGGGACATTAGACAATATTCACCTGGCTACACTGCATTCGAAGAGTTTTTCTCTACAGCTTTGTTAGTGATTGTGTTTTCAAAAGAAATAAAATACCAACGCAAACACAGCCCATGGTGGAATAATATAATGCTAGGAACACAACTGGGACGAACGACGAATTTTTCGCCGCGAATATTCGTCGTCAAAAATAGAACACATGCATTCATATGAAATTGAACACAACACCGACTTCGACGAAATTCGTCGTACGTGACGAATTCTCTGATAGATTTATTTCTATTTCATACGCCGACGAACGACGAAGAAATCAGTACAGCGTTACCATTTTTTTTTTTAGTTTTCAAATATATTAGTAAATAATGTTAATTTTTACTTTAACAAGTGCTTCTTTTTATGATATAGAGCTTTTTAGTTAAATATACATAATTATTAATAATGAAATTTTTTTTAATAGTTTTTTTTTAATGTTTAATTTTATAAAGAATTATTTTGTTTATGCGGTAACACTATCGTGGTTATGTTTGTATGTATGTATATAAAGACAAATTTGTAATAAAAAATACACACAATTTTTTTCATTATTATGACAGCAGTTATTTGTTCGTCCCAGTTGTGCGCCACACGACGAATTTACGCAACGAACTTTTACCAACGAATTCGTCGTGCTAGATGAAATTCGTCGTTCGTCCCAATTGTGTTCCCAGCATAAGGTGTGCGCAAGAAGGAATATGTTTTTTTGTAGGGTTGTGTTTTGACCGTTAAATAATCTGCAAAAAATGGTAAGTCTCTTCGCTCTTGTCAAAAGTTGTTTACATTTTTGGCCGCCATCATGAATATTTTGGTTTACGTTATGCTTTTTGTTTTTGCATAACAACTTTATATGTTATGTATACAGCTTTTTTTTGACAACATTGGCTAATGTTTACACAAACAAAATGCATGTCGCTTTTTATTGTTGTGTTGATAAGCGCACCTTATATTATTACACCATGACACAGCCAATGAAATAAATTAACGGTAAATCATAGCAAAAGCATCGACTGAAGTAGAACATTTACAACAGGAGTGGCTAAGCCCTATGCTCTTGATGCTCATTTGTTTTTGTAAAACTCTTAAGCTGGATTCACTCATTGTTTCCGAACAAAATTTTTGTCCGGACAAAATTTTTTGTTCTGAAACATTTTTGCAACACGATTCACTCATTTCGAACAATTTGTCCGGAAAATCAAAGCCACCGTATGAAATACATGTGTTTTATTAATTTTACAAGGTGGCAGTACAGTGAAAGATGAATTAAATTTGGTGTTTTATTTGTCAAACGCACTTATTTTTTTATTATTTAATAAGAAAATTACATGTTAAAAAAAATTAATAAAACTCAGTTAGTTTTTTTACTGGATATAAGTTACTATGTGCTTTTATTATACATACATACTGCTAACATTATGTGGCAGCTCATTTCAACTTTGGCTGAAAAAATAAAATAGCTGGCAGCTCAATTCAACTTTGTCCGGACAAAATTTAAAATTAAACCAATTCAACCAAAAAATATTCCGAACAAATTTTGTTCTCTTCTTCTCACTTTCTCAAAAAGAGAAACGTCAAACTACATATAAAAAAATTTTGTCCGGACAAAAAATTTGTTCCGAAACAATGGGTGAATCCAGCTTTAGCTATAGGCAGCGTTACGGTTGACAATTTTCAAAAGGGGGCACAAAAAGGGGATTTTCCAAAAAAAGGGGTAACAAAAAGGGGATTTCTATGAAAAAATGGCATCTTCAAAAACAAGAAAAAATAAAGCAAATAAACACGTTTCATTTCTAAAAACAAAGGTTAAGAAACATTTTCATTAAAAATATTTTTATAAAAAATATGTGTGTACATATAACGAAAAACAAACAAGAGAAAACAAAATTTCTCATATGGTATGTTCATAAATTTAAAATAAAAGTAAATATAAAATTAGAAAATATATGTATTCATTTTATGAAAAAAAAAAAATATAGCTACGAAAAATAAAATATAGTTCATGGTAACGATATGTATAAACGTACTTAAGTTTTCTAAAGGATAAGACACAGATTCCTAAATTTATTCTCTTAGAGGAAAAGCATTTAGTGTTGATAACAAATGAAACAAACGATTTGCAAGAGAAAGACAATTGTATAAATTTTCTATACATCTCATTATTAAATTAAAAGATATAAGCAAATTAAAATATATGTATAGTCATATAATTTTGCACTCAATACCTATTTTTTTGAAACTGTTCTTCTGTATTTTTGAATAAGTTCATCACTAGGAATCCAATTTTCCAAGTCACCTTGAAACAAATTTAAGGCGTATATCATGGACTGACAAGTGTCTACTTTCAGTCTATTTGTTAATTATTTTTTAGTAATGCTAACTTAAACAAAAACACGTTCAGCAGAAGCACTACTATGTGGCAAAGTAAATATATATGACGCAAATTTATACAAGTTTGGATATAATTTGTCGGCCACACAGTTTTTTAAATTTAATATTTCATTCCAAAAGGTTTTAGGCTTAGATATTTATAAAAATGCTTCATAGCTTTTGACATTCGCTTTGCTTTCTAATAGCTTGAACTCAGTTGCAAATTCGTCTGGTTCACTAATTATATCACTAAAACCAGAAAAAATTTCAAAGTAGTTAATGTCCTCATCTGATTTGATAAAAACTGGATCTAAATACTTCAATACACAGTCCTTTATCGCTAATATTAATTCTTGATAAAATTTCCCTACACAATTTTTGGTAAAAAAGCAATAGTTTGCTTTTAATATTCATAATATCACTCCTTGAGATCTCGTTAGTATTTATTTCTAACTCGGCTTCATGGCCAATATATATACATATATTAAAAGTATCTTTAATGTGTAAAACATTAAAAAAATCAATATTTTCTATGTTTGTTTCTAAAATGTATTCTTTTTTGTTCAAAAAGGGGCACAAAATAAATCATATTGATCCAAAAGGGGATTTAAATTAAAGAGGCCCAAAAAGGGGCTTTGCAGAATATGGGACATGAAAAGAAGCTTTTTATATTACCGGTTAGTTGAAAAGTTGACGCGACATTTTTTATAACATGTTATTTTTAAAAAGATTTTATGTACATACATACATACATACATTTTTAAATAATTTTAACATTTAGATCAGCGATGCCCAGGCCCTATGCTCTTCATGTATTTGTTTCTACAACAAAAAATTTTGAATAAAAATTTGTTTTTCTTTAAATGTATTGGTATTTGCTCTTCCATAAGGAACTTGTGGGCACCGCTGATTTAGATTAATAAAGAGCAGGTTTATTTTTTGTTATTACATTTAGTTAAAACCTACTACAATTCAACAAAGACAAAACAATATGGCAAAAAATAATGAAAATTAAGTCGAAAAGCCAACAAATGAATTCAATATAAATTTAATAAAACAATTAAAAACTTACCGGCATCTTTAGATGAAGAAGTTGCATAAGGTGATTCTCTCATTGCATCAGCTAAATCTTCTTTTAGCCGAGAATCACCATGCGCCACAGAATAGTCAGAATCTAAATGATCGTGACGGAAACGATCCATGAGTTTAGGGCTTTGTTCAATGCTACCTGAAATTACCGAATGTTTTAAATAATTAATTTAAATATATGTAAATATTAATCTTACTATATGAGCCAGATTCAATAAGAACTGGGACTGCATTTGAACGGCTTGCTGCGGTTAAAGGCATATTCAACGGACTTGAATGATCAAGTTTTTCGGAAGAAGTGGTAGAATTTGGCTTAATTGTGCCAATTTCTACAGCTTCAATATCAACATGATTTAAATTCGACCTGAAATTCAGTCATATTTATTTCTAGTTCTATAATTTCACAAACATATTTACCCGCTAGGTGTGTTATATGTTTTAAACACAAACTGCGGCCCCATCCAGAGACGCCGATGTGGCCCAGCATGAGTTATTATTTCTACTTGTGCAAGCCAAGATTCGCTTCTTTCATCAGAATCATCAAATTGGCGACTGCAATCTGTTAACATGCAAGAATTGCGATTTTTAATAAGCCAGTTGTCAGATGATAGAGGTGGCATTATCTCTTGAGATCCTTCTTTACGTCTCCCCAGATTCCATTGAGCTTTAGCTTCGACTTCCAGTTCAATGGGAGTATCATCACATATTTTTTCTTTCGCTACATCTAAAATAAATTTATGGATTTATATCAATACTGCGAAAACAACAAACAGACATACTTGAAGCAAGTTTTGTCCCCAAGTCATATTGTATAAGTGCTCCGTGTCCAGCCATAACAAACAAAGAATCAAGAGCTTTGCGTTGCACACGGTGAGGAGCTTCTCGAGAAACGTTAGGGGGATCTAAAAGCCATGATCGTGATTTTGCAAAAATTGCACAAACACTGAGCGGTTTTCCACTGTCATCCGATAATGAAGATAATCTTTGACGCTGTGCTCCCGATCCTGAGACACCTGTAGATTTAACTCCTACTAAAGAAGCAGATCCCGGAGGAGATCCTAGTGCAAAGGGCTGCCTTAGTTGAGCCAATGGCATAACTACCGTAGGGCGAGGAAAAGGTGGCAAAGTTGAATTATTGTAGGGCTGTAGCGATTGGGAAAATGTTGTACTTTCCGAATGCGAAATAGGCGAATTCGAGCGTCCATCACCCGATAAGCCAGCAGAACGATGAAAGCGCGATAATTTATTAACCACATGTAAAGAAGAATGCGTTCTGACACCCATAGTGCCTCCATAAGGCGTAATGGGAAAAACATGAGTTGTGCCTCGAAGTGTTGAAACAGCAACCCAACGGGAGTCCAAGGTTAAAGTAATGTTTTGAACTTTGGCACTGGTATCGCCACGATGTAATATATAAAGATGATGGACCGCTGCGAGACTGGATCCAACAGGATTAGGTTGAATGCGAAACACGTGAAAATCATGCCCTCTGCGATCAGCCGTTACTAACAGCATTCCTGAATTATCAAATTCCATTGCAACCAAAGCTTCAGAATGTGCTACGAAATGACCTATCATTGTATCAGTGCCCGCCGTTTGATTGCTCGAGGTTGGTACACCCGAAGTGGGACTGTAATCCCTAAGAGTGCTCTACAAGATTTTATGCAATTTCGTTAAGACACTAAATATAAGTTCCATTGGCAAATAACGAGCAAATAAATATAATAAGTTTAATGCTTCAAATGTGACTAACTTAATATAAAGTCGGGAAAAAAATGTTTTGCGCCTATTGTCCCACTCTCGAGAATTTTGGATTTTCATTTTTTATAAACCTTTGTGTAGCAATTATAAACAAACACATACATAGAAGGATGTATTCAATTTCTTTCAGTAATTTTAAAATTTTGAAATACTTTTTAGCGACGGCTCATTATTAATTATTTTTGACTATTGTTGCAAGCTTATATTTTTAGTTTGTAAATCAAATTTAACTCACATATGTACATATATTTTATATATCGTAATGACATATCTTCGTTTTATATGCCAATTTTGAAGAGAGTTCGTTTAACCGAAACGTTTTTCACTTATCCGAAAATATTTTTAACGAATAGCTCGCATAAACGCAACAAACTTTTTGTACTATTACATTTTCACCTAACCGAATTCGACTGTATGTATGTATATGGGCAAATCCTGCGTTACAAACTCTACATTCGTACGCGTTTTCGGATTGGAATATAACAATTTTTTTGTCTTTCAAAAGACATACCTTCAAGTTATACACAGTGTTTAGTTTGATTTGAGTGTAATTTCGAATGTCATCAAAATATTTTTTTTAACAGGTATAAGTTGCGAAAAATTTGATCTCAAAGTATTGTTACGCACGCTACAAAAAAATGGAAGTAGCTTTGAAGGTTGAGGTATGTTTTCGTAATTATTAGCAAATTGTGCATAATAAATCAGAAAAATGAAATACCTAAAAGAAAGATGAATATAAGAGAATTCTTAAATAACTTATATACAGCCAAAAATGTTGTAGTTTTTTATCAATGGCCGTGAACCCAACATTACGCACGCTACATTTTTTCCAGTAGTAAATAAATAAATTATTTTTACATTTTCATCAACAGTCAAAAGTCATTATTTTAAATATATGTGTATTGTTTAGAAAACTCCTTTAAGATCTAATTCAATTTCGACACTTACACCATTTGCTTTTACACAAAAATAATATCATTATGTATTGATTTTTCATACTAATAATAGGTCCGATCCGGTATTCAACATTGGGATTCCGTGGCATCCCATTTTGCCCGAAAGCTGTTCCATGAATAATAAGAAAATAGAATTTTACCTAACAAGTAAACTTATGGGGTAAAAATTTGGTTTTTGCAGTTCCCGTACTTTTAAAAATTTTTGTGATTAGATAAAGTAATTCTTGCTTATTGTCATTTTACCGAACTTTACCCAAAAAGTACCGAATCGGACCTAATATCGTATATTATTTAGACTTTAGCTCTAAATTGTTCATACAATTTTCTTTACTATGACATTTTAAAAACCTACTTACGGAAATAAACAAGAAGCCACGTATAATTGGAATTTGATTGTAATTCAGTTTTCACTTCTCTCCCAAAACGGATTCTATAAGTAAAATATATTTTTTAATGATAATAGCCCTCTTCAAAGAGCATAGCCTGTAGCATAGATAGTTACACACGGATGGACATGCCTGCTCAACAAAGCAAAAATTGTCTTAAATCGCTTTAAGCTATTAAAACTTGTAATCATATATGTAATTTTGTTAATCCTAACAATTTCTTGTTTAAAGACATGCGTTCTTTCCGAAGTGACATATTTTTTTAATTAAAATATTTGTTTATTATTTGCTCGAAATTAACATAAATTAAGAAATCAATGCAACAATATAATAAGCCTTATCACAAGTGTCGTAGTCGTGACGAAATCTGTAAAATGTGGCAACGTTCGCAATATGTTTTACATGGGAGTCGTTAAAGTTCGACTACGATTACGACACTCGTGATAAGGCCTAATGTGATTTTTTCTCTTACCTTCACGTCTATTATTGTAACTATACCGGGTTGTTTTGTATCAAGCCCACAGCCCGAATCAAAAGATGTATTCTTTGAATTTCCTGCACTGCCAGAAGTACCGGTTAAGCCTGCGGCGACTTGTTCCCCCAACTCTCTTAGACCTTTAACTAAAGATTTGGAGGCATTTAAAACAGTGGCTGTATAGCTTGCTACACCATCACCATCACAACCACCACCACTACGTTTTGTATGCAGAAGTTTACTTTCTGCATATGCTAACCATCGAGACCCTAAAGCAACCGGATTAGGATTGATTCTAAAAGATAATAAAAAAATAAATTATATTTCGGGTTCTTTTTTTAAATTTTTTACCTACCCTGGGCTTGGGAAACATGTTGTAATAGATAAGCGATCCTCTAATGTTCGTGCATCGAAAACTGCAATACGTTCATTAAAAGTAATAACAATCGAGGAACGATTAGCGAGTATATCAATAACAGGATTTTTAAACTTGATTGTTTTAACTTGTGCCCCATTTTTAAGAGATATGAAATTTACAGCACAGAACTGGGGCTGAGATCCTGATGTTGAGCTACCATCTACTAAAGCAATTAAAGGTCTTTTGTCTCCAAATGCATCATTTGGTTCGTCGGCACGACCATTTTCTTCAGTTACTGTCGACAAAGGAGTAGGAAGAACTCTTAATGCCGAAACTATGCCATGGCGCCACGAAAGTACCTCAACAGCTTCACCATTTGCTGGTATTGCCCAAACTTGTACGCCCAATCCATATCCCAAAATTAAAAGCAGAGGAGGAGCTACATTTCCTTCCAATTCCCAATCTTCTCCAAAACATGAATCGCTTATATCCGCACTTGTTTCAAATCTTGCCCATGTAATAGTATCTTTCGGATCTAGAGGAGGCTGATGAGCTAAAGTAACTTCATTAATAAAGCCAATAGCAGAATCCAAAATGGATCGATCACTAACAGCCTGTGGTGGTACTACAGCAGCTACGGCCATCACGCCTCGTAAAGCGCTGCCAGAAGAACGCCTTGGAGAGTCAGCCGACATTTATAATGTTCTATATTTGCAATTTTATCTTTCAGAAGATTTTTTCAAACCTCTCCTTCGGAGAAACTACTCTAAGAGAGTGAAAAAATCAATTAAATACGTAAATATGTATATAAATAAAAATCAAAAATTTCACAATAATGTACTTTGAGCTGATGTTTCACTTGATATATATAGTTGGTATTGCTGTATTAAGTTTAATTATTAACAGTTTTATATTGTTGAATAATTGCCAAAACCGCACGTGTGTAGTTGCTTTTGCAACTCGTTCTTTAACCTCTACCTGATTTTTTTTACAAAAAAGGGCGCTTTAATTCTGCAAAGAAAAATTTGTAAAAGTTTCACTTTTAAAAGGAATTTATTACATTGAATTGACAAAATAATGTAGTTGTAAAATTTTATACTACAAATTATAACATTTTATTCAATCAAGTACTCAAGAATTTATATTCCTAGGTAATCTACATATATTTAGACCTTTACCACAATGCTTGAAATATATAACCAACTTTTTCTCAAGTTATGCAGAATATTCTTAAAATAATTTTAAGGATTTGCTTATGTGTGAGCTTAAGGATATCCTGCTGGTGCTGTAAAGTAGGTAATAATCATTTCGTCAGCTTATTATTGGTTTGGCGCAGCGACCATTTAAAAAAATTAGTTAGGTATGGGATATACATATATATTTTAGATGTCCTCTTTCTGAATCCAAAATCTGTTTCACGAAATTGTCTATGGTTTTTGAAATATCAAGCATTGACTTTGGCTCATATCCACAAGTTTAACGTCTACTGAGTATTGGTTTGTTCTACAAGTCACTATTTGGCGTATGCAGCATATTTTTCATACAAAAACGTACAAAATAAAATTCAGTCTTGCTTTGCTTCATTTGCGTAGGAAAAAAAGTAGATAACCCGATCGACTTTTATTTCACAGCAAGAAAGTAAATTTGTTGAAGATAGTTTTATAAAGCGCCACCAAGGGTTTTTTTATTGTGTTAGTGAAAAAAAACTCTCACGTATATGTCCATGGGAGTTTGACGAAAATCAAAACAATTTAGATATTCACTGCCGTCGATACAGTAATTTGAAGCAAATTTGATGTGTTGCTGCGTAATTACATCAAATCTCATTTTTATTTAGTTTGCGCAGCGACAATATCGTACGCGGAAAATTTGATAGCGCAATAAATAAAAAATGGATGAAAAAAATTTGATACTGGAATTAATTAAATTTTATCGCTGTTTGCCTGCTTTATGGAGAGCAATTAAAAATAAACCAAACGTTGAAAAAAATGTAAATGTTATGAAAATTTTTATATTTATTGAATTAAAATTAACAAAGTATATTAATTATTTTCATAATAATTTAATATAAAGGCTCTGTAAGTCAATCGCATATAAAAATATAAGGTAATTGATATTATAAATATTAATAAATAAAATTAAGAAAATTTTGTTAGCAAAAAATATTTTGCGACCAAAAACATCACGCGTTCTTATCATTCAAAAATAACTTTCAAATGAAATTTGACGGCATGAATTTGACACGTTGCTAAGTTAAGCAAAATAATATTTACCAACACATACATATTATTTGTCAAGCCAATTTGATACGTGGCCATGGCGCTTAAACTAATAAAGCTTGTTAATATATATTAAAAATAAATAAAAAACAAGTCTGTGTCAGGCAATTGCCGAGTAAACAACATTTGTTTGTAGAATTGACTTTACAGTTAATATTCGATAATTTTTTAATTAAATAGTTTTTGCTTTTTTTTTTCTTCTTGAAAAAAATTTCATTTTATTTTTCCGGATCGTTTATTTAATTTATTTTTGTGTATAAAATAATAAATTAGAGTGCAAGCAGTTTTAAATTTATAAACATGAACGGGGTTCATCCCCCGAACACCCACCCACAACCGATTTAAGGAGCTTGCCTCCGAGACCGGGAGAAACAAAAACAACAAAAATAAGAGACCACGTCCTGAAGAATTTGTTCCTTTACCAGAACCATCGATCACTGAACAATACCGCCCACGTTACTTAGTAGCTTCAGCTAGATCATTAAATGACGACAAAGAAACTCCTGGCCTATCCTCATACAATGTGTTTCAAGTAGAAAGAGGTCTAAATTATATATCAAAAGACCGTTTGGAAGTAAATGAATTGAAATGTGGGAATCTTTTAATCAAAGTTGCCGACAGCAAAACTGCTGACAAATTTTTAACGGCTATATACATATATAGACAACATCCCAGTAAAAATAACACTTCATAAAACATTAAACACAATACAAGGCCGTATTTTTTCAAGAAAAATCATAGAAATTACAGAAGAAGAGTTAAGAGATCAAAAGGTTCTAGAAATCCGCAAAATTACACGCAAAGATGGTGACAAAATAATAGCTACAGGTGCTGCAATAGTAACCTTTGATCTCTACTATTGTCCAGAAATTTTAAAGCTTCGCTGGAAAAGAGTAACCGTTGATGAACACATTCCTAACTCTATGAAGTGCGCAAACTGCCACAAATTGGGTCACACAAAAAATAGATGCAGAAATTTGGAACATTGCAAGGACTGCGGATTTCCAACACCACATGATTTGTGTTCCCGTAAGTTTTGTGTAAATTGCCAAACAGAAGACCACACATCATATGACACCGGCTGTCCAACTTTTTGGAAACACAAATCTGTTAATTGCTTGCGAATTACAAAAAAATGCACTACTCGGGAAGCATGGGAAGCCTATAACGATAATCCAGATTTTCATACACTTAAACCTGCTCCAATAAATGGAAAAAAAGACAAACATATGCTCAAATTTTAAATGGCGAGAAACCAACAACTACAATGCCGATATCTACTTCAACTCATGAACAAACGATAACTAAACCTATCAGCGCTCAAAACAAAAAAACAAAAGAATCTGTTAAAACTTCTACAAATCATCTAAATTTCATTCTGAACTAACAAACACATTAAAATCAACAACAAAACAACAGCAAAAATCAGTACCTTTTACTCAAGCAAAAACTCCTGTAACATCTTTAGCACACTCGTCTGCAAATAGCACAAGCACCGATATACAATATGCAAAAAAGGCAGCTCTTTCTTGGAAGAAATTTTCATTGATAATGCACATAACGATAATTCTGAAAAATATATGATATTAGATCAAAACATTACTCAGCAAATGATGATAGATGACATAAATGAAGGATTGGGTTTAAATAGCCCTCAAAGATCAATCACAAACAATTCAAGCAATGTAGATTCACCATGTACAAGACCCTACAAAAATTTCCCCGAGTTAAATACAATTAACACCAAAAACTTTCAAAAAACTATACCTAAAGAGGCTAGCTAATTTAAAATTGTATTATGGATTTAGGCCTAAACATTACCCTCCTTCAATGGAATATTCAAGGTTTCGTTAACAACAAGTATGCTTTGGAACAACTAGTAGCCAATTATAAACCAAATATAATAGCTTTGCAAGAAACACACATTATTGATAAAAACTTACAGCTTCTACACCTTCCTGGCTATAGAATATACCATCATAATAAAAACTATAGCTATGCAAAATCAGGAATCGCCCTACTAATTAGCAGAAAAATAAATGTTATTCAACAGTTTACATCTACTGGAGACCTATTATTTCAGTCTATTACGGATGATTGTTGTAAGCAATTGCAAATTACAAATATTTATAAAGAACATGATGTTCGATTGACATAATCAATACTTAACAACATAACGCTCGCAAGTAACACGCATCAGCTTATAATAGGCGATTTTAATGCTCAAAATGTTTTGTGGGGTTCGGCTTCAAATTCTTCTGAGGGGAGAATCTGGGAGGACTTCGCTGATGATGGGAATCTGGTAACCTTGAATGATGGATCCCCAACATTGCTCACCACTAGGGGTACGCTCACCCCGCTGTCGATGTTTCCATGTTCAGTGCGGACCTGGCTCCGCAATTACTTTGGGATTGTTTGCCCATGCCTGAAGTCGGTGATCACTTTCCTATTAAGATTACAAATAAAGTGGAAAATATAAAATTTTTTAGCGCGTTTTAATGACAGCAAAGCAAACTGGGGCCTCTTCCAGCAAAAATCAGCTCTTGTGACTGAAGAATTTGAAAGTACAGAAAACATCAATAAAGAAGCATCACTTATTAAACGAATACTCAGAAAAACAGTTAATGAAACAATTGCACTTAGTCGTCAGCCTCCGAACAAAAATAACCCAGAACGGTTTAATGCTGAAATAGCAAAGCTCATACGCTTAAAACGTCAAGCTTGGAAGCTATTCAAGAGACATCGCAATCAAGTCAACTATCTGGAGTATAAAAGGGCATGTGCCAAAGTCAAAAGAAGTAGTAAAATTGCAAAAAGACAAACTTGGGATAATTTTCTCAATTCCTTGAATCCATTAATGGATGCTTCTTTTTTGTGGAGAAAAGTTAAAAATTTAAGATCTGAAAGAATTAGCAATTTTCCAACTATTTACACCAATAACGCTAGCATATCACATCCTAAGGAAATTGCTCAACACTTTGCGGTCTTTTGGAGCTCTCTCAGTTCAGATGAAGCCTTTGAAACTGATATTATAGATGCAAAAAAAAAAACCTTAAAATTGAATCCTTGCTAAATATTTGCCACCATTATACAGAAATGAGGCCCTATACTCCTTATAGGAACTAAAGGAATCAATATATATATATATATTATACAGAAATGAATAGCAAAATTTCTATTGATGATCTAAAGGATATCATGCGGTCGTTCAAGGGTTCAACGCCTGCAAATGACAAAATTACATATTCTATGGTAAAACACGCATCAGATTCAACAAAAATTTCGCCTATGTAATATAGAAATAATATAGAAAGCTATCGCCCTATATCACTATTACCGGTTCTTTCGAAAATTTTTGAAAAGATTTTGGCAAAACGTTTCTGGAAACACACGATGGAAAATATATCTAAAACGCAGCACGCATTCTTGCCAAGACATGAAGTACACACCATATGCCACAACCTAGAGGTGACATTGCGCCATAGCCTAAATAATAGAAAACATAGTCTGGTTCTCTCGTAGGACATTGAAAAGGCTTTCGATAAAGTAGTATCAACGTACGTAATTCTCGAGCTTAATGAATGGGGCATACACTGAAAAAACAGTTTTACATAAATTCAACGAACTCACGTTCCTTGAACTAAATTCTTTGAAATTCAACGTATTATACGTTGTTTCAGTAAAATATTGCTTGAAATATAAAGGTAAAATTTTATGTATTTATGAACTCAACGTTGAAACCATTATTCGATTTTATTCGTTGAATTAAACAATGAGTTTTTTGATTTAACGTATAATTCGTTGAATTTAAGAAACTCGTTCATTTATTATAACACAAAATGAACAAATAGTTTGATTCAATTTACCTGTTTCTAGATTTTAAGTAATATACGTTGATTATGTTGTATGAATACGAGGGATCAAGAAACAAATTCTTAAAATCAACGTTTGCTGTCTTAACTTCAACGAGTTGGTGCGTTGAATTCAACAAGCCAATAAATTGTAATACGTTGAATCAAAGAACCTGTTTCTTGATTTTAAGTAATATTCGTTGATTTTGTCGTCAAGAGAAGAAGAATATATTTTTGTCAATGAACAAGTACTTTGAATTCAAAGAACCTGTTTCTTGATTTTTGTTCGACAAAGAAAATATATGCATAAAGCAATCAGTTGTTATACATCATTAAACAAACAAGGCTGCAAATAAAAAAATAATACATTTCAAAATAAAAAAGTGCTAAAAAGTAAGTAAAAATTGAACTGAAGTTATAGTAAAATGAATCGTTTTAATTGCAAAAAGAAATTTAATTGTGTAAATATGCATATTAATTCGTCATATAAGAAAAACGCACGAGTTTTGTATTTATCGATGCTATGAAAATAATTGTTTATTAGTTTTAACCGTTTCTTTAAAAATTTCAGACAATGTTACTACTTGGTGGTTGGTTTCCATTGGACTTCCTGCAGACGTAGCGTGCGATGAACATTGCGATAAAGTTTTCGGTGGTTCAGCACAAAGATCTTGCAAACTTATTGAGTGGGACTTACGCAATTTCAGTTTTTTTTTTTTAATTTTAACATTTGTTGTTGTTAATTAATGTGTGTATATTTATGTATATTTTTTTTTAAATAAAATAAAATATATCAAAGAATAAATTCTTAAAAATCAACGAATATGTTCATTAGATCAAGAAATAGGTTTCTTAAATTCAAAGAACTATTTCCTTGAACTCAAAGTAGAGATACGTTGGGTCAAGGAATAAGTTCGTTGCATTCAACATATAGTTTCAAAGAATTTATGTACGGTTTCAACGTATGGTTTCTTCACTTAAACAAACTGGTACGTTGAGAATTTTTCTATAAAATTTTAAAAATTAAAATTGTGTAAATTTGTGATGAGCTCTACTGGAATTTGGCAATTTGTGGGCACATTTTTGTTCGTCACTCATTTGGACCAATGGGAAATTAAGGCCAAGGGTCCATACTTATAGACTACATAAGTCCGATTTCTCAATTGTATTTGAGAATTTTTCTATAAAATTTAGAAAAATTAAAATTGTGTAAATTTTTTATGAGCTCTACTGGAATTTGGGCATTTGTGGGCACATTTTTGTTTGTCACTCATTTGGACCAATGGGAAATTAAAGCCAAGAATCAATACTTATAGACTACATAAGTCCGATTTCTCAATTGTATTTGAGATATTTTCTATAAAATTTTAAAAATTAAAATTGTGTAAATTTGTGATGAGCTCTACTGGAATTTGGGAATTTGTGGGCACATTTTTGTTTGTCACTCATTTGGACCAATGGGAAATTAAAGCCAAGAATCAATACTTATAGACTACATAAGCCCGATTTCTCAATTGTATTTGAGATATTTTCTATAAAATTTTAAAAATTAAAATTGTGTAAATTTGTGATGAGCTCTACTGGAATTTGGCAATTTGTGGGCACATTTTTGTTCGTCACTCATTTGGACCAATGGGAAATTAAGGCCAAGGGTCCATACTTATAGACTACATAAGTCCGATTTCTCAATTGTATTTGAGATATTTTCTATAAAATTTTGAAAAATTAAAATTGTGTAAATTTGTGATGAGCTCTACTGGAATTTGGCAATTTGTGGGCACATTTTTGTTCGTCACTCATTTGGACCAATGGGAAATTAAGGCCAAGGGTCCATACTTATAGACTACATAAGTCCGATTTCTCAATTGTATTTGAGAATTTTTCTATAAAATTTTGAAAAATTAAAATTGTGTAAATTTTTTATGAGCTCTACTGGAATTTGGGCATTTGTGGGCACATTTTTGTTTGTCACTCATTTGGACCAATGGGAAATTAAGGCCAAGGGTCCATACTTATAGACTACATAAGTCCGATTTCTCAATTGTATTTGAGATATTTTCTATAAAATTTTAAAAATTCAAATTGTGTAAATTTTTGATGAGCTCTACTGGAATTTGGCCATTTGTGAGCACATTTGGACCAATGGGAAATTAAAGCCAAGGGCCCATACTTATAGACTACATAAGTCCGATTTCTCAAGTATATTTGAGAATTTTTCTATAAAATTTTGAAAATTAAAATTGTGTAAATTTGTGATGAGCTCTACTGGAATTTGGCAATTTGTGGGCACATTTTTGTTCGTCACTCATTTGGACCAATGGGAAATTAAGGCCAAGGGTCCATACTTATAGACTACATAAGTCCGATTTCTCAATTGTATTTGAGATATTTTCTATAAAATTTTAAAAATTAAAATTGTGTAAATTTTTGATGAGCTCTACTGGAATTTGGCCATTTGTGAGCACATTTGGACGAATGCGAAATTAAAGCCAAGGGCCCATACTTATAGACTACATAAGTCCGATTTCTCAATTGAATTTGAGAATTTTTCTATAAAATTTTAAAAATTAAAATTGTGTAAATTTTGATGAACTCTGAGATAATTTTGCCATTTTTTGGGCACATTTGTGTTTGTCACTCATTTGGACCAATAGGAAATTAAGGCCAAGGGTCCATACTTATAGACTACATAAGTCCGATTTCTCAATTGAATTTGAGAATTTATCTATAAAATTTAAAAAATTAAAATTGTGTAAATTTTTTATGAGCTCTACTGGAATTTGGGCATTCGTGGACACATTTTTGTTCGTCACTCATTTGGACCAATGGGAAATTAAAGCTAAGGGTCCATACTTATAGACTACATAAGTCCGATTTCTCAATTCTATTTGAGAATTTTTCTATAAAATTTTGAAAAATTAAAATTGTGTAAATTTTTTATGAGCTTTACTGGAATTTGACCATTTGTGGGGACATTTGGACCAATAGGAAATTAAGGCCAAGGGTCCATACTTATAGACTACATAAGTCCGATTTCTCAATTGTATTTGAGAATTTTTCTATAAAATTTTAAAAATTAAAATTGTGTAAATTTTTGATGATCTCTACGGGAATTTGACCATTTGTGGGCACATTTTTGTTTGTCACTCATTTGGACCAATGTTTTTTTCTTTCTGAATTTGTGTGTTCGGATGATATTAGGCGGGCTTCTCCAAGCTCTGTGCTGACTTTCATAAGGAGAGTCATTTAGCGCTTGGTTTAATGTAGAGATCCATGGCACAATAGGTGTCGCAGTGCCGGTCTTTGGACCAGATCTATCCACTTATCTATCTATCTACATACAATACGTACAACAAATAACCTCGAGTTTAATAAGTCGGCCATTACGACCCAACTCCAATGAGCGTGAACTAAAAGCAACCCCCATGATGATGCGAAAAATTTTTTGAAATATATGTATGTATGTATTAGAGATGCCAATCCCGGGATATTCGGGATTTGCTGAATCCCGGGATTTTCGGGATAAATCAATTCCGAAATTGTTTACTAAAAATTGCTTTTTAACGAATAGAACTTTATAATTTTGTTATATGTTAGAATAATATAAAAAATATATGTTATTATATTTAACAATGCAATATAAAATGAATTATAATATATGTATGTATGTATGTACTAAAAGGCTGCATCAAATTATTCATTTGTTTATATACACACTAGAAATACAATATTCATTCAAATATTGATTACACAAAGAGATGTTAACATAGTCAAACGGGTAAAAACACAAAAGAGAATGAATTCGGTATAGCACTTGGTCATAACAAAGAGAAACATTCCATTTACTTGTTTACTTTGAATATTTATTTGCTCAATTTGCAAATGCAAAAACACACAAATGTATGGTAACAGATACATTGTATACATGAAATATTAAATGGGTAAATGAATGTTATACAGTAAAATCTCGGAAAAGTTAAGTCCCGAAAAAGTTAATCTCGCGGAAAAGTTAATCAAGCGGCTGTCTTCACGTGCCGCTCAAAAAAGTTAATTTTTAAATAACTTTTTCGAGCGTGCATAAAAAAAAACCGAAAAATTCTGAGTGAAGCGAAATATTTTCAGTTACGGTACTTCACGAATACATATTTTGTTTTTACTACGTACACATTTGTTTTATGTAAAAATGCAATTCTTGTCTCACAATATTTTAAGCCTTTATTGTGAAAAGAACGCGGTCACAAAAATTATTTAAAGTGCGTAGTAAAGTGTGTGAATAAAAAATTATTTAAAGTGCGTAGTAAAGTGTGTGAATAAAATGTCAACAAAAAATAAAAAGCAGCAAAGACTGACTGTTCTACAAAAATCAGAAATTTTGAAAAAGACTGTCCAAGGTGTTAGTGGTAAAAGATTGGCATTAGATTATGGAGTAACAGAAGCAGCTATCTCAAAAATTAAAAAAAAGAAAAATGAAATATTGGAAGCTTTGAGTAACTCATATGAACAGGTACCAAGGAAAACTCAAGTTTTACTTTCGAAGGTGGCCGATAATGTGGAGATCAACATAGATGACGTAGAAGGCTGGAATGAAGATCAAGCAACAGAGGATGTAGAATGCGAATTGTCTTCTGATAGCTCTGACTCAGATATCGAGCAAAGTAGCCCACAAGAGGAAGTTAGTTATAATTTAGCACTCCAAAGCATAACTAATTTAATAAAATACTTCAAAAATGATGTAAAAGAGGTGGAAGACTTGATTCTCAAACGCACTAAATTAGTAGCAGCCTACCACAACAAAAGCAAGAAACAAACAACTTTAAAAAGTTATTTCAGAACACCTAATACATAACTGAAATTTTTTAATTAATCATAAGTATGTACATATAATATTAAAAATAAATGAAATAAAAGTATTATTTACAGAAATATATGCTTCAAGCTTTATTTCGATAAATTTAAAAAACCTTCGGAAAAGTTAATAATTCGAAAAAGTTAATTAGCCTTGGGACATTTTGATTAACTTTTCCGAGATTTTACTGTATGAGTAAATGAATATATTTATGGGTAAATGAATATATTTACAAAGTAGATCATTGTGTGGAAGCAAGTGTTTTTTTGAAAAATCTGTGCGCGGAATAAAGTTTTTGTTGAAGAACAAAGCAATGTGGAATTTGGGTTTAATTGTTTGTCGTAAATTTTCTATTAAAAATTTATTAAATTTGAAAATATTTGTTCAATTCACAAGCTCAGTCGTCTGTCTTATGGTTTAAAAAAAGACGATATTTGTTTATGTGCTTGTGAACAGACAAATTTGTTGTATGGTTATTTTGTCGTATTTTAAATGTCAGTTTAATATCAAAAAATTTAAATGTCAATTTTTTATCAAGGTGTGAAACTAGGTGTGGGAATTATAATTTGACGCTAAATATAATAACTTTTTTAGCGACAAGCAATTTTGATTAAATTTGTTTGAAAATTAAGTTGAAATGAATCATGTATATATTTATCATTAAGAAGAATGTATTTTCTGGTGTTACTTATCACATATATAAAATATTTTTACAAATTAATTTAACAAATAGAATATTCCCAGACCCGGCCTCAATAAATATAACAATTGAAAAACATATAAAATTCCATCGTATAATTATACACACTTTTGTATGAAAATTACCAACAACAAAAATACAACATTGTATAATTATACGATTAGACAACACATATGACGTTAATACGAGCTTGTGAATTGAACAATTGTTAAAATAAATTAAATTTAATATTATAAATAATATTAAATATTTATATTTTCTTAAAAAAAAAAAATCCTTCTGCCGATTAATTGATTTTAATTAAAAGATTATAAAAGTTTTTGTAAGTCTTTGAGTAAGGTGTGTGAATAAAGTTTGTTGATTCGAAGCAAACAGACCGATGTGATCACTAGTCAGCAAAACCAAACTATTTCGCTAGTCATAGTGTACCTGTTAGACCACTAACGATATTTCCTTAATGAAAATACTACAGAAATTTACATTTTTTGAAGGTTCGTTTATTTATCAAATTTATTTTTCAATATTTATAAAGGGGTTAATTACGGTTCTCGATTCGACTTCGACTGCTGTAATAGATTAAAGAAAAATGTTGTGTGTTTCTTTAATCTAGTACAACAGTCGAATCGAGAACCGTAGTAAGGCCCAAAATTTTCAGTTAATTGTTCTTCTTTTTTTTATGCAACGTTTTAAGTTGACTTCTGCTGCCCATTCTACCTTTAAAAAATAAGAAACACTTTTTTTTCTAAAAAATTTAACACCACGAACTTTTAATTGTACGCCAACACAAAATAATAACACTTTCATAAAAACTTTTTTATTACTTTGTTGATTTTCTTTCGAATAAGGGCACAGTTTTTTTCAACTCGTAAAAAAAATTTGATGTTGAAGACATTAACATTTATGCATGTACTGCGTGCGTGTACATGTACATGAGTGAGAGAGCCAAAAGGCGAACTCTAGCATTACTTGTGGCAACTGTAGTAGTTAGCCGATTTTTCGTTAGCGAAATACCTAACGATTTGGAGTCAATTTCTACTTTTAAAACTGCAGGGTACATACATATCTACATATGAATTTAAATAATTGTACAAAATGAAAAAAAATTCTATATTTTGCTTAATTTGTATAGAAAACTTTACTTTTAAGCAGGGACCGAAACTGGTATGACTTTTTTAAAAAAAGTAAAAAATAATAGTTATTTTTTGGCTAATACCTATATTTTTGGTAGAATATAAAAGTTAAAATTTGTCTGATATTTCTTCAGTCAGAAATGATAGTTTTATCAATTTTTAATCAATATTATGGCTTATTTAAAATTTTGAAATTTTCCGCGAATTTTCGCAATAAATTTATGTATGTATTTTTTTTATAGGGTTATTGTAAAATACATGTTCATATTATATATGTACCTAAATGGTTATGTATGCATTTGTTTATTTATTATTTTCAAAATCATAATCACAAAATGAATACATAAAATACTAGTAGTAATATGAATACATATATTCAAATAGGTAGTAAACATTCAAATAATATTGTATTCCACACATATTCATAGGAGTGCTTCACTCATTTTACTATATTTCGTTTATTTGAATGTGGTAGTATTTTTTTCTCATCAAGTAGATATATTCTCTTTTCTCTTTCGCCTTATGTATTCATTCATTTGGTTTTATTAAGAGTAAATGTGAAACACAGAGTATTCAAATCTTATGTGGAATGAAACTTTACATATTTAAATAACATACGAATCAGAGAATGACATGAGTTCATTCAATTTTAGTGCCTACTCCTATTTTTATTGCTTTTGTTTTGTTTTCAATCATCAACAGTAGCAATTTGCATTGCTTCTAGAGTTTGCTTTTGTAAAAGCATTGTTTATTACTTAATCTTTTTTTCGATACCATTAGCAATAACAACATACAAAACATTCCTTTGTATACAAAACACTCAAATGATTCATTAAAGCTCAACTCTTTGGACAAAAATAGTGTTTTTTTTATTATTTGTTATTAAATGCAAATATTTTTGAAAAAATGAATTCAGAAATTATTAAAAATATTGAAAATGGTGTTTTTCACTTAAGAAAGGGAAATAGTAGAAGTAAAATTTGGCAAGTTTTTTCCCACATTGAAAATGAGGATGGTAAAATTATTGAAGGAGTGGTAATTTGTGAAAAATGCAATCGTATTTTAAAATTTAATGGAAGACAAACATCTAATCTCGTCCGACACAAGTGTTATGACGTACGAAATCGCACTGTTGCTTTAAAAAAAGTAAGTAATGCAGATAAAGAAAGTTTTTTGATAGCGTGTTCGCAATGGGTTGTGGAGGACTGTCGCCCATTTTCAATTGTAGAAGGTGGAGGATTTAAAAAAATGGTCCAATCTCTCCTCGACATTGGTACAAAATACGGTTGTAATGTGGACTTAACCCACATGTTGCCTGCTTCCAGAACAATATCTCGTCGAATAAGCGACATGGCAGAGGAGAAAAAATTAAAAATTAAAGAGGAGTTGGGTCTTGCCGTATCGAGCGGTACTGCGTCCATTACGCGTGATCTCTGGACTTATAATTTCGTGAAGAGGAACTTTTTATGTGCAACGTTTCGTTTTATAAAAGATTTGAAGTTGAAAGAAATTGTGTTGGGAGTGAAATCTATGGATTTGCAAAAATCCACAGCCAAAGTTTTTAACAAAATCAAATTCTATTTTGAATGATGTCGATATAAATAGCATGGAAAAAATAACTTTTGTTACTGACAGAGGATCGAACATAGTAAAGGCACTTAAAGATCAAAAAAGGCTTAACTGTGCAAATCACTTGCTAAACAATGTATTGGATTCCGGTTTTAGTAGCACCGAAGAACTAATACCGCTTTTTTTATGCTTGTAAAAGGTTAGTCAAATATTTCAAAAAGACTTCTTTGCAGCACATGCTTTCAACTTCTCTAAGAAATTATTGCGTTACCAGATGGAATTCACATATGAATTTATTTCAATCAATTTCAAACAATTACCTCAAAATACAAGAAATTCTTTCTCCCCGAAATGAAACAGAAAGAATTTCTGATATAAGTTTACCTATTCTTAATGCATTAGTGGAAATGTTTGAAAAATTGGATATCGTAAGCAGAAAATTGCAAGGTGCAAATTATGTTACAATAAATTACGTTTATTTAACCATCAATACCGTTAAAACTATTTGCGAAGAAAAGGATTGGGATATCCAAGTAATAAAGGCACTTAAAATAAATATTTTAAGAGAAATGGAAAATAAGTACACTGCTAATTTATCTACAGTACACTATACGGCTTGTTTTCTATATCCACCAACCAATTCTTGTTTGGATGGAAGTAAACTAAATGAAGTGAAAGATTTTTGCGTTTCCGAAATAATGAAATCTGTTCCGTTATCCTATAGCCCAGTCAATTCTTCAGCACATGATGATCCTCCACAGTATTTCCAACTATTTTTCTCAAATTTTATGACCTCAATAAATCCTACTGCGGAAGAAAGTGTTTCTGATGAAGTTCATCGATATTGTCATTTGAAAACAAACTTTGATGTAAATTTTGACGTGTTGCAATGGTGGGAAAACCATAGTTCAGAATTTCCCCGTTTATACAAATTTGCCCAAAAAATTCTGGCTATACCAGCCAGCAGTGCCTCTTCTGAGAGAGTTTTTTCTGCAGCAGGAAATATAATTACAGAAAATCGTAACCGAATTGGCCCAAAAACTGTGAATAATTTACTTTTTTAAATTCCCTATGCAAATATGAATAAACAACTGTAATATTTTTTAATACACCATTTTCAATTGTAATTGAGAAATTTTCAATTGAAATTAAGAATTTTCAATTGAAGTTGAGAAATATTCAATGTAAATTTAGAATTTTCAATTGAAATTGAGCAAAGTTCAATTCACAATTTCAATTGAAAAGTCCTCAATTTCAATTAAAAATTCTCAATTTTAATTGAAAATTTCTCAATTACAATTGAAAATGGTGTAGTATAACTTTAAAAATCAGCTTGATGATCAATCTTAAGTCCTTAAATTTTGAAGAAAATTTATGCAAATATTTATATCCTATTTTTATTCTTGTTTATTTAAAGTTTAATAACGAATTATAGCGCTTAAAATTTTAAATTATTCAAAAATAGCAAAATACTCTAAAATTGAACTAAGTAATTTAATTTTGCAATAGGTTATTTGATCAACACACCCTACAGAAAATTTTTCGAACAAAACAAAACTTTAATATTTAACAATAATCTTTCTGATTTTATTACCACGTTAAAAAGATATTGATTTTTTTTTAATATTTTCAAACAAAAAAAAAATTTTGTTAAGTTTTGATTTTGTCAAATTTTGATTTTTTATGAAAAAGAAATTAAAAATTTTTACGAAATAGTAAATATCAGACTTAATTTCTAACCGCAGTAATTCGTTTTTTATACAATGTTTCAAAATAAAAATTTGAAAATAATAATAATAATAATAATTTTTTATTTAAAGTGAAATAAACATAACCTGATTTCTTATTTTAGAACTTGAGAAATAGAAATTGTTTATTTTTTAAGAATTTAAAATTTACTTTAAAAAATGATTTGTTTCTTAACTTTTGAAGTATAGCTGATATTTTGTAAACTATGTACATATGTATTTTTTTCTTACAAATTAATAATATTTATTACTAGTCAAACATAAGTACGTTTTAGTACTAATAAATAAAAAACAAGAAGAATGCTCCTAAGTAGTATATTTTATTATAAATGTACGAGAAACTGCATTATTTTTCATTGCATCGTGTTATTGTTTTTCTTTTGTTCGTAATTGGTTTATTCACATTTAAACAGTGAAATACTCAACCATACTTACTGCTTTTATGATTAGTTGGAGTGTTCATAATTTGCAATCAACTACAAGCATTTTGCAGCAAAAGACATGCTAAATTGAATCATGCAATAACAACTTTCATTTAGTTGGTGCGTATTGCTAGCTCAATATTCATTTTTCCAAAGTCAAAAAATTGACATTTGAGTGCGATTCATGTCATTCTCTGATACGAATGTATTGAAACGCTGTTTACTCATGCAGACCATTAGTATGTACATACATATGTATATACATATAATATTTTATTCAAATAAATGTGCTCAAGAATTTATGTTTTGAAAATTTTTATATGTATATTTGTTATGGTTAACTAACATTTTATTTCGCGATCCCGAAAAATCCCGAGATCCCGGGATTGTAATTTTTGAAATCTCAAATTCGGAAATCCAGTCCCGATTGGCATCCCTAGTATGTATGTACATATGTAGGTATAAATATGTATATATGTACCTATAAATAAATAGTTACATACATACATACATATGTTATTTTTATATAGTCAAGATTTATTTTCTTAAAAAAGTTAGATCCAATCTAAAGTGTAGTTACTATTTGAGGAGGTCCATAACAAAACGCAATAATTACACCATAACATTTTTTTGGATAAACGACAATATGTATGTAATTTAAGTAAGGTGCATTTTGCTCTGAACCATTATAAGTAGGTATTGGATATTGAATTGCAGTGTACTTATTGAGTTTTGGAATGCTTTATAATAAAGGTAATATAGATTTCAATGTGTAGAATAGAATTCAATAAAAAAAATCAAAAAAACTTGAAAAATGTAATTACATATTGCGTTTTGTTATGGAGTCCATAATATGGACCTCCTCATTTGATATACATACATATGTATGTATGTATGTATGTATGTACGTACGTAAGTATGTTGGTATACCTACATATACATACATACATATTAGGCTTTTGCACTAAGTATCCACTATAAGTACGGTGACCATCCGTCCTTTTTTTAAAAGGACAGTCCTCTTTTTTGACACAACGTCCTTTAAAATTTAAACAAAATAATTTGTCCTTTTTTTAATTGAATTGTCCTTTTTTGTCCTTTATTTTTGATGGCTAATGTTCTTCTTTAGTTTCCAAAATTAAAAGTTTTATTTTCTCAAAATAACGAAATTTTAAACTCAATACAATATAAAGGAATTGCCTGGCAACACTGAAAAAAGTGTATGTTTAATGTGTGAAATTTTTGGTCGGCTTTCAAATGGTGTGTGCAGAATTTAAATTGTTTTTATCAAATAACATTGATATAATAAAAAAAAATACATTTTCCATAAAAATATCAATAATAGATAATTATCTATTAGAATTATTATCCTTAAACTATTATTTTTAGTTATTTTTATTTATTGCATTTTGTTATTTTTGTATTATTGGCTAAATTAAATTTCTTTGTTAATTTTGATTAATTAATTAATTTTTTGTTTTAACGACGTGTGAACTTCTAGGCATATTTAATTTCTGTTTTAAACATTAATATAAGTACATACATATGTAACTACTTGTACTAGTCACTAATATTACATTGTTTGAATTATATTTTTATTTTATTGATATAAAATATATGTATCTACATATGTAATTAAGTTAATACCAATAATTTTTATTTAATATTGAGTGTCCTTTTTTTTTTGTCGAAAATTATGGTCACCGTAACTATAAGTAGAGTAAAGTAAACATTTTTTTGCTAATATTCTGTAAGTATTTTGCAAGGTTCTTATTTTACCATGTGGGTATTTTAAGTATTTTCTTGGTTTTTATTTTTAGCATTAATTTAGCAGTTAATTTTATGGAATATACATATGTACATACCTATCTAAGTATATACAACTATTGATATGTTGATAATTTGATCTTAACATCAAATTAAATAAAAGCGAAATTTCATACAAACCAAATAAAACTTACAAAAATACTCGAGTATTTTAGTAAATAGTTTAAGTAGTGGTTGTCTTTACTTAATGTGCTTGGTTCTTATTATGCTTAGTTCTTACATGCTTTAATACTTGCTGTATTTATTTCGTACAAGAACAGTATTTATTGTGTTTGTTTCTTATAATAGAGAACAGAAGAAGGTATAGTAAAGAGAGGGTATAATAAAACAAATACACGAAAAAAAGAGAATGCATTTAAGTATTTGTTTTTTGTACTTTTGCAAAAGCCTAATACATATATTAAAGAGCTGCGCAAAATATTCTAAATTTTCTGTGTCAAGGCGAATTCATAACAGGTGAAGCTGAAAACACAGCTGATCTACTTTTTTCTTGCATAATGGAGGCTCGCATGTCAAAATTTGTAACATGCAAGCATAGGGGATCATTTGTCAAATGTTGTTGTAATGTTGTACTTGTTGTAGTATTAACACTACCCTGTAGTTTTTTCGTGACAATTTACCCCAAAAGTGCCAGTACTATACAATGTGGACTGGTTATAAAACTATCCACATTGATCCTATACTCGGAAGACTGGTTCTAAAACTGTGGAAAATTTTACTGTCACTTTGTGCAGGCACTTAGCTGTCTTTTTGTGTCGCAGATGGTGGATAGTAAAAAATGTATGTCATTAAGCACACATAGCTTAAGTAGTACAATGTTCAAGTACCAGTGAGTGTAGCTGAGTGGGTTGAGATGTTGATTAGCAGTCGGAAGGTTGCTAGTTCAATTCTCAATACAGTCAAAATACATTTACAAAAATAGTGCAATGTTACGCATCCTTACTAAGTTACAAGTGGGCTGTAGGAACATTATTGTACTGCAGTGTGAATAACCAGGATGAAGATGACTAGGATGAAGATAAATAAAATAAGAAGAATAATAATAAAAAAATAGCTGAAAGCAAAATTTAATTATTATGTTAATTAATTATTATTATCTTTTTAATTAATAAATGAATTTGTTATGTTTTTTTTTGACGCAATAATTTTTTTTTTTAAGTTAAATAAATTATAAAATGACTTTTATTTCATAAAAAATAGGGAATGATTTGGGGTTTTTAAGGGAGTGGTTTGGCAGGTATAAGGAGACAGTTAAGGTTAAGCCAAGAAGAACCGGCTTATGAACTGTCTTTTTGTGGCCTCTTGGTGACAATTAACCCCATCGTAGGACATCCCCTTGTTAAAGTGGCCAGTCATATGGCTAGCATTCGGACTGGTTGTGTCATAAAGGGGCTAGTATTATAACCAGCTCGGAGACAGCCACTTGAACTACAGGGTACCTGTTATGAATTTGCCTTGTTCTGTGTTCTATTTCACACTACTTCCAATCACTGTATTTCACTGTAATCTTAAATACCAAACCATGGTGGAATAATAAGGTGCGCGCAAGAAGGAATATGGTTTTTTGTAGGGTTGTGTTTTGACCGTTAAATAATCTGCAAAAATATGGTAAGTTAATTCGGTCTTGTCAAAAGTTGTTTACATTTTTGGCCGCCATCATGAATATTTTTGTTTACGTTATGCTTTTTGTTTTTGCATAACCACTATGTATGTTATGTATACAGCTTTTTTTTTACAACATTGGCTAATTTTTACACAAACAAAATGCATGTCGTTTTTTGTTGTTGCGTTGATAAGCGCACCTTATTAATTTCACCATGTACCAAACCAAACATAACAAAACATGACTCTCACCAAAATAAATTAAACATCATTGGAGGAGTTTTTCTCTAAAGCTTTGTTAGTGCTTGTGTTTTCAAAACAAATAGAATACCAACACAATCACAGCCAATGAAATAAAGTAACAGTAAATCAAAGCAAAAGCATCGAGCAGCGTTGCCATTTTGGTGCTTTTCGGGTATTTTTGGTGCTTTTTTACTTAACCAATACCCGAAATTTTGTTAAATACCCGTTTTTGAAAAGCGGGTATTTATAGTGCTTTTCATAATTTCTCTCAGTGCTTTTAGGTGCGTTTTAAATAATCAACATTTTTGGCACTGAACCACTTTCCTAATATTCTTTCAACACATCTAATAGTTTTTTAACCACCTGCGTATTATTTGCATCTATATTTCGATTAGTACTAGCAAACTGTTAAGAGTTTGAATTCTAGAATTTCTCAAGGATCTTTTTTTTTTTAATTCGTAGAGAAATTTTTAAACGTTTTTAAATGCAAACCCTTAAATATCTCGACTTAAAAACAAAGTGACTTATGCCACTTTCAAAATAAACGGCTCATATGTGGGTCATTATTACCGAACCAACCGACACCTTGTTCACCATATCGCTCCTTTATTGCAACATAGTCATATCTTCATATATCATATCATATGAGATATGACTATGTTGCAATAAAGGAGCGATATGTTGAAAATAATTTGTAATGTTCGTCAGGAATCCTCTTTTGGTTGATGTCAAAAGTATTTTAAAGAATATTTTAACTTAAATCCGTATTTACATATAGGTACGGTGACCATCCATCCTTTTTTTTAAAGGACAGTCCTCTTTTTTGACACAACCTCCTTTTAAATTTAAACAAAATAAAGTGACCTTTTTTTTCATTCTTTTTGATGACTAATGTTCTTCTTTAGTTTCCAAAATTAAAAGTTTTATTTTTTCAAAATACCGAAATTTTAAACTCAATATCTACAACAATATAAATATATAACCACCCAAGACAGGAATTGCCTGGCAACACAGAAAAGTATATGTTTAATGTGTCAAATTTTCTGTCGGCTTTAAATGGACTGTGCAGAATTTAAATTGTTTTTATCAAATAATATTGATATACATAATAAAAAAAAGACATGTGGCACTCGGGGACTGCCGCGGTAAAGCTATTGCACAGCATTTTTTTATCAACTTATGCAATTATATTATTACGCTTTGTTTCATAACTCCTTTGTTATTCTGGCAATACTGTATGTTAATGATATCAAATGTTAATGTTAATCAATAGCATACTTTAGGGGTTAACATACATTGGGCGATTTAAATAGTTAACAACACAAAAGACTTAAGAAACGAACTTAATGCCAGGTTTTTCCTTTCAAAACAAATTACAGATTTTTTACAGGTTTTATCGTTTCGAAAACAAAAGACTTAAGAAACATGCAGCTATGCAATAGCTTAATACATTCTTCAGAAAAATATCAATCTATCTTCTTCTATAATAAATGAAAATTTTACAGCATGTTACTGTGACTCTGGAAGCAGTGCTGGATTTTGAGTTTTTTTGTTTTGGGCCAAATTGACAATTTAAAAGGGCCAAAATAGCTTCGAGAGGGGCCAACAAAACTTTTTTGGAATATACTTGATAACAAGCTTTTTATTTAAATAAAAACAATAGTAATACTAATACAGTATATGTATGTGTTTTATTTTAAATAAATTTAAACAAATACCATTACTCAAAAGCAACACGAAATTTTATTTTTCAATACAAATTTTATTCATCAAGAATTTTTTACCGTTAGACAGTCTACTTAGTTTTTTGGTGTTTACATGATATTTGTACTAACCAAGGCGAATTCATAACAGGTGATCGCACTAATAAAATAAGTACAACATGTAACAAAAACCACAAGCATTTTGTTTTTGTAAAATCATTGTAGAATGTCAAACTCAAGAAGCAAATAGTTTATTTTCACATCCGGCAATGATGAAAATGCAAAAAAAGTTAACAGCTGTACTTACAAGTTCACCTGTAATGAATCCGCCTTGGGTACTAGTACAAGACAGGTTTGCAGATAAAATTAAGTTTTTCTTGACAAACAAAACAATGTTGTAAACAAAAGTAGGGTTCGAAACAGGGAGAAAATTACAATGAAAATGTACTGACCGTTGCACAAACCGTTCGAACGATTTGAAGCAGTTAGTTGAATTTTGAGCTGAAAGGGCCAAAATACTTAGATTAGAAAGTACCACAGGGCCATCAAACATTAAAAAGTGCCATAAATGGCCCCATTGTGGCACATTTTCCATCACTTTCTGGAAGGAATAATAGGCTATATGAAGTTTTAATTGGACAAAGGGGCGACCGCCCATATAACCCAAAAATTTAAATCGCCATATTTTGGGCATTTTTTACCTACGTCGATGATATTTGCTGCATATGGGATTGGCATAATTAGGAATACGTAGCAAGAGGAAATTGGTTGGGACCACGCCCCTTTTTAGGAAAATTATAATTCGTAATATAGTCTTAACTACTAGACCGATCGTCATTAAATTTTCCCAATAGGATATTCTTACGAAATAATAAATTATTGACTATAACGAGCGGGGTAGCGAAGCACACTGGGTTAAGCTAGTAATATACATATGTATAAATCCTTAAACTATTGTTTTTAGTTATTTTTATTTATTGAATTTTGTTATTGTTGTATTATTGGCTAAATTTAATTTCTTTGTTAATTTTGATTAATTAATTAATTTTTTGTTTTAACGACGTATGTATGTATGAACTTCTAGGCATATTTAATTTCTGTTTTAAACATTAAAATACATAAGTACATACATACATAGATATGTTTGCCACAATGTAAACAAAAACTTGGTCTTGGTGAAAATTTTAATTTTACCAAGACAATGATCCAAAGTATAAGGCTTATAATGTGCGATTATGGAGGGTGGTGTTGGCTGAAGTTGTTATCGCGTTGACTACTAAACAAACAATGACTTGGGGCCTGGGTTCAAACCCTAGCCAGAGCAAGTCAATCAACATCATTAATTTCTCTAATGTACATTAGTAAGACATTATATTAATTGTTGTCGGACTATTTAAGTGATGAAGGCATGCACTGGTCATTAAAAAACTGTTCCGACAGCGATTGATGCTATCCAAGCTAATTAATGTACACAACATCGCCCTGCTTCGTCGGTTAGCAGAATCATCGGCGAAGTAAAACAATTAATAAAAATGTCTGCAATACAGCTTAACAAAGGTAATGTGTCTACTTAACACCGGAGGCGCTTCAACACTGCATTAAAAATTAACATAACGCGCAAAGCAGAGTTGTGAAAGAGTTAAGTCTTCTAAATTTTCAACATCTGTCGTCTCTACCCTATCCCTCTCCCCATGTTCCGGCACAATGCATTGCATACGTAGGGGTCGGTCGTCCCCTGAGTGTTGGTCCTAATTACAAAAAAAAAAAAATTGTTCGCAAGTCTAAGATAAACCAGCCCAGAGTCCAGATATTAACCCCATTGAGAATTTGTGGAGCTATCTTGACAGGAAAATTCGTTACCACACCATAACTTCCAAGGACGATTAAAAAAAGCTGTTCAGGAAGAATGCCACAAAATTGAGCCTAGCTTTTGCGAAAAACTCGTTCAAAGTATGCCAAATAGATTGCAAATGGTGATATAGAATAAAGGCATGCACACAAAATATTGAAATTTTTGAAAAGAAAAAATTTTTAAACTAGTGTACGAGTTTAGCTTTGGCAATGAAATACGCATAATTTTTTGTTTTTGTTTTATAGTCATCTTAATAGTGTAGTATAAATATGGCAGCCCTTTACTTGTCAGAATAAAAACAACTCTGTGCTTCCGGAGACACACGTTTTTCTTTGCTTAATCGAGAAAGATCCATTTTATCATAAAGGCGATACTTGTAAAATCTATATATTGAATTAAAATAAAACTTGTATGCTAATAAAAAATTACAACGTGTTTTGACTTAATAATACTACATGGTGGCAGCGGTAAAAAAAAAAAAAAAATATTACCGGATAAATAAAGCAAATAAGGAATAAACAGAATAAAATTTGGACAAATGGCAACGGGAGAAGGAGTGAATCCAACACAAGTGGTCATGATGTCATCGAATATGAACCCTCCGGGTGAATTTAACTTTCAACAACCTGAAAAGTGGCCGGTCTGGCGGAAAAGGTTTGAAAGATACGCAACATTATCCAAGTTGAACAGTAGTAGCAATGAGCAGGAGAAGATGAATACATGTTTGTATTGCATGGGTGAGAGGAGTGAGGAGGTGTTGCTGCAAATTAATAATGAACCAAAAACACTAAATGAACTTCTTGTGGCATTCGATAATTATTTTTTACCACAAAAGAATGTTATATTTGAACGCTTTAAATTTAACACCCGAGTTCAGCAGCCAGGGGAGCCCGTCGAAGAGTTCATAACAGACTTGCATGCACTAGCCGAAAATTGTGAATTCCAGAATTTGGAGGAAGAATTGATTAGAGACCGCATTGTTGTGGGCATGCAGAACGTGAAGGTCAGTGAACACCTGCAACTAAAAAATGATTTGACGTTAAAAGTTGCTGTTGATTGTGCCAGACAAGCAGAAATGCAATCTAAGCAGACGAAAGTAATTCGAGAGGAGAAAGTGGTGAACATTGTTCGAGGAAGCAAAGAAGAGCGGTCGGCAAGATGTATATATTGCGGTAATGGGGCTCACGATCGTTTACAGTGTCCGGCCCGTAAGGTAACGTGTTATAACTGCAGGGGAATTGGACATTACAAGAAAGTATGTAAGAAAAATGTAGTTAGTGGAAGCAATATTAATAATAATATGAGAAACAATGTGAAATTTAATAATAATAGTAGAAATCATACAGTTGCACTTTGTGAGAGTAATCGTAATCTTGAGTATGGGAATCGTAACAGTGACGTAGATGGCCAAGACGAGTATTTTTTAGGTAAGGTCTCCGGTTTAGAGCATGATGGTAGATCCTGGTATGTGAAGTGCCTCGCAAAGGAATTGGATGTTGAAATAAGATTTTTGGTAGATACAGGTGCGGACTGTGTATGTTTACCCTCGGACTCTACCCGAAACTCAAAGGGGCCGAGGGAAAAATTTTAGAAATAGCTGGCAGTATGGAATTGAATTTGAAGTATACTGATGAGTTTAAGAAATTTACGTGTTACTTAGTACGGGGTCTAAAAGTCCCATTATTGGGTATAAATGCTATACGCAAGTTAAAGGTGTTATTGCCGCCGGAAAAGTGTTTTGCGGTAACAGAAAATAACGAGTACGAAATAATGTTGCAACAGTTTCCTAATCTTTTCAAGGACATAGGCGAATTTCGTGGTGATGTTGGCATAAAACTTAAACCCAATTATAAACCTTTTGTACAATCAATACCGAGAAATGTGGCACTCTTGTCGAGACTTAAGAACGAGTTGGAGCGTTTAGTCAAATTGAAAATCATAGAACCTATTGAGGAAGTCACGGAATGGGTGAGTCCGATTGTCGTAGTACCTAAGCCAAACAACGAGATACGTCTTTGCGTTGACTATACCCAATTGAACAGGGCCGTAATGCGTCCATATTTTCCTATCGAGAAAATTGAGATGAAACTGGCAAGAATTAGAGAGGCAAAGTATTTTTCAAAAATCGATTGCAACAAGGGTTTTTACCAGATTAAGCTTCGTGAAGAGTGTCAACATTTAACCTGTTTCATATGCCCCTTCGGCAGATTTATATTTAAACGCCTACCTTTCGGAATTTCATGTGCTCCTGAGTACTTTGTAACGAAATTTAGTCAGATATTAACGGGGATTGAAAATGTGTTAATGCACATCGACGACATACTTATTTTTGGTGACACCAAGGAGTCACATGATAAAACATTAAGGCTAGTACTGGATCGTTTGTCTCATGAGGGAATTACCATAAACAAGAACAAATCGGTATTTGGTGTTGAAAAAGTTACATATCTGGGATATGTCTTGTCAAAGAATGGCATATCAGTTGATCCAGACCGAGTGGAAGCCATAATTAAATTTAAAAAACCAACATGTAAGGTTGAGGTCCAACGATTCTTAGGAATGCTAAATTACATTGCGAGATTCATAAAGATGAGGTCTTCTGTACTTGAACCACTAAACTCATTAGTGGGGAGTAGTGAATTTGTATGGTCGGCAATACAAGAAAAATCATTTAATGAAATTAAGCACCTGATTTCCAATTCTCCTACACTAGCGTTTTTGACCCAGAAAGGCAAATCGTGATCAGTTCTGATGCATCAAGCTATGGACTAGGAGCGTGTCTTATGCAAATAGATGAAAGAACTGAGAAGAGACAACTCGTGGCTTACACATCAAGGAGTATGACGGATACTGAGAAGAAATATTTTCAGATAGAACGCGAAGCTTTGGCTTTAGTGTGGGCAGCTGATAAATTTTCAGAATACATTAATGGCATAAAGGTAATATTTGAAACTGATCACAAGCCACTAGTCCAGCTACTTCAGACGAAACCCATTGACACTTTAAGCCTCAGAATACAAAGAATTAGAATGCGTCTAATGCGATATACGTATGAAATTGTGTATATTCCAGGAAAGGAGTTAAGTGTAGCGGACGCGTTATCTAGAAGCCCTTTGAAAACCAAAGAGAAATCACAAGAACTTGAGGATGAAACAGAAATGTATGTTAAATTGATTTCCGGGGTTTTCCCAGTAAGAGATCATTATTTAGAGAAAATAAAAACCGCTCAGAGCAATGATACTGTCCTTCAAAAGTTACGTGTTTTCTGCTACACTGGATGGCCATCGAGAAGTCAGATACCGGATGTTCTGGTTCCATATTACCAGTATAGAAATGAAATATCTGTGGCAGAAGATCTGATATTACATGGCAGTAGGATAATAATCCTGGTTGAGCTACAACAAGAAGTTTTGAAATTTATTCACATGGGACATCAGGGTCTGACAAAATGCCGACGTAGAGCTCAAGCAAGTGTTTGGTGGCCAGGTTTACCTAACCAATTCGAAAAATTAATTAAAGATTGTAATACCTGTATAGACTATCGTGCTAATCCCAAGGAACCATATTTTAAGGACAAGATTCCTACAAGACCTATGGAAAGAGCGGCGGCCGATTTGTTCAAAAGCCAAAACGACAACTCATGGTATTTGATAGTTGCCGATTACTATTCGCGATATTTTGAAATTTATAAATTGAAATCCTTGACCGATCTGACGGTAATTGAAAAACTGAAAATGTACTTCGCAACATTTGGAATTTGTTCCGTCCTACGAACGGACAATGGAACCCAATTCGACTCGTATAATTTTAAGAAATTCTGTGAAAATAACAATATCACCCACAATTCGCATAGCCCTTATATTAGGCCGATGTCAGAGTGGCAGCGTGAAGCAAAGCAAAGAGTGTAGCGACAAAAGTACTTTATGTATTTTCTTATGTGTTCGCTCAAAAGATGTCGTAGTGAGAGCAGAGCGACAAGAGAGTTTCAGCAGCAAAGCAGGTTGTGAAGTGGTTTATAGCTGAAATGGTTATTGTCATTCTTTTTGTTTGTTTGTTTTCTTTTTTATTATGTATGTATGCATTTATTGTGAATTTTATGTTCGTTCAACACGGGGATATTGCAATTATATATTAAATTAAATTAATTAAATTGCGCTACATATAAAAAATAAAATCAATACGATGGAAATTAATATAGAACAATTAATAACTGAAGTGTTTACGCGTCCTGTACTTTGGAACCAAAGAAATAAAAATTATCATAATCGGATTCTGTCTGACAAAAATTGGAAATACATTGAAGAAGCAATGAAACAACCAAGTAAATATATTAAATAATAAATCGTTATATATATATGTATATGTACCTTAATATTATAATTAATTTCTCGCCAGATTTTTATGAAATTTGTCCAATGTTTTTGAAGCTTGTGCTGGATTTTTTTCCAAAATATAATCAAAAGTGTCAATTGACATTCTTGAATAATCAAAAAATTTTTGAGGATGGTTTCTCAGTTCCTTATACAAATGGTAGAATTCGCCCTTTTTCGTGTATACCTTTCTTTTTAACAAAAAATGCATTAAAAGTATTTATTGACATAAATAACTCTTCATCTGAATCCATCTTGAACAAATTAGCACCGGCAAAATACTAAACTATTGCAAACACATTAACTCGCTTTGCACAATGTAGCTCTCACTCTGACATATTGTAGCATTACTTTAGCGTGAACTACATCGCTACACTCTTTGCTTTGCTTCTCGCTGCCACTGACGTCGGCCTTAGCCAGTCAAATGGAGCAATAGAAGCGGCGGTGAAGGTGGCAAAATCTCTTCTATACAAAAATAAAGACAACTACTATGAAGCTTTGCTCAGTTAGAGATCCACACCCTTGGAAAATGGATTTTCACCAGCGGAACTTATGATGGGGCGTAAAATTAAAACACATTTACCAGTATTACCAAAATTATTGGAAGTAGATAACCAGAAAGTTTTGATACGGAAAAAAAAATTAGAGAGATGAATGAAACAAATTACAACAAGAGGCACAAATCTAAGGAACTTGCTGAACTAAAAGAAGGGGAACGAGTCTGGATAACAGATTTGAAAAGCTATGGCATAATCACGGAAAAGTTAGAATATCCGCGCTCTTAATTGGTAAAGACGGACAAGGGCACATACCGGAGAAACCGTTGGCATCTGATACCTGCTAGGATAGATCAACATCCAGATTACGATTACTCAGATGAGATTAGTTTTAATGAAAGTACTCATGTAGGAGACTATAGTACTCGAAATGAAATCCTTGATGGTAAAGATAGTATAAGGGATTCCGAGATTCAGAATGGGATCGATAATGGTAACATTACTATTGATACTCAAGATAAAATTGTAAACGAGAATACAGCTCCCCAAGTCGAAATGGGCGAAGGTGGGGCTGGATCCTCGGCAGGTATTTCTAGGGCTGGTAGGAAAAGAAATCGACCTTTACATTTGCGCGATTATATAGTTGACTAAAGGAAAGGGATGTAGTATAAATATGGCAACCCTTTACTTGTCAGAATAAAAACAACTCTGTGCTTCCGGAGACACACGTTTTTCTTTGCTTAATCGAGAAAGATCCATTTTATCATAAAGGCGATACTTGTAAAATCTATATATTGAATTAAAATAAAACTTGTATGCTAATAAAAAATTACAACGTGTTTTGACTTAATAATACTACAAATAGAATTAAAAATTTAAGTTTGTCTGTTTTATTAAAATTATTTATAGTTTAATGTAATAAAATACATAATTTTTTTTAACCAGTTTATTTTTTAATGTTATACCTAAGACAGTTAAAAAATTTACTTGAGGTGTACGAGTTTCGCTTTGTGCTACTGTATGTAACTGCTTGTACTAGTCACTTAAATTACATTGTTTGAATTATATTTTATTGATATAAAATATATCTACATATGTATGTATGTAATTAAGTTAATACCAATAATTTTTATTTAATTTTGAGTGTCCTTCTTTTTTTGTCGAAAAATATGGTCACCGTACATATTGGTACAATTCATTAAATTTATTTCAGTAAATGATTGGCTAGATGTTTAGCATTCTACCAAAAATTCGATATCATAAAATGGAATGACAATAAATAGTTTTGTAGAGCTACAACAAATCCTAATATTGTTAAGTGGTTATAGAATTTTTTCACTGACTGTATATACCAACGTATTAATAAGTATGTTGTATGTTATGTATAATATTATTAAATCATTCAACAAAGAAACATCAAAATCATTATCATCATAGAACCACAAACAAAACAAAAATCATCTGTTGGAACGACGATGACGACGACGACGCTGTTTATTTATTTATTGTGTATTTTTGTTTTTCTTTCTGCTTTACTCCTTATTTGTCTCTTCAAAGCTATACATACCTACCAGTGTTGCCAAATTCACTGTAATTATCCATAAGTATATTTATTTTTTAATATTATGTTTGTGAATTTATTTCACATCAACACTATTGAAATTATTTTTGCAACGGAACTGTTCGTATATAATATTACATTGTTATTTGGCGCTACAAAATTTCGTGGAAGAGGAATTTTCTCAAGAATATATCTCGGTTGTTCGTCACTATACAAACACAAAACTAGGAGTTACATAACACGCGTTTTTGCGATAACGCATTCTATGCTTTCCTCAAATTCAAGTTTCCAAACGTAATAATTATTAATATAAGGACTCTAGTCAAACGCTTCGGTTAAAGCAAAAGCTAACACTTGATTTTCGCCTAGCTTTTGGCAGAATGTTTCTTATGGAGTAGCAATAAATATTTTTTTTATCAGCTTTATGCTGTGCTACATGCAATTTGACATTTGTGAAACACGTCTACATCTCGCCGAACAATTTTGACTGTTTTTATTATAACATAAATCCCACTAATTCCTCTCCAGTTATGTATATAGTGACTTTTTTTCTGCTCCAATAATGTATCGTTATACATTTTTTAGTAAGTCGATTTTAAAAATTATTGTATGTGCCAATTGCCGAAAACGAAGCGAAACCATTGCCCCTATTACGGTTTACAACTCAACTGTAATTTAGTTGAAATTTTTTAAATCGGTATTATCGATTACAACTCAACATGTCAAAAATGTAAAAGTTGAAATTATTTCGTATTAAAATTTTTTTGTGGTATTATCGGTTACAACTCTGTGTTAGTAAGGTTGACAAAAGTGCAAAGAAATTACAACTGCTCAGTAGCAGTTGCTTAAAAAAAAATCATAAGGAAACAAAATGTAGAGAGGCTAAGTCAAGTTTTATTTAAAATACCTTACATGAATTTATTAACGATTGATACATAAGTTATTAATGGAAAAAATAGAGTTACAATCATTTCCACAGCATTTTTGATAACTGTCGTCAGTAAGGAATCTAAGATTTGCATACATACATATATGTACATAGTTTTAGTACATATGTATATGCAATATAGCCGTACCTTGCACAGGCTTCTGGAAATTTTCCTTCAGCTCATTTAACAGAAAGAAAAATTCTTCTTTATTTAAATGAAGGAAACTTTTAAATCTGAAAACATTTATTTACATACATATGTATATATTAAAAAGCCATTCAATTATAACAATTAAACAATTTCTTACATAGCATTGGGAAGTTGCAAGGGATTGGAGTGAGCACGAAGACTTTTACGTATGCGCAACACATCAATGTTAGCATCAACACTTTCGTCAGAGTCAAATAAATCATAGGAGATATCCATTTTATCTTTATTTATTAGGACAATGTTTTCATTATAAGTCTGTGTTCAGACGATGCAAGTCTTATTTTTAAGCTTATTAGCTTTTAGGAGAGAAAGACAGGGGGAAAAGAAACGAGTACACCCTCTCATGTACTCATGAAATTCGTTTTGTTGTCTTATTCGTAGTGTTAAGTAGGTATACATACATACATACATTCATACAAAATAAGCAATAAGATGAGTGCTGTGTGAACGCCAATGAAAGTTCAAAGAAGAAATCGTGATAAGTTTTGCAATAAGACTTGGATAGTGTGAACACAGACTTAAGAAAAAAATAATAATTTATACGAAGCTTTAGCAAAGCAAAATTTAAAGTCGACTGTGGCAACACTGACACAAACACACAAAAGAATGTATGCATATCCATATTTACACAGTTATGCATATGTGTGTAAGTTGTATTTTTCACATTATTTTTATAATTTTTTCTACAGATGTTCTTTGCCAAAGTTAAAAGTGATGAAATAAGGGGCAAAATATTCCATTTTCTACATTATACAAATTTTGAAGAATCGGAAGGGACGAACCAATTGGCTAGTGGAAGTCGTTAATTTCTTAAAAATGTTCAGAAATAACTAATGAAAACTGTTATTTTTCTAATTTTGTTAAGGATAATCAAGTATTTACTCAAGTACATATACATATGTATGTATGTATACCTACATAAGTACATACACTTACATACCTATGTACATAGCTATGTAGATTCTTTTAATGCATAAATTACGTTTTATTTTTATTTGTAGCCACTTTTTTGTTAACATTTATAGGTATGTATGTATTATTTTATATGCTTTATTTATTTACCAAATTCATTTCTAATAATATTGTCTTAAGAAATACATATGTATGTACATACATACATACATATATACTCATGTATGTCGTTTTACTTCGTTGAACGAACAAAGAAACCCAAAATTACGAAATATATACATACATATGTATATACTCGTACATACATATGTAATTTATTTTTTTGCTGCGTTTTCATTATTATATATTTGTTTTCGTCTCTCGACTTCCATTACTATATTTTCATTGTTTATACTTCTTGGAATTTTTTTCTCTATTTTAATTCCTTTGTTTGCTATTGAGGAATCTTCTAATTTTTTTATTTTGCTTATTTCCACAACTACTGACATCCACGAAATTTAAAACACAACTGAACCTAGCTAAACGAATCCATCTACCAAAGAGGTAAACAAACTGGCAATCTTCTATTGCAAAGTGCTAAACAGCTGATCGAACAATATTTAACAAATGGATTACTAGCAAATAAGGGAAGTGAAAAAAAATCAAGTATGTATGTATGTATGTATATAGTCGATTTATTCATCATATGATTATTCGAAAGTATGTATAGATTTTTAATGGCTTATAAAATAAATAATCAATTAATTAGTGCAAGATTTCATTTTGTTTATAAATATGACATAGGTATTTACAATGTTTGCTTACATGTTTGTATAAACATACATACATACATATTTCTAAAGAGTGATAGTTGGAAGATGTCTTGCCACCATTAGCAGGAAGGTATAAAGCAGATTGGATACATACATATGTATGTAGGTACATAAGTATAAATTTTTTAGTGAATACAACCTCTGTAAGGTTATGATAGGTATGACTCCAAAATTTTTACATACATACATATAGAGGTATGTATCTGTAAAGAAGGCAGGTATCAAGGAACATATTTTCTACAGTAGATTTTAAATGTTAGTAGAGCAGAGATTGCATTGATTATTTTATTGTTTATGTTATAGGTTATATTTACTGTAATTAACTTTAAGCACAATTTGTGATTAAACAGAAAGTTGTTGCAGAAATGAACTACAGTAGTTTTTAACGAAACAGTACTTTGTCAGGCCTGTTCGTTAAAAAAATTTCGTTATATGCCATACTTAAGCCTAGTACCCATGTTATGAATAAATAAATAACTAGAACTGTATTATTTGTCGTTTATTTTGAAATATGTTATGAGATCTGTATAATATATTAAAAAAATTAAAAAAGGTACAATTCTTTACACTGGTAGCATAAAACCTAAAATAATTTTAATAAAAAATATGTAGGTTCAAATTCATTTTAAATTTCCTTGAAAATTTTACATAAAAAATTTGTGGAGTAATGTTTGTTTTTTTTTAACAAAAATATTTTGTTTTGTGGCATCTTCCTGAAGTTCTCTTAAAAGCAATAACGTTGAGAAATTGACATTATTTTGTTAAGTCTTGATAAGAGCCTATTTTTAAAATGCAACTTAAGCAAACGAATGGCATTCTGATCCATTGGTTGAATCAGGAGTGTAATATTGGGGGGCATATAAAGCACCCAAATTTTGCCACTGTGTGTTTTTTCTACTATTTCTTCTGCCAGAGGATGAGACGGCGCATTATCAAGAAGTAAATGAGCATTTAACGGAAAATTACTTTCGGAAAGACATTATTTAACCGTGACTTGCATTGAAATCTCCACTATAAAGCTTTCTATGAATTTCTTTGGCTTTGAATTGAAGGACTGCACCACAAACAGGCATGTATGAATTTCGTTGTTGTTTCGTTTCATTGTTGGAAATTCACCTTGTTTCATCACTTTCCTATTTTTAAATCCCAGGTTTGTACTTTTCACATTTTATATAAGACTTACTTTGTTTTTATTTTAAAATCGTACATACTGTAGATTTTCTTAAGCCGTACTTTTTGCACAAATCTACAACTCACAATCCATTTTGGTAATCATCCAAAATTTTTAGTTTTTCTTTAAAAAAAAAGTGTCTTTCTTGTACTCATTTTTATGTTTCCACCACGAAAGAATGTGCGTAACCTAAAATAGAATTACTTTTTGCTTCTCACTTTGTTTTTAGTTAGAAATTACTGCACATTATGCTTTCTTAAACTAAAATTATGAATCTTATTTGTTCGCTAAATTGGGCACATGAAAATATTTTTTGTTCGCTATATAAGGTAGGTACTCAATAAAGCAAACTTGTGTGTTCGTTAAATGCGATGTTCGCAGAATCGAAGGTTCGTTAAACAGAGGATAACTACTGTACAAACATTTAATCTGCAATATCACTAAAAAGTATGTTTCTTTTCATTATGGGAATTTATAACCGTCAGTTATATCTACAATATTCTTATGCGATCCAAAAGTATATAAGTACGTTCTGCATAATTATAGATAGGAAAGTAGGATTAACCAAGTCCGTCAGTAGGCACGTGACATCGGTTTTACAAAGCCACCAGAAGAGTTTAAGACTTGGGTCTTGGACTGATGTGGCAGTATTTTTCTTAACACCATTCGTTTGAAAATCAGCAAAATTTTTAAAAATATACCACAACTTAATCTACTTATGTATGTATGTTTCATTTCTACAGATTTTATTCAAACATGTTTAGCAGTTAGGATAGGGCGCTCTTGTTCACAATTTGAGCAGTTCTTTATAAGCTACGAATCCACACAAAAATTATAACACTCCTTAAATTTTTCAGAATCTGAAAATAACACAATACTATAGACATTTATGAATATAAGTACATAAGTATGTAAGTAGAATTGAAACAATAGTAATATTAGTAGCTGATTGTAAATACATACATACGTAATCACTCATTTATCACCCTTGGTATTCAGCAGCCAAAGCCAGAAGTCCAGTCTGTTTTGTATAGGTAGTGTAATTTTATTTGCATTGATTATTAACATTCAAAATTTACAAGATAAAATTTGCATTTAAGGTATCACATTTCGCAGTGTGTATATGAATGATTTTATTAGACAAATTGTTTTAATTATTTTTGGATTAATGAAATACAAATGTATAAAATGTCAACATTCATGCGTCGTAAGATGCATATATACCTTTGTGTATAACACGTCCATATGTACATATGTATGTAATACGATTTACACAGAAGGGTGTGCAAAAGCGAAAAAATCACACATCCATTAATTCACTGTCATTATTTAATATTTAATATATTTACATGGTATAAATAGAAATTATTTTTAAAACGTTTAAATTAAATATCGCTTAAAATGTTTACTTTTTTTAGTTATTGTGCATTAGGCTTTCTTTTTCGTTTCTTTCACTATTTTCTTTCTTTATATTACCAACACACAGTATTCTGGGGCAAATGATTATTGGGATAAAACGGTTTCTAGAAATTTTGTTACACTGGCAGCACCAAAGTAAATTTATACCAAGTATATGCATCTAAGCAGCTGATTAATTTTTTTCTCGTCTGACTGTCAAAAGCTGTTTACAATTTTCGTACGCCATTTTGGTTTGTTATGCTTTGTTATACATAATTCTACAAATTGTTTTGTTTTCTTCATGTTGTTATCATCTGTTTTTGACATTCAGCCAATATTTTTACACATTTATTTTTTGTAGACTTGCATATACTTGGTATAAATTTACTTTGTTTATGATCTTCTGAAGCCAATGTTGTCAATGATCATAAAAATAACGCAGATTTCTAAACAGGGAACAAAGTGTAGTGAAAAAGTACTGAAAATAGTACAACAGTACTGAATTTTCCATCACTGGCCTTAATACTATGCTCCCAGAGATAATGAACCAATGTCTGTTCACACGACACATTCTAAATTGGTTCGTAAGTCGACTTCCGTTTGCACTTTAAATACGGATGCATATTTATTTTTATTTATATATTTTCATAAATATTAGTATCTTCTTTTTATTTGTTCAATGTTTTTATTAATTTTTGGAACATATTAATTATTATCCTTTGCTAAAATAATTTTTGACACCAAGATTAAATAAACTACCGATAATTTGTTATCAGAATTGAAAATTATAGTAAATTATACGGGTTCGCAGCCAGACTCAAAATGAGCCAAGAAGGTTCGCTCTCAAAATGGCGATATATGTATGTTCAATCATGAACCGTGAACATACTATGAGATATATGTATGTATATACATACTTTACTTCGTTCACGCTACATGTTCATGAAGTCATGGTAACTGAATTGGCGTACGAAACAAAGATGTTTTTGCGAGAATAATTAATAGAAACCACATAGTGTATTCCATGAAAGATGTCTTTCATATGGACTGGGCAACAATTGTTTAAAGAAATCATGGTACAATAAAACCATTACTGTATCATTGAAAGAAAGAAATTAAAAAAAATAAAAATATTCTGAATATAAGGGCTCTATATCTCTTAATATATTCGAGATATCACAAAATCGAATAAAGATTTAAATATGAGCGCACATTAATTATATATTTAATGTGATTGAAAAAGCAATAACTAAGAGACATACATACCAACTAACGTTTTTACTAAGTTTACCTTAATGCTAGTTACTGACATCAAATTGGTGGGTACCTACATAAGTCAATTCATGAATATGATGCGGTTGGAGATTTTAATCTTCCGATTAAGTTTAACTATTGTTGAGAAATAGAGTCTGGCAGCGCCGCATTATAGTGCCACAATAAACCAATACACAAAAGGTGGTACTCTAATAAGAATTTAGTCATTCGTGAGAGTCGTTCGTGGTCTGTTCTTTTTTGACGAAATACGTAATATATGTTCAACGAGTAACTTTTATCTGGTTATAACTTGGATTAAAAATATCAATAGGAAGGAGTAGCATATGAAAAAAAATTGTGCAACAAATAATAAAAAAGTTAGGTGATAAAAATTTTTAAGAAAAAAAAATATTGGTTAATGTGCAGAATTGCAAAAATCCCTTTTTAAAAATAATTGCATTTTTTACCTAATTCATTTTGGTAGTGTTATTTTCGTTTCAGTAAAATAGAGAAGTTTTAGTTCGCATGTTTGCATGTGTGTATGTAGTTAAACGGAAAGGTGAAAATGAAAACCGAAAATCAAATAGCAGTTATAGAAATGATAAAAATATACTAATTATATTGTACTTCTTTTATGTATTCATTTATTAAAGATACAGATAAAAAAGATTGGAACTTATAGATGTAAAATTAATGTAAAGTGAGATGAATTTAGTATATGTATGTATGTTTTTGCTGTCGTGAGTTAAATTTTTGTGGAAACAGTGGTTGGTAGTTAGTATGTGTTCAAAAGTGTATTTTTTGTGTTTTTACGTTTTATAGCACCCATTCATTGATTTTTCCCTTATTTTAAATGACAATATGAATAACAATTGCTGATACAATTAAAAATGTACTTATGAAAAGAATTTTATATTGAAATAAAGCAAAAGATAACGATATAAAAAGTATTGCGGCTTTTAATAAGTAAAACATAAGTGAGGTTATATTTAAATTAAACAAGTGCTTAAAAATATCATATCAATATATGTACATACATACATAAGCGAACAAGTTCAATTTGTACATAAATACATATGTACATATATCGTAGAATGTGTAAATAGAAACTTATTATTTTTCAGTATTCGGAATATTCGCGAAAAAAAGAAAAAAACAATATAAATTAATATATTATAATTCATTCCTTTTTTAGGAGTATAAATCGTTACTCTCTATTTTCTTAAGATCTCGCTCTAAAAAAATAGAAGTTAACTTAACCCGTGCTGCCATACTCTTGCAGAAATGATGTAATTGGATATATGTATGCACTATAAATGAAAACTGTGCAGTAAATAACTAGATATTAATTAAATAATGAAATATTTTTAATGAAACTCTCACGTTATACAATATTATTGAATGTTGTGTTAAGCTGCTCAATACTTTCAAATTAAAATTATTAAGAATTTTAAACAGTAATAAAATACGTTATTTTTGGTACAAATTTAAAATATATAATATAACATAGGGATGCAACATCGCTCTTAAAAACATCGACGTTGAAAAGCATCGATAATAGAAGCGATACATCAATGTCTTTCCGTTGTTTTAATTTTATTTTATTATTTAATGTTATGTCAACACGGACAATTATCGAGGTTTGCGCTCTCATTCATAGTTCGTGATCCAATCTTTGATTTTTTTTTTTAAAACATTCATGAGTTTTTTAATAATGATCCTAATTCTAGTGAAAACAGTGAGTTAAGAAATTGCTTTTCTTTAAATCACCAATGAATTCACTCAAAATTTAATTCAATTAATCTTTTTAGTAATGTGAATGCATGCGAGAATTTTTAATTCATGAGGAATGGCATTCGTGTTTTAATTCAATTCACATTTTGTGTAAAATTAATCAATTAAAATTTTTGTAAATCATATTGAATTAAAAACCAAATTTTAATCATTCTTTTACAGCTCTGCTCAGCAGAACTTAAAGAAAATTGTGCAGAAAGAAAAATTAAACAATTTTGACAATAGACAATGGTCTTCCTCACACGAGACTAATTATGCTGGCATAACATGACAGTTTTTTGACGAGAGGGGTAAAGAGAGTGCTTTTTCGTTTGCACAATTTTTCAACCAGCCTGAACCCCGCATTAGCCCCCGTCCAAATTTGCAATTTTATTGGCTGCAATTCTCACTGACTCACTGACTCATCAATATTATTGGGCACTTCCAGTAAAGCTAGAGAGCTGAAACTTGGTACACAGGCAGGTAGTAATGAGAAATTACCGAAAATGATTTTTTAACGGCCACTTTTCACCTGGGGGGACTAGGGTTCCCTTATTTGTATGGGGCATTTCCAGTATAGCTAGAAAGCTGAAATTTGGTACACAGGGAGGTCCTGATAAGAAATTAACGAAAATGATTTTTAAACCGGCACTTCTTTTCATCTGGTGCGACTATGGTACTCCTTCTTTGTATAGGGCACTTCTACTATAGCTAGAAAGCTGAAATTTTCTACACAGGTAGGCCCAGATAAGCAATACCTACATATAAATATTTATACAAAAACTACTTAGAAAAAAGAAGTGAGATCCACACAAAAACATAAATGTGAAAATAAGGACATGTTCGTATCCAAAAAGTTTCGGCCGTAAAAAGTACCGAGATCAAAATAAGGACCAAGTTCTTGATAGGTACAATTCCATTTCATTTCTAGGCAACCTATAAGCTTGGCAATATTTTTCCAAAAATTCTTTCCCATATTAGAAAGGCAACAAAAGGCAAACCAGGACAGGGACTTAGAAGCACAAAACTAATACATACACACTTACGAATACACAGGTTCTGTGTTTTATTTTTACAGACCTTATTCAGTCGTTAGTTAGCAATCGTCGAATCATGCATTACAAAGAAGAAGGGGGTTGGTCGCGCCAACAAACTTTATGCATTTATTTTTTAAGAAAACAGTATGAAACATTCTCAATTCATTTTTAATATTTTTTTATAGGTATTTTATATTTTTTATTTTATTTATAAGCAGAAAATATTTTTTATAAATAAGTCTGTTTATGTTTATTAATTGTTAATTGATTAAATTTCTCAATAATTCTTTTAAAAAACATAAAATTTTTTAATGATTAATTATAAAAATTCTCAGAATTTACTTAAAAAACTACAAAAGTTCTAAGTTTCAAAAGTTTCTAAAGTTTCATACACAATTAAACTGACAACTTTGAAAAATGTTAGCTGAATTTTTTTTATTAGCATAGAAGTTGTGAAGCAATTTAAAAATTTTTTTATATTTTTATTATGTTTAAAATTTTACATTTATTTGAGCATGTACTCAAGTATTTATGTTTTAAATTTTATTTATTTGTTGCGGGTTAGCAATATCTAGATATATATTTCGTTGGTAGCTATACCAATTCATCAGTAGATGTTTTACCCTTTATGTTTAAAAAATTCCAAAGCTCATCTATTTATACAAAAACTCACAAATATATTTTTGTGAATTACAAAGCATTTTAAAGGCTATTTTTATGTTAAAATTTTTTTTAAATACTATTTTTATAACATAACATTTTTAATAATTTTTTCTATGTTAAAAAACAGCCTGGATACATACTATACATTTTAATGTTAATTGTGTTGATATATGTATTAAATTCAATGTTAATTTTTTAAAACTATTTTTATAACATAACATTTTTAATAATTTTTTCTATGTTAAAAATTTTATATCTATCCAATACTTAACTCATTTTCAATAATTTTTTTATGTTAAAATTTGGAAACAATTTTTGTGACATTTCATACAAAAACCTTTTTATATACTGTAGTTTGGGTGCCGCCGTGGCTGATAGGTAGCAATGCTAGACTAGTAGTCCGGAGGTTGTCGGTTCGATTCCGGCCAGAGATCCTGGGTGTTTTCTGCAGACAAGCTAATCGCTTTGCGGGGTTGTGTTTGTTTTTTTAAAAAAAAAAAAAAAAAAAAAAGTAAAATTTTCCTAGACTTTTTCCATAAAAAATTATTGAAAAAAATTTTATGACACCCAATACACAAATCAATATTAAAATTTCAAATAATGATGAATTTTTTTATTAATTTTTTCGACCTTAAGTTGTTAATAATGTGTTATGTTTTTAATTAGGCTCTAGGTCACAATGGGTGTTTTGACGATAAAACAGAGGTTTGTTTTATTATATATATTTTTTCCTTTTTATTATTCAATATTTCGAACACCTTCGGTGTTCTTCTTCAGGAATTTTGAGTAAAGCCGTCTGACTGTTATTATGCACAGGCACCTGATCGCTTACAGGTGCCTGTGCATAATAACAGTCAGACGGCTTTACTCAAAATTCCTGAAGAAGAACACCGAAGGTGTTCGAAATATTGAATAATAAAAAGGAAAAAATATATATAATAAAACAAACCTCTGTTTTATCGTCAAAACACCCATTGTGACCTAGAGCCTAATTAAAAACATAACACATTATTAATTTCAAATAATTTTACATATGAAAAGTAATATTATCAGGCTCAAGTTCAGTTTTATTGAATTAATGAAAATTACGTTTATTCGTAATAATAATAACATAAAAATATTAATTCCGCTTGGGCACGAGCTATAAATACCCTAATAACAGGGGTCACAGTAATATGTGAATTTCCCTAATATAGAGTAAAAACAACAAAAACGTTAAAAAACAAAGTAGAATACTTTGATGATAACGGACTATGAGTTTGTGTTGATTATTAGTTCCAAACAGTAATGAGGGAATTTCGTACTAACCAGCACTGTTTCATTGTAGAATTAAAATTGAATTAAAAATTAATTCTCATATTCTATTTCTGTTGAAAACTGGTTAAATAGTTGATATTCTTCTCAATTAGTATCCACTTTACGAAAATTGTAAAGATGGACAATTGAACGCTGATGAGAGGTGTAGCGGCCTTGAAATCAGTACTAATACGTTCTGCTAAAAACTGATTGGATATAAATAATAATATTTTCCAACACAAAAAAACTCTTAGTAATTTTGAATTTTCATTAATTCAATAAAACTGAACTTGAGCCTGATAATATTACTTTTCATATGTAAATCAATATAAATTCAAATAATAATTACGTTTATTCGTAATAATAATAACATAAAAATATTTCAAATAATTTATAAAATTTTCCTGAAGATGCTAACAAATTGTTAGCGAAATATCGAAAATAAATATAAATAAAACAACAATATATATATATTAAATCAAAAGACATATTGCTTAAACAAACATTCTAATAAATATAAAGAAAAGGTCAAATAAAATAGAATATAAATATATTATATTTATTTATATTTTTTTAAATTTTCCCTCATTGCCAAAATATTCAGAAAATTCGCTTCAGAAAATTCGAGCCGAGCTGGCTGACGCTTATTGCGAAAACTTGTTCATGCGAGAAACAAGTTTGAGTGTGCATAGTGGATGCGAGAATCAGCGCTGATATTTTATCTATTATTTGTGTTTTATGTATGAATTTCTTCAATTATTCTTAAAATTTTATTACATATTTTTTAATTTGGTTATAAGTTTTTTTTTATAATTGTTATAATTTTATTTAATATTTATTATTTATTTGAATTTTTATTTTTTTGTTTAATTTTTAATTTTTATTACTTTTCATATGTACAATTTCTATTTTCTTTTTAATTTTTATTTTCTTTTTAATTTTTATTTTTTTGTTTAATTTTTATTTTCTTTTTAATTTTTATTATTTTTTTAATTTTTTGATTGCATGTTTTTTTTACTTTTTCTTAAATTTTTGTTTTTATTTTTTTTTATGCTTTCCAAACAAGATGAAATCATAACAACATAACATAAATAATGTTTTCGGCGCTGAAATTTAGTCAGCAAGTAGTTAGTTCTTTCGCTAGTCATAACGTACCAGTTAGATCGCTAGTGATATTTCCTTAATGAAAATACTACAGAAATTTAAATTTATTGGATTTTTGTTTATTTATCAAAAAAAAAAAAAATTTAAATATGTAATTCATTTATGTGTGTGAAGTTAAATTTTAAAATATAACACCCTAGACATGAACCACAGAATTTAACAGAGCTCTGTTAGCAGGTTAACAGTGCTCTGCAGACGTATAAAAATCATAGCGAGTACACTAAAAACGTGTTTTTTGAGGTAAAAATCAAACTGTTAGATATCCCAAATATAGGCGTTTGTAGAGGAACACTTCGTCAACAAAACCCAATGATTTTTTTCCGCCCACGTTGACTCCTTCCTAACAAAAATGTACACAGAAAAAAATAAAAATTGATTTCAATTAAAAAATTTGTGATATCAATTAAAAATTTAATTAAATTTGCACCAGTAAACAAATTAATAGTATCAATTAATGTATATATGTACATATATTAACTAAAATTATTTATTACAATTAAAAATTTAATTAAATAAATTAAATATTTAATACATTTTTTTATATTTTTAATTAAAGGGTTAATTGAAAAAAAAAAATAAATATTTTTTTCTGTGTAGTCATCCTCTAGAGAATCCATATTTCTAAAATTTTTGTAAATCGAGTATATCTCGGTAAAACTCAAACTGAAGCTGAATAGATCTTCTCAACTGTTCTTCAGCCGGGCCAGGGAACTTTGTGGTTATTGGTATGGATTCTGAATAAGGAGTAAATTAATAATCTGGAAATGAAATACCTATATTATAATATTTTAAATATATATGATATTACCTATGAGAGCAGAGTACACATTTCTTTTAAACTTTTTTTGCCATGGATCCCATCAATGATGTAGGCCATGACAACATTAGTACTTAAAATATATTTTAAGTTTTTTTTTTTATTCAAAATCATACCACATACATAAATCTTTTTTATTTTTTTGTTGATTTCTTTGTCCGTATGCCCTTTGGATTAAAAAATGCACCTTCAATTTTTCAGAGATGTGTAGATGATATACTTAGGGAATACATAGGAAAATTTGCATATGTTTATATAGATGATGTACTCATATTTTCTTCATCACTTGAGGAACATATGGAACACATCAGAATAATATTTGACGCATTAAACAAAGCCACACTGAGAGTTTCTGACGAAAAATCAAAATTCTTTCAAACTGAAGTTGAATACTTAGGGCACATAATAAAACATAATAAAATTGCCACCAATCCGGAAAAAATTGAAGTAATAGAAAAATACCCCATTCCCCAAACATTAAAAGACTTAAGAGGATTTCTGGGTATGACTGGATATTACAGGAAATTTGTGAAAGGGTATGCTAGTATAACCAAACCCCTTACAGTCCACTTACGAGGAGATAATGGACAAATAGGAAAGAATAAAAGCGCTAAAACAAAGATAGAATTAGATGATTCCGCAATAAAAGCATTTAATAAATTAAAAAATTGTTTAAAAGAACAGGTTGAACTATTCCAACCAGATTACTCACGACCATTTGAATTGACCACAGACGCTTCCAACATAGCTATTGGAGCTGTACTTAGTCAATAAAAAAAACCTATATTTTTCCTGAGTAGAACATTAAGCAAAACTGAGGAAAATTATTCGACGAATGAAAAGGAGTTATTAGCCATTATTTGGGCGCTCCAGAAACTTAGAAACTATATATATGGTACAACAGATTTAACTATCTATACAGACCACCAGTCCTTAACTCATGCTATATCTGAGAAAAATCCAAATCCAAAATTAAAACGTTGGAAATCAATAATCGAGGACTTTGGAGCAAAATTAGTATATAAGCCAGGACACAGTTTTTTTGAACTCGTAAAACTCGTACTCAGTGCGTGTACATGTACATGAGTGAGAGAGTCAAAAGGCGAACTCTTGCACTACTTGTAGCTAGTGAAGTAGTTAGTCCATTTTTCGTTAGCGAAATAACTAACGATTTGTAGTCAATTTCTACTTTTATAATTGGAGGGAAAGAACAAAAATTGTGCGGCTTAAAAATTCATCTCGTCTGTGAAACCTCAATGAGTTAAACATGTTATGACGCAAACTCTTACGTAAAACATATTTAACTAAGAATATTTATCTTTAAACACTTAGTACATCCTAATGAAAACTTTTCTTTTCTTCTTCTTTGCAGTGTGAACTTAATGTACATACGTAACGATCATATGTACATATGCGTTTTATATAAAAAATCAAATAAAGTTGTGGAATATCTTGAAATGTATGTAATTAATACCTACATACATACATATGTATGTATATAAAAATTGCACTTAAACCTAAATAGTTAATAAAAAAATAAAAAATAAAAACTTAGATACTGTGCTTGTGTTTCTTTGTGAAGAGTTGAATTAGACGTTATGCATTTTTGGGATTGTCGGTGGTTTCAATTCCAGCTTGAATTCAAATATTTATATACATAATTAATTATATACTAAAAAATAACATATGTATATGTACATACACAGGTACATACATACTAAATCTATAAAAGAAGAAATGCTGAAGCATGTGTCAATTCAGAGAAAATTCATAAATTAATTAATATAAACAAGTACAAGGAGAAAAAGAAATTTAATAAGACAATTGTCTACTAAATACGACAAATAATTCAGCATGGCGGAATTAATTCGTCCGGCGTTTAGTGAAATTAAACGGCCGGATGAAATCGTGAGAATGGCTACTGCTGATAATTTAAAGTTTGCTGTACTTATTGGTCTCATCGAAGTTGGTCAAGTCACTAATCGGGAAGTTGTCAACACAGTTTTGCATTTGGTAAGTGAATATAAATCTTTATTTAATAGGGTTCACTTCAGTCATTAATATCGCCATTATCGAAGCCTGCCTAGACTTAGACTTTCTTTCAAATAAGTGCTTTCGCTACCAAATGGTGTGAAGAATATTCTCGTTCTATCCGTGCTTAATTGTTCTCAGGAAATGATAGTGATTTCCATTATTTCTTTGTCGCAATATTATTGTAGTGAAAATATTTAAAAATAAAATGTACGGCAAACTTGCATATTTAAGTGTGCACCACTTCATTATGCGATGTGCTGGAACATCATGAACTCCAGCTTTTCATTATTTTAAGGGGATCTAATACTACTTTAGGCAAGTACTCGATGGAGCAGCTATAAGGGATTTTTTCTGATTCCATAATAATCCAAAATATCATTAAAATTGATGTTAGCCACATGAAATAAACTTTTATGTTATACGAGTATATAAGTTATGGTTCTCTTGCATCAGAGAGCCAAAAAAATAATTTAATCAACTCGGAATTAATGACACAACACGTTCTTTGTCACAAAATCAACTGCCAAAATAATTTTATTGATAACATTTTATATTTTACAAAATGATTACTTAGCTTATTGTATTACAAAACAATATTTTAAATCGTAAGGTCTTTTATATTTAATTTTATTAAATTATTGCTAAAAGATATTTCTGCATTGTAAGCTTCAATTTATAATTCGCTTATTGCGACATACGAATAATAAAGACATACAAACAATAAAATTAGGTTACTAAACTAAAGATACATAGTCAGTAATACTTAGTTGGCGCGTGGCTAACAGTAGCTTAACTTATATGTATGTATGTAAGTTTCCCACGATGTGAAAGTCATTTAAAAAATAGTGCAACTATTCTATAACGATCAAACTCTGTTGCAAACATTTCGAATTAAAAATATTAAAAACATTGCGATTCTTTATTTTCACGTGTTTTAAGCTTACAATTCTTTTTCTTCATACATTTTCAATAGTGCGAGTGAGTACAAACCAAAGTGGAAGGAATATATTGTACGAGTATAAAATAAAACTTGGAACCCTGAAAAACAAAATTTTTTAGTAATGAACCCATGATCAATTTTTAAAATATTTGAAGGGAATTTATCAATAAAGCTACGTTCACATTTATCAAATATTTTTCCAAAAAAACCTAACCACTAGTTTTGCTTAGGGGTACTGTCATTTAATTTGTTTTATATAAAACAAAATACAAATAACTATTCTACAAAAAAGTATTTTTATGCAGTTTTTTAAAAATGCGAACCCCAAATTAAAAATATATTGGAATTAAAAGAAATGAATTATTAGTTTTTTCTTGGATACGTTTTTTTCGACAAATATTTGATAAATCTGAACGTAGCTTAAGAATTTTATGCAATTCGGACATAAAAAACAAAACAAAAAAAAAAAAAAAAACAAAACACAATAAGGCTGAATAAAATATTGATTTAAACAAAAGATGGATTTTTTTTTCAAATAATTCAAAATAATAAAAGTTTTGAAAATCAAACAAACCTGTTGAAATCTGAATTTGTAATTTTTAAATTACATCAGGAAGATAAACACTCTCCATACTCTTAAATATCATGACTTATGTTTGTTTTTTACAAATAGGAGAATGAACTTACGGAGTAAAATCTTTAGATCTATGAGAACGTATTTTAATTATGTAATTTGCTATTTTAGAAGGATTAAATTAATTTAAAATATACTTTAATATGAATACAAACTTATGTATGCTAAGAATATTTCTTAAAAAAATTAGAAAAACCAATTTCAACAATTAATTTAAAATAAAAAAGAGTTCATTTTTGTTGCATTTTGTTAAGTGTAACTCTGTTAAAATATATGCGTGCTTAAGTTGTTCTTTTCATAGTTAGATTTTTGATAAGAACTTAATTTCTTTTATTGAACTTAAAAAAGCAGTAGTTAGTTACGCTCATACTTTGTTAAAAAATTCGTATACCTAAAATATCTACTCGTATATTTGGTGTTATCTTTTGTTTAACCTATGTATTTGTTCCACGTTATACTCCTACTACTCACATTTTATCTAATCATTTATTTTATTTATTTATTTAACTTTATTCAATCGCATACGTAGCAATTTCAGTTAAACAATTGCAAAAGAAAAGAAAAAATTCTTTTGATTGCAAGCTTTAAATTTTCGATATAAAACCATACGAATATACGGATATATGTATGTATATACATATCGAGTCATAACCGCAAAAATAGCTTAAACGACAAAAACAATTTTAGCTTAAGTGACAAGCCTCTGTCACGAAAATATATGAAAATGTAGCGGTTCCGTGTGTGGCCATGAAATTGCAAGATATTATGCAAATGTTGCGAATTATTTCATTTATTACAAAAAAAAAATTAAAATTGAAAACCACGTCGCTTAAGCTATTTTTGCGGTTATGACTCGATATGCTTAACAATAATTTTAATTACTAAACCTAATACAAAATTAAAAAATTTTTTTTAATCAACTCTAGAGATATGTATATGTATTACCCAGCAAACACAGAAATACACTTCATGTATTGCCAAAAGTATTGTTGCGGCAATAATCGATTTATTATTGCGGAAGACACTTTTTTCGTGAAGAAATGTGTCTCTATAGCAATAATACAATATACGATTCTTCCCCATGATAAATTGGCAATATCGCCAGATAACAACTTATAGAACATTTTACATTTTTCCATTCCTGTTGGGACACCTCCAAAACATGATTTTTGAACGCTTCAACTGCTTCTTCGGAACTCGTAAAACGTTGACCACGCAGTTTACCTTTGTTATTCGAGAACAAGAAGAAGTCATTGGGTGCAAAGTCAGGACTGTACGGAGGATGCGTAATCGGTTCGATGTTTTGACTGCAGAAAAATTCAGTTATATCACGAGATGTGTGAATTTCTCCGAAGATTCCGAAAAAAAATGGTCGTGTACTACTCAGAATTTAAAGTTCTACGTTGCTCAAGTGGAATAGCTGCCATATGACCCATTCGGCCGTAGGTACTGGCGACCATTTGATTCGCTGTGCTTCTTCCACGAATAAATTTTGTTGGATTTAGCTCGTCTTGGAATACCCACATGGTCGATTGCTGTTTTGTTTCCGGCTCATAAGCATAAAAATATAATTCGCCACCTGTCACTATTTCATACACGTATTTTGTAGCTCCACAGTTTAACTTTTTACTCATTGACGAGAGCCTTTTTTAAGAATTTTCTCCAAAAAATAAAAAATAAAAGGAAAAATAAAAACATATTTGTATGATTATTATCCTCTAAATGACTATATTGCTTAGGCGATATCTTCCATTTGTTTGCAGAGTATGTATGAATGTATTAGTGATGTTACGAATATTAATTTTTAGTATTCGCGAATACAAATATTACTTTTAGGGTTTGGAGCCACTTAATATTTCAAATTTAATTGGAAAAAATCCCTCCCTTTGTGTCAGTAACAATAAATCGAAAAAAACGTTCACTCTACTTTAGGCATTTTATGCAATTGCGATGCCGAATTTGAAGACCTATACTGAACATTTTAAAAATATTTTCATACATACTTTCAGACTTCGTTTTTCTTACTCTGTTTGTGCTTTTAATTAGTATTGTAGTGCTGTTAGGGAGAACATATTTTCGCAGGTGGCACTACAGTAAGTGGACTCTCACATATCAAATTTTAGTTCTTCTATTTTGAAGTCCATCATTCCTCTACTGAGAATTTATTACTAACTTAACATGATATGAATATATGTACTCGTACATATAAGACTTTAACTTTTAAATGCTAATTGCAAAATATATATTTGTATTTGTTTTTAATGAAGGTTAGTATCTTGCGCCAAAGATAAAGGGTTGTCTTTAAACAAAAATAATTAAAAATTAATATATTTTTGTACATTTTATGTTCTTTTTTCTTATTCGAGAAATATTTGCTTGAATTTGGCGAATACGAATATCTTGAAATAGGCGAATAGTCCAATAATCGAATACGAATGCGAGTATTCGTATCGTCGCTAATGTATGTATGTATGTATATGTATGTATATTTATTTAAAATTTACTTTTCTGTTTGTACACAATTTTGTTTGTTTTTTTATTATTGTCATGTAGAGGAATATTTTATTAAAAATTGTCAATAAAGTATTCTCAATAAATTTCACATCAAAAAGGCAAGGCAAATTCATAACAGGTAGACTCGGCTCATTTTTTTAGTAATGAATAAAAAAATTAGTTTACCACTCATCTAAAAAGTATGTGTAATTTTAGTTTTCTCTTATACTTAATGCCGGCCGCAAGCATAGCTGGTTAAAAATAGAACAGAACTCTCAAATGCAAAAAAAATACCTTCCAATTAGCAAAATCTCATTTCTCTTCTGTTCCTTTAACAGTCATACAATTCTTCCACATCCAAACATAAAAAAAATTTTCACCGCTTACATTTACTTCTTCGGATAAAAAGAATGTAACCATCTCTTAGATAATGCATATATCTAAAAATTTTGTAAATCGATTATATATCGGTAACACTCAGACTGTTATAAAATGCAATTTATGCTCTTGTTGTGGAGCACGTCGTCCACAAAACCCATTAACTTTTTGCCGCCCACGTTGACTCCTTCCAAAAAAAAAATCCATTATGATTTTTGTATGTCTACAGTGCAATGTTAACATGCTAACAGGTCTATGTTAAATTCTGTAGTTCACATATACCGGAAAGAGAAAGAGAATCTAACCAGCTAGCATTTTTAATCGTAGAACACTCTTCCGCGATCGGAGAAGACATTAAACCGATCGTACATGATGACGCATTCCGATCGCAGAAGTTAAAGACAACGGGAGAAACTGTGTCCTGATGGCGACTCTTCCATACGAATTGTCTACGATACACCATAATTAGTCGCCTACGGATCGTTTAAGACCCTTTAACAAAACACCCGTCCAACAGTCGTTTAAGTAACTTGCAAGAGTAACTCTTCGAAGAGTGAAATACGATTGTTAACTATTAACAGCCCACCAATGCCCGCCAAAATGCGTAAATGGCGATTTACTTATCCTAAAATCGTAAAAATGGCTCGCAAAACCATCTAATCTAAAATATAAATCCACTCTAACAATCGTGTCGACATTTATAAAACGAGTCGCAAAATTATCGCGCTCGTCAAACAATCATGCAAATGCCAGTTGGGTAAGTAGTAGTAGTGTTTATGAGTACGGATTAGTAAAAATACAGTGAACAAATTACATGAACATAACACCTTACCGACATAGAATTTGTTTTGTATAAATGTTGATATAAAAGAACAAATTTTTAAGTTAATAAATAGCATCAGACAAGAATTTTACCAACAACAATATAAAAATGCAAAAACTTAAAAAACTTAAAAAACTTCAACATTCAAGATTGATATGGTCGCAGAAATTAAAAAAAAGACATGTGGCACTCGAGGACTGCCGCGGTAAAGCTATTGCACAGCATTTTTTTTATCAAATTATGCAATTTCAATTTCAGTTTTCTAGCTATACTGGAAGTGCCCCATACAAAGAAGGGCACCCTAGGTGAAAAGTGCCTTACCTTAGTATCCTATGTCCTTCTCCTGGTTCTAAGCTACCTGCCCACCAATTTTCAGCCAAATCTGTTCAGCTGTTCTTGAGTTATAAATAGTGTAACTAACACGACTTTTTTATATACATACTAGCTTATCCCGGTGTGCTTCGCTACCCTCTCGTTATAAAATAAAATTAAAAGTATTTATATATCCTCTTGTGAAAATTAAATGACGATCGGTCCAGTAGTTAAGACTATATTACGACTTTTAATTTTCCTAAAAACGGGCGTGGTTCCACCTACTTTTCTCCTGGTACGTATTCCAAATTATGCCAATACCATATGTATCAAATGTTATCGACGTAGGTCAAAAAATTCCCAAAATATGGCGATTTAAATTTTTAGGTTATATGGGGGTGCCACGCCTCTTTGTCCAATCAAAACTTGATATAGCCTATAATTCATCCGAGAGTTCCAGTTAAATACTGTGAAAATTTCAGGAAGATCGGTCCAAGGGTTTGGCCTCCTATAAGGAACAAATCCCATAAATCCTGTAAATTTTCCGGGAAAAGGTGGCAACACTGGACGAGAATTCCCAAAAATGTGGACAAAAATCTCTTCAAAATCCCGCAAACATTTTCGGGAAAAGCGGCAACACTGTATAGTCATTATACATAGCCCTACCAGAAATACTCGTATATGACCTGTACTAACACACTCAAATATTTTTACTAACACCTTTGCAATAATTTTACGTTGAAGAGTTGTATTTATTTGACAATTGTCATGTTAGACATTCGAATTGTAATTTCATGGTAATTTTACTGGTTATTTGACTGCTCGTTTTACTTATAAATTGATTGGCAAATTGACGGATAATAACTTTCAGAAATTTATAAAATGGGAAAATGAAAAATTATCTTCAGCTGATGTAAAAAATATATTAAAAGGCGCATGTTTTCGTTTTCGGTCTGTGGCGCTTCATTTTTGTGTGATTATATGCATTCTGTTAAAAAGGTAAGGAAGGATTTAATAGTTTTCCCTTAAATAATTTTGTTTTGTAAATTTTACTTATTGAAAATATTGCGCTTTTGCAAATTTTTGTCTCTAACTTAGGACGAACTTTTAAAGCCATTAAATATGCTTTAGCAATTTCTATCACCTCCCGGCAATGAGGAGATATCTTCTCAAGAAAACTTCAAAGAGCGTTTAGGGTTATCACTACAAAGAATACGTAAAATTCAATACGATGTCCATCCCACTTGCAATCTAAAGTCACGTGGCCTTACACTTACACAAAATTTAGTATTACGGAATCCACTGATTGAGCAATTTAAAGACGTATGGAATACAGTTCTTGAATATGGTTGGGTGCCTGTCAGAGCAGTACAAGTAATGGAATCTGGTAGAAAAAATGCTTAAATGTAAATATAAAACGGTAAATAAGAAAACTTTTTATGCAAAAAAGAAAATTATTTACTCAAATAAATTATTTCATTTACGAAAAGGATATGATGAAAACGATGGATATAATATTTGCCATTTTAGATTTGGATATTGAAAGGACGACAGAGGCTTTGTTAAAAAATGTGTCCTATATTGTACACAATCATCAAGGGTATTTTTTATACATTCCCAAATTCATACGCATATGCATATAATATACATACATACATATGTACATATTATTAAATAAAATAATTTATAAATTTGCAAGATAATTAGAAGTTCGTTTATTTAATATCAACTAGCGGTCATCTGTGACCGTTTTATACATTATCAATGAGTGGTAAACTGTGGCTGCTTTATCCCTAGTCAATGAGTGGTACAATGTGACTGCTTTATCCCTAGTCAATGATAGTATTAGAGTGAGCAGTAAAGATATATGTTACTCACTCCAGAAAAATTCACAAGTGCGAGAGGAATGCAAAATCACACGCACACAAAATAATTGGTTAAATTCTTCATATTGCTCTTAAGAATTTGACTTGAGGTTGTGACCACTTGAGGGGTTATCAATGACAGCAAATTTACTAGTCAATGACCGTTCACGTTCTGGTAGGGTAGACTATACAAAAAAGAAGTTTTGACTTAAAAAAACAAAAGACTTAAGAAACAAATATAGTTCCAGGTTTTTTCGTTTCAAAACAAATGACGGATTTTTGACAGATTTTTTCCAGGTTTTTTCGTTTCAAAAACAAAAACAAACAATTAAAAATTTCTTGATTCGGTCGCCTCAAAGCCCGCGATAGAAGCTATGCAATAGCTTAAAATACTTTCCTACAAGCATCCTCATTATTACATAATTTTTATCACAAATCTATTATTAAATTGAAAGTTTGAATAAAATAAAGTAATTGTGCGTTCTTGCAAATATTCGCTGTGTATCTAATAAAAAAAATTAAACAGATTTATCAAAAGGCAATGCGACATAAACCTGCTTGTGCAAAAGCTATCATTAAACTGAATGAAATATATAACATATCTTTTTGAAGTGAAAACTTCTATTGGCGCGGTACGAAGGTTTTGGATGGGACAAAACCTCAGAACTCGCGACACCGTCACGCTTGTAGCATCTCTGTTTGTGCGAATGCCTAGTCGGAGTGAAGTTAACAACCTACAGATATTGGGGTTTAGATTAAAGAAAAATGTTATGTGTTTCTTTAATCTATTACAACAGTCGAAGTCGATTCGAGAACCGTAGTAAGGCACAAAACCCAAATTTTTTCGCTCAAAATGAAGAGAGCGCCCTCTCTTGTGGGTGATGTTGCCATATATGAGAAAAACACTAATTTTTTGGTGCACCAAAAAGGGCGCACTCTTCAATTTGAGCGAAACTGATTAAGAAGAGTACACAAAGATGGCGCTCTCTTCATTTTGAGCGAAAAACTTTAGGTTGTTAACTTCTCGGGCGCAGTTGCATTTGCGTTTACAATAAGTGGCGTGGCAAAACTAGCAGGTATGCGCAGTTCGACAACAAGTACAACAATCCAAAAACAACATGTATTATGTTGGTATAAAGCGTTGATAGTCAAAGTAGCCCCTAGGGGACGAGCACCAATCGTCATTTACACATACACAACACGAACCAAACAGAAGAGACAAACTAAAATACGAAACATAATCAGTTGTATGATAGCCAGCGTTGCCATTTTGGTGCTTTTCGGGTATTTTTTGGTGCTTTTTTACTCAAGCAATACCCGAAATTTTATTAAATAACCGTTTTTGAAAAGCGGGTATTTATAGTGCTTTTAACAATTTCTCACAGCGCTTTTAAGTGCATTTTAAATAATCAGCATTTTTGGCATTAATGCATTTTCCTACTACATATTCTTTAAACCCACCTAATACTTTTCTAACCAATAGCGTATTATTTGCATCTATATTTTGATTAGTACTCGCAAACTGTTAAGAGTTTGAATTCTAGAATTTCTCAAGTATATTTTTTTTTAATTCGTGAAAAAATTTCATGATATATTTCTTTAGCAACGATTTACATTTAATTTACATATCCGTTGATTTGTTTGTTGTGTAAATATAAGCAAGAAAGTGCCAGTTATTAGAAGTAACTTCTTCATTCATTTTATATGTGTTAAACTTCATCATCTAACAATGGCTTTCCTTTAGATGGAAAAACGGGCTGTACGTATTATCGCCCAAGTGAAAATCGCCCGCAGCAGCTAAATGAAGGAAAGCCCAAAATAGTTTGGTGATTCGTCATAGTGAAGAAACATCCAAAAAAACAGTGCCCGATCGCCCAAAAAAGATGAAGGAAAATCCAAAAGTGTGAAATAATTAATCGCCCAAAGATTTTGGATGTTTGTTCATTATGTAAAATCATCCGAATTGAGAGTGAATAATCGCCCAAAAATTTTTTTTTGGTTTTTTAACTCTACAAAAATTGGGCAATTATTCATTATGAACAATTACCCAAATATCTGAAAATGTTGAATCGCCCAAAGTCGATGAACGATCACCCAATTTATTTTAAAACAATTTTTGGGCGATCCTACATATTTGTTATTCGGTCGATTTTCACTTGGGCGATTCTTCGTACATACGGAAAAACGAATAAATAGAAAAGCTTGGGAGAATGATCTAACTTTTAAAAGGTGGCTTAGACCAGCAAAAGATGAACTAAAAGCATATTGCATTTGTTGTAATTGTGAAATAAATGCAATATGAAAGCGATTTACTCGGACTAAGTCGCACAAAAAAACATGAAAAATCAATAGATCCAAATGCAATTCTTTCAGTACAGCCAAGGCTGTCTTTTGATCCACCAGACCCAAAACAAAATTAAGTTAGTGCTTTTGTACCCGAAATTTTTTCATTTTACCCTTTTTTACCCTATTTCCATGGGCTCATAGTGCCTTTGATGTTGCAAGAGTTGGCATCACTGATGATAGCAGTCAATGAATGAGGTTCTTTGTCGCTAAGAAAAACAAAAAAGAAAAACAATTTGGTAAAATTCAGTGACAAATATTAAGGATTAATGTACAAAAAAAATATATTTAACATTAAAAAAAGTTCTATGGAAATCTGCAACAATAAACAGAAATCTCCACATTGGAAATATTACATACATACACACATACATGTACATAATTGAATTCTCTTAAACCCGGAAAGCTGAAGAGTTCAACCACAAGATTGACATCTTCACTCATTTGGCAATTTCTAAGAAAATTGTGTCTTTTACAACATACAATGATGGTCATTGAAAATGTTCTAATATGGCTAACTGGGATGTATTTATGCAATTTTCAGACACTAAAAGAAAACATTTTATGTTCCTTTCTTCTCTCGGTTATAAAGCACTCGGTAGGTACTCGTATATCAGCCTACAGGTATGCGAAAACAATTTTTTTTTTTTTGTTTGTTTGTAAAGTTTATGTCTATAAAAATGAGATGATTTTATAATTTACCATTTGTATCAGTGATGTTTTCTTTTTTTTTATCTGTTTTTCTGTATTTTTTTTATCATTCCTGCAGCCATTACAAAAAAATACATCTCTAGAGTAAACAGGAAGTAGCATGTGTCAATATTAATGTGTCAATGGCAACAAATATTTCTTTTTATCAAAAATGTGATGGAGAAATCTAAAATTGTTGAATAAAAATAATATAAAATAGGTTATTTTTGAGCTTAATTCTCTGAAAATTTATATGTATTACAAAGGCCATTAACATATTAGTATTGAAATTACGAAATTTTTTTAAAATTTCTTAAGAAAGTTTCGATATAAAATATATGTACATACAATGTAACAAAAATCGAAGTCCAGGATGGATGGACAGCGCTTCATAATAATACATAAACAATCTCTTAGCCTGGACGGTTTTAAAATCAAGAAAGGCAAGCTTGATAATGATTACTGTACGTGAAGTATACTTACATAAATAATACAAAGTCGTTCGCAACTTCTTCTTTAAGTTGTGCCGGTTGTTTTTGAACAAAAGCTGTTGGTCTCTAATCCAAGTGCCTTATGATTTTCTCTTTTATTGTAATTTGAATTTATTTTTGAACTTAATCCGTCCTTTTCTTGTTTTCACCGCCACTAAGAACTAAAAAAAAAGAACATGTTGCACACGTGGATTTTTATCAATTTTTGCAATTATATTATTATGTTTTGTTTAATAACTCCTTTGCTAATCTGGCAATACTGTATGTTAATGATATCAAATGTTAATGTTAATCAATAGCATACTTTAGGGATTAAAATACATGGGGCGATTTAAATACTTAACCAACACAAAAGACTTAAGAAACAAACTTAGTGCCAGGTTTTTTTCGTTTCAAAAACAAATGACCGATTTTTCCCAGGTTTTTTTCGTTTCAAACACAAAAGACTTAAGAAACAAACGTTTAAAAATTTCTTGATTCGGTCGCCTCAAAGCCCGCGATAGAAGCTATGCAATAGCTTAAAACTTAAATTCGGAACGAGTTTTAAATTTCTTTGCTTCTCACTTAGTTAATATTAAAGTTAATAACATCTGACACATCTATATATGTAAGTATGTATGTATACTTAGTAATTTCAAGCCAACAACAACAAACATTCAATCAGTCATCTTACAACATTAGTAAAGGAAACTATTTTAAGCTAAACAAAAATATAAATAATTAAATAAAAATGTTTCATAAAAATTCACAATATGTTCAACACGAACTATACTTGCAAATATACATTCGACCAGAAATAAAAATTCTATTAATTACTAAATTTTGTGAAATTATGTACATATGTATATTACATGTGAGTGAATTTGTATAAACATTCGCATATGCTAAATTTCTTTTAAACAGATTATTTTTCAACAATATTAGTGGAAATCACTCTTAGTATTGTATATCATGCAAGTCTAGCTAATTTTCATCAGTTTTCAGCCATGCAATAACAAAATGTGTAAATAAGATATACCTGCAAGATCTGAAACGTATGCACGAGCAGTTTTCAACCAAGAGTGATTACCCCCATTGTTTTTACATTTGTTGGAATAAAGATGAACGCGTATGTATCGATGTAAGGCAAATGCTAGACCCTTACGGAATCGTGGACACTTATGATCGAAATACTTTCGTACTGTAAAGCGAGCCCATTTTTTACACAAAAATTAACAAAACAAAGTATTTTACGGTACTGTAATATCTTTCTTTCAATTTTAATAACTACTGACGATCTAGCTGCCTTCAGTATTAAATTTGGAAAAAACTAGAAATTTCTAGTTTGTTGTTATATTTGTGGATATTTGTTCTATTAGTATATTTATGTATATCAGTCATAAATTCTGTTGTATTATTACAATTTTTATTTAGAAGCAGATTATTTTGAAGGTCACTTTTTTAAATTAGTCCTTTTAGAGCTGCATAAACATGAACAACAGCAACAACAATACCTGTTCTATTTATATTTTTATCCAAGTGCCTAAGAGTGCATTTAGCTAAATAAAAAGAAAACGATTCTTACTATAATTTCACAACGACAAATGTCCTATTTACATGTTTGTGCCACCATAATTTTTATCATTTTGATGTACCGACACCGCCACCAGCACCATCATCAACTATCGGTTGTACGAGTTGTGGCAGTACTTGGTTGCGGAATCCAGTTGATGTTGGCAACATTTTTTATGTTCATGAAACAAGAACAAGTATGTGTGCTTCACATGCATTATGAAAAAGGAAATAAAATTCGGATGCAAACATACAAGTCGAAGGAAGGACGAGTCATGTAATTGTGGGTTTTAAAATAAGTGACTTTCTAGTATAATGGCGAAAATGTATTCAGATAAATTGAAACGTTTGTCAGCAAAAAGATATTTTCGTTTAAGTTCGAGTATCTTTAAAAAAGACTGCAGCAATGCGAATATAATAGAAAAAATTGCGAAACTTTTTCGTGAAATTTTGCGGTGTGTCTGGTTGGTTTCAGCTTGATCGGTGCGATACGAATTTTTTATGTACATATCTTTGATATTCCTCATATAACAATAGTCAGAAAACATTTTAAGGCGATCGTATTAGAACAATGCCTGTCCGACCATTTTGATGAACAAAGAGTTGTTCTAAACTAATTAGTTACAGTCCTTTAAAAACAAGTGCATGTTTGCGTGTGTTCAAAATTCTTGTATGGGGATAGAAAAACATGTGTGATTTTGTTTCGTTTTTTATTATTATTGTTTTTACATAATTTAAGGATATTTCAAGCACAAAAATGATTACACTGTGATAGTCGAAAAAAACGAACTTCGATGAATCCTTTCCGAACTATTTGAAGGGAATCCCCTGAGTGCGAAAGTACATTTGGAAGTGTCAAGAAAAATGGATATATACCGATTTCTCAAAAACTGGAGCCAATTAGACACTTCCAAATGTACTTTCGCACTCAGGGGATTCCCCCCTAATAGTTCGAAAAGGATTCATCGAAGTTCATTTTATTCGGGTCAAAAGCTATCACAGTGTTATTAAACATTAAAGAGATCTAATAATATTTATATCATGATACGATGACTGTATTTTGTTAGTAGAAAACTTAAATTTGGCAGTCAAAAGTATACGTATGTGTGCAGGCTTCAAACTATGACAAAAAACAAATAAACTAAAATGATTAATTGATTCATATCAAAAAACGAAATATGTAAACCATTATATACGAGTACTATCGCTTATTTTTCATCAATTGCTTTTACATAATCATAAAACGATCCCCAAAGATCACGTAACGTTATTTTTTACTTAAATATCTTCTTCAATATATGTAGCTAGTTTTTATATTTTTGTTTATATTTACATATACAGGCTAAAGTTCGTAAATTTAATAATCAGAGAAATATTAGAAATACATTGTTTAAACATTTTATGCAAAGGAAACATTTAATATCTTAACATCCACAGCTGAATAGAACAAACGTTGTTTTCGGTAGAAGCCAATAAACCTGGTCAGTATTCATGTGTAAATGCTTTCATTACTTGTTAGGTAGCTCTGTTGAACGTGACTACATATCCCATTTTTACATACATATTACGAATGCAAATAGAATACGAGAATTATCACTACTAATTTGTTGTTAGCTGTGACTTTATATTTTTTACCATATATTAAATATTACAGTGTTGCCAATGAATTACATCCTACAAGGAACAATCTCCTGGTTTTTAGTTTTCTTTCGAAAATATAATAAATAATAAAAAAAACCTTGTACAGCAATTTAGCACAAAACCAAAAATTTATACTTATTTATAACAATTATTTCAACATAGTTTTTTATAAAACCTTTTTTTTAGTTTATGTACATATGTATATGAATTGTAATTTTTTTTTAGTTGTTAAGACGTTGTTTTGAATAACAGCTAGACATCGCATTGGCATACTTTCTACCAGAGCCATGCAACGCTTTCTAAGTTTGGCATGCCAAGAATTTTGATTTTTTTTTCGACGAATCCGTCAAATTCTTTTATCTTAACGCTGCTATATGGTGCTGAACACCATTCTATAAATTCCCTAAAATGCTTAGATACTGATTAAGATTGGGAGTGGAACGAATTAGTCTTAAAAAATGCTATTGTACATTTTGATATAATATTATCTAAATAATCCAGACATTTTTGATAAAATCAATCATAAATTTATTTTATGAAATTGTAGTCCAACATTGTGTTGATTCCGTAATGAGGTTGTTATTTTATTTATTTATGTTTATTACCGGCTGATTGACGGTTAAAAAAAAAAACATTAAGAACGTATTTTAGAATATGGATACACCAGAACGCCTTTCAATCTTAAATCTTTTGTGTAATAGGACTTTCCGGCATTGTGGGAAATTTTAATATAGTTATCGATTTCTCTTGAAAAAAAAAAAATTAGAAAAACTCAGATTTTTCACAGACTTCACCTTTAATTTTTTTCTAATTATGGTCATTTTTTTACATATCGATGGCTTAATATAGAAAGGTCGTATCTCGTTTTTTTTTCAAAATCGTTTTTTGTACATTTCTGGTAGACAAAACTCAAATACACCTCCCTTATAAAATTCAGTTTCCTATGTTGACGAATAACAGATTTACAGTAATTAAAAAGGGCCCAAACTAACTTACTAACTAAAGATTTTATGGAGTTTTTTTCCTTCTCCTGTAAAGTAGATAAAAGTTGAGGTATGACCTATGTGCATGCATAAATATGTATGTATATTGTATGTACATACATATACAATTATGTTTAAAACCTAAAACAATTAATGACAAATAGATTAAAAATTAAAAACGACTTCCTGATACAGAACCGTGTCTGTTTTTTAAGAATAAATTCAAACATTATTTGAATATCCTTTAGTCGTTGTGTTTTTATTTATCCTTGTCCATATTGTAGGCAAGCAATGCTTTTGTTTTCATTTTGATTATAAAGCATTCAGTCGTCGGCCTTCTTCTTCGCAGGCTGTAAAAAAAATGAATTAAATTTGTTGAATCTGAATTGAAATTTATTCTGTTTCAAATGTAAAACCAACTCTATTTGTTTCTCTGTATGTTGTTTGCAAAGGCTCTTAACTGGTTTTATTAAAATTGTTAAAAATATGAAAAATATCCATATATATTTTTCAAGTGTGTCTCACATGAAGTGGTTCAGAAAATAAACAACAATAAATGCATGACTTAATGGAGTCATGGGAATTGAAGTAAATTTAAGTTTATTTTTTAGGTATAAACTGACGATGAAATACGTATCGGCCTGAATTAAAGCGAATTAAAATCACTAAATAAATTAAACCATATAAGATGCATATAAAGCAAATGGGACTTGAAAATTTTTTCTACATATTCTTAGAGAAATTAAAAATGATCGAATTTAGTGATTGGACTTAGTGATGTTAACTGTACGGTAATTACCGTATTGTACGGTAATTTAGACCTCCAAAAGGTAGGCAGGCAATTTCAATATTTGTACGTCAATTTTATAAAGCTTCAATTTTTAATCAAATCATAAAACCCACGGTTTTCCTAAAACATTGTAACAATGCCAATTGTGACTAAATGCTAAAAATTGCTCCTATGGAATATTTATACATTTACTTCCATTAGCTAAAATGTTGTTTTTTGCTTGGGTGACAAACTAGAAACAAATGGGATGGCCTGCGATGTTGAACGATATCGATCGGTGGTTTTCTAGATGTAAAAAAATTAACTTCCATTTCTCTAATAACCGATTTTAATTAACTTATTATTTATTTACTGCCACAAAAGCTGAACATGTAAATAATAATAAATTGATGGCTGGTAGGTCGCAAACCGGTTGTATTTCGTTTACAATTTCAGCATTATCGATCGATCGACATCGCGGGGTCGGTCGAAAATATATAAAATCTTTTATTAATCTATGAATAACACTTTAATCTCACCTTTAAATATAAAATAATTTATATGCAGGGTGTCCCCCGGGAAGGTATACTACTCGCAGTAATTCCATTGTAATCCTGGCTGTATGCGATGTGGCACAGTCTTGTTGATACCACATGTTAATCAAGCCCAAAGCATGCAGTTGTGGCGTTAAAAAGTTTTCAATCATATCGCGATACCGCTCCCCATTCACAGTTTTCATTTTTAAAGGTCCAATGATTCCTTCTGACCAAATTGCACACCACCCTGTCACTTTTAATGGATGCAAAGGTGACTGATGAATAATTTGAGGGTTTTCCATTGCCCAGAACCGACATTCAAATGAAAATGTGCCTCGTCACTCATTATGATTTTTTCATGAAAATCGGCGTTGTCATGGGCGAGCTGTAACATCTTTTAAACACGTTAGTTTATCGAATATTTTTCCATAATAAATTTGCCACGTGTCTACTTCACGACTGCCAAATATGAACTATCAAGACTAATGTTTACCAAAATGGCGACAAAACAAAGTAGTATACCTTCCCGGCGGACACCCTGTACTTATCTATGTATGTATACACAGCCTTATACACATATCGTCGTGACGAAGTTATCTTCACGTATAGCACAAAATCAAACAAAATTAAATAGGACCGCTCTGTGTAGTAAATTTTACAGATTTGTCGATCTGCGCAATCCCCAGGCCTCTACCGCTTATGGCTTTTGTGATATTATATAAGCGTTTTATTGTATTACCACTATTTGTATGTAATGTTGAAACTTTAAGACTCAATTTCCCAAAAAAAAATTTGGAGATACGTGAAGATAACTCCGGCACGACGATATGTGTATATATAGCCTTTAAGACAACGGTGATGGAATGTATAAGGTTTAATTCTAATATTTTATTAATACTAATTGTTTCTTAACGGCCTGGCCCACGATATCGAACGATGTCGATCGCTGGATTTCTAGACGTAAAAAAACTAACTTGCGTTCCACCAATAACGGATTTTATTTAACTTATTATATGTTTAGAGGAACATAAGCTAAACAAATGACGCACCGTTCGTTCTACTCTCTACATTGACGCATCATACTTTATATTCAGAAATTCACGTCATTTAAACATTAAAAAAAATTCAAATGCTATTTGTATGTGTGAAATATGTTAATATGCCTGTTAATGTTTGTTTTATCAAAAATCTCATAACAAACATTTCTGTTTTGACATTCATTAAACATGGCATCTGTGTACAACTTTAAATGCAGGTATCTAATAAATTCATGTAAATTATGCCATAAAAGAAAATAATAGTGCACTTATGGAAAACTAAGAAAGAAAGAAAGACAGACGTCAGCAGAACGAAGAAAACACAACATAAAATATAATTTCTCTAGTGGCAGTCATCACTTAACACGTTCACGACCACAGGTTACAGATAGTTGAAAATGATTTTATACTTTCATTAATTTGAATATTTGATTATACATATTTTTATTGTTACAACTTGTTATATATTTTTCAATAATATTTTGAAACTTCCCCAGTGTTGTAATTATTACTTTTTTCCAAATCGTGTTGTTTTCTTTAAAATGTTAACTATGTATCTGTTCGGAGTTAGTTATTTGTAATGGATATAAATAGTATAGATTTCTCTTGATTTCGCTCAAATATAAATTTATTATAATCTGATTTTGTTCCATTCACAGCCTGATCGTCTTGGTCGTAAACGTGTTAAACCAACAGCTTGGAAAAAAACAAACGAAAAAGTGGAAGCATCAAATATATTATCAAGGGACTGTTTGTGAATTCTATTCACTATACAATTTGCTTGTTTGCATGTGTGTGTGTTCAGCAATTCTTATAGTGTTGTAACTATTTAGAGGAATTGTGTCTGTTTAATTGACAACAAGTGTTTGTTATCCTTCTTATTGAAATAAAAAATGTGTGCATATACCTACATATGTATATGTGGATTATGTAAACACATCTAAGCCTGTGTTGACACGATCGAGAGAATGAAAATTATCCTGTTTTTTTACATAAATAATTTTTCAAGTAACGACTAAAATTATTTGTACATAGGGTGCTTTCTTTCAGGTGCACAAGCAAATTAGCGCTTTATGTATCGAACAATATATGTACATACTTATATGTAAATACCAAACATCAGATAGAAAATTGGACAAGTCCCATGTAAAAAGTATTGCATAAATTTTGTAGGTACATACGTCTTAAAAATACACAATTTAATTTTTACATACAAACATATGTATATCTTAATATATAAAACCGAATGTGTGTTTGTTTATTTGTTTGTTTTTTTGTTTGTGTGTTTGTTTGTTCCTTATAGGAGGCCAAACCCTTGGATTTTCACAGTATTTAACTGGAACTCTCGGATGAATTATAGGCTACTTTTTTTTAAACCACACCCACTTTTACGCCCACCTTTTTAAAAAAATGTTACTCCTACCACGTAGTTTTTAACAGATTTTATAATGTAAAGAGAGCATAATTTCGCCATTTGTGGATCAATTTTCAAAATTCTTTTTGCATATGGAAAAGGTCCAGAATATTTTTTTGTGTTTAGAAATTGTTTGTTGGATCGAACGGGGTTGCATATGGCCCGCCACAATAATTGATTATCAAATAACTTCGCCATATTTTGGGCATTTTGTGACCTACGTCGATGATATTTGGTACATATGGTATTGGCATAATTTGGAAAACGTACCAGGAGTGGGTGGGACCACGCCCTTTTTTAGGAAAACCAAACCCTTGGATTGATCTTCCTGAAATTTTCACAGCATGTTACTGTGACTCTGGAAGGAATAATAGGCTATATGAAGTTTTGATTGGACAAAGAGGCGTGGCACCGCCCATATAACCCAAAAATTTAAGTCGCCATATTTTGGGCATTTTTTGACCCACGTCGGTGATATTTGGTACATATGGAATACGTACCAGGAGAAAAGTGGGTGGGACCACGCCCCTTTTTAGGAAAATTAAAAATCGTAATAAAGTTTTAACTACTCGACCGATCGTCATTAAATTTTCACAATAGGATATATAAATACTTTTAATTTTATTTTATAACGAGGGGGGTAGCGAAGCACACCGGGATAGGTTAGTATGTATATATAATTTGTTGGTCGCTACACTTATGCAGGCTGATATATGTATACCCCTTTGTTATTACGTTTGTACTTGTAGGGTACTTACGTGGTAGTTTGTAGTTATTTGTAACGGCAATTTTTTTAATGCTGCTTCTACTGATACTTTTCCCTCAACTCCCACTAGTAATCAAAAACCATAAAGTTTTTTTAAAGTCCAGTCTCATCAACAAAATCAAATAATAAGTAGAAAAAAAAATCAGGCAGGAGCCAAATAAAGTAAAAGAGGTGGAATAAAACAGGGTTGAATGATTCCTGAATAGAAGAATAAAAAAAAAAATTAAACAAAAATATGCAAAATATTTCTGTTGGTTCTTACAAAATTTGCATTTATAGATTTTTATTTACATTCATTCTTATTTTTTGCGGTGAGTTTAAATCGAGCACCAATTGAAATAATAAAAATAATTAATAAGCACAAGCAATAAACAAAAAAATTTTTCATTGTCTGGATTATTGAGAAGTTTACTGGAGCTTTTCTGCTATGAAGTTTCTGATGTTTTCTTCCCATTTAATTTTAGTAAATGGTCCTTCCACTCTGTATTGTTGACGTCTTGTGTACTGAAGAAATTTATTTAAAAATATTACGAATATGTTGGTACAGCTCAAATACGATTTTTAAAAGAAAATGCCAGGGAATGATAATTGGGAATACTACCGAAAACAATATTTGCCGGTTTCCGTCAATTCCACAAACCCAACAATTTATAGCACAAATATGACTTCACATTTTACGTGTATATCTCTTAAGATCGTTCGTCTATGCCGAGTTAGTTTTTAAGAAAAAATTTATAAAATGTTTTGTTACATTTAGAAGTTAAAACTTTAGAACTTATAACAATAAAGGCCCAACTATAATGTGCTTAATGTAACTAAAGCTAGTGTCAAAATTCAACGAAAAGCATGTCAAATGCTTAAGTAAATTACTGAAGACTTTTAGGTGGCTATATTGTACTTATTCAGCTTAAAAACTTTCTACACTTGGTTGCAAACATTTGTACTTTTGCAAAAACTATTTTCGTTTTTATTTCTTTAAAATGTAATATTTTTTACGAAATCTCATTTAATTTGTAAAAGTTATAAATATATTACCACAAACAAGTAAATCCATGTTTATCTTTTATTAATTTATAAAGTAAACGAAAACTAAAATAAAAAAGTACTAAAAAAAGCAACAGTGGTAGCATCTTTTAATTGTAAACAATTATATGTATCTATTACGTATATTGGAAAATTTTTATAATACAGCTGATATGTCATTTGCTTAAGGAAGAGCGAAATTGACCGCACTTTCCTTAAGCAAATGACACTTGACGAAACTTGACGAAAAGTGTCTTAAGTACATTATAGTTGTATAATAAAAAATCCGTGTCACTGTGTATGTTTCGAATAAACTCAAAAACGAGTCAACTGATATTCATGAAAATTGGCATATATATGTAATTTGGTCCAACTTAGATGATAGGATAGTTATTATTTAAATTAATGGCCTGGGGGCGGAGGGGCGTGGCAAAATGTTTGTACCGTATACGAAGCTAGACCGCTGGACCGATCCTTCTGAAACTTTGTCAGCATGTTACTCAAACTCCAGCATAAATAATAGGAAATTTTTTTCGTCCACGCCTGCTTTAACGCCCATATTTTAATAATATAAAAATCTAAATGTTTCCGAATAAACTCAAAAACGAGTCAACTGATATTCATGAAAATTGGCATATATATGTAATTTGGTCCAACTTATATGATAGGATAGTTATTCACCCCCATTATGAATGTCAATGTGGTCTCATTTGACGTCGACAGATCAGTAATGGCATTGGCATTGACAATATTGCCGATATCGATAATATTTTGGCATTATTAAAGGCAACAAAACGGCGATATTGTCTTAGATTGGCTTTGGTTTTGTCGACAAAGTTTTTTTTAACGACTCAATACATATTTTGAACTGTCACCGTTTAGTGTTTAAAAAAATATTTAAAATGGAAAAAAAAATTTAAATTACTACCAGTAAGCAATTTGAATTGCTTATACAGCAACTTGAAACTAATCCAAGGTTAGCCAAAGGATTTCATAGGGGCCCAAGTGGTAATAATTTTAAAGAAGAATGGGAAGAAATTAAGACAAAGCTAAACTCTATTGGACCTCCAATTAGAGACAGTGATGGTTGGCAAAAGGTAAGGAGAAAAAGTGCTTTAAAGTATAAATTTTTAAATGAGTCTATATGACATTCATAAATACATACTTACGTACAGGTTTGGAGAGATTTTAAATGCAAATTAAAAAAAAAGTTAGCTAACAACAAAGCTGAGCTCAATGCAACTGGTGGAGGCCTGTGCAAATTATTACCACTCTCACCTTTGGAAGAAGCTGCTTCTAACTTGCTTCAATTTGAGAAGCAATTTAATCCTGAAGGTGTTGTCCAAGGTATACAAAAACCAACTAATGAAACTGAAACTGTAAATATACCTACCACAGAACAAACAATATGCGAGGATTTTGGGGACGTGCCATCTACTTCAACGCGCATTGAAATCGAAGAACAGACTACGTCAAGAAAAAGAAAATCAGACCAACGAAAAGAACTATTTGAAAAGCACAATAGTATGCAAAAGGAGGTTTTTAGTAAAATGTCTAAAACAATCGGCGACATTAAGGACTGTTTAAAAGATACAAGTGAGCATCAGAAAAATATATTTCATGAAAAAAAGAAAACTTTTGAAGAAATAAAAGCAGCTTTAAAGGAAACAAGCCGGTACCAGCGAAAACTCTTTGAAGTGGAAGAAAAAAAAAATGAAAATGATGGAGAGACAGGAACAAAGACATGAAGAGCTCCATGAAAGAGACATCGAAATAAAAAATATAAAGTTAGAAATTAAGAAAAAAGAATTGGAAGCTCTTGAAAACAAATAGCAGTTAAGTAAATATTTTTAATTTTCTTGTGCCTTTAGCCTTAATTTATTTAAACAAAATAATTTTTTTTTTTTTGTTATTAATGTACATGCGTACATAGTATACATTTTTATTTAATTGAATATGAATACATAAAACAAATGAATTGAAATTAGAAAAAACTTGTTTTTATTTGTTCTCTGATTTGAACAGCTTCGCTACTTTGCAACATATCTATATTGGTATCAAAATTTTCATTTCTAATATCCTCACTATTTATTGGTATGTCATCCTGTACAGTCAAAGTCTGATATTCAATGCAAATGTTGTGTAAAGCTGTACAAACATTAACAATTTTAGTTGCCTTGGCAGGCTTATAATGAAGTTGACGGGCACCTAGAAGACAACGGAAACGATTCTTAAGTACTCCAATCGTTCTCTCCACGATATTTCTTGCTTTTGCGTGCCTGCTATTTAATATTGCTTCAGGACTTCTCTCTACAGCGGACCTGTAAGGCGTCATTAAATAAGGCTCTAGGGGATAACCAGCATCACCTATACGAATATACTTTTGTTAATGTTAAACAAGAATTTTAGTAAATTGCTGTATTACCTAAAAGCCAGCAATTACTTTCACCAGAATTGTAGCGTTCTCGCAACAATTGTCTTGCTGTACTTACGTTCCAGACAAGAGAATCGTGGCATGAACCTGCATACCGAGCATCCACATATTTAATTTTCATCTTATTATCGCATATCTAAAATTAATTAAACAAAGTCCATTTCTTACTCAGATACGAATGCATAGACAACAAACATATTTTTGAAAGTGCACTTACAATCATTGCATTCAGGCTAAAAAATCCTTTTCGGTTGTAATAAAGATTTTGCTCTTCTTTCTTAGGGGCCAAAATCTTTATGTGTGTGCCGTCCACACAGCCAATAACACCCGGAAACCCAGTTTTTTCAAAAAAATGTAGCTTACACTCGGCCTTTTCCTCTTCGGTTGAGTCAAATTTTATATAAAGCGGACAAATCACAGATTCTAACACATCTAGTGTCTCATCCAGTATTGAAGATACCGTGGGTTGTGATAAACCCAGATTAAAATCATTCCCGATACTTAATTGGTAGGAACCTTGTGCCAAAAACCGTAGAGTTGTCGCTAGCTTTAATTGACAAGAAATAAAAGTTGACCTTACACCGGTCTTCATGAAAGGCTGAATTATTTCCAAAACACGTTTAAAGGCATTTTTGCTTAAGCGAAAATAATCAATAAATCTGTAATTAAGCAAAACATTGCACTTGAACCGCTTTCAATTTGCCAAAGGTTTATAGTTTTGTTCACTTACCTGGCATCTGGCAAACTATAAATGTCCGACCTTTGTCTCAAAAGTTTTCTTTGAACTTTTAGTTTTTCATTATTTTCTTCATCAGAACTCTCACTTGAACACAACAGTAAAAACATCTTTTAAATTACAATAAAATTTATTAAAATAAAAGAAAGAAAATGTAAAAATCTATAGTGATGATATTTATGTTCTTCACTTTATCGATAACAAGGCAACGTCAACACAATACCTTTAGCTAATGCCGATCTAGCATTGTGTTGACGTCGACGGCATACAAATGTGACGGCGACTATAGTATTGTGTTGACGTCGACATTCATAATGGGGGTGATTATTTAAATTAATGGCCTGGGGGCGGAGGGGCGTGGCTCTTTATATATATAATTCTACTGTACGTGCGTTGTAACTGAACTCCTCCTAAACGGCTGGACCGATTTGCATAAATTTTTTTGTATGCGTTTGGGTGGCGCCCCGGGTGGTTTAGATTTACAATTTGGTCTAATTGGAAAAAGGGGCGTGGTACCTCCCATACAAACCACATATTAAAAATCTATTATTTGTGCTCCTGATAACGGTATTTGAACAAAATTTGGTACGTCGGTTTGGTGTGCATTTTTTAAGTGCTGCTGCAAATATGGGCGGGATTGGACAAAGGGGCGTGGTACCTCTCATACAAACCACAAATTAAAAATCTATTATTTCTGCTCCTGATAATGGTATTTGAACAAAATTTGGTATGTCGGTTTGGTGTGCATTTCTTAAGTGCTGCTGCAAATATGGGCGGGATTGGACAAAGGGGCGTGGTACCTCTCATACAAACCACAAATTAAAAATCTATTATTTCTGCTCCTGATAATGGTATTTGAACAAAATTTTGTATGTCGGTTCAGTGTGCATTTTTTTAGTGCTGCTGCAAATATGGGCGGGATTGGACAAAGGGGAGTGATACCTCCCATATATCCCAAAAATTTAAATCGCCATATTTTGCGCATTTTTTGACCTACGTCGATGATATTTGGTACATATTGTATTGGCATAATTTGGAATACGTACCAGGAGAAAAGTGGGTGGGACCACGCCCCTTTTTAGGAAAATTAAAAATCGTAATATAGTCTTAACTACTGGACCGATTGTCATTACATTTTCACAAGAGGATATATAAATACTTTTAATATTATTTTATAACGAGGGGGTAGCGAAGCACACCGGGATAAGCTAGTAGTTGTATACATTTGATTGTGTGTATTCGCACATTTGCTTAAGTTACATTAAGCACATTATAGTTGGGCCTTAAGTTAACATACTTTCGAAAGCGATTAACTTCTATTGAAGTAGGACCAGTGATGCCAAGTGTAGGGATTTTTCGCTTTTTGCAGGGATTTTTGCTTTAAATTGCGCATGTAGGGAAAAGGGAAAGATTTCTTACTTTTGTTAATTTGTAGGGATTTTTTAAAAATTGCAGATTTTTTCTTTTTAACAACTTAAACTTATATATTTTCCAGTTGTAAACTTAAAAATAAAAAAAAGTTTTTACTTTTCTTTAAGTGTATCATTAGAAATCCTTAAATCTGGTAACACTTTTATAAAATGAAGTAAGTAAATATTTGGCATCTTTAATAACAATGACTTGTTCATGGTATAATAAATAAGGTAGTCTTGTCCCTAAAACAAATACAACGTACCAAGAACAACAGGCATTTTTTTAGTGTAAAATGTTTTATGTGTGTCAAAAGCAGAGAAAGATGCCGATCGCTTCGAAGCCGTACATCATCCCCGCTTTTGTGAATTCGACCGCTGCCAAGCACATCGGTTTTTTACTGCTTTTACAGGTATTTCGGCTATTAAAAATGCATTGTTTGGTTTAAGTTTCTTAATGTGATATTAGACATTGGTTTATTTATTGGCATTTTTTTTTTATTTAATATATAAAATTTTATACTTCACCGGCGGGTTGAAATAAATTGTTTTGCTTAGACGCCGATATAAATTTTTAATCAGCTTGTTGCTCTGCTACATACAAGTTGACATTTGCAAAACAAAAATATTCTTCTACAGCAGGCAGGAAGACTTTACCTGTTTTTATTATACCATGGACTTGTTTGATTTTGTGTAGTTTACATGTTTTGTGCAATTTGTGCTTTTTTATACATACATACGTACGCCAGCTTTGCAATTCTTTTCGGTTTTTATAAGCAAGTTTGTAAGCAATAAATACATAGCTGCTATTTGACATTTATTCGGGCATATACTCAAAAATTTATGTATATAAAATATTTTTAATTAATTTGTGAAGTTTTTATTCGAACTGAGTGATGTTTAATCAAAGAAATTTTTAATTTTTCAGGCATAAGTTCGTTTTCTCTAAATTTAATTTTTTATTTTAAATTAAATTATTATTTAAATTAGAAAGAAAAACAAATCTAGTGGCTCTTAATACTTGAAACAGACAAAGAAAAAGTTTTTTGACTGCGCGGAGGGTTGAACTGACATCGATGTTTCGAGACTAACCACAGTCTCTGACAACTCTGATGATGAGACTGTGGTTAGTCTCGAAACATCGATGTCAGTTCAACCCTCCGCGCAGTCAAAAAACTTTTTCTTTGTCTGTTTCAAGTATTAAGAGCCACTAGATTTGTCTTTCTTTCTAATTTAAATAATAATTTAATTTAAAATAAAAAATTAAATTTAGAGAAAACGAACTTAAGCCTGAAAAATTAAAAATTTCTTTGATTAAAATATTTTTATTTATTTGTTGCTAAATATGCATGTATATTGCTAACCCGCAACAAATAAATAAAAATATTTTATATACATACATACATATATGTATGTTAGTTTTTTATGTTGTTTTTAAATTATTGTTATGTTATTTTTATGTTATTCTTATGTAATTTTAATCGTTTTTATTTTATTTTTGTATTATTTTTAAATGAAACTGGATTGATGTACCTCAATTGAAAATGTACAATTAAAAAATAAATTTTTATTTTTGAAAACTTAAAAAAAATTGTGGGCGGAATAATGTAGGGAAAAAAATTGGGTGTAAGGGAAAAAAGGGAATTTTTCATAAGGGATGGGATTTTTGCAAAAATCTTCTGGCATCACTGAGTAGGACGTCATACAAATTTTATCATTTTCAAATTGAGTTCAATTGGAACTATCGGATCAAATTGGAAAATAGCCATGATCAATGAAATATAACCGATTTACCTGAATTTTCCAAATAAACAGTCTAATCTGTGTATGTATGTATGTATGTATATACATATGTACTGTATTTTTACTTGAATTTATTTATTTTAAATTCAATTATGCAATAGATACGACACCTACGCCAATGCTAAAAAGAAAGAGTTTGTATTACGCTTGTTTTGGAATACCAAATTAAATTTTTAGATGACTAGTGTAAACTCTGATATCGTAATTATCGACCAATTTCTAAGTTGTCAAAAGGGTCAAAAATATTTGAGCATATAATTAAAGAAAATATGTATTTTTCAATTAAGCGCTATATTTGTAATGAACAGCATGGATTTTTTCCTGGTCGGTCCACTGCTACCAATTGCGCAGTCTTTAATAATTTCTGTATTTCAGTCTTTGAAAGACATAATCAAGTTGATGCAATCTTTTTGGACCTTTGCAAAGCATTTGATAAGGTTGCACATACTATTCTGTTCCTCAAAATTAATAAGATGGGCTTTCATGGTACGTTTCTCAATTGGTTGAGGTCTTATCTATCAAATAGAAAATACACAGTCGTCCTAGAAAATTTTGTGGCCTTACCATATACTGCTACGTCACTCTGTCATGATTATTTATAACTTGATAAACGGTTTAATTGGTTGTGAATACCTGTTAAATTTGATTAATTTTTGTATACCTATTAGATGTAATAATTTATTTTATGTATCAACACACGGTACTAATTATGCTATTCGTGAACCTATATGGTGTGCATTAAATACATTAAATAATGTGAGTAATTTTGTTAGAAAATAGATGGGAACATCCACTTACTTATTACGACTAAGTATGGGGATTAAAGGTGCTTAATGAAATCAATTATTTTTTTTTGCAAACCAAAAGGAGGTTGCAAAGAAAAATAAAGACATCGTTCTCCTGGAAAAGTCAAAAAGTAATAAACTTTTTTTAACACAACCGCAATGCCAATGAATTTAGTTTTGATGGGAAAATTTTATCTTACAATAGTGTGCATACTTGGAAGATTTTGTATGAATGTACATACATATGCATGTGCATATTGAAGTTTTTCATAGAGTGTAGCGGAAAAAAAAAACGCAAAAAACTTAGTTTTACTTGAAGGAAAAACATTAATAGAGGAGAGTAAAGAAGAGTAGAGATTTCGTTGTTTCCAGTGTCTCACAGAAACCAGATCGAAATTGAACTAATTTTTTAAATTACTTTTTCTAAACATGAAAAATTCTTATAATAGAGAATCAAATTCATATTGCGAAATTCTCAACCGAACGCCGAACATTGCCAGAATACAGCCTTTTAGAGCACTTAAACAGACACCGAAACCAAAAGGTTGATCGTACTCTAGTTTTTAAGGATTTTTGTTTGTGCGGTTTTTTTAGCTTAAATTTCTTAGCACCGGCTTTCTAGGAATATTTTGAGTTTAAAAAAGTCAAGTTAAAAGTTCTGTTGCTTGAAATAACAGGGACAAAGAAAGAATACGCAAAGATTTTTAAAATTAAAGAAAAACGTCACAAAATTGAATTTCAATTACAAAAAAGAGGCAGGCAAAGCTAAATAAATAAAAGTAAATAATTCTTGCGAAAAAACAACAACTTCAATAAATGATCCAATCGAAGAAGACAAATTATAATCCCTTTACAATATTCGAAATTATTAAACTCTTCAAAAGTTCAGGAAAGGTTTATGGGAATTCGCATTAAACGTCCGAAATTTTTCATGGTACACTTATTAGCTAATTTTTAGTTTAAACTAAAAGAGTTCAATAAAAAATGAGGGAAAAATGTAAATGAATAAACACACGATTGGGCTTCAATTACAGTATTACTTGTCGAAGTAGTAATTCGTTCTTCGTACAATACATGCTTTTATTTATTTAGATAAGCTAAACCATATCAAATAAATACAATTTTTTTTTTACCAGTTTTCATGAAAAATGTTAGAAAAAGAAAAAAACGTACTAACGGTTTTTATCTGTTCCACTTATGTATGTCTGCCGAGTTAAGGTGCCATTTATTTCGATAAAAGTTCATCAACTATAGACACTACAAAAAGCACTAACAAATTCTGAAGTTGTATATGTGTTTGTTTTGAATGTTACTGTAGGAAACAATGAACTCATTCGAAGAACACATGAAGATAATTTCGTAAAATATTATTTAAATTAAATTTATTTAAAATAACTAAAGAATTCTTATTATATATATTATAAACACCAGTATTTCTGTTTCCCATTATTAATTTAAAAAGCTCCTCATTTTGATTGAAGCTTTTTGAAGCACTATAAATTTCCCAATAACATATTTTTACAGACAAGGTTTTTGAAATTGCTGATTAAGGCCGTTGTCTCTACCAGTGTAGCCAGGTAAATATTGTCTAATGTCCCAAAATTAAAGAGTGTTGCCCCCAAAAAACCCTATTATAAAACTGGAAATCCCCAATTTTGTCCCCAATAAATATATGTACATATATTAAGCATCATAAAAAACAATTTCTTTTATTAATTTTATTACATACATTTATTTAAGTTAATGCATTCGTATGTGCTCAATGGAACTTTTGAATCCATAGAATATTTTAAAATTCCATACACGAATCAAATTTATTCTTTTTTCTATGCTTTCGAGTTGTAAATTTATAAATAACTAAAAATTTTCAATACTCTCAGTGATTATTTTAAGCATTTCTTTTGCTAATACAGTTAAATAATCTAAGAAAAAATTGTTTGAACTCCTTTTGCTTCTAATTCCTTTGAATATTCTATGCCAACATCAATTTCAGCAACAACCAAATTACTTTCCTTATCGTCAATTAGTTCATCCATTTTGGCAATATCGAATTCAATAAACTCTAGTTTTAAAAATTTTTAACAAATTGTTATAAAAACCAACATACCAAATATCATCGCTTTGAAATAATCGAAATATGGAGAAGAAAAACGCCAAGATACATAAACATATATGTATGTATGTAAATATATGTATGGAAGAAAGTGGTAAAATAAAGCAAAATTAATAATAAGTGTACTGAAAATGAAAAATCCCCAAATCCCTCCCCACGATAATCTGTACCCAAAAATCAGCTAAAATCCCAAATTTGGGGACAAATCCCCACACCTTGCTACACTGGTCTCTACTATTATAGCAAAGCTTTTAAGTTCGAAAATATTTTTAGTACACATCAAAGCTTTTCCGTATGTGGATATTACAAAAATGTCAAACTGTTACAAAACAAAACAAGATAGAGTAAAAAAAATTAATATTTAACAACAACTAGAAAAAAGGGGGCAATAGAGGTTGTTCTACAGACATATCGCCACCTAAAATACAAAAGGCCATAACGGACAAAAAACTCCAAATTAAAACACATCCTTTTACTTTTAGAAATAACCATTTTATTACCAGAATTTAAATACATACATATGTAAGTAATTTATATAAATAGCACATACTTAACTTATTAAGTAATTATTATTCTTCTTAAGTGCAATTTCGGCCATTTGGATTTTTGATGGTGGTATGTATGTACATATAAAAAATTATATTAAAGGAAATCCACAATATATACGTGTAGTCTAACACAGAATAACTCCAAAAGCAGATTTTAAGCTTAATTTCTCAAACAAAAGTGTTAGTAAAATTCTACGAATTTCCAAATATGTATAAATTTTAAAGTAAGCTTAAAATTACGTTTTTCATATCCTCTTTTAAGGAAAATACCTGTCGTTATTTTTTAAAAACATAATACATATGTATATAAAAATCAATTTAAAATTATGCATGCATATATTTATGATGATGTATCCAGAAATAGACCGAAAGATCAGGACCTTCGATTGCCAACCATCTCCCAAATGATTGGACTGTAGTATTTAGAAGAAAAACACTTTTGGAAAATAATTTTTTGCAACTGATAATTTGATAAACTTTGCAATACTAAAGTTCAAAGTAACGACAAAAGTTAAATCAACATATTTTACTAGTGTTGTTGTTTCGCTGCAGTAAGAGTCTCTTTCACCAATTCTATTTAAACGTAGTTATTCATTTTCACCAACATATTCTCTTTACACATTTAAAAGCTGTTTAAATAGTCAGCAATCTCCATTTAAATACTGATTTTGCATCTCTCTCACAACAGCTGTCTCTAGCGACACATACAAATTTAAACACAGTTTAATTTAATTAAAGATCGTTATTTAAATTCTGTTTAAAAAAATTCTATTTTCACCAACTTCTATAATAAAACACCAGAAAGTATGCTACCATTTAATATGAAAATTTTATTTAATATGAAAATTTTTTTTTATTTATGTATGTGTCGCTAGAGACAGCAGGTGTGAGAGAGATGCAAAATCAATATTTAAATGGTGATTGCTGACTATTTAAACAGCTTTTAAATGTGTAAAGAGAATATGTTGGTGAAAATGAATAACTACGTTTAAATATGAATTGAGAAATAGAATTGGTGAAAGAGACTCTAAGGCCCAAATTCACAGTCATTAGTTAGCTAATAGCAATAGTTTAACTAATAATATTTGATTCACAGCTTCTAGTTTAACATTAGTTAAACCATCAAACGTCATTGGTTAACTAATAGTTAGACAACAGCTGATTCGTTGGAATTTATTATTAATATTTTTGTTTTGTGAAAAATTTTATATATGGCATGTGAAATTGAAAACGCGGAGTCCGATATTGAAAGTGGCACTGATACTGATAATACGCGGAATATTGTTGCTGAGCGTCGCCAACGTAATCTAAAAAGATTTTATGGATAGATTCCGTCTTAGCAAGTAGGTGGCGTGGCAAGTTCTTGAATGTATACGCCATTTTTTAAGAAATAATGTATCAAATGTAAACAAAAACCATATGCTATAACAGAATTGCCAGTACTGAAAGTTAATAGTTTGATAGGGTTACCAATTTTTGTTCATATTAAGAGTTTTGGTTAAATAATAAACTGTGAATATGAGGTATTAGTTAAACAATTGTTATCATTTTAGTTTACTAATAGCTAACTAATTACTGTAAATTTGACCCTAAGTCTTAAAAGCATAGACTATGTAACTAGACTCGACATCCAGAAAAAGTAATGTCAAATTACCCACTTATTTTGAGAGGGGCGACAAATCATGTGTAATTATGTATTCGGTGTCTTTCAATTCAACGTGCTAAAGTGAGTTTTTATTTATGAACTTTGTAATGACACATGATATCTAGCCATCTTTTATGCTTAAAAGTTTTGCTGCTTCCATAAAGCTGAAGAATTATAACTTCGCTGGTTAAAATTAGCTTATTGTGCCAACAATTTTTCCATGCCAATATATTATTCAATTGAATATGCATTTATTCATTGTTTTGTACTATGCTTTTGTATAAGAACATCGATTAGCAATACAGGACATTTTAAAAATCAATAAATATTTTTTTGTGTCATTTTGAACTAAGGCTTATACTCCAGTGAAAATTTAATACTTCAGTGTCCAATGTTATGAATATCGAATTTGCATGTTACTTGGCGTCAGAAATATCACGCATCAAATATCGTAGAAACATCACAACAAGCGGCCAAATGAATTATTTTGTTAAAATTAACATTAAAAAATTGTAATTGCACTCAGTTTTCCGGTTTTTAGGGTTCCGTATACCAGACGTGGAAAGCGTTTTTGTTACGCTGTTCTTCCGTCCGTTTATCTATCTGCCATATGCCTCTATCTTAAAAACCTCAACAGATAAAGACCTGACATTTTCGAAGAATATTATCGGTACAACAAATTCAAAGGCTTCCCGAAAGTAAATAATTCTATACAAAAAAAAAAAAAAAAAAACTTCAATACGAAAAAAGCGGCCCATAAATAGGGCGTGTGTATGAAGTCAGCACACATTATACATACCGCACACGCTCATAGGCGCCTAAGTATTTGTTGTTCTTTTCTTTTATATGGACAAAATCACATGTTTTCATGAAGAGTCATAACTCACGAACGCGTGATTTCGACCGATTTCGTGTAAACTTTACATAAACCATCTACACGAGCATACGAACAAACCCTAAAAATTTAATCGAATTCGGTTTGACCGTTCGTGAGTTATAAAGGGACAACTCACTTGCAACAATTAGATTAACACCAATTGATATGATGATTTTTAGACGTCTTTTTTCCTTCTCCTTTTCCCATTCTCTTTTGGTTTTTACCCTCGTTTTTACGTCTAGGGTTAACTATGATGTGCTTAAGGTAGCATAATCAACTGCGCGATGTATATTGAAAACTAAAACAAAATATATAAATTTGTTTTTGTTTTTAATATATGTAAATAAGAGAACGACATCGACTTGCCGACATTGTCAAACAGGCCGTAAGCATTTTATAGTTAGCCCTTCTTTCCTCTATTAGCTGAAAAAAAAACACATGTCTTTAAACTCATCGTATGAATTGTGTGTAAGAGAATTTCTTAAGGATCCGTTCGTTCGAAAGCCAATTTATCATTTTTTTTTATATATTAAAATTATTTTGCGTCATTTTTCGCAAGAATTGCTAAAAGTTAAATGTGACTTCAGCGTACACATTTATTATTCGTCTAATATTTGTTTCTTTTTTAAAAAAAATTTTTAATTTTTGTAACAGAAATGTGATATTAAGTGGTTAAATATACATACAAATATAGGTAACTATAAAAAACTAAGGTACAAAAATTTTTATTCTTTTTTGGTCCAGTCCTGTCAAATTAGGCAACGAATTAAGTAAATTAAAATCAATATGTTAAAGTCATATGTATTAAAGTTAACAAAAAACTTCTTAAACAATAATTAATAAAATTTTTGGAAAAAAATGATTATAAATACTTATGCACATATCTATATTGATATTAATGGTATTCATGAATACGATTTTTTAAAATAAGTTTTAAAGCTTAAAGAGTTTTTGCAACTTATTTGTACATTAAACCGTCAGTCAAACTTTTCTGTTGTGTCAGAACGCTTTAGTTATTAATCTGCAAACTGATTTCTTAATATCGTACATAACTTAACTATTTGTTTATGCTTTCGCTGATAAAAATTCATTATGAATAAAAACTAAAAAAATGTACCCATAAATTACGTGAATCTGCATAAAGAGTGCATTGTCGGATTCTATTTCAGGAAATCCTTTTAGCCTTCAACTACAGGTACACTCTACTATTGCCAATTAGAACGAAAACAGACAACACATACACGCACAAAAACACATACACTCATACATGCTGCCACTGTAACTATAATTTTTTCAGTGGATAAAGAAAATGTGAAAAAATAGTAGAAACATTACAAATGACATAAAAAAGGAACAACAAGCAAACGGATATAGCGATTTAAAGCAGATTTTTATTTTGCATCCGGTTTATGCAATACAAATTCTTTGTTGCGATTCAATAAATAAAAATGGAGCAAACGTGACATTAAAAATGTATTTTAATAATAAACAAAAAAAGAAAACAATCAAACGCAGAAAAGAAACATAGAATTTGTATAAGAGAATTCATAAGTCGAATGATAATAAATTATGTGGCATGCAAATCGTTTTTATAAATCTAAACAGCAGGCGAAGGTCTGGTATTTACACTTTGACAAATACATTATTAATGTTTTTTAAATTTACCAAACAATCACGATGAAATGGGCTTTTCCCAGCTGTAAAGTTGAGATACACATGTTTTGTATAAAAAAAAATTCAAACAATATATAGTTCATAGTAGAGAATTACTAATGTTTTGTAACAGTAGAAACATATCGCTAAATTAATTCTTAAATTTCGTTTAAAAATTTTCGCATGGTTTCATGGGTGCCAAAATCGCACATTTCTGTACGAAATATCAAGAGTAAAAAATCGAACTTCACTGTATTTTTATGTATACACCCAGGTCCGGATTTTAGGAAATTGAAAAGACTTGATTTAAAAAGCAGCTAAATGGTCAGAAGTAATCCTATTTTCTGCCCATTTATTCATTCTATATTTTTTTTATCGAACAATTTTTTCGGAACACAAAGTAGAAAAAACTCTTAAACATTTTTAATAACGTCAGCATTTTCGTTGTTTGGTAATTTAATTTGCAAACAAATTGCAGTTGCTTGTAGTAACAGCTGGTATATACATATACGTACATACACTATTGTTAACAAACTAATTGAGTGAAATTCACAATAGCCCTATTTTAATCCATTGTGTGCCACAATACCAAATAAAAAAGACGTGTGGCACTCGGGGACTGCCGCTTTAAAGCTATTGCATAGCATTTTTTTTATCAACTTATGCAATTTAAATTTCAATTTCATCTTTCTAGCTATACTGGAAGTGCCCCATACAAAGAACGGGCACCCTAGTCCCCCCAGGTAAAAAGTGCCTTACCTTAGTATCCTATGTCCTTCTCCTGGTTCTAAGCTACCTGCCCACCAATTTTCAGCCAAATCAGTTCAGCCGTTCTTGAGGTATAAATATATAACTAACACGAATTTCTTTTATATACATATATATAAATCCCCTCAAAAATCCAAAAATCTCGGAAAATTTTCCGGGAAAGGTGGCAACACTGGACGGGAATTCCCAAAAACTTGGTCAAAATCCCCTCAAAATCCCGGAGAACCCGGAAAATTTTCCGGGAAAAGTGGAAACACTTTAAATTTAAAAAAATTTCCAAAGCGGCAACACTGTATAATCATCATACATAGACTATACAAAAAAGAAGTTTTCACTTCAAAAACAAAAGACTTAAGAAACAAACTTAGTGTCAGCATTTTTCGTTTCATAAACAAATTTCTTGCTTCGGTCGCCTCAAAGCCCGCGATAGAAGCTATGCAATAGCTTAAAATTCATTCGATCAGTGCATTCGACCACAATCGAAAGTTGCTAATAAGTATATTACCCCGTTTATACGCATTTCTTATTTGCAAATAAAACTATTTGCAAAAACTTAACTCACTGTTTATACGCAAATAGCATTCAGAAATATTGTTATATTTTTTGTACTGACACGCAGTAAATATATAGTCATCTGGTAGCATCACACATCTTATTTGCAAATAGCTTGTTATTTGCAAATAGTTTTCGCAACATTTTAAGTTACAATAAAAAAGTAATACGGCAACGCTTTCCACTCTTATTTGCAAATAAGATGTGCGTATAAACGGGGTATATAATAGGCACCATAAATTTGTACTCGTATGTACCCTGTCGGGCTTTGAGTTAACTTAAAGCATACTTATAGTCAATCAGATTTGAGTCACAGGTGACTAAAAAACTAGTTCATTTGCTTTGTTAAACGCTATTCAGGTTTTACATTTGATGTCATCAGAGCGAGTCAGTACTCACTTACTCTGCATAAGTTTCAGCTAACCATATGTTAGCTTATTATAAGTTAGTTTGTGGCGCATAAAGTAAGTGGTCACTATGAGTTAGCTATGAACTAACTAGCTAATGATTGGGGCTTATAAGTTAGTTTGTGGCGCATAAATCAGGAGGGCACTATGAGTTAGCTATGAACTAACTAACTAATGATTGGGTTTTATAAGTTAGCTTTGAGTAAAATTGCTAAAATTTAAAAAAAGAATTTTTTTTCTCATATTTTATGATTTTATATATATTTATTTATTAATTAATTAATTAACAATATAATACTAAGATTATTTAATTAATTTTACAGTAAAAATGATTTTATTATAAAAAAATTAATGATATTCCAACAGTCATAGGCATAAAATAAAAGGAACTTCAGTTTTTTACATATTTTATATGTATGTATATCTTTTTATAAATTTATATATTATATTTATTTTAAAATTAAATTTTTCATTCATGATGGTCATTATTTCCTTTGGATTCTTTCTTTTTGGTAATGCAAATTGCTTGGAAATGTCGCTTCTTTATCAACTTAAGTACATTTCTTATAGCTTTTTCTGGATTATCTTCTTGGTTAGCATGAATAGCATATATTAATGATACGAAAACTAATTTGTGATTACACGTTCGAAAGAAAAATAAATGTATGTTACTTTACCCATTAAAGCATCAAAAAATCTTTTAAAATTTTTCAGCGATAGTTTTCCGTGGATTCCATCCACGTTACAGGCGACAATTAGGTCCACGGAGAAAATCTCTGTCAGAGATTTATGAAGTTGTCCTCTTAGTAAAGATGACATACAACGAGTCTGAAAATATTTATTTCAATTAATTTAATTTGTTTTTAATCGATGTTAACCCAATCAAAACAGAGTAACAAAATACTTACATACATAACAAGCACGATTTGATTCTTTTATTTTGCTATTAATTTCTTCCAAAACGTCAATGGTCTGAATTTTTAAATAATTAGTTTTTCTGAAAATTAATTGTGAAACCACAAATCAAACTGAAAACAAAATCACAGTCGTATTGATAGTTATTTTTTTTTTTTTTTTTTTTTTCTTCTTTTTTTTTTTGCTTTTAATTTTTAGTTGTTCAATGTTTGCTTATATGTGCATCAGTTTCGAGTGAGCAAAAAGTTAGTTTAATACTTATCAGGAAGAAGTCAGATGTATTAAAAACCAAATGACTACCCATCTCTGCATCAGTTCTGAGTTAATTTGAAGTCAGTAGAAAATAGTTAGCAAAAAGTCAACTTAACTCAGAACTAGTTCATAGAAGCCCGACAGGGTAGTTTAGTTATCGTCGCATAACATAAAATTATGAATACATACATACGTGTATATACATACTTATGTATGTATGTATATGTACATACATATTTGTTTTTACTATTTTTACTATTTTAATAAAACATGCATAGATACATACATATGTATGTATGTATGTATGTATGTATGTATGTATGTATGTATGTATGTATGTATGTATGTATGTTTTATTAAAACGAATAGCAAAAACAAAAATTGCAACAAACTGTAGAGCAGATTTAATTTTAGCCTGAACTCCGCATTTTCAGAAGAATCTTAATTCAAAATATGTATCCAAATTGAAATGAATGAGTACGACAAACGTTTAAAAAATATTTTAAAGATCATTAATCATCGACTGAGAATGAAGTTTTTGTTACTCTTCTTACTTCTTGTTATATATGTATGTACATATGTATGTGTGTTAGGGCGGGTCAAATTGTATGGAACAATTTTTTTGATGAAGCGTATAGCAAAAACGTAATCTATAGGTGATTCTGAGAAATTTTGCTCAAGAGACCGTAGCTCCATTCGGATTTGGAGCCCCCCAAAATTTGCATATTTACAATTTACATAAAACAATTTAATTAAATTCGTCATAAAATCGGATAGAATTATAGTAGATTTCTCAATCTGGGCTTGTTTGAAAGGTATTTTTATCACCTTTCAGAATCTGTATTGATACTTTTTTTTTTTAATTTTTATATTAGATATTAGGAATTTTTTGTTGAAAAATAGCCTAAAATGAACTTTTAACTAATAAATTCTGAATTATCTTCGAGTTTTTTCGAAATTTTTTTTTTTTGCAGACTATGAAAGTTCAGATAATTTCCAACAACTTTTATTACGATCAATTTTTTTGTTTTCGAACTTCCTTTCGAAATCAACATTTTCAAGGTTTTTCAAATATTATTCTCGACCTACAATTTAATGTTTTAACGTGGTAATATTATTTTTTAAGGTCCTTTTTACTTTCCATTCGAGGAGTTATCTTACGACTTTCTAATGTCACTGCCATAACTCCTTAACGATTATTTTCTATAACTCGTTTTGAAACACTCGTTAATAATTGTACATGACTTTATGTTCCTTGTATGTGCATTGGAATCAGCCAGCGGTGGTTCATCGAAATCTAAGTATTCTACCAAGTGATCATATGGAATCTGTCGAGTAAATGCTGGTTCAAATAATATATCGGCGTTATTCATATCAACCATATTGACATAATCGGTAGCATCGAAATTTAAGATATATTTTTTGTAAACTCTGAATTACACCATCTACAATATTACGAAAGTTAGGTTGTAAGTATCGTGTCCAACGTATAAATTTTAATAAAGAACAAAGTTATAAAACTTCACATTGAAGTACATTGGCACATAAACTGTAATAATATAAACTGCCAAAGTTTTTAAATTGGTCGATGGTGTATTAGTTGTTACATATAATCGTAGTAATCTACTTGCTTTGGTTAACCAACGAGCATGTGCAATTGGTCCTAGTTTAATGTTAGCTAAATCAACTGGAACAATACCATTCGAAATTGCTTTAGCTGTTTGAAATAAATATTTATCATCTGTTGATAGTTCGAGCTCATTTTCATGATCCATCATTGCAGGCATATTCTCCAGTAGTACTGGATCAAAAAATGTTTAGATAAATTAAAATGCAATTATTTTATTTTAACTTTATTCCAATCGAAAAAGTAAAATAATGACAATAAATAATGATAACAATACATACCTGCAATTTCTCACATTCTTGAATAGCTTTGAATAACTTTCCACTTGCTGCTCGTAGTCCACTGGTGACTGTTTTGTCCAATGCTTCATATAATGACGAAATGGCAGTTCATTGAAAAGAAGCAGACATATAAACCAGTGAATTGGTCTATTTAACTGTTTTTCAAATAATCGTAAAACACCATTTTCTGTTCCAGTATTTGCTGGCTCACCATCACTGCATATGCCAATTAATTGATCAACTGTTAATGTTTTATTGTTGAAAAATTCATTCAGTTTTCTGTGTTTGGTTTTTGCATCTTTTTCAAATTTACATATCCAAGTAACTCATTATAGGGCTCTTTCAGAACAAATAAATGCGGTTCTTTTACCAAAGTGGTATGAAATTTGTTATTAATTTTCTCTGTAGTTAATGAGTCATCTTTTCTACCATCGAAAGAGAATGCAGTTATGGAAGAATTTGTATGTCGTGTACGAAGCACTGCATCTCTAGATTTAACTTTTTCTCTAGCCACTTTTGACTTATCCATAATAACAAGATTACCATGAACATCTCTAAAATTTGTATCTTCGAATAAAGCTGTTGCTAAACATGAAGCGACTCTCTCTGAAACACCGAATCTATCACACATCATATCAAAATTTAAGGCTTCGTATCTTTGAGTATAATGTCCTCGTCTCATTTGAACAGTTGCTTCTGGAACTTCAGTTGTTGCTTCATTTTCATCTTCATCCATGTGTAATTCAGGTGGTTCGTATCTTGGATCATCGGTACCAGTTGTAAGTGTTGGTATTGTTGTAGCTACTTCTTCAACCTCTTCCGTATATTCAGGTATTGTGAATTTTCTATCATTATGCTGGTCCATCATAAATTCTTTTAGATGTTCTGGAATCAATCCACACGAGCATTCTGTTGTTTTTAATTTGCAATTACATTTGCCAATATAAAATAATTCGTTTATTGAATCAACAAATGCTCTAAATTCATCTCTTTTGTTTCTATGTTGTACATGTTTCTGGTATTTATCAAGCAAACCAGTTAATTTTTTTAAAACACTCTTTCTATTAATGATTTCAATATATAATTTACACCAAATTTGGATCAATTTATCTGTTACGTGAGGAGTAAAAGTTTTATACGAGAACATTTTGTTTTCAAATTTAGCACGATCACGATCAAACTAAGATCATTTAGATCACTTGATAAACCAAAAACAACAATATCTTGATGAGGCATGTTAGTCAATCTAGAGTCAAAACTTGTTGATGTTGTTGCTTCCATTTGCGAAGACACCGCAGACGATGTTGATGGATCTTGATTATCCATAAAAACTTTGATATTATCACTGCACTCTTTGATTGTGTCACACTAAATTTAAAAATAAAGAAAAAATATTGGTATTGTGATAACCGAGTTTTTATTTAAGTATTTTGGCAAACTGCGTGCGCATTGCACGATGAACGATTAAGGAAGAAGGAAACCTCATTATTCAGTGTTACAAAGTTGTTCAAGTTGTTGAACAATGCTGCCATTGACGACTTATTCTACAGGTATCAATACAGATTATGGCCCTATGTTCCAACTAGGAATTCTAAAGGACTAAATATATATCAATACAGATTCTGAAAGGTGATAAAAATACCTTTCAAACAAGCCCAGATTGAGAAATCTACTATAATTCTATCCGATTTTATGACGAATTTTATTAAATTGTTCTATGTAAATTGTAAATATGTAAATTTTGGGGGGCTCCAAATCCGACTGGAGCTACGGTCTCTTGAGCAAAATTTCTCAGAATCAACTATAGATTACGTTTTTGGTATACGCTTCATCAAAAAAAAAAAAAAAATTAACCCGCCCTAATGTGTGTACATATTATTTTTCGCTTTCATAAGAAAACCGAGATAAATTTCAAACAAACAATAATTCCACTATTCCAGATTACAATTTCACATTATGTATCTGCAAAAATATTTTAGTATGCCAATGTTGTTGTAGTTGTTGTTTTTAAATAAATAAGTTTTTACACACAAATACAATTTGTATTTGGTTCAAATGATTGTACATGAAGGATAACTCCTGCGGTTACTTTTTCACAAAATAAAAATATTTATAATATGTACATATGAGTCATTCCATGTCAAACCGTACGATTTTTGCTAAAAATTGACTTTGATGTCTCCGATGTCTTTCAAAATTTGAGAACGAAGTCTTCATTAAAAAATATTTTACACGTGTTTCGGGAAAAAAATTAAAAATTTTTTTTTAAAAAGTTATTTGCATTTGAAAATCGTCAAAATCGTGAAAAATCTTCCGACATGACAACATTTAAACTAATGTTTTTATAAAACTAGTGAATGGATTTTGAAGTTCAATACCTTATTTTAAAGGTATTTGAACCTTCTTTTTAAAAAAAAATATTATTTTTTATAAATTAATTTTTTTTTATTATTAAAATTTGGTTTTTTTACTTAATTTCTGTTTTCCACAATCTTCGAACAAGTCGAAAAATCTGAAAAAAATATTTTCTTAAAGGTTAATATATTCTTAACATTCCCTCAAAATTTCAGAGTGGAGGTCGAATGGATACTATTTTTTTACGATTTTTTTCCATTGCAGCACCACAAAAAATTACATTTTGTATATAAAAATTTTATTTTCAAGCATGTTAACGAAAATGTCAACGCATGTATTGTATGTATATGTATATGAATGCTTATTATTTAACTTTTAGTTATGTATTAATATTATTATTATATAAAATGTTTATATACAAAAAAATAATATACAAAAAAAGCAAAACAAACAAATCTCCAGAACAATATGAATTTTGATTAAATATTTACTTAAGTATGAAATTTTGTGTGGTTTTGAATACTTACACACATCCATACATGCGTTGACATTTTCGTTAACATGCCTGAAAATAAAATTTTGATATACAAAATGTAATTTTTTTGTGGTGCTGCAATGGAAAAAAGTCGTAAAAAAATAGAATCCATTCGACCTCCACTCTGAAATTTTGAGGGAATGTTAAGAATATATTAACCTTTAAGAAAATATTTTTTTCAGATTTTTCGACTTGTTCGAAGATTGTGCAAAACAGAAATTAAATAAAAAAAAACCAAATTTTAATAATAAAAAAAAATTAATTTATAAAAAATAATATTTTTTTTAAAAAGAAGGTTTAAATACCTTTAAAATAAGGTATTGAACTTCAAAATCCATTCACTAGTTTTATAAAAACATTAGTTTAAATGTTGTCATGTCGGAAGATTTTTCACGATTTTGACGATTTTCAAATGCAAATAACTTATTAAAAAAAAAATTTTAATTTTTTTCCCGAAACACGTGTAAAATATTTTTTTATGTTTAATACGTCTGGCAAATTTAAAGAAAATCGGAAGAGGTGGTGTAAAAAAGGTGTTCGGTCTGACATGGAATGACTCATATATGTATAAATTGAATGAAGCTGAAAGAAAAAGGTTTGTTTGTGGTTAATGCTTTGTTGGTCTTCGCCTTTGGAGAAGACTATAAACTTTATGGAGCATATTGTACAAAATATCCCAATTTACATCATCAACATCATCATCATCGTCGTCGTCATCTTAATCAACAGCATGTCATTTTCATTATGCTCACTCATTTGTTTTTATATTGTTGTTATTATTATTTTAATTTGCGGGTCACATCAACACCAGTCGTCGTCGGCGTCGTCATGTCTTAACCAGTCACACATAGAACAAGTACTTATTCTTCGTTAGCAAGAGTTTTATGCATTTGCCTTTATTCTTAAGGGTCCTTTTTAGGGGCTTCTTATTATTATGGCACGAAACGAAATGAAAAATATGAAATTAATCACTCAGTCTGCGCGTTGAACATTCAGTTGCGATGACCCTTCGCTCACTCTATACTCGCATCAGTTTTAAGCTTCAACATACGTTCGGGAATTGAATTCGACACATATTCGTGTGATAAAATCGAACTTTTATGCAATGGATACAATTTTTATTTCAGCTCTGGTGATCTCTAATAATGATATTAGGAGGGTTGTGATGTATTTTTACAAAATATTTTTGTATCACCATGTGATAGTCAATTCTTGAATTCGTAGTAAAAATAGTTTTTGCTGGTAATTTTTGCAGAAAAACCATCCGCATCATCTACAATTTCTAGAAACTCAGATAATTTTATTTAAATAAATTAATATTCATACACTTTGTTTTATTATATGAAATACATATAACATTTTATTTATTCAAGAATTTATGTTTTCAAAAATTAATACACATATTTGCTATGGGTTAGCTAATCTATATGCATTTCTTTAGTTGCTTAATACCATCTCATTAGTAATTTTTTACCACCATGCTTGAAAAGTTGTAGACAACCTTCACTTCCAACTAAGAACAACGAATTACAAGTATGTAAAACGCACTGGTTTAATTGGATTGTAAATGTGAAGTTAACTAATTTAATTGTACCTTTTATTTGTCGTATTTCGTAATAAAACATAAAATTAAATTCATTACGATTCTCTAAGTAAAAATAAAGATTTTAAAGTTTTTTTCTTAGTGTCAAAATTGTTTTTATTGATGCTTATGAAATTTAAATAGGTCGGTAATAAGTGGTAATGCCTGAATATCAATGGTACATGTAGTGAGAATAACGAACAAATATATATTAAACATTAACAAGTTCTCAAATAAACATGAAAATGTAGTGAAAATAAGGATGAAACGTCTTATGGCAATACCATAATATTGCAAACGTGTCACATTGTTTGCTGGGTGCAATGTATATGTTATCTAATGTAAATGTATGATGTATGAAGCTTGTAAGAAAGCACATACATAAACACATAATAAATATCTACTATGTGAGGTTTTTGATTGATAAATAATATGAATAAGGTTGAAATGAAACTACATATAATAAATGTTCATTAGTTTTTATATTTAAAATTTTCATTGTTGCGTATGTATGCATCTGTACGAGTTGTTGCACTGTGGCTCCTTTATTACAAGTGTTTCACTCGCAAGTTTCTGTTGTTTGTGCCCCTCTATGTGACATGTTATGCAACTCTCCTTTTTTTATTTATTTTTTTTTTTATTTTTCTGCATCTGATTCTGTATACTAAAAAATCAGCCGATATGCTTTAAGTTGGTTAAAGTTTAATAAATAAATTAAAAAGCTTTTTTGGAAAAGTAAAAACTGAAATTTTTAAACTAAATTACTTGTAAAGTCCATTTAAAAATTTTTTAACAACATATACTAAAGGCGGTCATCATGTCAAAGTTTCATTTACCCCAAAAGGATTAATACTTGTATTATAGTGTGAAACTGCCTTAAATAGTGCAAGTTCTTAAATTTTAAGTGCAGTAATAAATTTATTCGATTTACTTACTTTAAAGTACGGTTAACTGCATGTGAATTGAATTAAAATTTACATACGCAAATATTTCGATGAACAACTGTAGACGGTTTTAAAATTAAAGTTATTTTAGTTTTTATTTACACATGAGGTCCTTTATGTAATTATTATTTTAATTTTTTAAATTACAAAAATTTACTGCAAACTGATTTTTATAACAACAGTTGCTTTGGTATCCAACTTCAACCGCCGTACTTTTTTGACCTTGTACAGGGCCTAGGGAGATCGATCGAATATTATTCGGCCGGTTTTTTGGGTTTCGCTGAAGCCGGGTTATTTTTATACGATTAACATTTTCCTTATTTTTATTGCAAATATGCACGTAATTGAAGTCTCTATGAGAGTAAATCGCAATGCAAACATATTGGAAGTTTATTTAAACTATTTTTTAAGCGATCTGAAAGATTTGAAAAATTACTAAATGCCTTGTATTCAATAAACCCAACAAGCACGCTAAGTGAAAGGGAATTTTCGATTTCAAGTTTTATAAAAAAAAAAAAATAGATTTACTTCAAAACATTTGAACTGTATCTTGTTTTTAAAAGATTATTTTAAAAGAATCAATTAAATAACTGTTTTAAGTAGCTTGCATTGAAATATTTTATATAAGTATATATTTTATCTAACTGGTGAGATCTCATTATTGTTAAATTATGCAAATATAAACATATATACAAAATGCAATCTAAAACGTGAACAAAATAAAAAACGTGAACACCCTCGGTAAAAATTAATGCACGTTTCTGCGAGTTCACTGTATATACATATATGTATGTACATATATGTATGTACATATATATGTTTATATATATATATTTATATATGTATATATATATATATATGTATATGTATGTATATATATATATATATATATATATATATATATATATATATATGTCAATAATGTCTGAATTTCAGTACTTTTTGTAACACTCTTTAACTTGCATTTTTGTAGTCTTCGTAATAGTAAACTAACTGCCTGTTCGCCGATATCGAAGAAGTTCTTTCTTTCGAACAATTACATTTGAAACAAAAACAAAATTTTTGAATTTGGTTTTGTTTCAAATGTAATTGCTCGAAAGAAAGAACTTCTTCGTTATCGGCGAACAGGCAGTAACTGTAAAAGTCCAATATTACTGTACAGATTTTTGGAGACTCATCAAATTGTTTATTTTTTTTTTATAATTTGTTGTCGTACTGCAATTAAACACATCCTGCAGTGATGCCAACTCTTGCAACATCAAAAGCACTGTGAGCCCATGGAAATAGGGTAAAAAGGGTAAAAATAAAAAAAATTTCGTGTACAAAAGCACTAACCTAATTTTGTTTTGGGTCTGGTGGATCAAAAGACAGATCTAGTGCTTTTTCATGGCTTTTTGTGTGACTTTGTCGGAGTAAATGGCTTTATCGAACTTTTATTTCACAATTACAACAAATAAAATATGCTTTTAGTTCATCTTTTGCTGTTCTAAGCCACGTTTTAAAAGCTGGATCATTTTCCCAAGCTTTTCTATATAAGTATGTATTTGTTTTTCGATCTAAGGGAAAGCCATTGTTAGATGATGAACTTTAGCACATATCAACTTTAACATCAATGAAGAACTTACTTTTAATAACTGTGCAGCTTGATAATAACCAAGGCACTTTCTTCTTAAATTTGCATAGAAAACAAATCAACGGATATGTACTAATATTGAAAGTAAGTTCACTGCTAAACAAATAAATCATAAAAATTTCTGAACGAATTTAAAAAAAAAGATGTTTGAGAAATTCCAGAATTCAAACTCTTAACAGTTTGCGAGTACTAATCAAAATATAGATGCAAATTATACGCAATTGGTTAAAAAAGTATTAGGTGTGTTTAAAGAATAGTAAGTAGTGTCAAAAATGTTGATTATTTAAAACGCACCTAAAAGCACTGTGAAAAATTATTGAAAGCACTATAAATACCCGCTTTTCAAAAACGGGTATTTAACAAAATTTCGGGTATTGATTAAGTTAAAAAGCACCAAAAAATACCCGAAAAGCACCAAAATGGCAACGCTGACATCCTGTCTCAGGTTTCTATGTACGACTTACGAGATTGAATCCGACGGGTGACGAACATACTAACATATCACCGAAACTAATACGCTTTCTTTCATTTGGTTGTTACAGAACCCAAAAAATGGATGAAACCACGAAATATAACAGAGTGTTAAACTGTCTTAAAAAAAACGAGAAAAGCCAAAGTTGCCACGAGCTGGAAATAGAAAACGGGTTTCAACTTTAAAAGGGCCTTTCACAAAATTTTTTACCTTTTAGGTAGCACTTGCCACATGGTTGTCAATAATGTTTTGATTATTGCATTGTACATATGTATGTGTGAGCATCTGACTAAGAATATGAATGTGTTGTCAATGTAAGTTTTTGCAAAAATGGATGCTGCTTTGTAGTGATAGAAATGTATGTATGTATGTTTTAAATAGAAAAAAAAAATATATCTATATACATATATAGAAAATTGATTCTTAATCACCCATTGAACAAAATTGCATTTGAAGTGTATTGCACAGAAAATGACGACAAAGCATGATATGAAAGGGAAGAATAAAAAATAGTTTGTGAAATTTTCCATTTTTGTTTTATATTGTAGTACCTACGTCCTTTTCGTAAGTGAATGTTTGTACACAACACAGCATCCTTGATGATATTAAATGAAGTGTAAATATTTTGTTGAACTAAAAAAAAGTTCAACAAAAAACGAGAAAATTAACAATAAAAAAATAAACAAAATTTTAACATATTTCTGTTTCAATTTCAATAACGTGTACTTTTAACAACATTAATTTAGAAAAAAATCCTTGTTGAGCATTAATTTTATCGCAAAACTGATATGATATAGTGAACATGAAATGATTAATTTAAATATCTTCCTTTTGGATTATATCTTATATTTTCTGTGTTCAGTTACGGCCACAATTATGAAAGAGTTCAGGAATAACTTTTTGTGATTCACCTGCTGTTTGTTTGTTAACCGTTGAAATTAAAAATTTTGTTTAGCATTGGCTAAACTTATATTTAATATTTTTTAGATTTAAGATTTGAAAAACTTATTGATAATTCAATTTAAATAATTAAAGATTCAATAAATAATAAAATTATCAAAAAAAAAAAAAAAACCTGCTGTTTGTCTGCTCTTCACTCTTGTAAGATCCAAGAAATATACAATTGTCATATTTCTTAAAATAGCGAGTCCATTGCTCAATGTTTGTCTAACTTTTTAAGTTGTTTTTGTGGGATCAGTCGGAATATGCTATTCTCGATCTAGAAAAGATTTTTATATATCATATATATTTTCATATATATTCGTTAACACTAAAATTAGGTAATGCACACTGAGACGATACATCTCGTCCTGGATTCACTCGTAAATTTTTATACGATATCAATTTTACTTATTTTTTTCGCTTCAAATTTTTAATTCCCTATGAAAGATTTTTTAGAATAAGTTTTTAGTTGGCCGATCTGAGAATAAAACAACTTTAATCTGAATTATTTGTTTTTAAGATGACAATTAACTACATTTATTCGAAAGTTTAAGCTGCCAATGGTGGGTTAAACTTACTGAAATATGGTAACACAACAACAAGTACATACATATATAAAGCCAGCTATTAAAATATGTATTATAAACAAACAAAAAAAAATAAGAACATAAATAAAAGATTTGTTTTAATCTTATTACTGTTTTTTAATCTTTTTTATGCACTCAATTTTCTTTTCAGATATAAACTTAATAAAATTCAAAATTTTTTCTTCTTTTGAATAAAATGCAGGGTTGCTTGAAACTACGTTTAAACTCTATCCTAAAAACTCACTTTTAATGGGCTACGGGTAAATACTCATACCCATACTAATGCAAATAACACATCTTAAAGTCATTAAGAGCAAAAAACTTTATTGTTTTAATTATTCAAACATTAAAAAAAATAAAAATATGTATCCTTTAAATAGACAACCTCTTTCTTTTTCTGAAGTCGGTTAAAAATTAAATGACAGTGTGATAGTGCATTATGCTACAGACTACAAAAATAAATATTCAAGTTGTTGTGTTATATAAGAATCATTATACATAATTATATATCCAAATGGTAGTCCAGGGATATAAGTGGGATATTCCTATACATAACCATTTTTCCATAATATCCGAAATGAGTTTCACCAAGTTTTACAGCAACTGTTAAGTGTTTAACAGTGCTCTGTTAACTGCAAAATTGGCTTGACTAAAATTTTTGGTTGAAATCTTTGCTAGTTAAATTTAAATTTATCTTCACACACATCAAAATCTGATGGTCAGATTCAACACTATACACCAGCAGTAGAATAAGATTTTATTAGAGATTTTATGCTTTCAAAAATTAGTGTATTTGTTATGGTTTATAGATAATCTATATGGTACATAGCATTGGTTCCTAAATACTCATCAGTATGTAGTGATTTAATGAAATGCTGCAAGTGAATGAAATGAAATGCGGCATATAAAGAGATTAACTAAAACATAACAAATAAATTTATTACAAAATTTGGTGGTATTTCCCATGACTTAGTTTTTCCAGAATTAGCAGTTTGCATATATGTATGCATATACCGGTTCAGTGTGTATGTTTTAGATAGAGAATAAGTTAATATTATGAATAGCTTTTAATACATGTATTAGAGGTTGATGCTTTTTCAATAAAGCTTAAATTCATCTTTACATGAGTGTACATACATTTTGATATGTACATCTACTTAAGGATTAATAATATCTAAAATATACACACAGTTATACATACCCACGTACATGCACGCAAGAACATATTTTGTACCATATACATATGTACATACATACATATATTTATGTTTGTTATTGTGTTGACATAATGACATATTTTCGTGTGGGATAATGAAAAAAAAATTATATAAAACCTTTTTTTCAATTTGACATTCTTAATAGAATGTGACAAAAAGAAGGTCTTTCCTTTTAACAAATAGTAGCATGGACTTTATCAACAAAAAGTGTTATCCATTCTTTCAAGTACTTTACGTATACATATACGAGTACATACATACGTATGTAAATATTTAAACTGAGAGTATATATATGTAGATGTTTGTAAGAGGGTGGAGATATAGATTTTTGGTTTTGGAGCTGGGGTGATTTGTTAAAAATTTTGTTTTTATTATTTATCATCAATTTGGGTGTGTCATCAATGACTATTGATGTTGCAGTTCTTTGTTGATGTTTTTACTGAAATATTTGTATTTGACATTTTTTGTCTCAATGCCAAACTGCAAAGAACACTTTGTTTGCTGCTGTTGTTATGTTTGCAAAAAGATCTAAAGGAAACGAAATAAAATTACCGGTAGAATACGTACTACCACCCACCCACCTGGTTTTTATTATATTCGGTTTCTTTTTAATTCTCAAAGGTAAAATATTTTAACTTCTCTTGACATTATTTTATAGAAGATAAAAATTACAAAATTTTTTAAAAGAAACGAATACAAAAGTTTGCTTTATTGGTTGTCCTCCCTCATCGTTTTGTTATAATTTTTGAACAAACAAAACGATTTAATGGTATTCAACCTCCTAAATGCACATCTAGAGGGAATTTACTCGTACTTTCAAATGAAGAAATTCAATTTAAGTCTCTTGAGCTTTATTTCTCTGTGATACAAATATAAAGCTTGTCAGGATAGCTAAAATATTAGACTATAATCATTAGATAGCAAAAGATTTTTTATTTAATATGTTTTTGTTTAAATAATTGTGGAGAGAAGTTTTTTTATATAAAATTTTTTCACACGCTTAACTTTATTTAGTTTTAGACAAACTTGATTATTTTACTCATTTTTTAATATTTGTTCCCTTTTTTCAGGTAAGTCGCAATTAACATTATTTCTGTTTAGGAAAAGTATCAAATCTTACATCTTTATGTTATAAACTTCTCTAAATGGCATAAGAATAATTAATAGCAACACAAAGTACGGATGAAACAAACCAGTAAATACTCGGAATCACATGAATGTATGTATGTAAGTGGGAAGTACGAACAAGGTATGTTGGCAGATTTATTTGTGTTTTTTGCTTTTTCGCAGTTCGCCCAAAGTGGCTACGAGAGGCACATTGAAAGTTTTTAGTAAATAAGTTCAAATTATGGTTCGTACTCTGCCGCTAAGCTAAGCTAACTTTAAACTAACTACTTTCCGATTATTTATTTTAACGATGTGATGTCCTAGGATGTAATCAGTTGTCCGACTGCATTACTTTTCAACTAAATTGAAGTTAGTTACCAACAAGACCATTGGTAGTTAGCATATACATATGTATATGTATGTATATGTAATATACATATTCACCCCTATCGTGAATAATTTTCCACATGAAATTTTTTCACTTTTCACGTATTTGAAATCGTGAACAAATCGCATGAAAAAATTATATTCAGTCCAGAAAAATAACGTGAAAAAATGTTCACTTTAAAAAATTCCCCTTATCGTGAACAATTTTTTTCCCACGAGTTTTTTCACTTTTCCCTTCAATTTATTCACTTTATTTTTTATGGGGAACAGAACAGAACATGTATATATATATATATAATTCGTATAATTCGAATATTAAAGCTTAAAAAGTTTATTTTAATGAAAAGATCTGATAATAAGGCACAAACTGATGTATTCCTAAACAAACTACAAAAAAGGCAGATTGCCTACTGATTTGTGAAGCTTTAATTTGTTGAAATTTTTTCGTTTTGTTGGGTTTCCAAAGAGTACCGAATTATTTTACAACATAAAAGATAGAATGCAATAAACAAACGGAGGAGCCAAACTAAAGCTCCAACACTGAATATTTAGCGTTGATTTTTGAAGTTTTCTTTAAAATAAATATGTCCGTGTATGATTTTGAACAACAAGCTTAATGATTTCTTATTTTTTTTTATCTTCTTCCCTTTTTACATTCACTGATAACTAATAGCGGGAATAGTTTTTCACGGAAGATTCCCGATACCATTTTTCCCTTCGAGTGAAATGAAAATTTCACGGGAACAAAAATTTCACTTGCTTTTCACGATAGGGGTGATTATGTATACATATAAATAAATTATTTTCCTTTTTATTTTATTTTCTCAAATCTATATTCAAATAGTTTTGTACAAGATCTACTGTTGAGCTGGTATTTAGTTACCAACGAAATGCATATAGATTAGCAAACGCATAACAAATAATAATTTTATAAAAATATACATATATTTTTGTTTGTTTTTTATCTCGCGTCAAAGGCAAATGGGTTTCTTAAAAAAATTATTAAAAATTAATATATTTTTGTACGGCCTTAAACTTAATGTATATTTTTTTGTAGAAAGTATGTCCAAATATTCGGGAAATATTCGCTTGAATTTTTAGAATACGAATATCTTGAAGTAGGCGAATAGTCGAATAATCGAACACGAATACGAGTACATATTCGTAAAATCACTATCAATACAAATGGAAGTCGTGTGGTAATTATAAATATAATTTAACAATTTTTTTCAAATGGTTTTGGTATTTTAATTCAGGATAAAATATAATTTATTTTTGGTTTTTCCTCCTGTTTCATGTACACACAAACATGTACATACATATTTATGTATGTATGGATAAACGTATGTATGCAGGTATGTATTAGTTCTTTAATTTAGGAATTTTACAAATTTAATTTTGCTATCTGGTGCAGGTTATAAAAATGCTTATTTAGATTTTGACAGTTTCGATAAAAGTTTGAAATTATTCACAATCATAGAATCGAAAAATTTTTTATAGGTAAAAAACCACGTACTTTATTTTAATATAAAACAAACGACAAAAGAGACTGAAAAAAATGATACAAAATGCAATCTAAAACGTGAACAAAATCAAAAAAGTGAACAACCGCGGTAAAAATTAGTTCACGTTTCTGCGAGTTCACTGTATATATATAATAAATAATATGTACAAGTATAATGACATAAGTATGAACTTATGTACTTATGAAATGTGAACTCAGATAATTTTTTATTTAGTTACTGTTACTGTTTATTTTATAAAAATAAACCTTAATCGTTTAACAAATTTTTTATATATTTTAATGAAATAATCGGTTAACCGGTTATATTTTAAATTTTTTCTTAAAAATGCAACTATTCGAACTATTGGAAAACGTGGTTTTCGGAAAAAGTCGAATAATCGATCTCCCTATAGCACATACATATTTTCCACATATTTCCACAGAGTAACCAGCCTTCCACAAGTGTACTACATAGAATGGAGTTCATGGACTGCAGTAAGAGAACAAAATGCCGCAGGTTAGCTAAGTTAGTTGATGTAGATGATTCCACGATGAACTATTTGTTGAGTGATTCTAGCCGATCTAACACCTCTTGTGTGAAATTTAGTACAAACGAAGTATAAAAAACGTCAGTTATAATTGAGGCTAAATTAACAAAACACCAGTATTTGGTACTAAAGGAGTTTATCAATTCACAATTACCAAATGCATTACAATTAACCACGGTTGATGGTAAAGTCTGTAGTGCTTTAAGTAACACAGCGTGTAGTAGATGCTATATGTGGTGCAACAACGAAAGAAATGAATGATATTGACATGTGTTTAAATAAACCCGTTATTGATACTGCTAGATATCAGTTTGGGTTATCTCCTCTGCATTCATGGATAAGATTTTTCGAATATTTTATACATTTATCTTACCAATTAGATTTTAAAAAATGGCAGGCTCGTTCAACAGATGAAAAGGAGCTTCTTGCGCAGAAAAAACTATATGTTCAGCAGCACTTTAGGACACGATTAGGTTTTATTGTCGACAAAGCTCAAAGTGGTGGAAGTACCACATCCAATGACGGAAACACTGCAAGAATTTTTTTTTTTTTAATTCAGCTATATCAGCTGAAATAACTGGCTTAGATCAAGCAGTTATTGATCGGATTCATCATCTTTTGCGATGTCTTTCGTCGGGATACAAAATTAATAGTGTAGAATTTAGAGATTACTCGTTAGGAATCGCGCGAATGCTTATTAGTACGTATCCATGGTATAATTTGCCTGCTTTAGTTCAAGTGTTAATTCATGGATCGGAAGTAGTTGATCACTGTCTAGTTTCCATAGGCGAGCTCTCTGAAGAAGCCGCTGAATCTTGTAATAAATTATTTAAGCAATACAGACGAGACAACACGCGAAATATGTCTCGTTTTGTCACTAACACTGATCTTTTGCATTCTAAATTCCGACCCGTTGATTTCTTCTTTACGTAAATTACCACAAAAGAAGAAGTCTATGCTATCACCTGACGCTTTACGTATGTTAAGTTTTTGAAAATAATGTACAAATGTTGTATTAAATTGCCGTTACAAAATTTATTATTTTTTCTTTAATTAATAACTAACATTTTTGGTAAATAAATTATTATAATAATTTATTTAAAGACTTTTTATCTTCTTTTACCCTCATTGGTCCATAAATACCGTAAACATAAATATTCATATTAATTTTGGGGTGGCACGAAATAAGCCCCAATGAAATAAACCCCAAATCGAAAAATTAATTAAGCCCCAAAAAATTTTTAAATTTTTTGTTTGGGCTATATTTCATTTTTTGGGGCTTATTTCATATCCGTTAAATAGATCTAAACACATTTTGAGGAAAACTGCATGTTATTTTCAAGTTTCAACTGTGTTATAATAAAGTTCTTGCACCCGGCCATAGTGCGGTTATGCAATAAATACTTCGAACGAGAAGCCGTTGTTCGATATACCATAGAGGATAAATTCCTTGCGCCCGGCCGTAGGCCGGTTATGCAGAGAATACTTTGAACGCGAAGCCGGTGTTCGATATACCATAGAGGATAAATTCCTTGCGTCCGGCCGTAGGCCGGTTATGCAGAAAATACTTCGAACGAGAAGCCGGTGTTCGATATGGCACCACGAAATAAGCCCCAATGAAATAAGCCCCAAATCGAAAAATGAAATAAGCCCCAAAAAATTTTATGAAATAAACCAAAAAAAAAATGAAATAAGCCCCAAACAAAATTTACGAAATAAGCCCCAAATAAAATGAAATAAGCCCCAAAACATTTTATGAAAAGAGCCCCAAATTTTTAAAAAAGAAGAAATCATAAAATGCAAGAATTTTATCCTCTAAATTATATCAAACACTGGCTTCGCGTTCAAAGTATGCTCTTCATAACCGGCCTACGGCCGGACGCAAGGAATTTATCCTCTATGGTATATCGAACACCGTCTTCGCGTTACAAGTATTCTCTGCATAACCGGCCTACGGCCGGGCGCAAAGAATTTATCCTCTATGGTATATCGAACACCGGCTTCGCGTTACAAGCATTCTCTGCATAACCGGCCTACGGCCGGGCGCAAGGAATTTTTCCTCTATGGTATATCGAACACCGTCTTCGCGTTACAATCATTCTCTGCATAACCGGCCTACGGCCGGGCGCAAGGAATTTATCCTCTATGGTATATCGAACACCGGCTTCGCGTTCAAAGTATTCTCTGCATAGCCGGCCTACGGCCGGACGCAAGGAATTTATCCTCTATGGTATATCGAACACCGGCTTCGCGTTCAAAGTATTCTCTGCATAACCGGCCTACGGCCGGGCGCAAGGAATTTATCCTCTATGGTATATCGAACACCGGCTTCGCGTTCAAAGTATTCTCTGCATAGCCGGCCTACGGCCGGACGCAAGGAATTTATCCTCTATGGTATATCGAACACCGGCTTCGCGTTCAAAGTATTCTCTGCATAACCGGCCTACGGCCGGGCGCAAGGAATTTATCCTCTATGGTATATCGAACACCGGCTTCGCGTTACAAGCATTCTCTGCATAACCGGCCTACGGCCGGGCGCAAGGAATTTTTCCTCTATGGTATATCGAACACCGTCTTCGCGTTACAAGCATTCTCTGCATAACCGGCCTATGGCCGAGCGCAAGGAATTTATCCTCTATGGTATATCGAACACCGGCTTCGCGTTCAAAGTATTCTCCGCGCGCAAGGATTTTAGATCTATTTTACGAATATGAAATAAGCCCCAAATAAAATGAAATAAGCCCCAAATAAAATGAAATAAACCCCAAATAAAATGAAATAAGCCCCAAAAAATTTTATGAAATAAGCCCCAAATTTTTAAAAAACGAAATAAGCCCCAAAAAAAATGAAATAAACCCCAAACAAAAAATTTGAAAATTTTTTGGGGCTTATTTCATTTTTCGATTTGGGGCTTATTTCATTGGGGCTTATTTCGTGCCACCGTTCGATATACCATAGAGTATAAAATCCTTGCGTCCGGCCATAGGGCGGTTATGCAGAGAATACTTTGAACGCGAAGCCGGTGTTCGATATACCATAGAGGATAAAATCCTTGCGTCCGGCCATAGGGCGGTTATGCCGAGAATACTTTGAACGCGAAGCCGGTGTTCGATATACCATAGAGCATAAAATCCTTGCGTCCGGCCATAGGGCGGTTATGCAGAGAATACTTTGAACGCGAAGCCGGTGTTCGATATACCATAGAGGATAAAATCCTTGCGTCCGGCCATAGGGCGGTTATGCAGAGAATACTTCGAACGAGAAGCCGGTGTTCGATATACCATAGAGTATAAAATCCTTGCGTCCGGCCATAGGGCGGTTATGCAGTAAATACTTTGAATGCGAAGCCGTTGTTCGTTATACCATAGAGGATAAAATCCTTGCGTCCGGCCATAGGGCGGTTATGCAGAAAATACTTCGAGCGAGAAGCCGGTGTTCGATATACCATAGTGGATAAAATCCTTGCGTCCGGCCGTAGGGCGTTTATGAAGGGAGTACTTTGAACGCGAAGCCGGTGTTCGATATAATTTAGAGGATAAAATTCTTGCATTTTATGATTTCTTCTTAACCTTACTTCATCAAGTTAACAAATTTGGGGCTTATTTCATTTTTTTATTTGGGGTTTATTTCATATTTTTTGGGGGTTTATTTCATAACATTTTTTGGGGCTCATTTCATTTTTCGATTTGGTGCTTTTTTAAATGGGGCTTATTTCGTGGTGCTTAATTTTGATGACTATAGCTGAGTAAACTACGTATGACCGCCTTCTTTAGAAACTTGAACCACTGTGCGTTTGAATTGTTTGATTGTTGCAAAAGTCGAAAAAAAAATTTAATTTAAAAAAATTTTTCTAAATGTGTAAAAAAAATAAAAAAACGAGAAAAAAATAAATTTTAATTTAATATCTATAATTTAATGATGATTTATCAGTACTAATAATACATACATACATACATATTTATAAGGATTTCAATTTGGTATAATTTTGTTCTTATATCTAACATATGTATGTATGTGGTAGTGATGTTACGAATAAATTTTTAGTATTCGCGAATACGAATACGAATATTTGAAACAGTATTCGCCGAATACGAATACGAATATTCTTTATAAGGTTTAAACTCTAAACTTTAGAGCCACGTAATATTTGAAATTTTATTTGAAAAAATTCCTCCCTTATCAAGGCGAATTAAACCAGGTGGCAGCAGGAGAAAACAAGAACTTGGCAGCACGAGAAAAACTAATGCCTAAATAATTGGAGTTGTCAAAAATATAACCAGGAAACAGCTTTTCGACATTTTCAACTAAAAAATAAGTAGGGAAAAAATAGTCAGCTGTCTTAATGCTACCACCTGGTTTAATTCGCCTTGTCCCTTATCGTCAGTAAAAATAAATTGAAATAAACTGTCACACTACTTTAGGAATATAACATTATTATGACATTGAGATGGCGAATTTGAAGAACACTACTGAACATTTTTGAATTATTTTACCTACATGCATACTTTGGGATTTGGTTTTTATTACTCTGGTTGCGCTTTCAACTAGTAATTCAGTGCTTTTTGGGAGAAAATATTTTCGCAGATTGCGCAGCCACATGTCTCAGTGGACTTTCACATATTAAATTTTAGTTCTTCCATTTTTGAAGTCCAACATTCCTCTACTTACTATTTTAACATGATATGAATTTACATATCAGACTATAACTTTTAAATGATAGTTACGAAATTTAATTTTCGTTTGGTTTTTAGAGAAGATTATTATTATCTTGCGTCAAAGATAAAGAGCTTTCTTTAAAAAAAAATTAATATATTTTTGTACATTTTATGCACTTCTTTAAACTTTTTGTATGATATTTTTTGGGAAAATGTATATGCAAATTATTCGAAAAATATTCGCTTGAATTTCGCGAATACGAATACGAATACGAATATCTTAAAATAGTCGAATAATCGAATACGAATAAGAGTATGCGTAACATCACTAGTATGTAGATTATACTTTACAAAACTTAATTTCATGTGTACAAGAATTACAATTTGCTATAATTTTACTGTATTTAAGATAATTATGTAAGTTATTCTTTGCACAAAATGCGATTTGTTTTTTGTTTAATATTTTGATTACTTACTTACTGTGTAGTGCAGCATGAATATAAGATTATAAAAAAATTAACGAAAATAATTTTTTCCTGATATTTTTTTTTATATTAATCTTAAAACTTACTTTACCGAAATTTCTTGTACAATTTGTTTAGTACGCTGATTATTTACAAATAAAATATATGACAATTGAAATTTGAGCGGATGAATGTGGAACTCAAACCGTAAGATTGACGCACATCAATTTCTGAAATCATGTGAGCAACAGGACCTTTAACTCTTTTTTTTTTTAATTTTGATTTCAGTTGTAATTATGCATTCCCGACTCAAGTTATTTTAAGCGCGAAATGGTACCTTTTTCCCTTTTTTGGTCAGAGCATATGTTTCTGTAATGTAAACATTTCAAATACGCATGCCACTTGTGTCCTTTTTTGCAGACGAGAGGACAAAATGATACATCGTAATACGAGTAGTTAGATACTCAATAAAAGCTTTCCTATGTGCCAGTGGAATCTTCAGAGTGGTGAATAACTGTATTAAAAGAGAGTTCAAGAGATAACTGTAGAGAAACTGGACATTTGTTTGATAAATATTCCACAAAGATTTTATTAAGTCATGAATCTAGCAGAAGTAAGAGATTTTGTGCCCGAATGTACTTGAGTATGTTCGTTCTCTTAACACAGGATGCTTATAAACTTTTCCACAAATTTATCTCAATTTCGTTCTGGAACTTTGTTTTTTAAGAGAATATAATTGTACAAAAGCTATAATTTTGCTAAGATGTTCTTACAAGGGATAAAATCTTCACTGGGCTTAGTCTGTTTTCGTATACGGGCGTTAAATGGTCGTAGTTCGGCAAAAAGCAACAAAAGAGTGCTAATGAAGTCCAAGTGATTGTGGAAAATGAAAAGATAATAAAATCAAGATTGATTAATAAAAAGTATCTCAACCCACAAAAAAAAAAAACGTCTGAAGACCTAAACCGAAAAAACTCTTAATTCAAATAATACAAAAAAGAAAATAAATAAAAAAAGTAGTTTAAGAAAATAATTAGACGCGATAAAATCATTATTTTAAATTAATGCTGTTGTCTAAATTTTTTTTATGGAAAAAATTATTGTTATGAATTTATTAAAGGATTCATGTGTATTCATTGCATTGTATATGTATTGTAAATATGTATGTCTACATACATGTCATAAATATGTATGTGCGTGCGTAATTACGTTTTGCTTCAATACATAAATACATACATATGTACATATATAAAACAACATAATCTTATATGTATGTACATATATTTTTTTGTAAACAAAAGGAAAAAAGTATAGAAATAAAACGAGTTTCCATAAAACTAACGCGCCAATAAAATCTGAATATTTATTTATTATCGTCGCTACAATTAAAGGATTCCTATTTAAGGGCAACCAAAATAAAAACTTCGTCAAGTAAAACATATAGTAATAAGAAAAAGTTGCCTACCAACAACAACTAACAAATCTATAAAAAAAATTGCTTATACATACATACATAGTTTTTCCAAAAAAAAAAAAAAAATCAAAATTGATTAGAATACAGAATTTATTAAACTAAATTATGGCAACAATTATAAGAATGAAAAAAAAAAAAATACTAAATGAAATATAATTAATGTAAAAAAGAAACAATTAAAAGAACGTTCTCAAACAACGAAATACATATACATATTTATTATAATTTTAAGAAACATTATTTTGTATGAATGGGATTTCGCTGCTCAATATCAAACGTACAGGAATTTTTGTGGATTTATTCATATATTGTTCTTTTGCAAAATAGTTAAAAACAAATTTTTAAGAAACTTTAATTAATATATGTATGTATTTGTATATATGTATGTATATAATATTCAACGGTTCCTTGTAAGCTATTTAATACTATTTTCAAAACAAAATTTGCGAATATTTGCCTAAATTTCTTCTAAAAATTATAAAATGTATTTAATATCTGTTTCTTTTCTTTTTTTCATTATGATGAATACACGATTGGAACTTTTTCGTTTTTATCTTTTCTTTAACAAATTCGTTTTAATTATTGCCATCATGATGATGATATTCATCATTTAGGTCTGTCAATTATTGGGAAAAAACGAATTTAATGTATCGAAAATGTAATTTTCTTAAAATAAATCAAAATCAATCCGGACTACTAGTTTATTTTTTGTTTTTAAATTATGTATTTCTTTCTACTAGCAGATCGTCAACAGAATTATAAATTATGTTTGAATTATATATAATAATTCTCGTTAATTGTATGAAATATTACTAACAGACACAATAATGATTTAACAATGAAATGAAAAACATTTAACAACAATTACCACCACAGTAACAATTAATAAATTATCTGCAATTAAAAGTAATTAGAGGCAACCAAACCAATAAGAAAATTTATTGATTGGCCACAAAAAACAAATTTTCAAATGTTTTCAAATCTGCAATTTGTTTTTATTGCCGTTAATGTACAAATTAAGTGGAAACCGCTTAAAAGCCACCAGCACAAAATGTTAAGGATTTATTACGCAAAAATAAAAATTTTATTCGTAAAGCGTTAAAACTAATTGTATTGAATCATCGAAATCGCATTAATCGTTTTCGTCACCTTCGTTACTGTCACTGCTTTCAGCTCAGGGAGTTGAAGATAGAATATACTAAGTTTCGGAGATGGAAGCCATATTTCTTTTGTATTACATTCTTATTTTACTTCAAAATGGGATCGATCCAAAAACATATTTTCAAAGATGCAGACAGTTAATGCCAATTGGGAAATAGGTGTATATTGCGATATTGGATGCAAACCATAGAGCTAGCCGTACATGATAAAGAGTTGCAGTTTAAAAAATTACTACAGACAGTTTTAAATCGAAATAAAAAATAGACTGTTTTAAATAACTTTATCAACAGTTTTCTCCCAATGTGAAACAATTTTTCTGATCACAGATCTCATTCGATTATAGTTAATTTTGTATTCGATTATTATGTTTTTGGTATTCCATCCTCTTAAAAATCACAATTGCTTTTTACTATAGTAATAAAATAGTTAATCAGTCATGTCACAGATCGAAAATTATTTATTCGGAAAATAAAAATTACATTTTTTAAATCTTAAGCGGCAAAACATTTTCTACCAGCTTTAGTTGAATTGAAGAGTAAAAGATGTGCATATGTACACTAACGTTGAAAGTGTCGCCATCAGCTATTAAAAGTTCGATACTGTAAAATTATTGTGTCTATCATGTGAACGAAATCTAATGAATGTAATACCGAAATGACTAATAGTCTTTAATTTTAGGTCATTTCGAAAAAGGAAACTATGATTATTGGTCTTTATGTCTTTTTATACATATCGTATATATATTTTCCCATTTCCTTCTTATAACTGTTGTAAATTCTGAATCGTTGGACTTTATGTTTAGTGCGTAATAAAATAAAATGGCGAGAATGTTTCTTTGGCAATGTGGGATATTGAAAACTAATTGTTGCTTTATGTTTTGCCATACTTAAAAATTAAATTTTAAATCAATTTTTGTTGCTGTTGTTGAATAGTATCTAATATCTTAATAATTGTCTTTATTGTTTAAGTTGTTCATTGAATGTATTTTATGTTTGAAAACTTTTTCAAAATAATTCTCATTATTTGTCTTGCAACTGCACTAATATTGTATATACAAACTTTTTTTCTATACATCTAACGTTCATCTACTGCTTAAATGCTTAATTGTAACTACCTATAATTATTAGATATGAGTATGTATTTATGTATTTATTTTGTATATGATACGAGTAAGACATGTATATTGATTATTGTTGTAGTTCTATTTTTTACATTACGTACATATTATATTTTTTCACCTTTTTTTCCAAAAATGCAAAACCATTTAAATATTTTTTCAATGTCGAGAAATGTATGAAAATTCTATATAAATTATTACATACGTATGTATGTATGTATGTACGTACAAATGAATGTAGTACATATACAGTGTTAAAAAAGACAAAAGGGGTGACTTGGAGACAATTGACCCCGAGTTTACTACAGGATATATTCTAAGTACATACACATACATATGTACATATTATTTCATTTTGCTTGTCACTTTGTGTCACTAAAAATATGTTTATCTTCTATAATTAAAATTTATAAATTCCATAATCAATTTATCGCACACAAATACATACACATTCACTTAAATCTAAGTATGTATTTATGTATGTACATATATACATTCTCATGTATGTAAATATGTGTATACATACAAATGTATACATATGGATGGATGTGTGTGTGCGTATATACATACATATGTATATATAAATCCATATACATATATAAATATATATATATATATATATATATTTATATATGTATATATACATATATGGATTTGTCTCTACATGCGCACAGACATACATACATTCATACAGATGCATTTTGTTTGATTTGAGTTTATTTTTAATGATTTCAATCCATTTCACACAGACACCAGAATGCAACAAGCAATTGCATAATATGTAATAGTTACGTTTTGATCATTACAGTTCCTATTATATTTTTACCTTCTCGTATAAAGTTGAAATTATATATTTTTCTTGTGTTAGGACCAGTACTCAGGGGATGACCCTTACTTATGCAGTGCATTCTGCCGGAACTAGGAAAATTTGTGTTTGCGGATATTCGGTTTGATCTTTACCATACTAATGGCGTCTGGAAAGACCTCTGAGGGTATTTTTTTTCCACATTATGATGCTGAAATTGGGTTTTCTAATTTTTTTAAGAAATATTCTTAGCATACATAAGTTTGTATTCATATTAAAGTATATTTTGCCACAATTATTGGAGATGTGGCCAACCCTTTCAGCTATGAGTAACCGCCAGGGTAGTGTTGGCTGAAGTGGTTAGCGCGTTGACTACTAAGCAAACAATGACGTGGGGCCTGGGTTCTGCTAAAGTAAGATTTTTCTCTGTAATGCATAGTGCTCTGAATGAAGAGCGTGTTGTACGTAAAAAATTTCTGGTTTTGGGAACAAATTCCCTGATTTTATTAGAACACGTGTAGTAACGATATAACAGTGAAAAACAACCCACATTGCGACGCGGCTCCTGTGAATGAATACAGTTCCTGGACGGAGTTGTGTAGCTTCAAAACACATACATAGATCTTGAAGCAACGACCCATACATGAGAGTTGTATTTCTGATTCCACAACACTCATACCATACATAATTACAAACGAAACAGCATGTTCCGTCATTCGCCATTGCGTAAGCACGGCACATTGGATCTTACGGGCGTTAAAGTCGACCCTATTCGCACTACCCCATTTGGAGATTATTAAGAGGTCGCGTTTAAGCATGTCATTCATGTTTTGCCTCATACTCTTAACGTCTGACAGGTTTGGTCTGTTACTTAATGAAAACGAATGAACGATGCTGCAATAGAGTAGATGAAGTTGGAAGTTTGACATAGAAGGTCATTGAGAAAAAGTAGAAAAAGAGTAGGAGAAAAAAACGGAGACTTCCAGATGTCATGAGAAATCAATTAACTTTTTAAAATTATTTAAATATGTTTAAGTAGTTTTTGCAGCAAACTGTTCTTATTGTTATATGTACTTGCAGTTTTGCTAACTGTTTCGCTTTAATTAAAAAATGTGATTTATATCTTAAACAACAATTTGACGTTGTAGAAAAGTTTAGAGAAAACATATATTTAATACGAAATTGCTTTTGGTGTGTTTCAATAACTCTATCCCTAAGATATGGAATAATAATAATGCTGAATACTAGACAAAAGTTAAGAAATGCCAGTTTTTTTTTATACTCAGAGCCATAAGCGTAGCTAGACTATGTTTAATCACGTGCTTTCACGGGAATAATTTTGCACGCACGCTCACGGTGAAATACAAGTTTTGCAATAAAAGATTTAGCATATGCTAAAAATTTTATTTTGTAATTAATTTCTTTATTTACTTCAAGATCTCAATTAAATAAAAAAAAATCAGGAATAGCTCGAAAAATTAGCTATACAAAGGATAAACTTATGTAATATAAAAAATCTAGCACTGTCTGCCAAGGCAGGTTATTTAAATTTATAACTTATATGTAAAGGAATTCAAAAGGATTACTAGTGTTGTTAGGTTTAGGTTGACGCAATATTTCCAAAGGTGTAGATACTACATATGTACATACTTTTGAATAACTTTTCATATTTACATTTTATACATACAATGTACATACTTTTGTACTATGGTTCTAGAAAGTGTTTTATTAATTTTTATTATTATTAATTTATTAATGTGCGTACATAGATATGTATGTATGTAGATGAATGTCTGCATTTTTAACGGAGATTTTAACATAGAGAACTGTTTTGAGTGCGTGAAAATTGTATTAAAAAATCACGCACGATCACGCACGGTATTATATTTTTAAATCACGATCACGTACGCACGCGAATCACGTGATTCACGCGTGAGTCACGCGTGACACGAAAAATTCACAACATTTGCACATCTCTAATTATTAGTAAAGTCCTTTTTTTTATTTTTATGTACTTCGCATGAAATGCATATTTCAGAAAACTAACATCCAAATTTGACAGTTTATGTTCAACATAATTGCTTGGAAATAAGTGCGAACGATTATTTCTCAATAAATGTTTAAATAAATGTTTTTGCGGTCCACACGTGGACATGTGGTTTTGGAAACAGGATTTGACAGGGAGAACACAATTATTTCCAAATTTATTGAACGTGGAACCCCTAGTTATGTTATGCTTTTGAAAATATCAATACACTTACAAAAAATTGTTACGAAAATAGCAATTTAAAAAAAGGAGTCTGGGGTGGGCAGAAGCGGGTTTGGGTTCTATATAGTTCTTTGACCAATTATTAAATTTTTGTTGTATCGGTGGATATTTTCTACACATTTCGCACATCTTGCTACTTAAACAAATTACCTTAGTAGGAATTATTTATATGTTAATTTATTTTAATTAATTCACAATAATGCTCTCTTTTGTGTAAATGAAAGTATACTTGTTGTTGTGTTAGGCTTTTTTAATTGAAAAACTTCGCAAAGTAAAAGCACCGAGCAAACTAATTCAAAAAGAAATGTAAATAACAAAAAACTCAGTTTGTTTTTTTTTTAAGGTTGACAGCCATCAAAATATCGTTAGGTGAAATGCAAAACGCCTTATCTAAAATTTTTTCATGTCTGTTTACATAATTGGTTTCTCATAGAGTTACGCTGCTATCAGTCATTTAATTTTTCTTAACTAACAACACGAACAATAAAATTTTTTTTTCATAAAAAGAATATGTATTGCTAATTTTTCGACCTTTTCTTGAAGTTATTTATATTTGATTGATGAGCTTGAGGTAAATTTTTATAAAAAACGTTAAATGAATGTAAATAACTTCATAAAAAGAAGATTTTCTGATGGTGTTACACTATTTTTACTTTTAATTTTTTTGAAATCGGTATACTGATACGTTTTGCTACTCTGATTGGATATTCTAATGATCCGTAACACTCTTAAATTCTCATTAATTCCATAAAAACTGAACTTAATCCTAAATAATATTAATTTCTCAAATATCTTAAAGAATTTTCATTATCTCTATTTATTTTCTGTATTTGCTTCATAATCGATAATCGATTAGTTAAATATCTTGGCTCAAGTAATGAGAGGATTGAAACTCTGCTTGTTGTCAAAAATTTTAAAAATAAAACGCTGGCAAATTCCATTTATCTCATTTAATTTATATTTTTTTAATTAAAAATTAAAAATTTGTTGCAATTTAATAAAATATTTGTATACTTTGTTACCTCTTCCTTTCTTTTTAATTTATTTGCTCGGCTTGTCAAAACTTGACTCACTCTGACTTTTATATAAAAGTGCAGTGACTCTTGGATCCTTAATTCGGTTACCCGATCTATCACTTATATTCTCTATTAAAATTACTTAATACCTTTTACGGTTCGCAGGATTTTAGTACACTTTAACCAACGCCTTTTCTATTTATTTTTCCTTTAAAATATTGGTTACCGGATAACGGGTTTCCGTACACTTTGATCTCACAACGTTTTTTTTATTGAAATCTTGGGAAATTTTTCCCCAGGAATTATTGCTTATCGCTTAACTCCGCTCCTTATTGACGGATTTTCAAAAAAAAAAATATTAATTAAAAAGAAACGAATTTTTTTATTGTTTTGTTAATTTTGGTTTCTTGCAGTTTGATCCCATAATTTTTTTAATCGGAGAAATATTTGTCCTATAGAAATGTAGCGGACCCCGAAATATTAATTAATAAATAAATCTGCTGGTTGTATAATTCAAAAGCGGAAATGAAAAATATGGCTAGCTTTGGTGAAGTTTTTTAATAGCCCCCTGAAAATTTTGAATAATGCGGATGTCAATCCTCCTCCTCCTAAATTCGGTATTTGTAGAATTGTAAATATTCTTATACCATGATTAAATGTCAAAGCCGAAATTCTCAATTCAATTCAAATGGCTGTGAATAAATTTCAGTTACGTATTTTCGTTTTCATTATTTATAAAAAAAATTGCAATTTTTGTTATAAAAATCTAGAAAATTGAGTGTGAACATCTGTATATCGGGAAACAATCAATTTCGAAATTTTTGTTAGCTATGTAATTTTCTATTTCAGCTGACTATAATGGGTTCAGCTCACTTGAATCCTATAAAAATGAGTTCGTTCTGTTTTTGCGTTCTTAACTAAAGATTTAAAAGTTTGCACAAGTGCTATGAGTATGTTTGTGTGTATGTCATTAAATGGCATCTGTAAAGTATCAAAAGCAATTAAACTACTTCAATCAACAGAACAGAATAACAATTTGACCTCCATTTTTAAGTCTATAAATCGTTAAATGTAAAAATAAGGTCTTTTCATTTATCGGCTTAAATATATTTTATATTATTTTTAGATAAATTTTTGTCTTTTCCGCTGTCAGTCTATGCAGATTTATAAATAATATTTGTTAGTTTTTTCCCTTCGATATTTGAACTAGTAAATCGACATGAATTTGTGTGTTGTCGTATTGCATTATTGTGAATGTTTTATGAGGACTTTTAGATTTACAGACATTTTTTTATTATTGTTTTTTTAGATTTGCGTGTACAATTAAATCTGTACATTTTATTTATTTATTCAGTCAGTCCTTTTCTATGCAATACGACAAAAGTTCTCTCTCGTATTTATCTCCATCATTGAAAAAGAAAAAAGTTAACAAATTGTAAAAATTTGTTGAGGTTTTGTATTTAACAAAGTAAAGTAAATCATCACATAAAAATTACATAAGTTACGAATACGTTTTTGTTTGTTAAAAAAAAACAACAATTTTAATCATCTGGATTGTTTGAATTTTCATATTTTGCTAAGCGTGATATCAAAAGCTTTAGTTTATTGTCATCGAATTCTCTTTTGTTTTGTGTTCCTCAATGTTAATATTATTAAATCGTATACATTAATATTTAATAATAGTATGCCAATCTATTTAAAATATTTCCATGAATTTTTGAGTTTTTTGTATCTTGCACATTTTCCGATTTAGGTGAGTTAATGTAGCAAAGTTATTGTTTCATGCATATATTAGCAAATTTTCACCATGAAACTCAAAATTTTATTATACGTACTGTACTGTAAAACAGAAAATTCACGGCATTCGAGATTTAAGAAATCCCGAAAATCCCCGTTTAGAACCTCTACTTGCAACAAATAATATTAAAGTTGTATATAGTTCACTAATGTACCGATCATATGTTCACCAACATATCTAATGATCTATACTAATATTATAAAGAGGAAAGGTTTGATTTTTTGTTTGTTTGTTTGTTTAAACTGAATAGGCTCCGAAACTATTGGACCGATTTTGATGAAATTTTCAGAGAATCTTCAGAATATTCAGGCGGGTGACATAGGCTATATGAAGTTTTGATTGGACAAAGAGGCGTGGCACTGCCCATATAACCCAAAAATTTAAATCGCCATATTTTGGGCATTTTTTTTACCTACCTCGATGATATTTGGTACATATGGTACTGGCATAATTTGGAATACGTACTAGGAGAAAAGTGAGTGGGACCACGCCCAATTTTAGGAAAACCAAACCCATGGACCGATCTTCCTGAAATTTTCACAGCATGTTACTGTGACACTGGAATGAATAATAGGCTTTATGAATTTTTGATTGGACAAAGAGGAGTGGCACCGCCCATATAACCCAAACATTTAAATCGCCATATTTTGGGCATTTTTTGACCTACGTCGATGATATTTGGTACATGTGGTATTGCCATAATTTGGAATACGTACCGGGAGAAAAGTGGATGGGACCACGCTCCTTTTTAGGAAAATGAAAAATCGTAATATAGTCTTAACTACTGGACCGATCGAATTTTCACAATAGGAATTTTATTTTATAACGAGGGGGTAACGAAGCGCACCGGGTATATCTAGTATGAAATAAATCATAAAATTTTTTGTGGTCCTTGAACCCAGAACTCCTTGATTATTGACTAGCAGAATAGTTTCAGTAATCACGAATTAATAATTTTTAATTTATTATCATCTGTAGTTTAAATCTTCGATTATGTTGTTGATATCTGAATTGCTGCAGAAGCAAAAAAAAAAAACTATATAAATTTTTTTTGTTAAACATTATAAACTTTCTGAAAATACACATAAAAATTTCGATATATTTTAGTAAAAAAAAGGAAAACTTTAATTTGCCACAAACAACATCCTGATGTTCTAGATTTGTTCTTTTCTGAAAATGTTTATTGAATAATTCTTTTTTGGATTTTATAACATTCTATTTACATATTTGGTTTGTACTTTCATTCGTATACGAGTATGGATATGTATACTTGTATGTATGTACATAAATGTTTATGCATAAGAGTTATGCTATATAAGTATGATTTTTCGGCAACTTCCAGTTATTGTTAAGTTGTTAGGAGACGAGTATATGAAAATTGAAAAAGCGATGAACACTCAAAAACACATGCCTGAATAAACTCTTCTTCTAATACAGAATACAGAAACATGAATTCCATCCATTCGAATTTGATCTTATGTTGTGGATTTATTGTGTTCTCCTTTCGTCCGTCATCTTCTACATCAGTTTCTGCGGATGAAAGAAAATTGTAAATTGAAAAAAATTGTGTCAACATTGAATCAATTTACTTACAGATACAACAACGTATTTGTACATAAAGTTTGAGTAGTGCTGTAGAAGTGACAAGTGTACTGTATTTTAGAATTTTTTATTATAATTTTTTTTCTATTTGTTTTTAAGAAGGAATCAGAATGTAAAAAGTTGAATAGAAAAATTTCCAATGTTTAGTTATTGATTCATTCAAAATGTTATATGTATGTAGTATGCAACTACATAAGGTTTTATGGTAACAAAAAACGAATAATTTTGAATAAAACCAACAAATCAAATTGTTTTTCCCTCCTTTTTTCTCTGAATATTATGTTTAATATAAAAATGGTTATTATAACACTTAAAATGCCAGTGCTTAGGAGAAAGATATTTTTGGATCCTAGTTGTAACGAATTCGATGAACTCTTTTATAAGAATTTGAATAAACCTATAGCTCGATTGTTTCTATGAACTACTTACTAACATGTCAAACAGTATAGAATATATACATATGTACAGATACGAATACCTACATATCTATAAAGTAAAATTGTTTTTTACGGTAAGAATGTTTATCCATTTAACTGGGAATTTATTTCATTTGTGCTTGAATAATAAGTCTAGTATTTACTTTCAAAAGGAGGCTATTATAATGGACTGCAATCAACATATTCTTATACATATGTACATATATACGAAATACGTAAATGTACATAAATATGTACATATTCATAGATATGTGTGTGCTTGTGGTTAAACATAAAACAATATTTTCATTATGTCGACCCTTAAGGCTCCCATACACCACAGGTTTTTTACATCTGACTTGTCAAATTTTCTACTGTACATGTCGTGTGGTTTCTTTAAAACATTGCTTCTGTAAAACACAAATGCAAATATGTATGTACCTACGTCTGACACATTTTCAATTAGAGTTTGTTCTATTTTGGTCTGACATTATGACATCAGCTGTTTTTATTACGATAAAAAGTATTGCCTGAAATGTATGTCCTAAGAAAAAAGTCAGCTGCTGTTGATTATTGGCAGTAGTATTAGCCGTATTAGCATTAGCATGAGCAAGCAAGAATATTCCGTGACGGCGGCGAAAGGCAATTTTTAAACTTAATGACTTGGAAATAAAGAAGAAGAAAAATGGATTTCATGTAAGGTTTAGTTGTACATGTACGTTTGAGAGCTAATATTATAAATCTTCTGTAAACTTAAAGTTTTGAAAAACACAGAATTACACATGAGTCTCAAAGGGGTCAATTCAGATGAAAAAACATGTCGTCTATGGGTGGTTTTAGTGTCAAATAACACTATGCAACAAATAAGGACTTTTGGACAAATACACGAATGTGACTCTATAGGTTCGACTCTAATACGAAACGGTAGTCAGACCCTATACTCAGTTTGGCCAGATTGGTGACCAATTTATTTTTATTTGTCTCCAAAGATTCTTAAAAGCAGTGAGACCTTAAAAAAAGGTGTCATCAGTTTTTTGTCAACAGGCAATTGAGACGTTGCGATACAGCTGAAGATCACATAGCAATAATATATCTAACAGTCCACCTAACAAATTTCGTTAATATTTTTTGGAAAAAAAAAAATGTTATTTGGTGTAAAATTTTTGATGAAATTTTGGCAATACATTTTTTTTTACATATTTTATTATTAATTCCAGGGAATCCTGATTTATCACTAACAATATTTTGCAAAATTCTAGCTAAGGTAAAGCTGAACAACTCTTGTGAACATACCAGTCCAATCTGCTTAGGCTGCATTGTTGCACTATTTAATTGTAAGCGTAATTTTTTTTTTAAATTGATTTTATCATTTAGAAGAGTCTTTGAAATGTATGCTTTTGTTATTACATGAAGTTTAGTGTTTGATCTGAAAAATTACAAAGTCTTGCAGAGATTTAACGCTTTTCATTTTATAAATTTGCCAAATATGTTTGATATTTAAATATGAACATTTGGTACAGAGAGAAAATGACAGTTCTTATTTATATCCCAGCAATTTTTGAAGCTTTCTTATTCAGATTCCAAACTGTCTTATAACAAGTTTGCACTAAACATAAAGTTTCGTCTGCAAAGAAAGTTGGTACTTCGTCTAATATTGAAATTGCTCATAAATCGAAATACATATATTATAAAGTATGTATTTGTGTACTAACATTGGGTTTTCTGATTATGCATTGTAGCTACTAAATTCGATTTTGTTTAAATTCGGCCAGCTACAAGGTGAAGGTTATTGTTTATCTTGTTTTAATTAAATCTCAAACATACAAACTCACACATAAAAACATCCGTACTAATTGATGTGCGATTTTATGTCCATAAAATATGAATGTGTTATGTATAGTGTGTGTGTATGTATGCATATACTCGTATATGTATTGTACTTGTAATGACACTTCCAAATGGTAATGAGAAAAAAAAAACGAATTGAAAGCAGGTTATCATATTACGGCAAAAGAAATTAATTTCTAGGTTATTTTTATTGTTACATATTTTAGCATTTGAGTCTGTCGTCCTTTTGGAAACATTTTAAGTTAATAGCCCTATTCACAATCTTGTGCAAATGGTCTTGCATCATTGCATTTGCAAAATGGTGTAGTATATTTTTACGCTACACTAACAAAATACAGAGAAATGCACATGCTACATCTTTGCAAATAAGCAACACTAAAAACCAATAGCTTATATTTACTCTACTTATGCAACACTTATTTGCAAAGCGACAGCTGATACGCAGTGAGCTAAACCGATTTTGCTTATCAAATTTTAATAATTTTATTCAAAATTATAAAAAAAATAATTTATGCCAAAGGAAATTAACCAGACAAACAAAAATTAATGAAATAAAAAATTTAATAACAAAAAGTAAAAATTAACAAAACGCAAAACATCAAAAATCAAATTATTTGAATTATTTGATTAAGCAAATGTTTTGATACCTGAGTATGTATTTTTTAGGCCAAACCTTCAGTGGAAAATAATTTTTTAATTATCAATCAGCTGTGAATTTTGTGTTTTGAAACAAGCATTGCAACCTAACCCAAAGATATCATTCACAATTAATAGAATAAATTTGCAATTGCATAAATTTGCAATCTCAAATGCAGAAGATTGTGAATGCGGCTAATGTGTTTTTTTTTTTTTTTTTGTTTACTAAGAAAGAAAAACTATCCAAATTGTGTCATTTTTTTGCCTAAAGATAGGCTGCAAAAAACACGAAGAAAAAGATCAAGAGTGTTTGTCTTCCACATTTTTCTCTCTCTCTCTTGCTATCTGCAGTCCTTTGTTAAGCGCGAAGACGACCATGACATGACGAAATGAGTTCAGCATGTTAAAAAATGTACATACTCCCTTTATGCACAGAAATAAAGTCGCACATACGTTCATACGAGTACAGTTTTATATAATAAAGTTGCATTCGTGTCCACACAATGAAACTGTTTTTTCGCGGCTTGAGTAACTTTTACACATACATATGTATTTCTTTATGCTCAAAACTCAAAAGTTGTGCAGCAAAATTTGATTTTATGGACAGGGACTTAGCATGTAATATAAAATTATTTAAAACTTTTTCTGCATAAATATTATGTGTAAATATATACATACGAGTATATGTAGATATACATATGTACATATGTATGTATATGAATTTACATATCGCTCCCTTATGGCAACGTAGTAATATCTCAAAAAAACTTAAGCGTGTCAAAATGAAAAAATTTTTACAAATAAAGAAGGTATTGAGAAACTCTTTTTCGTCAGTAACTGAAAAATTTAGTTTTTTGAGATATGACTACGTTGCAATAAAGGAACGATATAATATACATATGTACATATATTATATGTACAAATGTATGTATATTCCAATATTTTGCGTTTAAAAAACAAATGCCTAAAATTATACTTTTCTCTATTTACTTCATATGCTTTTCTGGTGTGCCGAAAAAATAAATGGTTCTAATTTCTGTTAATTTTGCATATTTATACAAATTATTGTTTACACATACTTTCATACATATGTACTATTAAGTAGCGTGTGCGTGTGCGTGTGTGTATAATGCTGAAACGCTTATCGCTATAGAAGAGTTAATGGCTTGGAAGTGCAAGAAACTAACTTTCCATAATGTGTGGAAATATTGTAGTCGTAAATACAAAATGCAACAACATTAAATATACTAAAATTTAAGTATGTCACAGAGACTTTCGCAGCGTGAGCACAATAACAACTTTTATATTATTTTGGAAATGTCATTTCACACTATAATTTATCACAAATTTTATCTTTGTACTTATGCACATATGTATGTAGTGCATGTATGCACATAAATGCATTCATGCTTTTGAGTTGCGGAATGAATCATCGAAATATTCCGGCAGAGAATTTGCGAAGAGTACTAGATTCACACTCAAAACCACCTCGGTACACTAACCGAAACATACAGCCGCAATGCTTTCGGTTAAGTGGTATGAAAGTTACTAGACCCGCAAATCTAATCTAATCTCTTCCGAAAATCTAATCTAATTTCGAGGTAGAAAGTAGTCCGGAACAGTGTTGTCATGTCCGCAGTTTCCTTTTGTGTAAATAGGTGATCTACAATTTCGTAGAGTATAGCTTTTTTTCTTCTAGGCGATTGACCAAGACATTTAAGTTTCTTGAGTAGCTGGTACAGATTATTTTCCAAACTACTTTGCGAACTTACCGGCAGTGGTCGAGATTTAGCTTTAATATTCGTATTTGGATGCATTAAGTTTTACTTTAAAGTCCAAGTTTCGGTAGCACTCGTATAAGCACCATATTGATGTTGTATTTTAATGTATTCGGTATACGACCCAGATACATTTCATTTGGATCAGTTGAGTTTTTCAATTATTTTTAAATGTTATTAATTTAACTACCAAATTTGTTGAAAACTAATATACATATTTCTTATCTTTTAATTAAATTTTTTCAAGTTTTACTGAAATTTTTACAAATTTTAAACAATTGATTTTATTGGCAGCACAGAAAAAGAAAAAAATTGACAGGAACTTAAAAAATAAATATCTTCGTAAAACAACAAAATTTTCATTAATTTTTAATTTCAATGTTAACAGCGGTGGATTTTTTGTTTTTTCACGTCTCCTGTATCTCTCTTCTCAGCCGAGTATGGCCTCTATAATTTAAAATATTGCGCGCAAGTGGATTTGGATGCAACTCAAGTTTTTTTATATGTATGTATGTATGTATGTTGTCACGTGTGTTGAAAATACAGTCTTCACTAACGGATCATCTAGATCTTTATGAATTCATTTTTAAATACCAGGGGTTGTTGGGTTCGATTTGAAACGATATTAACTTTTTGTTGGCTTAAACTATTTAACACTTAACACCCACCGTGAACATGTGAAAAAATATAACAGAACAACGATAAGTCCACATACATATGTACATATGTAGATACATACATACATACATATATGGTATTATGTCGGTATTAATACAAGAATACAATTGTATTCTTGTGTAACATATGTATATATATGTTAATTAAAGTATATATGTATATACATACATAAATATTCTATAATCGTACATACATATATATACATACATATGTATGTATGTACGAATAAGTTTTTCTGAAAAATAATCCACCAAGTGTATTAATTTGAAAATTTATAATTTTTCATTTTATTCCATAGAAACTTGATTTGATTTGATAGAAATTCACAAAAACAACAACACAGATGCAACAAAATATTTCAGAAATAAAATTTCATTTTCAAGTTTTTGGTAAATTTGATTTTGGTTTATGTGGTACGCTTCCTTCTTGTCTACTTCCGCTGTGTATTATTTTAATTCCAATTACATACTTTCTTTATCTTTGCTTAGTGTCGAGTATTGTAAGAAAAACGAATAAATCAGATAAACTGATGAAGCAGCGTTACCACATTGTGTATAGTTGCACAAAACGTCTTACTACATCATACGAATATTTTCAAACATCTTTAAAACTTTTTAACATCTTTTCATACATTTGTTACCGATTTAATTATTTGTGCTAAAATTTAGTTACGTAACTTTGAAAATTTCGTTACGTAATAAAGTATAAACAGTGCTTGTGCTTTAGTAATTCTCATTTCTTTATTGAAAGTTTGTGCATAAGTAAATGAGTTTGAAAACTTTTCAAGCATGCTGCTAAAAAATCAAGGAACTAAAAAAAACTTTTACTGAGGCAGACTTCAGACATAAATTATCATTATCAAATATTCAAATTGTCCGTCACAATTAATTCATAGTTAATTAACTTAAGCTACGTTCACATTTATCAAATATTTGTCGAAAAAAAACATAACCACTAGTTTTGCTTAGGTATTGTGTCATTTTACTTGGTTTTTATATGTATTACAAAATAAAACTAATTATTATACAAAAAAGTATTTTTATACAGCTTTTAATAACTGCGAACCCATAATTAAAAAAAATGGAGTGAAAGGAAATAAATTATTAGTTTCTTTCTTGGTTACGTTTTTTTTCGAAAAATATTTGATAAATGTGAACGTAGCTTTATAGTTTTAATTGAAATAGCGAAACCAAAAAAATCTTTTTCCTAAAAACAAAAAAAAACCTAACGAATTAATAACATTCGTGTTTATTTTGTAACGAAACATTTTTTGAAGCCGCATTAAAAAAGGGTTTGTCAAAATAGATTGTTTGACTTTTGTACAATGTTCTTAGTTTTATTACCAATTTTGTTCATGTTCTGTAAGAATTTTGTTTCAGTGGTAGCAATGCTGAATATAGTATTAAATTTGTGATCAGGGTTGCCACTTTGGTCTGATCAGATCAAAATTGGTAGATGTTTTAGTATGTGAAGCATTTGGTAGTTGGTTGGTAGGTTTAATTTGTATGTATTTTGCGAATTGGATTAAAATAACAAAAGGTATCTAAGCTTTGGCAAATTTTTGGTAGAATTTTATTTTTTCTAGTGGGAGCCCTGTTTGTTGCGTTCAAGGCGATGTTGATGTCGACATCGTCGTCGTTGCTGTTGTGTTAAACTAAATGTAGCATAAAGGGGAGGAAAATAAAGTCAAGTCAAGGTCCACAGCTGAAACATGTATAATGGAATAAAAAATTTAAGAGTATATAATTTAATAAAAAAAAATTCTCTAATATTTTAATTTGAGTTTCACTACGAAACTTCTTAGACAAATTGTTTAATAAAGCATGTAAATTAATTAAACGTATGCAAATAACTTTTAAGATTATCAACGCATGTAAGCTGCTAAATACCTATACAGTAGAATCTCGATAATTTATATTCCAATAATTAAATTGAAAAAAAGGCGATAAGTCGTTAAAAGATAGCGGTACGTTAAACAATCTCGTTAAATTATAAAAATTGAAAACGTTTCAGTGGATTCGATAATTCCATTTTTTCTAATACAGTCACATTCAGAAGGATTAAATATTTTATAAATCCACTAGATGATTGTCCGGCTTCGCCCGGAATCTATTTTCTTATATGGGGTAACAATTTTCCCCACTCATCAACTTAGCACCATCTGTCCTTCAACAACATACATACATACATAATGTTCTGTTTGAAATACGAATTGGGTTAATAGTTTAGTAAATACAGGAATTGGCCCTTCCCTCTCCTCCTCGTGCCCCTAGGGGTTTAAAATATACTTTAAACCTAATCTCATACCTACCAAATATACATAAAAAATTTCATTAAAATCGGTCGAGCCATTTCGAAGGAGTTCGATAACAAACATCGTGACACGAGAATTTTATATATTAGAAGATTTACTTTTCATATGTATAAGTATGTATGTATTTATATTTATTTAAATTTTGATTTTCTCGCACCAATTTGAAATGTGAGCTATTTTGACACTTCTTGTGAGAAACTTTTCGCAAAATGTTGTTACAGAAACACTTTTTCTCACATACTTCCAATAATTGCTGGAAAATTATTAAAATGACAGATCATTCTCGCAAAGTACATATGCAGAAACACTTGTGTGCATAGTTGCCAGATTTTTTAGAGGTAATATCGTCATATTTTTGGGCAAAAATCGTCATTATCGTCAATATAGCTTATTGAAATCGTCACAAAAACGTCAAATGAAAAAGCCGCTTTTTTACCAACAAAATATATTTTTTTAGAGGCAAAACATAACAAAACTCTTAAATCAACAAATCTTATTAATAAAACAGCATTCTTTTGAATACAGAGATCAGATACTTCAACTAGAATTCACAATAAAATCACATGTAAATAGATTGCATGTTTTTCAATACCAATGTACATATATAAACATTGCAATAGTACATATGTTACTCATGTGATAATCAGGACAAAAATGAGCGGGATCGGACAAGTGGGCGTGGCAGCTATCATATAAAATAAATATTTAATATCAAATATCTAGAGTTATATAATAGTTAGAGCCTTCAAACTTTGTAGGAGTGCATAAATTAATAATATTAGCAGCTGAAGTAAAAATGGGCGTGATTGGACAAGTGAGCGTGGTAAATCTCATACAAAGTTTTAACATAAAATATCTGGAGTACTATGACAGCAAGAGTTCTGAAACTTTGCACATGTACATATTAAACTAATCTGAAGAGTTGTGAAAAAATGGGCGGGATCGGGCTAATGGGCGTGGCAGCTCCCATGCAAAGTAAATATTTAATATCATATATCTACAGTACTATAATAGACATAGTCTTAGAAATTTGTGCACGTTGATTATATTATGAATAGTCATGGGAAAATTGGGCGGGATCATACCAGTGGGCGTGGCAGCTCCCATACAAAGTGAATATTTAGCTCATATACAAAATTAATATTAAATATCTAGGGCTCTATATTAGCTATATAGCCTACAAATTTTGTACGAGTCCATCAATCTATATATATAAAAATGAATCCCTTTTTTCCTTGGTCACGGCATCACGCGAGAATGGCTGGACCGATTTGGACGATTTTTTCTTTCTAATGATCGCCATGGTCCAACTTTTTTCGATTTACCTAAAATCAGAAAACGGCTCCATCGATTTGACTAATTCTTCTTTCAAATGTTCGTATTAATCCATTTTAAGTTTTCATCGAACGAAAAATTTGCCACGCCTACTTTTACGCACGCCCCTTTTTAGGAAAATTAAAATCGTAATTTAGTCTTAACTACTGGACCGATCGTCATTAAATTTTCACAATAGGATATTCTTACGAAATAATAAATTCTTGACTATATAAAATTTTAATTGGACAAAGGGGCGTACCACCGCCCATATAACCCAAAAATTTAAATCGCCATATTTTGGCATTTTTTGTCCTACGTCGATGATATTTGGTACATATGGTATTGGCATATTTTGGAATACGTACCAGGAGAAAACTGGGTGGAAAGACGCCCCTTTTTAGGAAAATTAAAAATCGTAATTTAGTCTTAACTACTGGACCGATCGTCTGTTAATTTTCACAATAGGATATTCTTACGAAATAATAAATACATGACTATATAAATACTTTCAGTTTTATTTTATAACGATGCACGAGCGAAGCACACGGGTTTTTTTCGGATTTTTATTATTGTTTTGCCGCAAGATTGGCAGTCCTGCCTTTTACTAATAAACAGAGACAGCAGGCGAATGTTTACAATTATTAAAAAACATTGACATCGCAACATTGTGTGTTTTTTCTACATTTAATTCAATCGATTTGCTACATTTATTCGAAAAGAATACTTTATCGGACTTACATAGTCTATAAGTATGGATCCTTGGCTTTAATTTCCTATTGGTCCAAATGAGTGACAAAGTTAAATGTGCCCACAAATAGCCAAATTCCCGTAGAGCTGCACAAAATTTACACAATTTTAATCTTTAAAATTTTATAGAAAAATTCTCAAATACAATTGAGAAATCGGACTTACATAGTCTATAAGTATGGATCCTTGGTTTTAATTTCCCATTGGTCCGAATGAGTGACAAACATAAATGTGCCCACAAATACCCAAATTCCCGTAGAGCTGAACAAAATTTACACAATTTTAATCTTTAAAATTTTATAGAAAAATTCTCAAATACAATTGAGAAATCGGACTTACATAGTCTATAAGTATGGATCCTTGGCTTTAATTTCCCATTGGTCCAAATGAGTGACAAACAAATGTTATAGAAAAATTCTCAAATACAATTGAGAAATCGGACTTACATAGTCTATAAGTATGGATCCTTGGCTTTAATTTCCCATTGGTCCAAATGAGTGACAAACAAATGTTATAGAAAAATTCTCAAATACAATTGAGAAATCGGACTTACATAGTCTATAAGTATGGATCCTTGGTTTTAATTTCCCATTGGTCCGAATGATTGACAAACATAAATGTGCCCACAAATAGCCAAATTCCCGTAGAGCAGAACAAAATTTACACAATTTTAATCTTTAAAATTTTATAGAAAAATTCTCAAATACAATTGAGAAATCGGACTTACATAGTCTATAAGTATGGATCCTTGGTTTTAATTTCCCATTGGTCCAAATGAGTGACAAACAAATGTTATAGAAAAATTCTCATATACAATTGAGAAATCGGACTTACATAGTCTATAAGTATGGATCCTTGGTTTTAATTTCCCATTGGTCCGAATGAGTGACAAACATAAATGTGCCCACAAATAGCCAAATTCCCGTAGAGCTGAACAAAATTTACACAATTTTAATCTTTAAAATTTTATAGAAAAATTCTCAAATACAATTGAGAAATCGGACTTACATAGTCTATAAGTATGGATCCTTGGTTTTAATTTCCCATTGGTCCAAATGAGTGACAAACAAATGTTATAGAAAAATTCTCAAATACAATTGAGAAATCGGACTTACATAGTCTATAAGTATGGATCCTTGGCTTTAATTTCCCATTGGTCCAAATGAGTGACAAACAAATGTTATAGAAAAATTCTCAAATACAATTGAGAAATCGGACTTACATAGTCTATAAGTATGGATCCTTGGTTTTAATTTCCCATTGGTCCGAATGAGTGACAAACATAAATGTGCCCACAAATACCCAAATTCCCGTAGAGCTGAACAAAATTTACACAATTTTAATCTTTAAAATTTTATAGAAAAATTCTCAAATACAATTGAGAAATCGGACTTACATAGTCTATAAGTATGGATCCTTGGCTTTAATTTCCCATTGGTCCAAATGAGTGACAAACAAATGTTATAGAAAAATTCTCAAATACAATTGAGAAATCGGACTTACATAGTCTATAAGTATGGATCCTTGGCTTTAATTTCCCATTGGTCCAAATGAGTGACAAACAAATGTTATAGAAAAATTCTCAAATACAATTGAGAAATCGGACTTACATAGTCTATATGTATGGATCCTTGGTTTTAATTTCCCATTGGTCCGAATGAGTGACAAACATAAATGTGCCCACAAATAGCCAAATTCCCGTAGAGCAGAACAAAATTTACACAATTTTAATCTTTAAAATTTTATAGAAAAATTCTCAAATACAATTGAGAAATCGGACTTACATAGTCTATAAGTATGGATCCTTGGTTTTAATTTCCCATTGGTCCAAATGAGTGACAAACAAATGTTATAGAAAAATTCTCATATACAATTGAGAAATCGGACTTACATAGTCTATAAGTATGGATCCTTGGTTTTAATTTCCCATTGGTCCGAATGAGTGACAAACATAAATGTGCCCACAAATAGCCAAATTCCCGTAGAGCTGAACAAAGTTTACACAATTTTAATCTTTAAAATTTTATAGAAAAATTCTCAAATACAATTGAGAAATCGGACTTACATAGTCTATAAGTATGGATCCTTGGTTTTAATTTCCCATTGGTCCAAATGAGTGACAAACAAATGTTATAGAAAAATTCTCAAATACAATTGAGAAATCGGACTTACATAGTCTATAAGTATGGATCCTTGGCTTTAATTTCCCATTGGTCCAAATGAGTGACAAACAAATGTTATAGAAAAATTCTCAAATACAATTGAGAAATCGGACTTACATAGTCTATAAGTATGGATCCTTGGCTTTAATTTCCCATTGGTCCAATTGAGTGACAAACAAATGTTATAGAAAAATTCTCAAATACAATTGAGAAATCGGACTTACATAGTCTATAAGTATGGATCCTTGGCTTTAATTTCCCATTGGTCCAAATGAGTGACAAAGAAATGTTATAGAAAAATTCTCAAATACAATTGAGAAATCAGACTTACATAGTCTATAAGTATGGATCCTTGGCTTTAATTTCCCATTGGTCCGAATGAGTGACAAACATAAATGTGCCCACAAATAGCCAAATTCCCGTAGAGCTGAACAAAGTTTACACAATTTTAATCTTTAAAATTTTATAGAAAAATTCTCAAATACAATTGAGAAATCGGACTTACATAGTCTATAAGTATGGATCCTTGGCTTTAATTTCCCATTGGTCCGAATGAGTGACAAACATAAATGTGCCCACAAATAGCCAAATTCCCGTAGAGCTGAACAAAGTTTACACAATTTTAATCTTTAAAATTTTATAGAAAAATTCTCAAATACAATTGAGAAATCGGACTTACATAGTCTATAAGTATGGATCCTTGGTTTTAATTTCCCATTGGTCCAAATGAGTGACAAACAAATGTTATAGAAAAATTCTCAAATACAATTGAGAAATCGGACTTACATAGTCTATAAGTATGGATCCTTGGCTTTAATTTCCCATTGGTCCAAATGAGTGACAAACAAATGTTATAGAAAAATTCTCAAATACAATTGAGAAATCGGACTTACATAGTCTATAAGTATGGATCCTTGGCTTTAATTTCCCATTGGTCCAATTGAGTGACAAACAAATGTTATAGAAAAATTCTCAAATACAATTGAGAAATCGGACTTACATAGTCTATATGTATGGATCCTTGGTTTTAATTTCCCATTGGTCCGAATGAGTGACAAACATAAATGTGCCCACAAATAGCCAAATTCCCGTAGAGCAGAACAAAATTTACACAATTTTAATCTTTAAAATTTTATAGAAAAATTCTCAAATACAATTGAGAAATCGGACTTACATAGTCTATAAGTATGGATCCTTGGTTTTAATTTCCCATTGGTCCAAATGAGTGACAAACAAATGTTATAGAAAAATTCTCATATACAATTGAGAAATCGGACTTACATAGTCTATAAGTATGGATCCTTGGTTTTAATTTCCCATTGGTCCGAATGAGTGACAAACATAAATGTGCCCACAAATAGCCAAATTCCCGTAGAGCTGAACAAAGTTTACACAATTTTAATCTTTAAAATTTTATAGAAAAATTCTCAAATACAATTGAGAAATCGGACTTACATAGTCTATAAGTATGGATCCTTGGTTTTAATTTCCCATTGGTCCAAATGAGTGACAAACAAATGTTATAGAAAAATTCTCAAATACAATTGAGAAATCGGACTTACATAGTCTATAAGTATGGATCCTTGGCTTTAATTTCCCATTGGTCCAAATGAGTGACAAACAAATGTTATAGAAAAATTCTCAAATACAATTGAGAAATCGGACTTACATAGTCTATAAGTATGGATCCTTGGCTTTAATTTCCCATTGGTCCAATTGAGTGACAAACAAATGTTATAGAAAAATTCTCAAATACAATTGAGAAATCGGACTTACATAGTCTATAAGTATGGATCCTTGGCTTTAATTTCCCATTGGTCCAAATGAGTGACAAAGAAATGTTATAGAAAAATTCTCAAATACAATTGAGAAATCAGACTTACATAGTCTATAAGTATGGATCCTTGGCTTTAATTTCCCATTGGTCCGAATGAGTGACAAACATAAATGTGCCCACAAATAGCCAAATTCCCGTAGAGCTGAACAAAGTTTACACAATTTTAATCTTTAAAATTTTATAGAAAAATTCTCAAATACAATTGAGAAATCGGACTTACATAGTCTATAAGTATGGATCCTTGGCTTTAATTTCCCATTGGTCCGAATGAGTGACAAACATAAATGTGCCCACAAATAGCCAAATTCCCGTAGAGCTGAACAAAGTTTACACAATTTTAATCTTTAAAATTTTATAGAAAAATTCTCAAATACAATTGAGAAATCGGACTTACATAGTCTATAAGTATGGATCCTTGGCTTTAATTTCCCATTGGTCCAAATGAGTGACAAACAAATGTTATAGAAAAATTCTCAAATACAATTGAGAAATCGGACTTACATAGTCTATAAGTATGGATCCTTGGTTTTAATTTCCCATTGGTCCAAATGAGTGACAAACAAATGTTATAGAAAAATTCTCAAATACAATTGAGAAATCGGACTTACATAGTCTATAAGTATGGATCCTTGGCTTTAATTTCCCATTGGTCCAAATGAGTGACAAACAAATGTTATAGAAAAATTCTCAAATACAATTGAGAAATCGGACTTACATAGTCTATAAGTATGGATCCTTGGCTTTAATTTCCCATTGGTCCAATTGAGTGACAAACAAATGTTATAGAAAAATTCTCAAATACAATTGAGAAATCGGACTTACATAGTCTATAAGTATGGATCCTTGCTTTTAATTTCCCATTGGTCCAAATGAGTGACAAACAAATGTTATAGAAAAATTCTCAAATACAATTGAGAAATCGGACTTACATAGTCTATAAGTATGGATCCTTGGTTTTAATTTCCCATTGATCCGAATGAGTGACAAACATAAATGTGCCCACAAATAGCCAAATTCCCGTAGAGCTGAATAAAATTTACACAATTTTAATCTTTAAAATTTTATAGAAAAATTCTCAAATACAATTGAGAAATCGGACATACATAGTCTATAAGTATGGATCCTTGGTTTTAATTTCCCATTGGTCCAAATGAGTGACAAACAAATGTTATAGAAAAATTCTCAAATACAATTGAGAAATCGGACTTACATAGTCTATAAGTATAGATCCTTGGTTTTAATTTCCCATTGGTCCAAATGAGTGACAAACAAATTTTATAGAAAAATTCTCAAATACAATTGAGAAATCGGACTTACATAGTCTATAAGTATGGATCCTTGGCTTTAATTTCCCATTGGTCCAATTGAGTGACAAACAAATGTTATAGAAAAATTCTCAAATACAATTGAGAAATCGGACTTACATAGTCTATAAGTATGGATCCTTGGTTTTAATTTCCCATTGGTCCAAATGAGTGACAAACAAATGTTATAGAAAAATTCTCAAATACAATTGAGAAATCGGACTTACATAGTCTATAAGTATGGATCCTTGGTTTTAATTTCCCATTGGTCCAAATGAGTGACAAACAAATGTTATAGAAAAATTCTCATATACAATTGAGAAATCGGACTTACATAGTCTATAAGTATGGATCCTTGGTTTTAATTTCCCATTGGTCCGAATGAGTGACAAACATAAATGTGCCCACAAATAGCCAAATTCCCGTAGAGCTGAACAAAATTTACACAATTTTAATCTTTAAAATTTTATAGAAAAATTCTCAAATACAATTGAGAAATCGGACTTACATAGTCTATAAGTATGGATCCTTGTGTTTAATTTCCCATTGGTCCAAATGAGTGACAAACAAATGTTATAGAAAAATTCTCAAATACAATTGAGAAATCGGACTTACATAGTCTATAAGTATGGATCCTTGGTTTTAATTTCCCATTGGTCCAAATGAGGGACAAACAAATGTTATAGAAAAATTCTCAAATACAATTGAGAAATCGGACTTACATAGTCTATAAGTATGGATCCTTGGTTTTAATTTCCCATTGGTCCAAATGAGTGACAAACAAATGTTATAGAATAATTCTCATATACAATTGAGAAATCGGACTTACATAGTCTATAAGTATGGATCCTTGGTTTTAATTTCCCATTGGTCCGAATGAGTGACAAACATAAATGTGCCCAGAAATAGCCAAATTCCCGTAGAGCTGAACAAAATTTACACAATTTTAATCTTTAAAATTTTATAGAAAAATTCTCAAATACAATTGAGAAATCGGACTTACATAGTCTATAAGTATGGATCCTTGGTTTTAATTTCCCATTGGTCCAAATGAGTGACAAACAAATGTTATAGAAAAATTCTCATATACAATTGAGAAATCGGACTTACATAGTCTATAAGTATGGATCCTTGGCTTTAATTTCCCATTGGTCCAAATGAGTGACAAAGAAATGTTATAGAAAAATTCTCAAATACAATTGAGAAATCAGACTTACATAGTCTATAAGTATGGATCCTTGGCTTTAATGTCCCATTGGTCCGAATGAGTGACAAACATAAATGTGCCCACAAATAGCCAAATTCCCGTAGAGCTGAACAAAATTTACACAATTTTAATCTTTAAAATTTTATAGAAAAATTCTCAAATACAATTGAGAAATCGGACTTACATAGTCTATAAGTATGGATCCTTGTGTTTAATTTCCCATTGGTCCAAATGAGTGACAAACAAATGTTATAGAAAAATTCTCAAATACAATTGAGAAATCGGACTTACATAGTCTATAAGTATGGATCCTTGGTTTTAATTTCCCATTGGTCCAAATGAGTGACAAACAAATGTTATAGAAAAATTCTCAAATACAATTGAGAAATCGGACTTACATAGTCTATAAGTATGGATCCTTGGCTTTAATTTCCCATTGGTCCAATTGAGTGACAAACAAATGTTATAGAAAAATTCTCAAATACAATTGAGAAATCGGACTTACATAGTCTATAAGTATGGATCCTTGGCTTTAATTTCCCATTGGTCCAAATGAGTGACAAAGAAATGTTATAGAAAAATTCTCAAATACAATTGAGAAATCAGACTTACATAGTCTATAAGTATGGATCCTTGGCTTTAATTTCCCATTGGTCCGAATGAGTGACAAACATAAATGTGCCCACAAATAGCCAAATTCCCGTAGAGCTGAACAAAATTTACACAATTTTAATCTTTAAAATTTTATAGAAAAATTCTCAAATACAATTGAGAAATCGGACTTACATAGTCTATAAGTATGGATCCTTGGTTTTAATTTCCCATTGGTCCAAATGAGTGACAAACAAATGTTATAGAAAAATTCTCAAATACAATTGAGAAATCGGACTTACATAGTCTATAAGTATGGATCCTTGGTTTTAATTTCCCATTGGTCCGAATGAGTGACAAACATAAATGTGCCCACAAATAGCCAAATTCCCGTAGAGCTGAACAAAATTTACACAATTTTAATCTTTAAAATTTTATAGAAAAATTCTCAAATACAATTGAGAAATCGGACTTACATAGTCTTTAAGTATGGATCCTTGGTTTTAATTTCCCATTGGTCCGAATGAGTGACAAACATAAATGTGCCCACAAATAGCCAAATTCCCGTAGAGCTGAACAAAATTTACACAATTTTAATCTTTAAAATTTTATAGAAAAATTCTCAAATACAATTGAGAAATCGGACTTACATAGTCTATAAGTATGGATCCTTGGTTTTAATTTCCCATTGGTCGAAATGAGTGACAAACAAATGTTATAGAAAAATTCTCAAATACAATTGAGAAATCGGACTTACATAGTCTATAAGTATGGATCCTTGGTTTTAATTTCCCATTGGTCCAAATGAGTGACAAACAAATTTTATAGAAAAATTCTCAAATACAATTGAGAAATCGGACTTACATAGTCTATAAGTATGGATCCTTGGTTTTAATTTCCCATTGGTCGAAATGAGTGACAAACAAATGTTATAGAAAAATTCTCAAATACAATTGAGAAATCGGACTTACATAGTCTTTAAGTATGGATCCTTGGTTTTAATTTCCCATTGGTCCAAATGAGTGACAAACAAATTTTATAGAAAAATTCTCAAATACAATTGAGAAATCGGACTTACATAGTCTATAAGTATGGATCCTTGGTTTTAATTTCCCATTGGTCCAAATGAGTGACAAACAAATGTTATAGAAAAATTCTCATATACAATTGAGAAATCGGACTTACATAGTCTATAAGTATGGATCCTTGGTTTTAATTTCCCATTGGTCCGAATGAGTGACAAACATAAATGTGCCCACAAATAGCCAAATTCCCGTAGAGCTGAACAAAATTTACACAATTTTAATCTTTAAAATTTTATAGAAAAATTCTCAAATACAATTGAGAAATCGGACTTACATAGTCTATAAGTATGGATCCTTGGTTTTAATTTCCCATTGGTCCGAATGAGTGACAAACATAAATGTGCCCACAAATAGCCAAATTCCCGTAGAGCTGAACAAAATTTACACAATTTTAATCTTTAAAATTTTATAGAAAAATTCTCAAATACAATTGAGAAATCGGACTTACATATTCTATAAGTATGGATCCTTGTGTTTAATTTCCCATTGGTCCAAATGAGTGACAAACAAATGTTATAGAAAAATTCTCAAATACAATTGAGAAATCGGACTTACATAGTCTATAAGTATGGATCCTTGGTTTTAATTTCCCATTGGTCCAAATGAGTGACAAACAAATGTTATAGAAAAATTCTCAAATACAATTGAGAAATCGGACTTACATAGTCTATAAGTATGGATCCTTGGCTTTAATTTCCCATTGGTCCAATTGAGTGACAAACAAATGTTATAGAAAAATTCTCAAATACAATTGAGAAATCGGACTTACATAGTCTATAAGTATGGATCCTTGGCTTTAATTTCCCATTGGTCCAAATGAGTGACAAAGAAATGTTATAGAAAAATTCTCAAATACAATTGAGAAATCAGACTTACATAGTCTATAAGCATGGATCCTTGGCTTTAATTTCCCATTGGTCCGAATGAGTGACAAACATAAATGTGCCCACAAATAGCCAAATTCCCGTAGAGCTGAACAAAATTTACACAATTTTAATCTTTAAAATTTTATAGAAAAATTCTCAAATACAATTGAGAAATCGGACTTACATAGTCTATAAGTATGGATCCTTGGTTTTAATTTCCCATTGGTCCAAATGAGTGACAAACAAATGTTATAGAAAAATTCTCAAATACAATTGAGAAATCGGACTTACATAGTCTATAAGTATGGATCCTTGGTTTTAATTTCCCATTGGTCCGAATGAGTGACAAACATAAATGTGCCCACAAATAGCCAAATTCCCGTAGAGCTGAACAAAATTTACACAATTTTAATCTTTAAAATTTTATAGAAAAATTCTCAAATACAATTGAGAAATCGGACTTACATAGTCTATAAGTATGGATCCTTGGTTTTAATTTCCCATTGGTCCAAATGAGTGACAAACAAATGTTATAGAAAAATTCTCAAATACAATTGAGAAATCGGACTTACATAGTCTATAAGTATGGATCCTTGGTTTTAATTTCCCATTGGTCCAAATGAGTGACAAACAAATGTTATAGAAAAATTCTCAAATACAATTGAGAAATCGGACTTACATAGTCTATAAGTATGGATCCTTGGTTTTAATTTCCCATTGGTCCAAATGAGTGACAAACAAATGTTATAGAAAAATTCTCAAATACAATTGAGAAATCGGACTTACATAGTCTATAAGTATGGATCCTTGGCTTTAATTTCCCATTGGTCCAAATGAGTGACAAACAAATGTTATAGAAAAATTCTCAAATACAATTGAGAAATCGGACTTACATAGTCTATAAGTATGGATCTTGGTTTTAATTTCCCATTGGTCCAAATGAGTGACAAACAAATGTTATAGAAAAATTCTCAAATACAATTGAGAAATCGGACTTACATAGTCTATAAGTATGGATCCTTGGCTTTAATTTCCCATTGGTCCAAATGAGTGACAAACAAATGTTATAGAAAAATTCTCAAATACAATTGAGAAATCGGACTTACATAGTCTATAAGTATGAATCCTTGGCTTTAATTTCCCATTGGTCCAAATGAGTGACAAACAAATGTTATAGAAAAATTCTCAAATACAATTGAGAAATCGGACTTACATAGTCTATAAGTATGGATCCTTGGTTTTAATTTCCCATTGGTCCGAATGAGTGACAAACATAAATGTGCCCACAAATAGCCAAATTCCCGTAGAGCTGAACAAAATTTACACAATTTTAATCTTTAAAATTTTATAGAAAAATTCTCAAATACAATTGAGAAATCGGACTTACATAGTCTATAAGTATGGATCCTTGGTTTTAATTTCCCATTGGTCCAAATGAGTGACAAACAAATGTTATAGAAAAATTCTCAAATACAATTGAGAAATCGGACTTACATAGTCTATAAGTATGGATCCTTGGTTTTAATTTCCCATTGGTCCGAATGAGTGACAAACATAAATGTGCCCACAAATAGCCAAATTCCCGTAGAGCAGAACAAAATTTACACAATTTTAATCTTTAAAATTTTATAGAAAAATTCTCAAATACAATTGAGAAATCGGACTTACATAGTCTATAAGTATGGATCCTTGGCTTTAATTTCCCATTGGTCCGAATGAGTGACAAACATAAATGTGCCCACAAATAGCCAAATTCCCGTAGAGCTGAACAAAATTTACACAATTTTAATCTTTAAAATTTTATAGAAAAATTCTCAAATACAATTGAGAAATCGGACTTACATAGTCTATAAGTATGGATCCTTGGTTTTAATTTCCCATTGGTCCGAATGAGTGACAAACATAAATGTGCCCACAAATAGCCAAATTCCCGTAGAGCTGAACAAAATTTACACAATTTTAATCTTTAAAATTTTATAGAAAAATTCTCAAATACAATTGAGAAATCGGACTTACATAGTCTATAAGTATGGATCCTTGGTTTTAATTTCCCATTGGTCCAAATGAGTGACAAACAAATGTTATAGAAAAATTCTCAAATACAATTGAGAAATCGGACTTACATAGTCTATAAGTATGGATCCTTGGCTTTAATTTCCCATTGGTCCGAATGAGTGACAAACATAAATGTGCCCACAAATAGCCAAATTCCCGTAGAGCTGAACAAAATTTACACAATTTTAATCTTTAAAATTTTATAGAAAAATTCTCAAATACAATTGAGAAATCGGACTTACATAGTCTATAAGTATGGATCCTTGGTTTTAATTTCCCATTGGTCCGAATGAGTGACAAACATAAATGTGCCCACAAATAGCCAAATTCCCGTAGAGCTGAACAAAATTTACACAATTTTAATCTTTAAAATTTTATAGAAAAATTCTCAAATACAATTGAGAAATCGGACTTACATAGTCTATAAGTATGGATCCTTGGTTTTAATTTCCCATTGGTCCAAATGAGTGACAAACAAATGTTATAGAAAAATTCTCAAATACAATTGAGAAATCGGACTTACATAGTCTATAAGTATGGATCCTTGGCTTTAATTTCCCATTGGTCCAAATGAGTGACAAACAAATGTTATAGAAAAATTCTCAAATACAATTGAGAAATCGGACTTACATAGTCTATAAGTATAAATCCTTGGCTTTAATTTCCCATTGGTCCAAATGAGTGACAAACAAATGTTATAGAAAAATTCTCAAATACAATTGAGAAATCGGACTTACATAGTCTATAAGTATGAATCCTTGGCTTTAATTTCCCATTGGTCCAAATGAGTGACAAACAAATGTTATAGAAAAATTCTCAAATACAATTGAGAAATCGGACTTACATAGTCTATAAGTATGAATCCTTGGCTTTAATTTCCCATTGGTCCAAATGAGTGACAAACAAATGTTATAGAAAAATTCTCAAATACAATTGAGAAATCGGACTTACATAGTCTATAAGTATGAATCCTTGGCTTTAATTTCCCATTGGTCCAAATGAGTGACAAACAAATGTTATAGAAAAATTCTCAAATACAATTGAGAAATCGGACTTACATAGTCTATAAGTATGAATCCTTGGCTTTAATTTCCCATTGGTCCAAATGAGTGACAAACAAATGTTATAGAAAAATTCTCAAATACAATTGAGAAATCGGACTTACATAGTCTATAAGTATGGATCCTTGGTTTTAATTTCCCATTGGTCCGAATGAGTGACAAACATAAATGTGCCCACAAATAGCCAAATTCCCGTAGAGCTGAACAAAATTTACACAATTTTAATCTTTAAAATTTTATAGAAAAATTCTCAAATACAATTGAGAAATCGGACTTACATAGTCTATAAGTATGAATCCTTGGTTTTAATTTCCCATTGGTCCGAATGAGTGACAAACATAAATGTGCCCACAAATACCCAAATTCCCGTAGAGCTGAACAAAATTTACACAATTTTAATCTTTAAAATTTTATAGAAAAATTCTCAAATACAATTGAGAAATCGGACTTACATAGTCTATAAGTATGGATCCTTGGTTTTAATTTCTCATTGGTCCGAATGAGTGACAAACATAAATGTGCCAACAAATACCCAAATTCCCGTAGAGCTGAACAAAATTTACACAATTTTAATCTTTAAAATTTTATAGAAAAATTCTCAAATACAATTGAGAAATCGGACTTACATAGTCTATAAGTATGGATCCTTGGCTTTAATTTCCCATTGGTCCAAATGAGTGACAAACAAATGTTATAGAAAAATTCTCAAATACAATTGAGAAATCGGACTTACATAGTCTATAAGTATGGATCCTTGGCTTTAATTTCCCATTGGTCCAAATGAGTGACAAACATAAATGTGCCCACAAATAGCCAAATTCCCGTAGAGCTGAACAAAATTTACACAATTTTAATCTTTAAAATTTTATAGAAAAATTCTCAAATACAATTGAGAAATCGGACTTACATAGTCTATAAGTATGAATCCTTGGTTTTAATTTCCCATTGGTCCAAATGAGTGACAAACAAATGTTATAGAAAAATTCTCAAATACAATTGAGAAATCGGACTTACATAGTCTATAAGTATGGATCCTTGGTTTTAATTTCCCATTGGTCCGAATGAGTGACAAACATAAATGTGCCCACAAATAGCCAAATTCCCGTAGAGCTGAACAAAATTTACACAATTTTAATCTTTAAAATTTTATAGAAAAATTCTCAAATACAATTGAGAAATCGGACTTACATAGTCTATAAGTATGAATCCTTGGTTTTAATTTCCCATTGGTCCAAATGAGTGACAAACAAATGTTATAGAAAAATTCTCAAATACAATTGAAAAATCGGACTTACATAGTCTATAAGTATGGATCCTTGGCTTTAATTTCCCATTGGTCCAAATGAGTGACAAACAAATGTTATAGAAAAATTCTCAAATACAATTGAGAAATCGGACTTACATAGTCTATAAGTATGAATCCTTGGCTTTAATTTCCCATTGGTCCAAATGAGTGACAAACAAATGTTATAGAAAAATTCTCAAATACAATTGAGAAATCGGACTTACATAGTCTATAAGTATGGATCCTTGGTTTTAATTTCCCATTGGTCCGAATGAGTGACAAACATAAATGTGCCCACAAATAGCCAAATTCCCGTAGAGCTGAACAAAATTTACACAATTTTAATCTTTAAAATTTTATAGAAAAATTCTCAAATACAATTGAGAAATCGGACTTACATAGTCTATAAGTATGGATCCTTGGTTTTAATTTCCCATTGGTCCAAATGAGTGACAAACAAATGTTATAGAAAAATTCTCAAATACAATTGAGAAATCGGACTTACATAGTCTATAAGTATGGATCAGTGGCTTTAATTTCCCATTGGTCCGAATGAGTGACAAACATAAATGTGCCCACAAATAGCCAAATTCCCGTAGAGCTGAACAAAATTTACACAATTTTAATCTTTAAAATTTTATAGAAAAATTCTCAAATACAATTGAGAAATCGGACTTACATAGTCTATAAGTATGGATCCTTGGTTTTAATTTCCCATTGGTCCAAATGAGTGACAAACAAATGTTATAGAAAAATTCTCAAATACAATTGAGAAATCGGACTTACATAGTCTATAAGTATGGATCCTTGGTTTTAATTTCCCATTGGTCCGAATGAGTGACAAACATAAATGTGCCCACAAATAGCCAAATTCCCGTAGAGCAGAACAAAATTTACACAATTTTAATCTTTAAAATTTTATAGAAAAATTCTCAAATACAATTGAGAAATCGGACTTACATAGTCTATAAGTATGAATCCTTGGCTTTAATTTCCCATTGGTCCAAATGAGTGACAAACAAATGTTATAGAAAAATTCTCAAATACAATTGAGAAATCGGACTTACATAGTCTTTAAGTATGGATCCTTGGTTTTAATTTCCCATTGGTCCAAATGAGTGACAAACAAATGTTATAGAAAAATTCTCAAATACAATTGAGAAATCGGACTTACATAGTCTATAAGTATAGATCCTTGGTTTTAATTTCCCATTGGTCCAAATGAGTGACAAACAAATTTTATAAAAAAATTCTCAAATACAATTGAGAAATCGGACTTACATAGTCTATAAGTATGGATCCTTGGTTTTAATTTCCCATTGGTCGAAATGAGTGACAAACAAATGTTATAGAAAAATTCTCAAATACAATTGAGAAATCGGACTTACATAGTCTTTAAGTATGGATCCTTGGTTTTAATTTCCCATTGGTCCAAATGAGTGACAAACAAATTTTATAGAAAAATTCTCAAATACAATTGAGAAATCGGACTTACATAGTCTATAAGTATGGATCCTTGGTTTTAATTTCCCATTGGTCCAAATGAGTGACAAACAAATGTTATAGAAAAATTCTCATATACAATTGAGAAATCGGACTTACATAGTCTATAAGTATGGATCCTTGGTTTTAATTTCCCATTGGTCCGAATGAGTGACAAACATAAATGTGCCCACAAATAGCCAAATTCCCGTAGAGCTGAACAAAATTTACACAATTTTAATCTTTAAAATTTTATAGAAAAATTCTCAAATACAATTGAGAAATCGGACTTACATAGTCTATAAGTATGGATCCTTGGTTTTAATTTCCCATTGGTCCGAATGAGTGACAAACATAAATGTGCCCACAAATAGCCAAATTCCCGTAGAGCTGAACAAAATTTACACAATTTTAATCTTTAAAATTTTATAGAAAAATTCTCAAATACAATTGAGAAATCGGACTTACATAGTCTATAAGTATGGATCCTTGTGTTTAATTTCCCATTGGTCCAAATGAGTGACAAACAAATGTTATAGAAAAATTCTCAAATACAATTGAGAAATCGGACTTACATAGTCTATAAGTATGGATCCTTGGTTTTAATTTCCCATTGGTCCAAATGAGTGACAAACAAATGTTATAGAAAAATTCTCAAATACAATTGAGAAATCGGACTTACATAGTCTATAAGTATGGATCCTTGGCTTTAATTTCCCATTGGTCCAATTGAGTGACAAACAAATGTTATAGAAAAATTCTCAAATACAATTGAGAAATCGGACTTACATAGTCTATAAGTATGGATCCTTGGCTTTAATTTCCCATTGGTCCAAATGAGTGACAAAGAAATGTTATAGAAAAATTCTCAAATACAATTGAGAAATCAGACTTACATAGTCTATAAGCATGGATCCTTGGCTTTAATTTCCCATTGGTCCGAATGAGTGACAAACATAAATGTGCCCACAAATAGCCAAATTCCCGTAGAGCTGAACAAAATTTACACAATTTTAATCTTTAAAATTTTATAGAAAAATTCTCAAATACAATTGAGAAATCGGACTTACATAGTCTATAAGTATGGATCCTTGGTTTTAATTTCCCATTGGTCCAAATGAGTGACAAACAAATGTTATAGAAAAATTCTCAAATACAATTGAGAAATCGGACTTACATAGTCTATAAGTATGGATCCTTGGTTTTAATTTCCCATTGGTCCGAATGAGTGACAAACATAAATGTGCCCACAAATAGCCAAATTCCCGTAGAGCTGAACAAAATTTACACAATTTTAATCTTTAAAATTTTATAGAAAAATTCTCAAATACAATTGAGAAATCGGACTTACATAGTCTATAAGTATGGATCCTTGGTTTTAATTTCCCATTGGTCCAAATGAGTGACAAACAAATGTTATAGAAAAATTCTCAAATACAATTGAGAAATCGGACTTACATAGTCTATAAGTATGGATCCTTGGTTTTAATTTCCCATTGGTCCAAATGAGTGACAAACAAATGTTATAGAAAAATTCTCAAATACAATTGAGAAATCGGACCTACATAGTCTATAAGTATAGATCCTTGGTTTTAATTTCCCATTGGTCCAAATGAGTGACAAACAAATGTTATAGAAAAATTCTCAAATACAATTGAGAAATCGGACTTACATAGTCTATAAGTATGGATCCTTGGCTTTAATTTCCCATTGGTCCAAATGAGTGACAAACAAATGTTATAGAAAAATTCTCAAATACAATTGAGAAATCGGACTTACATAGTCTATAAGTATGGATCTTGGTTTTAATTTCCCATTGGTCCAAATGAGTGACAAACAAATGTTATAGAAAAATTCTCAAATACAATTGAGAAATCGGACTTACATAGTCTATAAGTATGGATCCTTGGCTTTAATTTCCCATTGGTCCAAATGAGTGACAAACAAATGTTATAGAAAAATTCTCAAATACAATTGAGAAATCGGACTTACAAAGTCTATAAGTATGGATCCTTGGTTTTAATTTCCCATTGGTCCGAATGAGTGACAAAGAAATGTTATAGAAAAATTCTCAAATACAATTGAGAAATCGGACTTACATAGTCTATAAGTATGGATCCTTGGTTTTAATTTCCCATTGGTCCAAATGAGTGACAAACAAATGTTATAGAAAAATTCTCAAATACAATTGAGAAATCGGACTTACATAGTCTATAAGTATGGATCCTTGGCTTTAATTTCCCATTGGTCCAAATGAGTGACAAACAAATGTTATAGAAAAATTCTCAAATACAATTGAGAAATCGGACTTACATAGTCTATAAGTATGAATCCTTGGCTTTAATTTCCCATTGGTCCAAATGAGTGACAAACAAATGTTATAGAAAAATTCTCAAATACAATTGAGAAATCGGACTTACATAGTCTATAAGTATGGATCCTTGGTTTTAATTTCCCATTGGTCCGAATGAGTGACAAACATAAATGTGCCCACAAATAGCCAAATTCCCGTAGAGCTGAACAAAATTTACACAATTTTAATCTTTAAAATTTTATAGAAAAATTCTCAAATACAATTGAGAAATCGGACTTACATAGTCTATAAGTATGGATCCTTGGTTTTAATTTCCCATTGGTCCAAATGAGTGACAAACAAATGTTATAGAAAAATTCTCAAATACAATTGAGAAATCGGACTTACATAGTCTATAAGTATGGATCCTTGGTTTTAATTTCCCATTGGTCCGAATGAGTGACAAACATAAATGTGCCCACAAATAGCCAAATTCCCGTAGAGCAGAACAAAATTTACACAATTTTAATCTTTAAAATTTTATAGAAAAATTCTCAAATACAATTGAGAAATCGGACTTACATAGTCTATAAGTATGGATCCTTGGCTTTAATTTCCCATTGGTCCGAATGAGTGACAAACATAAATGTGCCCACAAATAGCCAAATTCCCGTAGAGCTGAACAAAATTTACACAATTTTAATCTTTAAAATTTTATAGAAAAATTCTCAAATACAATTGAGAAATCGGACTTACATAGTCTATAAGTATGGATCCTTGGTTTTAATTTCCCATTGGTCCGAATGAGTGACAAACATAAATGTGCCCACAAATAGCCAAATTCCCGTAGAGCTGAACAAAATTTACACAATTTTAATCTTTAAAATTTTATAGAAAAATTCTCAAATACAATTGAGAAATCGGACTTACATAGTCTATAAGTATGGATCCTTGGTTTTAATTTCCCATTGGTCCAAATGAGTGACAAACAAATGTTATAGAAAAATTCTCAAATACAATTGAGAAATCGGACTTACATAGTCTATAAGTATGGATCCTTGGCTTTAATTTCCCATTGGTCCGAATGAGTGACAAACATAAATGTGCCCACAAATAGCCAAATTCCCGTAGAGCTGAACAAAATTTACACAATTTTAATCTTTAAAATTTTATAGAAAAATTCTCAAATACAATTGAGAAATCGGACTTACATAGTCTATAAGTATGGATCCTTGGTTTTAATTTCCCATTGGTCCGAATGAGTGACAAACATAAATGTGCCCACAAATAGCCAAATTCCCGTAGAGCTGAACAAAATTTACACAATTTTAATCTTTAAAATTTTATAGAAAAATTCTCAAATACAATTGAGAAATCGGACTTACATAGTCTATAAGTATGGATCCTTGGTTTTAATTTCCCATTGGTCCAAATGAGTGACAAACAAATGTTATAGAAAAATTCTCAAATACAATTGAGAAATCGGACTTACATAGTCTATAAGTATGGATCCTTGGCTTTAATTTCCCATTGGTCCGAATGAGTGACAAACATAAATGTGCCCACAAATAGCCAAATTCCCGTAGAGCTGAACAAAATTTACACAATTTTAATCTTTAAAATTTTATAGAAAAATTCTCAAATACAATTGAGAAATCGGACTTACATAGTCTATAAGTATGAATCCTTGGTTTTAATTTCCCATTGGTCCGAATGAGTGACAAACATAAATGTGCCCACAAATACCCAAATTCCCGTAGAGCTGAACAAAATTTACACAATTTTAATCTTTAAAATTTTATAGAAAAATTCTCAAATACAATTGAGAAATCGGACTTCCATAGTCTATAAGTATGGATCCTTGGTTTTAATTTCTCATTGGTCCGAATGAGTGACAAACATAAATGTGCCAACAAATACCCAAATTCCCGTAGAGCTGAACAAAATTTACACAATTTTAATCTTTAAAATTTTATAGAAAAATTCTCAAATACAATTGAGAAATCGGACTTACATAGTCTATAAGTATGGATCCTTGGCTTTAATTTCCCATTGGTCCAAATGAGTGACAAACAAATGTTATAGAAAAATTCTCAAATACAATTGAGAAATCGGACTTACATAGTCTATAAGTATGGATCCTTGGCTTTAATTTCCCATTGGTCCAAATGAGTGACAAACATAAATGTGCCCACAAATAGCCAAATTCCCGTAGAGCTGAACAAAATTTACACAATTTTAATCTTTAAAATTTTATAGAAAAATTCTCAAATACAATTGAGAAATCGGACTTACATAGTCTATAAGTATGAATCCTTGGTTTTAATTTCCCATTGGTCCAAATGAGTGACAAACAAATGTTATAGAAAAATTCTCAAATACAATTGAGAAATCGGACTTACATAGTCTATAAGTATGGATCCTTGGTTTTAATTTCCCATTGGTCCGAATGAGTGACAAACATAAATGTGCCCACAAATAGCCAAATTCCCGTAGAGCTGAACAAAATTTACACAATTTTAATCTTTAAAATTTTATAGAAAAATTCTCAAATACAATTGAGAAATCGGACTTACATAGTCTATAAGTATGAATCCTTGGTTTTAATTTCCCATTGGTCCAAATGAGTGACAAACAAATGTTATAGAAAAATTCTCAAATACAATTGAGAAATCGGACTTACATAGTCTATAGGGTATGGATCCTTGGCTTTAATTTCCCATTGGTCCGAATGAGTGACAAACATAAATGTGCCCACAAATAGCCAAATTCCCGTAGAGCTGAACAAAATTTACACAATTTTAATCTTTAAAATTTTATAGAAAAATTCTCAAATACAATTGAGAAATCGGACTTACATAGTCTATAAGTATGGATCCTTGGTTTTAATTTCCCATTGGTCCAAATGAGTGACAAACAAATGTTATAGAAAAATTCTCAAATACAATTGAGAAATCGGACTTACATAGTCTATAAGTATGGATTCTTGGCTTTAATTTCCCATTGGTCCAAATGAGTGACAAACAAATGTTATAGAAAAATTCTCAAATACAATTGAGAAATCGGACTTACATAGTCTATAAGTATGAATCCTTGGCTTTAATTTCCCATTGGTCCAAATGAGTGACAAACAAATGTTATAGAAAAATTCTCAAATACAATTGAGAAATCGGACTTACATAGTCTATAAGTATGGATCCTTGGTTTTAATTTCCCATTGGTCCGAATGAGTGACAAACATAAATGTGCCCACAAATAGCCAAATTCCCGTAGAGCTGAACAAAATTTACACAATTTTAATCTTTAAAATTTTATAGAAAAATTCTCAAATACAATTGAGAAATCGGACTTACATAGTCTATAAGTATGGATCCTTGGTTTTAATTTCCCATTGGTCCAAATGAGTGACAAACAAATGTTATAGAAAAATTCTCAAATACAATTGAGAAATCGGACTTACATAGTCTATAAGTATGGATCAGTGGCTTTAATTTCCCATTGGTCCGAATGAGTGACAAACATAAATGTGCCCACAAATAGCCAAATTCCCGTAGAGCAGAACAAAATTTACACAATTTTAATCTTTAAAATTTTATAGAAAAATTCTCAAATACAATTGAGAAATCGGACTTACATAGTCTATAAGTATGGATCCTTGGTTTTAATTTCCCATTGGTCCAAATGAGTGACAAACAAATGTTATAGAAAAATTCTCAAATACAATTGAGAAATCGGACTTACATAGTCTATAAGTATGGATCCTTGGCTTTAATTTCCCATTGGTCCAAATGAGTGACAAACAAATGTTATAGAAAAATTCTCAAATACAATTGAGAAATCGGACTTACATAGTCTATAAGTATGGATCAGTGGCTTTAATTTCCCATTGGTCCGAATGAGTGACAAACATAAATGTGCCCACAAATAGCCAAATTCCCGTAGAGCTGAACAAAATTTACACAATTTTAATCTTTAAAATTTTATAGAAAAATTCTCAAATACAATTGAGAAATCGGACTTACATAGTCTATAAGTATGGATCCTTGGTTTTAATTTCCCATTGGTCCAAATGAGTGACAAACAAATGTTATAGAAAAATTCTCAAATACAATTGAGAAATCGGACTTACATAGTCTATAAGTATGGATCCTTGGCTTTAATTTCCCATTGGTCCAAATGAGTGACAAACAAATGTTATAGAAAAATTCTCAAATACAATTGAGAAATCGGACTTACATAGTCTATAAGTATGGATCAGTGGCTTTAATTTCCCATTGGTCCGAATGAGTGACAAACATAAATGTGCCCACAAATAGCCAAATTCCCGTAGAGCTGAACAAAATTTACACAATTTTAATCTTTAAAATTTTATAGAAAAATTCTCAAATACAATTGAGAAATCGGACTTACATAGTCTATAAGTATGGATCCTTGGTTTTAATTTCCCATTGGTCCAAATGAGTGACAAACAAATGTTATAGAAAAATTCTCAAATACAATTGAGAAATCGGACTTACATAGTCTATAAGTATGGATCCTTGGCTTTAATTTCCCATTGGTCCAAATGAGTGACAAACAAATGTTATAGAAAAATTCTCAAATACAATTGAGAAATCGGACTTACATAGTCTATAAGTATGGATCAGTGGCTTTAATTTCCCATTGGTCCGAATGAGTGACAAACATAAATGTGCCCACAAATAGCCAAATTCCCGTAGAGCTGAACAAAATTTACACAATTTTAATCTTTAAAATTTTATAAAAAAATTCTCAAATACAATTGAGAAATCGGACTTACATAGTCTATAAGTATGGATCCTTGGTTTTAATTTCCCATTGGTCCAAATGAGTGACAAACAAATGTTATAGAAAAATTCTCAAATACAATTGAGAAATCGGACTTACATAGTCTATAAGTATGGATCCTTGGCTTTAATTTCCCATTGGTCCAAATGAGTGACAAACAAATGTTATAGAAAAATTCTCAAATACAATTGAGAAATCGGACTTACATAGTCTATAAGTATGAATCCTTGGCTTTAATTTCCCATTGGTCCAAATGAGTGACAAACAAATGTTATAGAAAAATTCTCAAATACAATTGAGAAATCGGACTTACATAGTCTATAAGTATGGATCCTTGGTTTTAATTTCCCATTGGTCCGAATGAGTGACAAACATAAATGTGCCCACAAATAGCCAAATTCCCGTAGAGCTGAACAAAATTTACACAATTTTAATCTTTAAAATTTTATAGAAAAATTCTCAAATACAATTGAGAAATCGGACTTACATAGTCTATAAGTATGGATCCTTGGTTTTAATTTCCCATTGGTCCAAATGAGTGACAAACAAATGTTATAGAAAAATTCTCAAATACAATTGAGAAATCGGACTTACATAGTCTATAAGTATGGATCCTTGGTTTTAATTTCCCATTGGTCCGAATGAGTGACAAACATAAATGTGCCCACAAATAGCCAAATTCCCGTAGAGCAGAACAAAATTTACACAATTTTAATCTTTAAAATTTTATAGAAAAATTCTCAAATACAATTGAGAAATCGGACTTACATAGTCTATAAGTATGAATCCTTGGCTTTAATTTCCCATTGGTCCAAATGAGTGACAAACAAATGTTATAGAAAAATTCTCAAATACAATTGAGAAATCGGACTTACATAGTCTATAAGTATGGATCCTTGGTTTTAATTTCCCATTGGTCCGAATGAGTGACAAACATAAATGTGCCCACAAATAGCCAAATTCCCGTAGAGCTGAACAAAATTTACACAATTTTAATCTTTAAAATTTTATAGAAAAATTCTCAAATACAATTGAGAAATCGGACTTACATAGTCTATAAGTATGGATCCTTGGTTTTAATTTCCCATTGGTCCAAATGAGTGACAAACAAATGTTATAGAAAAATTCTCAAATACAATTGAGAAATCGGACTTACATAGTCTATAAGTATGGATCCTTGGCTTTAATTTCCCATTGGTCCAAATGAGTGACAAACAAATGTTATAGAAAAATTCTCAAATACAATTGAGAAATCGGACTTACATAGTCTATAAGTATGGATCCTTGGCTTTAATTTCCCATTGGTCCGAATGAGTGACAAACATAAATGTGCCCACAAATAGCCAAATTCCCGTAGAGCTGAACAAAATTTACACAATTTTAATCTTTAAAATTTTATAGAAAAATTCTCAAATACAATTGAGAAATCGGACTTACATAGTCTATAAGTATGGATCCTTGGTTTTAATTTCCCATTGGTCCAAATGAGTGACAAACAAATGTTATAGAAAAATTCTCAAATACAATTGAGAAATCGGACTTACATAGTCTATAAGTATGGATCCTTGGCTTTAATTTCCCATTGGTCCGAATGAGTGACAAACATAAATGTGCCCACAAATAGCCAAATTCCCGTAGAGCTGAACAAAATTTACACAATTTTAATCTTTAAAATTTTATAGAAAAATTCTCAAATACAATTGAGAAATCGGACTTACATAGTCTATAAGTATGAATCCTTGGTTTTAATTTCCCATTGGTCCGAATGAGTGACAAACATAAATGTGCCCACAAATACCCAAATTCCCGTAGAGCTGAACAAAATTTACACAATTTTAATCTTTAAAATTTTATAGAAAAATTCTCAAATACAATTGAGAAATCGGACTTACATAGTCTATAAGTATGAATCCTTGGTTTTAATTTCCCATTGGTCCGAATGAGTGACAAACATAAATGTGCCCACAAATACCCAAATTCCCGTAGAGCTGAACAAAATTTACACAATTTTAATCTTTAAAATTTTATAGAAAAATTCTCAAATACAATTGAGAAATCGGACTTACATAGTCTATAAGTATGGATCCTTGGCTTTAATTTCCCATTGGTCCAAATGAGTGACAAACAAATGTTATAGAAAAATTCTCAAATACAATTGAGAAATCGGACTTACATAGTCTATAAGTATGGATCCTTGGCTTTAATTTCCCATTGGTCCAAATGAGTGACAAACATAAATGTGCCCACAAATAACCAAATTCCCGTAGAGCTGAACAAAATTTACACAATTTTAATCTTTAAAATTTTATAGAAAAATTCTCAAATACAATTGAGAAATCGGACTTACATAGTCTATAAGTATGAATCCTTGGTTTTAATTTCCCATTGGTCCAAACGAGTGACAAACAAATGTTATAGAAAAATTCTCAAATACAATTGAGAAATCGGACTTACATAGTCTATAAGTATGGATCCTTGGTTTTAATTTCCCATTGGTCCGAATGAGTGACAAACATAAATGTGCCCACAAATAGCCAAATTCCCGTAGAGCTGAACAAAATTTACACAATTTTAATCTTTAAAATTTTATAGAAAAATTCTCAAATACAATTGAGAAATCGGACTTACATAGTCTATAAGTATGAATCCTTGGTTTTAATTTCCCATTGGTCCAAATGAGTGACAAACAAATGTTATAGAAAAATTCTCAAATACAATTGAGAAATCGGACTTACATAGTCTATAGGGTATGGATCCTTGGCTTTAATTTCCCATTGGTCCGAATGAGTGACAAACATAAATGTGCCCACAAATAGCCAAATTCCCGTAGAGCTGAACAAAATTTACACAATTTTAATCTTTAAAATTTTATAGAAAAATTCTCAAATACAATTGAGAAATCGGACTTACATAGTCTATAAGTATGGATCCTTGGTTTTAATTTCCCATTGGTCCAAATGAGTGACAAACAAATGTTATAGAAAAATTCTCAAATACAATTGAGAAATCGGACTTACATAGTCTATAAGTATGGATCCTTGGTTTTAATTTCCCATTGGTCCGAATGAGTGACAAACATAAATGTGCCCACAAATAGCCAAATTCCCGTAGAGCAGAACAAAATTTACACAATTTTAATCTTTAAAATTTTATAGAAAAATTCTCAAATACAATTGAGAAATCGGACTTACATAGTCTATAAGTATGAATCCTTGGCTTTAATTTCCCATTGGTCCAAATGAGTGACAAACAAATGTTATAGAAAAATTCTCAAATACAATTGAGAAATCGGACTTACATAGTCTATAAGTATGGATCCTTGGCTTTAATTTCCCATTGGTCCAAATGAGTGACAAACATAAATGTTCCCACAAATAGCCAAATTCCCGTTGAGCTCAACAAAATTTACACAATTTTAATCTTTAAAATTTTATAGAAAAATTCTCAAATACAATTGAGAAATCAGACTTACATAGTCTATAAGTATGGATCCTTGGCTTTAATTTCCCATTGGTCCAAATGAGTGACAAACAAATGTTATAGAAAAATTCTCAAATACAATTGAGAAATCGGACTTACACAGTCTATAAGTATGGATCCTTGGCTTTAATTTCCCATTGGTCCAAATGAGTGACAAACATAAATGTGCCCACAAATAGCCAAATTCCCGTAGAGCTCAACAAAATTTACACAATTTTAATCTTAAAAATTTTATAGAAAAATTCTCAAATACAATTGAGAAATCAGACTTACATAGTCTATAAGTATGGATCCTTGGCTTTAATTTCCCATTGGTCCAAATGAGTGACAAACATAAATGTGCCCACAAATAGCCAAATTCCCGTAGAGCTCAACAAAATTTACACAATTTTAATCTTTAAAATTTTATAAAAAAATTCTCAAATACAATTGAGAAATCAGATTTACATAGTCTATAAGTATGGATCCTTGGCTTTAATTTCCCATTGGTCCAAATGAGTGACAAACAAATGTTATAGAAAAATTCTCAAATACAATTGAGAAATCGGACTTACATAGTCTATAAGTATGGATCCTTGGCTTTAATTTCCCATTGGTCCAAATGAGTGACAAACAAATGTTATAGAAAAATCCTCAAATACAATTGAGAAATCGGACTTACATAGTCTATAAGTATGGATCCTTGGCTTTAATTTCCCATTGGTCCAAATGAGTGACAAACAAATGTTATAGAAAAATTCTCAAATACAATTGAGAAATCGGACTTACATAGTCTATAAGTATGGATCCTTGGCTTTAATTTCCCATTGGTCCAAATGAGTGACAAACAAATGTTATAGAAAAATTCTCAAATACAATTGAGAAATCGGACTTACATAGTCTATAAGTATGGATCCTTGGTTTTAATTTCCCATTGGTCCAAATGAGTGACAAACAAATGTTATAGAAAAATTCTCATATACAATTGAGAAATCGGACTTACATAGTCTATAAGTATGGATCCTTGGTTTTAATTTCCGATTGGTCCGAATGAGTGACAAACATAAATGTGCCCACAAATAGCCAAATTCCCGTAGAGCTGAACAAAATTTACACAATTTTAATCTTTAAAATTTTATAGAAAAATTCTCAAATACAATTGAGAAATCGGACTTACATAGTCTATAAGTATGGATCCTTGGTTTTAATTTCCCATTGGTCCAAATGAGTGACAAACAAATTTTATAGAAAAATTCTCAAATACAATTGAGAAATCGGACTTACATAGTCTATAAGTATGGATCCTTGGTTTTAATTTCCCATTGGTCCAAATGAGTGACAAACAAATGTTATAGAAAAATTCTCATATACAATTGAGAAATCGGACTTACATAGTCTATAAGTATGGATCCTTGGTTTTAATTTCCGATTGGTCCGAATGAGTGACAAACATAAATGTGCCCACAAATAGCCAAATTCCCGTAGAGCTGAACAAAATTTACACAATTTTAATCTTTAAAATTTTATAGAAAAATTCTCAAATACAATTGAGAAATCGGACTTACATAGTCTATAAGTATGGATCCTTGTGTTTAATTTCCCATTGGTCCAAATGAGTGACAAACAAATGTTATAGAAAAATTCTCAAATACAATTGAGAAATCGGACTTACATAGTCTATAAGTATGGATCCTTGGTTTTAATTTCCCATTGGTCCAAATGAGTGACAAACAAATGTTATAGAAAAATTCTCAAATACAATTGAGAAATCGGACTTACATAGTCTATAAGTATGGATCCTTGGCTTTAATTTCCCATTGGTCCGAATGAGTGACAAACAAATGTTATAGAAAAATTCTCAAATACAATTGAGAAATCGGACTTACATAGTCTATAAGTATGGATCCTTGGTTTTAATTTCCCATTGGTCCAAATGAGTGACAAACAAATGTTATAGAAAAATTCTCAAATACAATTGAGAAATCGGACTTACATAGTCTATAAGTATGGATCCTTGGCTTTAATTTCCCATTGGTCCAAATGAGTGACAAACAAATGTTATAGAAAAATTCTCAAATACAATTGAGAAATCGGACTTACATAGTCTATAAGTATGAATCCTTGGCTTTAATTTCCCATTGGTCCAAATGAGTGACAAACAAATGTTATAGAAAAATTCTCAAATACAATTGAGAAATCGGACTTACATAGTCTATAAGTATGGATCCTTGGCTTTAATTTCCCATTGGTCCAAATGAGTGACAAACAAATGTTATAGAAAAATTCTCAAATACAATTGAGAAATCGGACTTACATAGTCTATAAGTATGGATCCTTGGCTTTAATTTCCCATTGGTCCAAATGAGTGACAAACATAAATGTGCCCACAAATAGCCAAATTCCCGTAGAGCTGAACAAAATTTACACAATTTTAATCTTTAAAATTTTATAGAAAAATTCTCAAATACAATTGAGAAATCGGACTTACATAGTCTATAAGTATGAATCCTTGGTTTTAATTTCCCATTGGTCCAAATGAGTGACAAACAAATGTTATAGAAAAATTCTCAAATACAATTGAGAAATCGGACTTACATAGTCTATAAGTATGGATCCTTGGTTTTAATTTCCCATTGGTCCGAATGAGTGACAAACATTAATGTGCCCACAAATAGCCAAATTCCCGTAGAGCTGAACAAAATTTACACAATTTTAATCTTTAAAATTTTATAGAAAAATTCTCAAATACAATTGAGAAATCGGACTTACATAGTCTATAAGTATGAATCCTTGGTTTTAATTTCCCATTGGTCCGAATGAGTGACAAACATAAATGTGCCCACAAATAGCCAAATTCCCGTAGAGCTGAACAAAATTTACACAAGTTTAATCTTTAAAATTTTATAGAAAAATTCTCAAATACAATTGAGAAATCGGACTTACATAGTCTATAAGTATGGATCCTTGGTTTTAATTTCCCATTGGTCCGAATGAGTGACAAACATAAATGTGCCCACAAATAGCCAAATTCCCGTAGAGCTGAACAAAATTTACACAATTTTAATCTTTAAAATTTTATAGAAAAATTCTCAAATACAATTGAGAAATCGGACTTACATAGTCTATAGGGTATGGATCCTTGGCTTTAATTTCCCATTGGTCCGAATGAGTGACAAACATAAATGTGCCCACAAATAGCCAAATTCCCGTAGAGCTGAACAAAATTTACACAATTTTAATCTTTAAAATTTTATAGAAAAATTCTCAAATACAATTGAGAAATCGGACTTACATAGTCTATAAGTATGGATCCTTGGTTTTAATTTCCCATTGGTCCAAATGAGTGACAAACAAATGTTATAGAAAAATTCTCAAATACAATTGAGAAATCGGACTTACATAGTCTATAAGTATGGATCCTTGGTTTTAATTTCCCATTGGTCCGAATGAGTGACAAACATAAATGTGCCCACAAATAGCCAAATTCCCGTAGAGCAGAACAAAATTTACACAATTTTAATCTTTAAAATTTTATAGAAAAATTCTCAAATACAATTGAGAAATCGGACTTACATAGTCTATAAGTATGAATCCTTGGCTTTAATTTCCCATTGGTCCAAATGAGTGACAAACAAATGTTATAGAAAAATTCTCAAATACAATTGAGAAATCGGACTTACATAGTCTATAAGTATGAATCCTTGGCTTTAATTTCCCATTGGTCCAAATGAGTGACAAACAAATGTTATAGAAAAATTCTCAAATACAATTGAGAAATCGGACTTACATAGTCTATAAGTATGGATCCTTGGCTTTAATTTCCCATTGGTCCAAATGAGTAACAAACAAATGTTATAGAAAAATTCTCAAATACAATTGAGAAATCGGACTTACATAGTCTATAAGTATGAATCCTTGGCTTTAATTTCCCATTGGTCCAAATGAGTGACAAACAAATGTTATAGAAAAATTCTCAAATACAATTGAGAAATCGGACTTACATAGTCTATAAGTATGAATCCTTGGCTTTAATTTCCCATTGGTCCAAATGAGTGACAAACAAATGTTATAGAAAAATTCTCAAATACAATTGAGAAATCGGACTTACATAGTCTATAAGTATGGATCCTTGGCTTTAATTTCCCATTGGTCCAAATGAGTGACAAACATAAATGTGCCCACAAATAGCCAAATTCCCGTAGAGCTGAACAAAATTTACACAATTTTAATCTTTAAAATTTTATAGAAAAATTCTCAAATACAATTGAGAAATCGGACTTACATAGTCTATAAGTATGAATCCTTGGCTTTAATTTCCCATTGGTCCAAATGAGTGACAAACAAATGTTATAGAAAAATTCTCAAATACAATTGAGAAATCGGACTTACATAGTCTATAAGTATGAATCCTTGGCTTTAATTTCCCATTGGTCCAAATGAGTGACAAACAAATGTTATAGAAAAATTCTCAAATATAATTGAGAAATCGGACTTACATAGTCTATAAGTATGAATCCTTGGTTTTAATTTCCCATTGGTCCGAATGAGTGACAAACATAAATGTGCCCACAAATAGCCAAATTCCCGTAGAGCTGAACAAAATTTACACAATTTTAATCCTTAAAATTTTATAGAAAAATTCTCAAATACAATTGAGAAATCGGACTTACATAGTCTATAAGTATGGATCCTTGGTTTTAATTTCCCATTGGTCCGAATGAGTGACAAACATAAATGTGCCCACAAATAGCCAAATTCCCGTAGAGCTGAACAAAATTTACACAATTTTAATCTTTAAAATTTTATAGAAAAATTCTCAAATACAATTGAGAAATCGGACTTACATAGTCTATAGGGTATGGATCCTTGGCTTTAATTTCCCATTGGTCCGAATGAGTGACAAACATAAATGTGCCCACAAATAGCCAAATTCCCGTAGAGCTGAACAAAATTTACACAATTTTAATCTTTAAAATTTTATAGAAAAATTCTCAAATACAATTGAGAAATCGGACTTACATAGTCTATAAGTATGAATCCTTGGCTTTAATTTCCCATTGGTCCAAATGAGTGACAAACAAATGTTATAGAAAAATTCTCAAATACAATTGAGAAATCGGACTTACATAGTCTATAAGTATGAATCCTTGGCTTTAATTTCCCATTGGTCCAAATGAGTGACAAACATAAATGTTCCCACAAATAGCCAAATTCCCGTTGAGGTCAACAAAATTTACACAATTTTAATCTTTAAAATTTTATAGAAAAATTCTCAAATACAATTGAGAAATCAGACTTACATAGTCTATAAGTATGAATCCTTGGCTTTAATTTCCCATTGGTTCAAACAAATGACAAACAAAAAAATTTTATAGAAAAATTCTCAAATACAATTGAGAAATCGGACTTACATAGTCTATAAGTATGAATCCTTGGCTTTAATTTCCCATTGGTCCAAATGAGTGACAAACAAATGTTATAGAAAAATTCTCAAATACAATTGAGAAATCGGACTTACATAGTCTATAAGTATGAATCCTTGGCTTTAATTTCCCATTGGTCCAAATGAGTGACAAACAAATGTTATAGAAAAATTCTCAAATACTATTGAGAAATCGGACTTACATAGTCTATAAGTATGGATCCTTGGCTTTAATTTCCCATTGGTCCAAATGAGTGACAAACATAAATGTGCCCACAAATAGCCAAATTCCCGTAGAGCTGAACAAAATTTACACAATTTTAATCTTTAAAATTTTATAGAAAAATTCTCAAATACAATTGAGAAATCGGACTTACATAGTCTATAAGTATGAATCCTTGGTTTTAATTTCCCATTGGTCCAAATGAGTGACAAACAAATGTTATAGAAAAATTCTCAAATACAATTGAGAAATCGGACTTACATAGTCTATAAGTATGGATCCTTGGTTTTAATTTCCCATTGGTCCGAATGAGTGACAAACATTAATGTGCCCACAAATAGCCAAATTCCCGTAGAGCTGAACAAAATTTACACAATTTTAATCTTTAAAATTTTATAGAAAAATTCTCAAATACAATTGAGAAATCGGACTTACATAGTCTATAAGTATGAATCCTTGGTTTTAATTTCCCATTGGTCCGAATGAGTGACAAACATAAATGTGCCCACAAATAGCCAAATTCCCGTAGAGCTGAACAAAATTTACACAATTTTAATCTTTAAAATTTTATAGAAAAATTCTCAAATACAATTGAGAAATCGGACTTACATAGTCTATAAGTATGAATCCTTGGCTTTAATTTCCCATTGGTCCAAATGAGTGACAAACAAATGTTATAGAAAAATTCTCAAATACAATTGAGAAATCGGACTTACATAGTCTATAAGTATGAATCCTTGGCTTTAATTTCCCATTGGTCCAAATGAGTGACAAACAAATGTTATAGAAAAATTCTCAAATACAATTGAGAAATCGGACTTACATAGTCTATAAGTATGGATCCTTGGCTTTAATTTCCCATTGGTCCAAATGAGTGACAAACAAATTTTATAGAAAAATTCTCAAATACAATTGAGAAATCGGACTTACATAGTCTATAAGTATGGATCCTTGGCTTTAATTTCCCATTGGTCCAAATGAGTGACAAACAAATTTTATAGAAAAATTCTCAAATACAATTGAGAAATCGGACTTACATAGTCTATAAGTATGGATCCTTGGCTTTAATTTCCCATTGGTCCAAATGAGTGACAAACATAAATGTTCCCACAAATAGCCAAATTCCCGTTGAGCTCAACAAAATTTACACAATTTTAATCTTTAAAATTTTATAGAAAAATTCTCAAATACAATTGAGAAATCAGACTTACATAGTCTATAAGTATGGATCCTTGGCTTTAATTTCCCATTGGTCCAAATGAGTGACAAACAAATGTTATAGAAAAATTCTCAAATACAATTGAGAAATCGGACTTACATAGTCTATAAGTATGGATCCTTGGCTTTAACTTCCCATTGGTCCAAATGAGTGACAAACATAAATGTGCCCACAAATAGCCAAATTCCCGTAGAGCTCAACAAAATTTACACAATTTTAATCTTTAAAATTTTATAGAAAAATTCTCAAATACAATTGAGAAATCAGACTTACATAGTCTATAAGTATGGATCCTTGGCTTTAATTTCCCATTGGTCCAAATGAGTGACAAACATAAATGTGCCCACAAATAGCCAAATTCCCGTAGAGCTCAACAAAATTTACACAATTTTAATCTTTAAAATTTTAAAAAAAAATTTTCAAATACAATTGAGAAATCAGATTTACATAGTCTATAAGTATGGATCCTTGGCTTTAATTTCCCATTGGTCCAAATGAGTGACAAACAAATGTTATAGAAAAATTCTCAAATACAATTGAGAAATCGGACTTACATAGTCTATAAGTATGGATCCTTGGCTTTAATTTCCCATTGGTCCAAATGAGTGACAAACAAATGTTATAGAAAAATCTTCAAATACAATTGAGAAATCGGACTTACATAGTCTATAAGTATGGATCCTTGGTTTTAATTTCCCATTGGTCCAAATGAGTGACAAACAAATGTTACAGAAAAATTCTCAAATACAATTGAGAAATCGGACTTACATAGTCTATAAGTATGGATCCTTGGCTTTAATTTCCCATTGGTCCAAATGAGTGACAAACATAAATGTGCCCACAAATAGCCAAATTCCCGTAGAGCTCAACAAAATTTACACAATTTTAATCTTTAAAATTTTATAGAAAAATTCTCAAATACAATTGAGAAATCGGACTTACATAGTCTATAAGTATGAATCCTTGGTTTTAATTTCCCATTGGTCCAAATGAGTGACAAACAAATGTTATAGAAAAATTCTCAAATACAATTGAGAAATCGGACTTACATAGTCTATAAGTATGGATCCTTGGTTTTAATTTCCCATTGGTCCAAATGAGTGACAAACAAATTTTATAGAAAAATTCTCAAATACAATTGAGAAATCGGACTTACATAGTCTATAAGTATGGATCCTTGGTTTTAATTTCCCATTGGTCCAAATGAGTGACAAACAAATGTTATAGAAAAATTCTCATATACAATTGAGAAATCGGACTTACATAGTCTATAAGTATGGATCCTTGGTTTTAATTTCCGATTGGTCCGAATGAGTGACAAACATAAATGTGCCCACAAATAGCCAAATTCCCGTAGAGCTGAACAAAATTTACACAATTTTAATCTTTAAAATTTTATAGAAAAATTCTCAAATACAATTGAGAAATCAGACTTACATAGTCTATAAGTATGGATCCTTGGCTTTAATTTCCCATTGGTCCAAATGAGTGACAAACAAATGTTATAGAAAAATTCTCAAATACAATTGAGAAATCGGACTTACATAGTCTATAAGTATGGATCCTTGGCTTTAATTTCCCATTGGTCCAAATGAGTGACAAACATAAATGTGCCCACAAATAGCCAAATTCCCGTAGAGCTCAACAAAATTTACACAATTTTAATCTTTAAAATTTTATAGAAAAATTCTCAAATACAATTGAGAAATCAGACTTACATAGTCTATAAGTATGGATCCTTGGCTTTAATTTCCCATTGGTCCAAATGAGTGACAAACATAAATGTGCCCACAAATAGCCAAATTCCCGTAGAGCTCAACAAAATTTACACAATTTTAATCTTTAAAATTTTATAAAAAAATTCTCAAATACAATTGAGAAATCAGATTTACATAGTCTATAAGTATGGATCCTTGGCTTTAATTTCCCATTGGTCCAAATGAGTGACAAACAAATGTTATAGAAAAATTCTCAAATACAATTGAGAAATCGGACTTACATAGTCTATAAGTATGGATCCTTGGCTTTAATTTCCCATTGGTCCAAATGAGTGACAAACAAATGTTATAGAAAAATCCTCAAATACAATTGAGAAATCGGACTTACATAGTCTATAAGTATGGATCCTTGGTTTTAATTTCCCATTGGTCCAAATGAGTGACAAACAAATGTTATAGAAAAATTCTCAAATACAATTGAGAAATCGGACTTACATAGTCTATAAGTATGGATCCTTGGCTTTAATTTCCCATTGGTCCAAATGAGTGACAAACATAAATGTGCCCACAAATAGCCAAATTCCCGTAGAGCTCAACAAAATTTACACAATTTTAATCTTTAAAATTTTATAGAAAAATTCTCAAATACAATTGAGAAATCGGACTTACATAGTCTATAAGTATGGATCCTTGGCTTTAATTTCCCATTGGTCCAAATGAGTGACAAACAAATGTTATAGAAAAATTCTCAAATACAATTGAGAAATCGGACTTACATAGTCTATAAGTATGGATCCTTGGCTTTAATTTCCCATTGGTCCAAATGAGTGACAAACAAATTTTATAGAAAAATTCTAAATTCAATTGAGAAATCAGACTTACATAGTCTATAAGTATGGATCCTTGGCTTTAATTTCCCATTGGTCCAAATGAGTGACAAACAAATGTTATAGAAAAATTCTCAAATACAATTGAGAAATCGGACTTACATAGTCTATAAGTATGGATCCTTGGCTTTAATTTCCCATTGGTCCAAATGAGTGACAAACATAAATGTGCCCACAAATAGCCAAATTCCCGTAGAGCTCAACAAAATTTACACAATTTTAATCTTTAAAATTTTATAGAAAAATTCTCAAATACAATTGAGAAATCAGACTTACATAGTCTATAAGTATGGATCCTTGGCTTTAATTTCCCATTGGTCCGAATGAGTGACAAACATAAATGTGCCCACAAATAGCCAAATTCCCGTAGAGCTGAACAAAATTTACACAATTTTAATCTTTAAAATTTTATAGAAAAATTCTCAAATACAATTGAGAAATCGGACTTACATAGTCTATAGGGTATGGATCCTTGGCTTTAATTTCCCATTGGTCCGAATGAGTGACAAACATAAATGTGCCCACAAATAGCCAAATTCCCGTAGAGCTGAACAAAATTTACACAATTTTAATCTTTAAAATTTTATAGAAAAATTCTCAAATACAATTGAGAAATCGGACTTACATAGTCTATAAGTATGGATCCTTGGTTTTAATTTCCCATTGGTCCAAATGAGTGACAAACAAATTTTATAGAAAAATTCTCAAATACAATTGAGAAATCGGACTTACATAGTCTATAAGTATGGATCCTTGGTTTTAATTTCCCATTGGTCCAAATGAGTGACAAACAAATGTTATAGAAAAATTCTCATATACAATTGAGAAATCGGACTTACATAGTCTATAAGTATGGATCCTTGGTTTTAATTTCCGATTGGTCCGAATGAGTGACAAACATAAATGTGCCCACAAATAGCCAAATTCCCGTAGAGCTGAACAAAATTTACACAATTTTAATCTTTAAAATTTTATAGAAAAATTCTCAAATACAATTGAGAAATCAGACTTACATAGTCTATAAGTATGGATCCTTGGCTTTAATTTCCCATTGGTCCAAATGAGTGACAAACAAATGTTATAGAAAAATTCTCAAATACAATTGAGAAATCGGACTTACATAGTCTATAAGTATGGATCCTTGGCTTTAATTTCCCATTGGTCCAAATGAGTGACAAACATAAATGTGCCCACAAATAGCCAAATTCCCGTAGAGCTCAACAAAATTTACACAATTTTAATCTTTAAAATTTTATAGAAAAATTCTCAAATACAATTGAGAAATCAGACTTACATAGTCTATAAGTATGGATCCTTGGCTTTAATTTCCCATTGGTCCAAATGAGTGACAAACATAAATGTGCCCACAAATAGCCAAATTCCCGTAGAGCTCAACAAAATTTACACAATTTTAATCTTTAAAATTTTATAAAAAAATTCTCAAATACAATTGAGAAATCAGATTTACATAGTCTATAAGTATGGATCCTTGGCTTTAATTTCCCATTGGTCCAAATGAGTGACAAACAAATGTTATAGAAAAATTCTCAAATACAATTGAGAAATCGGACTTACATAGTCTATAAGTATGGATCCTTGGCTTTAATTTCCCATTGGTCCAAATGAGTGACAAACAAATGTTATAGAAAAATCCTCAAATACAATTGAGAAATCGGACTTACATAGTCTATAAGTATGGATCCTTGGTTTTAATTTCCCATTGGTCCAAATGAGTGACAAACAAATGTTATAGAAAAATTCTCAAATACAATTGAGAAATCGGACTTACATAGTCTATAAGTATGGATCCTTGGCTTTAATTTCCCATTGGTCCAAATGAGTGACAAACAAATGTTATAGAAAAATTCTCAAATACAATTGAGAAATCGGACTTACATAGTCTATAAGTATGGATCCTTGGCTTTAATTTCCCATTGGTCCAAATGAGTGACAAAGAAATGTTATAGAAAAATTCTCAAATACAATTGAGAAATCAGACTTACATAGTCTATAAATATGGATCCTTGGCTTTAATTTCCCATTGGTCCGAATGAGTGACAAACATAAATGTGCCCACAAATAGCCAAATTCCCGTAGAGCTGAACAAAATTTACACAATTTTAATCTTTAAAATTTTATAGAAAAATTCTCAAATACAATTGAGAAATCGGACTTACATAGTCTATAAGTATGAATCCTTGGTTTTAATTTCCCATTGGTCCAAATGAGTGACAAACAAATGTTATAGAAAAATTCTCAAATACAATTGAGAAATCGGACTTACATAGTCTATAAGTATGGATCCTTGGTTTTAATTTCCCATTGGTCCGAATGAGTGACAAACATAAATGTGCCCACAAATAGCCAAATTCCCGTAGAGCTGAACAAAATTTACACAATTTTAATCTTTAAAATTTTATAGAAAAATTCTCAAATACAATTGAGAAATCGGACTTACATAGTCTTTAAGTATGGATCCTTGGTTTTAATTTCCCATTGGTCCAAATGAGTGACAAACAAATGTTATAGAAAAATTCTCAAATACAATTGAGAAATCGGACTTACATAGTCTATAAGTATGGATCCTTGGTTTTAATTTCCCATTGGTCCAAATGAGTGACAAACAAATGTTATAGAAAAATTCTCAAATACAATTGAGAAATCGGACTTACATAGTCTATAAGTATGGATCCTTGGCTTTAATTTCCCATTGGTCCAATTGAGTGACAAACAAATGTTATAGAAAAATTCTCAAATACAATTGAGAAATCGGACTTACATAGTCTATAAGTATGGATCCTTGGCTTTAATTTCCCATTGGTCCAAATGAGTGACAAAGAAATGTTATAGAAAAATTCTCAAATACAATTGAGAAATCAGACTTACATAGTCTCTAAGTATGGATCCTTGGCTTTAATTTCCCATTGGTCCGAATGAGTGACAAACATAAATGTGCCCACAAATAGCTAAATTCCCGTAGAGCTGAACAAAATTTACACAATTTTAATCTTTAAAATTTTATAGAAAAATTCTCAAATACAATTGAGAAATCGGACTTACATAGTCTATAAGTATGGATCCTTGGTTTTAATTTCCCATTGGTCCAAATGAGTGACAAACAAATGTTATAGAAAAATTCTCAAATACAATTGAGAAATCGGACTTACATAGTCTATAAGTATGGATCCTTGGTTTTAATTTCCCATTGATCCGAATGAGTGACAAACATAAATGTGCCCACAAATAGCCAAATTCCCGTAGAGCTGAATAAAATTTACACAATTTTAATCTTTAAAATTTTATAGAAAAATTCTCAAATACAATTGAGAAATCGGACATACATAGTCTATAAGTATGGATCCTTGGTTTTAATTTCCCATTGGTCCAAATGAGTGACAAACAAATGTTATAGAAAAATTCTCAAATACAATTGAGAAATCGGACTTACATAGTCTATAAGTATGGATCCTTGGTTTTAATTTCCCATTGGTCGAAATGAGTGACAAACAAATGTTATAGAAAAATTCTCATATACAATTGAGAAATCGGACTTACATAGTCTATAAGTATGGATCCTTGGTTTTAATTTCCGATTGGTCCGAATGAGTGACAAACATAAATGTGCCCACAAATAGCCAAATTCCCGTAGAGCTGAACAAAATTTACACAATTTTAATCTTTAAAATTTTATAGAAAAATTCTCAAATACAATTGAGAAATCGGACTTACATAGTCTATAAGTATGGATCCTTTGTTTTAATTTCCCATTGGTCCAAATGAGTGACAAACAAATTTTATAGAAAAATTCTCAAATACAATTGAGAAATCGGACTTACATAGTCTATAAGTATGGATCCTTGGTTTTAATTTCCCATTGGTCGAAATGAGTGACAAACAAATGTTATAGAAAAATTCTCATATACAATTGAGAAATCGGACTTACATAGTCTATAAGTATGGATCCTTGGTTTTAATTTCCGATTGGTCCGAATGAGTGACAAACATAAATGTGCCCACAAATAGCCAAATTCCCGTAGAGCTGAACAAAATTTACACAATTTTAATCTTTAAAATTTTATAGAAAAATTCTCAAATACAATTGAGAAATCGGACTTACATAGTCTATAAGTATGGATCCTTGTGTTTAATTTCCCATTGGTCCAAATGAGTGACAAACAAATGTTATAGAAAAATTCTCAAATACAATTGAGAAATCGGACTTACATAGTCTATAAGTATGGATCCTTGGTTTTAATTTCCCATTGGTCCAAATGAGTGACAAACAAATGTTATAGAAAAATTCTCAAATACAATTGAGAAATCGGACTTACATAGTCTATAAGTATGGATCCTTGGCTTTAATTTCCCATTGGTCCAATTGAGTGACAAACAAATGTTATAGAAAAATTCTCAAATACAATTGAGAAATCGGACTTACATAGTCTATAAGTATGGATCCTTGGCTTTAATTTCCCATTGGTCCAAATGAGTGACAAAGAAATGTTATAGAAAAATTCTCAAATACAATTGAGAAATCAGACTAACATAGTCTATAAATATGGATCCTTGGCTTTAATTTCCCATTGGTCCGAATGAGTGACAAACATAAATGTGCCCACAAATAGCCAAATTCCCGTAGAGCTGAATAAAATTTACACAATTTTAATCTTTAAAATTTTATAGAAAAATTCTCAAATACAATTGAGAAATCGGACATACATAGTCTATAAGTATGGATCCTTGGTTTTAATTTCCCATTGGTCCAAATGAGTGACAAACAAATGTTATAGAAAAATTCTCAAATACAATTGAGAAATCGGACTTACATAGTCTATAAGTATAGATCCTTGGTTTTAATTTCCCATTGGTCCAAATGAGTGACAAACAAATGTTATAGAAAAATTCTCAAATACAATTGAGAAATCAGACTTACATAGTCTATAAATATGGATCCTTGGCTTTAATTTCCCATTGGTCCGAATGAGTGACAAACATAAATGTGCCCACAAATAGCCAAATTCCCGTAGAGCTGAATAAAATTTACACAATTTTAATCTTTAAAATTTTATAGAAAAATTCTCAAATACAATTGAGAAATCGGACATACATAGTCTATAAGTATGGATCCTTGGTTTTAATTTCCCATTGGTCCAAATGAGTGACAAACAAATGTTATAGAAAAATTCTCAAATACAATTGAGAAATCGGACTTACATAGTCTATAAGTATAGATCCTTGGCTTTAATTTCCCATTGGTCCAAATGAGTGACAAAGAAATGTTATAGAAAAATTCTCAAATACAATTGAGAAATCAGACTTACATAGTCTATAAGTATGGATCCTTGGTTTTAATTTCCCATTGATCCGAATGAGTGACAAACATAAATGTGCCCACAAATAGCCAAATTCCCGTAGAGCTGAATAAAATTTACACAATTTTAATCTTTAAAATTTTATAGAAAAATTCTCAAATACAATTGAGAAATCGGACTTACATAGTCTATAAGTATGGATCCTTGGTTTTAATTTCCCATTGGTCCAAATGAGTGACAAACAAATGTTATAGAAAAATTCTCAAATACAATTGAGAAATCGGACTTACATAGTCTATAAGTATGGATCCTTGGCTTTAATTTCCCATTGGTCCAATTGAGTGACAAACAAATGTTATAGAAAAATTCTCAAATACAATTGAGAAATCGGACTTACATAGTCTATAAGTATGGATCCTTGGTTTTAATTTCCCATTGGTCCAAATGAGTGACAAACAAATGTTATAGAAAAATTCTCAAATACAATTGAGAAATCGGACTTACATAGTCTATAAGTATGGATCCTTGGCTTTAATTTCCCATTGGTCCAATTGAGTGACAAACAAATGTTATAGAAAAATTCTCAAATACAATTGAGAAATCGGACTTACATAGTCTATAAGTATGGATCCTTGGCTTTAATTTCCCATTGGTCCAAATGAGTGACAAAGAAATGTTATAGAAAAATTCTCAAATACAATTGAGAAATCAGACTTACATAGTCTATAAATATGGATCCTTGGCTTTAATTTCCCATTGGTCCGAATGAGTGACAAACATAAATGTGCCCACAAATAGCCAAATTCCCGTAGAGCTGAACAAAATTTACACAATTTTAATCTTTAAAATTTTATAGAAAAATTCTCAAATACAATTGAGAAATCGGACTTACATAGTCTATAAGTATGAATCCTTGGTTTTAATTTCCCATTGGTCCAAATGAGTGACAAACAAATGTTATAGAAAAATTCTCAAATACAATTGAGAAATCGGACTTACATAGTCTATAAGTATGGATCCTTGGTTTTAATATCCCATTGGTCCGAATGAGTGACAAACATAAATGTGCCCACAAATAGCCAAATTCCCGTAGAGCTGAACAAAATTTACACAATTTTAATCTTTAAAATTTTATAGAAAAATTCTCAAATACAATTGAGAAATCGGACTTACATAGTCTTTAAGTATGGATCCCTGGTTTTAATTTCCCATTGGTCCAAATGAGTGACAAACAAATGTTATAGAAAAATTCTCAAATACAATTGAGAAATCGGACTTACATAGTCTTTAAGTATGGATCCTTGTGTTTAATTTCCCATTGGTCCAAATGAGTGACAAACAAATGTTATAGAAAAATTCTCAAATACAATTGAGAAATCGGACTTACATAGTCTATAAGTATGGATCCTTGGTTTTAATTTCCCATTGGTCCAAATGAGTGACAAACAAATGTTATAGAAAAATTCTCAAATACAATTGAGAAATCGGACTTACATAGTCTATAAGTATGGATCCTTGGTTTTAATTTCCCATTGGTCCAAATGAGTGACAAAGAAATGTTATAGAAAAATTCTCAAATACAATTGAGAAATCAGACTTACATAGTCTATAAATATGGATCCTTGGCTTTAATTTCCCATTGGTCCGAATGAGTGACAAACATAAATGTGCCCACAAATAGCCAAATTCCCGTAGAGCTGAACAAAATTTACACAATTTTAATCTTTAAAATTTTATAGAAAAATTCTCAAATACAATTGAGAAATCGGACTTACATAGTCTATAAGTATGAATCCTTGGTTTTAATTTCCCATTGGTCCAAATGAGTGACAAACAAATGTTATAGAAAAATTCTCAAATACAATTGAGAAATCGGACTTACATAGTCTATAAGTATGGATCCTTGGTTTTAATTTCCCATTGGTCCGAATGAGTGACAAACATAAATGTGCCCACAAATAGCCAAATTCCCGTAGAGCTGAACAAAATTTACACAATTTTAATCTTTAAAATTTTATAGAAAAATTCTCAAATACAATTGAGAAATCGGACTTACATAGTCTTTAAGTATGGATCCCTGGTTTTAATTTCCCATTGGTCCAAATGAGTGACAAACAAATGTTATAGAAAAATTCTCAAATACAATTGAGAAATCGGACTTACATAGTCTATAAGTATGGATCCTTGGTTTTAATTTCCCATTGGTCCAAATGAGTGACAAACAAATTTTATAGAAAAATTCTCAAATACAATTGAGAAATCGGACTTACATAGTCTATAAGTATGGATCCTTGGTTTTAATTTCCCTTTGGTCCAAATGAGTGACAAACAAATGTTATAGAAAAATTCTCATATACAATTGAGAAATCGGACTTACATAGTCTATAAGTATGGATCCTTGGTTTTAATTTCCCATTGGTCCGAATGAGTGACAAACATAAATGTGCCCACAAATAGCCAAATTCCCGTAGAGCTGAACAAAATTTACACAATTTTAATCTTTAAAATTTTATAGAAAAATTCTCAAATACAATTGAGAAATCGGACTTACATAGTCTATAAGTATGGATCCTTGGCTTTAATTTCCCATTGGTCCAAATGAGTGACAAAGAAATGTTATAGAAAAATTCTCAAATACAATTGAGAAATCAGACTTACATAGTCTATAAGTATGGATCCTTGGCTTTAATTTCCCATTGGTCCGAATGAGTGACAAACATAAATGTGCCCACAAATAGCCAAATTCCCGTAGAGCTGAACAAAATTTACACAATTTTAATCTTTAAAATTTTATAGAAAAATTCTCAAATACAATTGAGAAATCGGACTTACATAGTCTATAAGTATGGATCCTTGGCTTTAATTTCCCATTGGTCCAATTGAGTGACAAACAAATGTTATAGAAAAATTCTCAAATACAATTGAGAAATCGGACTTACATAGTCTATAAGTATGGATCCTTGGCTTTAATTTCCCATTGGTCCAAATGAGTGACAAAGAAATGTTATAGAAAAATTCTCAAATACAATTGAGAAATCAGACTTACATAGTCTATAAGTATGGATCCTTGGCTTTAATTTCCCATTGGTCCGAATGAGTGACAAACATAAATGTGCCCACAAATAGCCAAATTCCCGTAGAGCTGAACAAAATTTACACAATTTTAATCTTTAAAATTTTATAGAAAAATTCTCAAATACAATTGAGAAATCGGACTTACATAGTCTATAAGTATGGATCCTTGGTTTTAATTTCCCATTGGTCCAAATGAGTGACAAACAAATGTTATAGAAAAATTCTCAAATACAATTGAGAAATCGGACTTACATAGTCTATAAGTATGGATCCTTGGTTTTAATTTCCCATTGATCCGAATGAGTGACAAACATAAATGTGCCCACAAATAGCCAAATTCCCGTAGAGCTGAATAAAATTTACACAATTTTAATCTTTAAAATTTTATAGAAAAATTCTCAAATACAATTGAGAAATCGGACATACATAGTCTATAAGTATGGATCCTTGGTTTTAATTTCCCATTGGTCCAAATGAGTGACAAACAAATGTTATAGAAAAATTCTCAAATACAATTGAGAAATCGGACTTACATAGTCTATAAGTATAGATCCTTGGTTTTAATTTCCCATTGGTCCAAATGAGTGAAAAACAAATTTTATAGAAAAATTCTCAAATACAATTGAGAAATCGGACTTACATAGTCTATAAGTATGGATCCTTGGTTTTAATTTCCCATTGGTCGAAATGAGTGACAAACAAATGTTATAGAAAAATTCTCAAATACAATTGAGAAATAGGACTTACATAGTCTATAAGTATGGATCCTTGGCTTTAATTTCCCATTGGTCCAAATGAGTGACAAACAAATTTTATAGAAAAATTCTCAAATACAATTGAGAAATCGGACTTACATAGTCTATAAGTATGGATCCTTGGCTTTAATTTCCCATTGGTCCAAATGAGTGACAAACATAAATGTGCCCACAAATAGCCAAATTCCCGTAGAGCTGAACAAAATTTACACAATTTTAATCTTTAAAATTTTATAGAAAAATTCTCAAATACAATTGAGAAATCGGACTGACATAGTCTATAAGTATGGATCCTTGGCTTTAATTTCCCGTTGGTCCAAATGAGTGACAAACATAAATGTGCCCACAAATAGCCAAATTCCCGTAGAGCTCAACAAAATTTACACAATTTTAATCTTTAAAATTTTATAGAAAAATTCTCAAATACAATTGAGAAATCAGACTTACATTGTCTATAAGTATGGATCCTTGGCTTTAATTTCCCATTGGTCCAAATGAGTGACAAACAAATGTTATAGAAAAATTCTCAAATACAATTGAGAAATCGGACTTACATAGTCTATAAGTATGGATCCTTGGCTTTAATTTCCCATTGGTCCAAATGAGTGAAAAACAAATGTTATAGAAAAATTCTCAAATACAATTGAGAAATCGGACTTACATAGTCTATAAGTATGGATCCTTGGCTTTAATTTCCCATTGGTCCAAATGAGTGACAAACAAATTTTATAGAAAAATTCTCAAATACAATTGAGAAATCGGACTTACATAGTCTATAAGTATGGATCCTTGGCTTTAATTTCCCATTGGTCCAAATGAGTGACAAACAAATGTTATAGAAAAATTCTCAAATACAATTGAGAAATCGGACTTACATAGTCTATAAGTATGGATCCTTAACTTTAATTTCCCATTGGTCCAAATGAGTGACAAACAAATGTTATAGAAAAATTCTCAAATACAATTGAGAAATCGGACTTACATAGTCTATAAGTATGGATCCTTGGCTTTAATTTCCCATTGGTCCAAATGAGTGACAAACAAATGTTATAGAAAAATTCTCAAATACAATTGAGAAATCGGACTTACATAGTCTATAAGTATGGATCCTTGGTTTTAATTTCCCATTGGTCCGAATGAGTGACAAACATAAATGTGCCCACAAATAGCCAAATTCCCGTAGAGCTGAACAAAATTTACACAATTTTAATCTTTAAAATTTTATAGAAAAATTCTCAAATACAATTGAGAAATCGGACTTACATAGTCTATAAGTATGGATCCTTGGCTTTAATTTCCCATTGGTCCAAATGAGTGACAAACATAAATGTGCCCACAAATAGCCAAATTCCCGTAGAGCTCAACAAAATTTACACAATTTTAATCTTTAAAATTTTATAGAAAAATTCTCAAATACAATTGAGAAATCGGACTGACATAGTCTATAAGTATGGATCCTTGGCTTTAATTTCCCATTGGTCCAAATGAGTGACAAACATAAATGTGCCCACAAATAGCCAAATTCCCGTAGAGCTCAACAAAATTTACACAATTTTAATCTTTAAAATTTTATAGAAAAATTCTCAAATACAATTGAGAAATCGGACTTACATAGTCTATAAGTATGGATCCTTGGCTTTAATTTCCCATTGGTCCAAATGAGTGACAAACATAAATGTGCCCACAAATAGTTAAATTCCCGTAGAGCTCAACAAAATTTACACAATTTTAATCTTTAAAATTTTATAGAAAAATTCTCAAATACAATTGAGAAATCGGACTGACATAGTCTATAAGTATGGATCCTTGGCTTTAATTTCCCATTGGTCCAAATGAGTGACAAACATAAATGTGCCCACAAATAGCCAAATTCCCGTAGAGCTCAACAAAATTTACACAATTTTAATCTTTAAAATTTTATAGAAAAATTCTCAAATACAATTGAGAAATCGGACTTACATAGTCTATAAGTATGGATCCTTGGCTTTAATTTCCCATTGGTCCAAATGAGTGACAAACATAAATGTGCCCACAAATAGCCAAATTCCCGTAGAGCTCAACAAAATTTACACAATTTTAATCTTTAAAATTTTATAGAAAAATTCTCAAATACAATTGAGAAATCAGACTTACATTGTCTATAAGTATGGATCCTTGGCTTTAATTTCCCATTGGTCCAAATGAGTGACAAACAAATGTTATAGAAAAATTCTCAAATAAAATTGAGAAATCGGACTTACATAGTCTATAAGTATGGATCCTTGGCTTTAATTTCCCATTGGTCCAAATGAGTGACAAACAAATGTTATAGAAAAATTCTCAAATACAATTGAGAAATCGGACTTACATAGTCTATAAGTATGGATCCTTGGCTTTAATTTCCTATTGGTCCAAATGAGTGACAAACATAAATGTGCCCACAAATAGCCAAATTCCCGTAGAGCTCAACAAAATTTACACAATTTTAATCTTTAAAATTTTATAGAAAAATTCTCAAATACAATTGAGAAATCAGACTTACATAGTCTATAAGTATGGATCCTTGGCTTTAATTTCCCATTGGTCCAAATAAGTGACAACAAATGTTATAGAAAAATTCTCAAATACAATTGAGAAATCGGACTTACATAGTCTATAAGTATGGATCCTTGGCTTTAATTTCCCATTGGTCCAAATGAGTGACAAACATAAATGTGCCCACAAATAGCCAAATTCCCGTAGAGCTCAACAAAATTTACACAATTTTAATCTTTAAAATTTTATAGAGAAATTCTCAAATACAATTGAGAAATCAGACTTACATAGTCTATAAGTATGGATCCTTGGCTTTAATTTCCCATTGGTCCAAATGAGTGACAAACAAATGTTATAGAAAAATTCTCAAATACAATTGAGAAATCGGACTTACATAGTCTATAAGTATGGATCCTTGGCTTTAATTTCCCATTGGTCCAAATGAGTGACAAACATAAATGTGCCCACAAATAGCCAAATTCCCGTAGAGCTCAACAAAATTTACACAATTTTAATCTTTAAAATTTTATAGAAAAATTCTCAAATACAATTGAGAAATCGGACTGACATAGTCTATAAGTATGGATCCTTGGCTTTAATTTCCCATTGGTCCAAATGAGTGACAAACATAAATGTGCCCACAAATAGCCAAATTCCCGTAGAGCTCAACAAAATTTACACAATTTTAATCTTTAAAATTTTATAGAAAAATTCTCAAATACAATTGAGAAATCGGACTTACATAGTCTATAAGTATGGATCCTTGGCTTTAATTTCCCATTGGTCCAAATGAGTGACAAACATAAATGTGCCCACAAATAGCCAAATTCCCGTAGAGCTCAACAAAATTTACACAATTTTAATCTTTAAAATTTTATAGAAAAATTCTCAAATACAATTGAGAAATCAGACTTACATTGTCTATAAGTATGGATCCTTGGCTTTAATTTCCCATTGGTCCAAATGAGTGACAAACAAATGTTATAGAAAAATTCTCAAATACAATTGAGAAATCGGACTTACATAGTCTATAAGTATGGATCCTTGGCTTTAATTTCCCATTGGTCCAAATGAGTGAAAAACAAATGTTATAGAAAAATTCTCAAATACAATTGAGAAATCGGACTTACATAGTCTATAAGTATGGATCCTTGGCTTTAATTTCCCATTGGTCCAAATGAGTGACAAACAAATGTTATAGAAAAATTCTCAAATACAATTGAGAAATCGGACTTACATAGTCTATAAGTATGGATCCTTGGCTTTAATTTCCTATTGGTCCAAATGAGTGACAAACATAAATGTGCCCACAAATAGCCAAATTCCCGTAGAGCTCAACAAAATTTACACAATTTTAATCTTTAAAATTTTATAGAAAAATTCTCAAATACAATTGAGAAATCAGACTTACATAGTCTATAAGTATGGATCCTTGGCTTTAATTTCCCATTGGTCCAAATAAGTGACAAACAAATGTTATAGAAAAATTCTCAAATACAATTGAGAAATCGGACTTACATAGTCTATAAGTATGGATCCTTGGCTTTAATTTCCCATTGGTCCAAATGAGTGACAAACAAATGTTATAGAAAAATTCTCAAATACAATTGAGAAATCGGACTTACATAGTCTATAAGTATGGATCCTTGGCTTTAATTTCCCATTGGTCCAAATGAGTGACAAACATAAATGTGCCCACAAATAGCCAAATTCCCGTAGAGCTCAACAAAATTTACACAATTTTAATCTTTAAAATTTTATAGAAAAATTCTCAAATACAATTGAGAAATCAGACTTACATAGTCTATAAGTATGGATCCTTGGCTTTAATTTCCCATTGGTCCAAATGAGTGACAAACAAATGTTATAGAAAAATTCTCAAATACAATTGAGAAATCGGACTTACATAGTCTATAAGTATGGATCCTTGGCTTTAATTTCCCATTGGTCCAAATGAGTGACAAACAAATTTTATAGAAAAATTCTCAAATACAATTGAGAAATCGGACTTACATAGTCTATAAGTATGGATCCTTGGCTTTAATTTCCCATTGGTCCAAATGAGTGACAAACAAATGTTATAGAAAAATTCTCAAATACAATTGAGAAATCGGACTTACATAGTCTATAAGTATGGATCCTTGGCTTTAATTTCCCATTGGTCCAAATGAGTGACAAACAAATGTTATAGAAAAATTCTCAAATACAATTGAGAAATCGGACTTACATAGTCTATAAGTATGGATCCTTAACATTAATTTCCCATTGGTCCAAATGAGTGACAAACAAATGTTATAGAAAAATTCTCAAATACAATTGAGAAATCGGACTTACATAGTCTATAAGTATGGATCCTTGGCTTTAATTTCCCATTGGTCCAAATGAGTGACAAACAAATGTTATAGAAAAATTCTCAAATACAATTGAGAAATCGGACTTACATAGTCTATAAGTATGGATCCTTGGTTTTAATTTCCCATTGGTCCGAATGAGTGACAAACATAAATGTGCCCACAAATAGCCAAATTCCCGTAGAGCTGAACAAAATTTACACAATTTTAATCTTTAAAATTTTATAGAAAAATTCTCAAATACAATTGAGAAATCGGACTTACATAGTCTATAAGTATGGATCCTTGGCTTTAATTTCCCATTGGTCCAAATGAGTGACAAACATAAATGTGCCCACAAATAGCCAAATTCCCGTAGAGCTCAACAAAATTTACACAATTTTAATCTTTAAAATTTTATAGAAAAATTCTCAAATACAATTGAGAAATCAGACTTACATGGTCTATAAGTATGGATCCTTGGCTTTAATTTCCCATTGGGCCAAATGAGTGACAAACAAATGTTATAGAAAAATTATCAAATACAATTGAGAAATCGGACTTACATAGTCTATAAGTATGGATCCTTGGCTTTAATTTCCCATTGGTCCAAATGAGTGACAAACATAAATGTGCCCACAAATAGCCAAATTCCCGTAGAGCTCAACAAAATTTACACAATTTTAATCTTTAAAATTTTATAGAAAAATTCTCAAATACAATTGAGAAATCGGACTTACATAGTCTATAAGTATGGATCCTTGGCTTTAATTTCCCATTGGTCCAAATGAGTGACAAACATAAATGTGCCCACAAATAGCCAAATTCCCGTAGAGCTCAACAAAATTTACACAATTTTAATCTTTAAAATATTTATAGAAAAATTCTCAAATACAATTGAGAAATCGGACTTACATAGTCTATAAGTATGGATCCTTGGCTTTAATTTCCCATTGGTCCAAATGAGTGACAAACAAATGTTATAGAAAAATTCTCAAATACAATTGAGAAATCGGACTTACATAGTCTATAAGTATGGATCCTTGGCTTTAATTTCCCATTGGTCCAAATGAGTGACAAACAAATGTTATAGAAAAATTCTCAAATACAATTGAGAAATCGGACTTACATAGTCTATAAGTATGGATCCTTGGCTTTAATTTCCCATTGGTCCAAATGAGTGACAAACAAATGTTATAGAAAAATTCTCAAATACAATTGAGAAATCGGACTTACATAGTCTATAAGTATGGATCCTTGGCTTTAATTTCCCATTGGTCCAAATGAGTGACAAACAAATGTTATAGAAAAATTCTCAAATACAATTGAGAAATCGGACTTACATAGTCTATAAGTATGGATCCTTGGCTTTAATTTCCCATTGGTCCAAATGAGTGACAAACAAATGTTATAGAAAAATTCTCAAATACAATTGAGAAATCGGACTTACATAGTCTATAAGTATGGATCCTTGGCTTTAATTTCCCATTGGTCCAAATGAGTGACAAACATAAATGTGCCCACAAATAGCCAAATTCCCGTAGAGCTCAACAAAATTTACACAATTTTAATCTTTAAAATTTTATAGAAAAATTCTCAAATACAATTGAGAAATCAGACTTACATTGTCTATAAGTATGGATCCTTGGCTTTAATTTCCCATTGGTCCAAATGAGTGACAAACAAATGTTATAGAAAAATTCTCAAATACAATTGAGAAATCGGACTTACATAGTCTATAAGTATGGATCCTTGGCTTTAATTTCCCATTGGTCCAAATGAGTGACAAACAAATGTTATAGAAAAATTCTCAAATACAATTGAGAAATCGGACTTACATAGTCTATAAGTATGGATCCTTGGCTTTAATTTCCCATTGGTCCAAATGAGTGACAAACATAAATGTGCCCACAAATAGCCAAATTCCCGTAGAGCTCAACAAAATTTACACAATTTTAATCTTTAAAATTTTATAGAAAAATTCTCAAATACAATTGAGAAATCAGACTTACATAGTCTATAAGTATGGATCCTTGGCTTTAATTTCCCATTGGTCCAAATGAGTGACAAACAAATGTTATAGAAAAATTCTCATATACAATTGAGAAATCGGACTTACATAGTCTATAAGTATGGATCCTTGGCTTAAATTTCCCATTGGTCCAAATGAGTGACAAACAAATGTTATAGAAAAATTCTCAAATACAATTGAGAAATCGGACTTACATAGTCTATAAGTATGGATCCTTGGCTTTAATTTCCCATTGGTCCAAATGAGTGACAAACAAATGTTATAGAAAAATTCTCAAATACAATTGAGAAATCGGACTTACATAGTCTATAAGTATGGATCCTTGGCTTTAATTTCCCATTGGTCCAAATGAGTGACAAACATAAATGTGCCCACAAATAGCCAAATTCCCGTAGAGCTCAACAAAATTTACACAATTTTAATCTTTAAAATTTTATAGAAAAATTCTCAAATACAATTGAGAAATCAGACTTACATAGTCTATAAGTATGGATCCTTGGCTTTAATTTCCCATTGGTCCAAATGAGTGACAAACAAATGTTATAGAAAAATTCTCAAATACAATTGAGAAATCGGACTTACATAGTCTATAAGTATGGATCCTTGGCTTTAATTTCCCATTGGTCCAAATGAGTGACAAACAAATTTTATAGAAAAATTCTCAAATACAATTGAGAAATCGGACTTACATAGGCTATAAGTATGGATCCTTGGCTTTAATTTCCCATTGGTCCAAATGAGTGACAAACATAAATGTGCCCACAAATAGCCAAATTCCCGTAGAGCTCAACAAAATTTACACAATTTTAATCTTTAAAATTTTATAGAAAAATTCTCAAATACAATTGAGAAATCAGACTTACATAGTCTATAAGTATGGATCCTTGGCTTTAATTTCCCATTGGTCCAAATGAGTGACAAACAAATGGTATAGAAAAATTCTCAAATACAATTGAGAAATCGGACTTACATAGTCTATAAGTATGGATCCTTGGCTTTAATTTCCCATTGGTCCAAATGAGTGACAAACATAAATGTGCCCACAAATAGCCAAATTCCCGTAGAGCTCAACAAAATTTACACAATTTTAATCTTTAAAATTTTATAGAAAAATTCTCAAATACAATTGAGAAATCAGACTTACATAGTCTATAAGTATGGATCCTTGGCTTTAATTTCCCATTGGTCCAAATGAGTGACAAACAAATGGTATAGAAAAATTCTCAAATACAATTGAGAAATCGGACTTACATAGTCTATAAGTATGGATCCTTGGCTTTAATTTCCCATTGGTCCAAATGAGTGACAAACATAAATGTGCCCACAAATAGCCAAATTCCCGTAGAGCTCAACAAAATTTACACAATTTTAATCTTTAAAATTTTATAGAAAAATTCTCAAATACAATTGAGAAATCAGACTTACATAGTCTATAAGTATGGATCCTTGGCTTTAATTTCCCATTGGGCCAAATGAGTGACAAACAAATGTTATAGAAAAATTATCAAATACAATTGAGAAATCGGACTTACATAGTCTATAAGTATGGATCCTTGGCTTTAATTTCCCATTGGTCCAAATGAGTGACAAACATAAATGTGCCCACAAATAGCCAAATTCCCGTAGAGCTCAACAAAATTTACACAATTTTAATCTTTAAAATTTTATAGAAAAATTCTCAAATACAATTGAGAAATCGGACTTACATAGTCTATAAGTATGGATCCTTGGCTTTAATTTCCCATTGGTCCAAATGAGTGACAAACATAAATGTGCCCACAAATAGCCAAATTCCCGTAGAGCTCAACAAAATTTACACAATTTTAATCTTTAAAATATTTATAGAAAAATTCTCAAATACAATTGAGAAATCGGACTTACATAGTCTATAAGTATGGATCCTTGGCTTTAATTTCCCATTGGTCCAAATGAGTGACAAACAAATGTTATAGAAAAATTCTCAAATACAATTGAGAAATCGGACTTACATAGTCTATAAGTATGGATCCTTGGCTTTAATTTCCCATTGGTCCAAATGAGTGACAAACCAAATGTTATAGAAAAATTCTCAAATACAATTGAGAAATCGGACTTACATAGTCTATAAGTATGGATCCTTGGCTTTAATTTCCCATTGGTCCAAATGAGTGACAAACAAATGTTATAGAAAAATTCTCAAATACAATTGAGAAATCGGACTTACATAGTCTATAAGTATGGATCCTTGGCTTTAATTTCCCATTGGTCCAAATGAGTGACAAACAAATGTTATAGAAAAATTCTCAAATACAATTGAGAAATCGGACTTACATAGTCTATAAGTATGGATCCTTGGCTTTAATTTCCCATTGGTCCAAATGAGTGACAAACAAATGTTATAGAAAAATTCTCAAATACAATTGAGAAATCGGACTTACATAGTCTATAAGTATGGATCCTTGGCTTTAATTTCCCATTGGTCCAAATGAGTGACAAACATAAATGTGCCCACAAATAGCCAAATTCCCGTAGAGCTCAACAAAATTTACACAATTTTAATCTTTAAAATTATATAGAAAAATTCTCAAATACAATTGAGAAATCAGACTTACATTGTCTATAAGTATGGATCCTTGGCTTTAATTTCCCATTGGTCCAAATGAGTGACAAACAAATGTTATAGAAAAATTCTCAAATACAATTGAGAAATCGGACTTACATAGTCTATAAGTATGGATCCTTGGCTTTAATTTCCCATTGGTCCAAATGAGTGACAAACAAATGTTATAGAAAAATTCTCAAATACAATTGAGAAATCGGACTTACATAGTCTATAAGTATGGATCCTTGGCTTTAATTTCCCATTGGTCCAAATGAGTGACAAACATAAATGTGCCCACAAATAGCCAAATTCCCGTAGAGCTCAACAAAATTTACACAATTTTAATCTTTAAAATTTTATAGAAAAATTCTCAAATACAATTGAGAAATCAGACTTACATAGTCTATAAGTATGGATCCTTGGCTTTAATTTCCCATTGGTCCAAATGAGTGACAAACAAATGTTATAGAAAAATTCTCAAATACAATTGAGAAATCGGACTTACATAGTCTATAAGTATGGATCCTTGGCTTTAATTTCCCATTGGTCCAAATGAGTGACAAACAAATTTTATAGAAAAATTCTCAAATACAATTGAGAAATCGGACTTACATAGGCTATAAGTATGGATCCTTGGCTTTAATTTCCCATTGGTCCAAATGAGTGACAAACATAAATGTGCCCACAAATAGCCAAATTCCCGTAGAGCTCAACAAAATTTACACAATTTTAATCTTTAAAATTTTATAGAAAAATTCTCAAATACAATTGAGAAATCAGACTTACATAGTCTATAAGTATGGATCCTTGGCTTTAATTTCCCATTGGTCCAAATGAGTGACAAACAAATGGTATAGAAAAATTCTCAAATACAATTGAGAAATCGGACTTACATAGTCTATAAGTATGGATCCTTGGCTTTAATTTCCCATTGGTCCAAATGAGTGACAAACATAAATGTGCCCACAAATAGCCAAATTCCCGTAGAGCTCAACAAAATTTACACAATTTTAATCTTTAAAATTTTATAGAAAAATTCTCAAATACAATTGAGAAATCAGACTTACATAGTCTATAAGTATGGATCCTTGGCTTTAATTTCCCATTGGTCCAAATGAGTGACAAACAAATGGTATAGAAAAATTCTCAAATACAATTGAGAAATCGGACTTACATAGTCTATAAGTATGGATCCTTGGCTTTAATTTCCCATTGGTCCAAATGAGTGACAAACATAAATGTGCCCACAAATAGCCAATTTCCCGTAGAGCTCAACAAAATTTACACAATTTTAATCTTTAAAATTTTATAGAAAAATTCTCAAATACAATTGAGAAATCAGACTTACATAGTCTATAAGTATGGATCCTTGGCTTTAATTTCCCATTGGTCCAAATGAGTGACAAACAAATGGTATAGAAAAATTCTCAAATACAATTGAGAAATCGGACTTACATAGTCTATAAGTATGGATCCTTGGCTTTAATTTCCCATTGGTCCAAATGAGTGACAAACATAAATGTGCCCACAAATAGCCAAATTCCCGTAGAGCTCAACAAAATTTACACAATTTTAATCTTTAAAATTTTATAGAAAAATTCTCAAATACAATTGAGAAATCAGACTTACATAGTCTATAAGTATGGATCCTTGGCTTTAATTTCCCATTGGTCCAAATGAGTGACAAACAAATGGTATAGAAAAATTCTCAAATACAATTGAGAAATCGGACTTACATAGTCTATAAGTATGGATCCTTGGCTTTAATTTCCCATTGGTCCAAATGAGTGACAAACATAAATGTGCCCACAAATAGCCAAATTCCCGTAGAGCTCAACAAAATTTACACAATTTTAATCTTTAAAATTTTATAGAAAAATTCTCAAATACAATTGAGAAATCAGACTTACATAGTCTATAAGTATGGATCCTTGGCTTTAATTTCCCATTGGTCCAAATGAGTGACAAACAAATGGTATAGAAAAATTCTCAAATACAATTGAGAAATCGGACTTACATAGTCTATAAGTATGGATCCTTGGCTTTAATTTCCCATTGGTCCAAATGAGTGACAAACATAAATGTGCCCACAAATAGCCAAATTCCCGTAGAGCTCAACAAAATTTACACAATTTTAATCTTTAAAATTTTATAGAAAAATTCTCAAATACAATTGAGAAATCAGACTTACATAGTCTATAAGTATGGATCCTTGGCTTTAATTTCCCATTGGTCCAAATGAGTGACAAACAAATGGTATAGAAAAATTCTCAAATACAATTGAGAAATCGGACTTACATAGTCTATAAGTATGGATCCTTGGCTTTAATTTCCCATTGGTCCAAATGAGTGACAAACAAATGTTATAGAAAAATCCTCAAATACAATTGAGAAATCGGACTTACATAGTCTATAAGTATGGATCCTTGGCTTTAATTTCCCATTGGTCCAAATGAGTGACAAACAAATGTTATAGAAAAATTCTCAAATACAATTGAGAAATCGGACTTACATAGTCTATAAGTATGGATCCTTGGCTTTAATTTCCCATTGGTCCAAATGAGTGACAAACAAATGTTATAGAAAAATTCTCAAATACAATTGAGAAACCGGACTTACATAGTCTATAAGTATGGATCCTTGGCTTTAATTTCCCATTGGTCCAAATGAGTGACAAACATAAATGTGCCCACAAGTAGCCAAATTCCCGTAGAGCTCAACAAAATTTACACAATTTTAATCTTTAAAATTTTATAGAAAAATTCTCAAATACAATTGAGAAATCAGACTTACATAGTCTATAAGTATGGATCCTTGGCTTTAATTTCCCATTGGTCCAAATGAGTGACAAACAAATGTTATAGAAAAATTCTCAAATACAATTGAGAAATCGGACTTACATAGTCTATAAGTATGGATCCTTGGCTTTAATTTCCCATTGGTCCAAATGAGTGACAAACAAATTTTATAGAAAAATTCTCAAATACAATTGAGAAATCGGACTTACATAGTCTATAAGTATGGATCCTTGGCTTTAATTTCCCATTGGTCCAAATGAGTGACAAACATAAATGTGCCCACAAATAGCCAAATTCCCGTAGAGCTGAACAAAATTTACACAATTTTAATCTTTAAAATTTTATAGAAAAATTCTCAAATACAATTGAGAAATCGGACTTACATAGTCTATAAGTATGGATCCTTGGCTTTAATTTCCCATTGGTCCAAATGAGTGACAAACATAAATGTGCCCACAAATAGCCAAATTCCCGTAGAGCTCAACAAAATTTACACAATTTTAATCTTTAAAATTTTATAGAAAAATTCTCAAATACAATTGAGAAATCAGACTTACATTGTCTATAAGTATGGATCCTTGGCTTTAATTTCCCATTGGTCCAAATGAGTGACAAACAAATGTTATAGAAAAATTCTCAAATACAATTGAGAAATCGGACTTACATAGTCTATAAGTATGGATCCTTGGCTTTAATTTCCCATTGGTCCAAATGAGTGACAAACAAATGTTATAGAAAAATTCTCAAATACAATTGAGAAATCGGACTTACATAGTCTATAAGTATGGATCCTTGGCTTTAATTTCCCATTGGTCCAAATGAGTGACAAACAAATGTTATAGAAAAATTCTCAAATACAATTGAGAAATCGGACTTACATAGTCTATAAGTATGGATCCTTGGCTTTAATTTCCCATTGGTCCAAATGAGTGACAAACAAATGTTATAGAAAAATTCTCAAATACAATTGAGAAATCGGACTTACATAGTCTATAAGTATGGATCCTTGGCTTTAATTTCCCATTGGTCCAAATGAGTGACAAACAAATGTTATAGAAAAATTCTCAGATACAATTGAGAAATCGGACTTACATAGTCTATAAGTATGGATCCTTGGCTTTAATTTCCCATTGGTCCAAATGAGTGACAAACATAAATGTGCCCACAAATAGCCAAATTCCCGTAGAGCTCAACAAAATTTACACAATTTTAATCTTTAAAATTTTATAGAAAAATTCTCAAATACAATTGAGAAATCAGACTTACATAGTCTATAAGTATGGATCCTTGGCTTTAATTTCCCATTGGTCCAAATGAGTGACAAACAAATGGTATAGAAAAATTCTCAAATACAATTGAGAAATCGGACTTACATAGTCTATAAGTATGGATCCTTGGCTTTAATTTCCCATTGGTCCAAATGAGTGACAAACATAAATGTGCCCACAAATAGCCAAATTCCCGTAGAGCTCAACAAAATTTACACAATTTTAATCTTTAAAATTTTATAGAAAAATTCTCAAATACAATTGAGAAATCAGACTTACATAGTCTATAAGTATGGATCCTTGGCTTTAATTTCCCATTGGTCCAAATGAGTGACAAACAAATGGTATAGAAAAATTCTCAAATACAATTGAGAAATCGGACTTACATAGTCTATAAGTATGGATCCTTGGCTTTAATTTCCCATTGGTCCAAATGAGTGACAAACATAAATGTGCCCACAAATAGCCAAATTCCCGTAGAGCTCAACAAAATTTACACAATTTTAATCTTTAAAATTTTATAAAAAAATTCTCAAATACAATTGAGAAATCGGACTTACATAGTCTATAAGTATGGATCCTTGGCTTTAATTTCCCATTGGTCCAAATGAGTGACAAACAAATGTTATAGAAAAATTCTCAAATACAATTGAGAAATCGGACTTACATAGTCTATAAGTATGGATCCTTGGCTTTAATTTCCCATTGGTCCAAATGAGTGACAAACAAATGTTATATAAAAATTCTCAGATACAATTGAGAAATCGGACTTACATAGTCTATAAGTATGGATCCTTGGCTTTAATTTCCCATTGGTCCAAATGAGTGACAAACATAAATGTGCCCACAAATAGCCAAATTTCCGTAGAGCTCAACAAAATTTACACAATTTTAATCTTTAAAATTTTATAAAAAAATTCTCAAATACAATTGAGAAATCGGACTTACATAGTCTATAAGTATGGATCCTTGGCTTTAATTTCCCATTGGTCCAAATGAGTGACAAACATAAATGTGCCCACAAATAGCCAAATTCCCGTAGAGCTCAACAAAATTTACACAATTTTAATCTTTAAAATTTTATAAAAAAATTCTCAAATACAATTGAGAAATCGGACTTACATAGTCTATAAGTATGGATCCTTGGCTTTAATTTCCCATTGGTCCAAATGAGTGACAAACAAATGTTATAGAAAAATTCTCAAATACAATTGAGAAATCGGACTTACATAGTCTATAAGTATGGATCCTTGGCTTTAATTTCCCATTGGTCCAAATGAGTGACAAACAAATGTTATAGAAAAATTCTCAAATACAATTGAGAAATCGGACTTACACAGTCTATAAGTATGGATCCTTGGCTTTAATTTCCCATTGGTCCAAATGAGTGACAAACATAAATGTGCCCACAAATAGCCAAATTCCCGTAGAGCTCAACAAAATTTACACAATTTTAATCTTTAAAATTTTATTAAAAAATTCTCAAATACAATTGAGAAATCGGACTTACATAGTCTATAAGTATGGATCCTTGGCTTTAATTTCCCATTGGTCCAAATGAGTGACAAACAAATGTTATAGAAAAATTCTCAAATACAATTGAGAAATCGGACTTACATAGTCTATAAGTATGGATCCTTGGCTTTAATTTCCCATTGGTCCAAATGAGTGACAAACAAATGTTATAGAAAAATTCTCAAATACAATTGAGAAATCGGACTTACATAGTCTATAAGTATGGATCCTTGGCTTTAATTTCCCATTGGTCCAAATGAGTGACAAACAAATGTTATAGAAAAATTCTCAAATACAATTGAGAAATCGGACTTACATAGTCTATAAGTATGGATCCTTGGCTTTAATTTCCCATTGGTCCAAATGAGTGACAAACAAATTTTATAGAAAAATTCTCAAATACAATTGAGAAATCGGACTTACATAGTCTATAAGTATGGATCCTTGGCTTTAATTTCCCATTGGTCCAAATGAGTTACAAACATAAATGTGCCCACAAATAGCCAAATTCCCGTAGAGCTCAACAAAATTTACACAATTTTAATCTTTAAAATTTTATAGAAAAATTCTCAAATACAATTGAGAAATCAGACTTACATAGTCTATAAGTATGGATCCTTGGCTTTAATTTCCCATTGGTCCAAATGAGTGACAAACAAATGGTATAGAAAAATTCTCAAATACAATTGAGAAATCGGACTTACATAGTCTATAAGTATGGATCCTTGGCTTTAATTTCCCATTGGTCCAAATGAGTGACAAACATAAATGTGCCCACAAATAGCCAAATTCCCGTAGAGCTCAACAAAATTTACACAATTTTAATCTTTAAAATTTTATAGAAAAATTCTCAAATACAATTGAGAAATCAGACTTACATAGTCTATAAGTATGGATCCTTGGCTTTAATTTCCCATTGGTCCAAATGAGTGACAAACAAATGGTATAGAAAAATTCTCAAATACAATTGAGAAATCGGACTTACATAGTCTATAAGTATGGATCCTTGGCTTTAATTTCCCATTGGTCCAAATGAGTGACAAACAAATGTTATAGAAAAATTCTCAAATACAATTGAGAAACCGGACTTACATAGTCTATAAGTATGGATCCTTGGCTTTAATTTCCCATTGGTCCAAATGAGTGACAAACATAAATGTGCCCACAAGTAGCCAAATTCCCGTAGAGCTCAACAAAATTTACACAATTTTAATCTTTAAAATTTTATAGAAAAATTCTCAAATACAATTGAGAAATCAGACTTACATAGTCTATAAGTATGGATCCTTGGCTTTAATTTCCCATTGGTCCAAATGAGTGACAAACAAATGTTATAGAAAAATTCTCAAATACAATTGAGAAATCGGACTTACATAGTCTATAAGTATGGATCCTTGGCTTTAATTTCCCATTGGTCCAAATGAGTGACAAACAAATTTTATAGAAAAATTCTCAAATACAATTGAGAAATCGGACTTACATAGTCTATAAGTATGGATCCTTGGCTTTAATTTCCCATTGGTCCAAATGAGTGACAAACATAAATGTGCCCACAAATAGCCAAATTCCCGTAGAGCTCAACAAAATTTACACAATTTTAATCTTTAAAATTTTATAGAAAAATTCTCAAATACAATTGAGAAATCGGACTTACATAGTCTATAAGTATGGATCCTTGGCTTTAATTTCCCATTGGTCCAAATGAGTGACAAACAAATGTTATAGAAAAATCCTCAAATACAATTGAGAAATCGGACTTACATAGTCTATAAGTATGGATCCTTGGCTTTAATTTCCCATTGGTCCAAATGAGTGACAAACAAATGTTATAGAAAAATTCTCAAATACAATTGAGAAATCGGACTTACATAGTCTATAAGTATGGATCCTTGGCTTTAATTTCCCATTGGTCCAAATGAGTGACAAACATAAATGTGCCCACAAATAGCCAAATTCCCGTAGAGCTCAACAAAATTTACACAATTTTAATCTTTAAAATTTTATAGAAAAATTCTCAAATACAATTGAGAAATCAGACTTACATAGTCTATAAGTATGGATCCTTGGCTTTAATTTCCCATTGGTCCAAATGAGTGACAAACAAATGGTATAGAAAAATTCTCAAATACAATTGAGAAATCGGACTTACATAGTCTATAAGTATGGATCCTTGGCTTTAATTTCCCATTGGTCCAAATGAGTGACAAACATAAATGTGCCCACAAATAGCCAAATTCCCGTAGAGCTCAACAAAATTTACACAATTTTAATCTTTAAAATTTTATAGAAAAATTCTCAAATACAATTGAGAAATCAGACTTACATAGTCTATAAGTATGGATCCTTGGCTTTAATTTCCCATTGGTCCAAATGAGTGACAAACAAATGGTATAGAAAAATTCTCAAATACAATTGAGAAATCGGACTTACATAGTCTATAAGTATGGATCCTTGGCTTTAATTTCCCATTGGTCCAAATGAGTGACAAACAAATGTTATAGAAAAATCCTCAAATACAAGTGAGAAATCGGACTTACATAGTCTATAAGTATGGATCCTTGGCTTTAATTTCCCATTGGTCCAAATGAGTGACAAACAAATGTTATAGAAAAATTCTCAAATACAATTGAGAAATCGGACTTACATAGTCTATAAGTATGGATCCTTGGCTTTAATTTCCCATTGGTCCAAATGAGTGACAAACAAATGTTATAGAAAAATTCTCAAATACAATTGAGAAACCGGACTTACATAGTCTATAAGTATGGATCCTTGGCTTTAATTTCCCATTGGTCCAAATGAGTGACAAACATAAATGTGCCCACAAGTAGCCAAATTCCCGTAGAGCTCAACAAAATTTACACAATTTTAATCTTTAAAATTTTATAGAAAAATTCTCAAATACAATTGAGAAATCAGACTTACATAGTCTATAAGTATGGATCCTTGGCTTTAATTTCCCATTGGTCCAAATGAGTGACAAACAAATGTTATAGAAAAATTCTCAAATACAATTGAGAAATCGGACTTACATAGTCTATAAGTATGGATCCTTGGCTTTAATTTTCCATTGGTCCAAATGAGTGACAAACAAATTTTATAGAAAAATTCTCAAATACAATTGAGAAATCGGACTTACATAGTCTATAAGTATGGATCCTTGGCTTTAATTTCCCATTGGTCCAAATGAGTGACAAACATAAATGTGCCCACAAATAGCCAAATTCCCGTAGAGCTCAACAAAATTTACACAATTTTAATCTTTAAAATTTTATAGAAAAATTCTCAAATACAATTGAGAAATCGGACTTACATAGTCTATAAGTATGGATCCTTGGCTTTAATTTCCCATTGGTCCAAATGAGTGACAAACAAATGTTATAGAAAAATCCTCAAATACAATTGAGAAATCGGACTTACATAGTCTATAAGTATGGATCCTTGGCTTTAATTTCCCATTGGTCCAAATGAGTGACAAACAAATGTTATAGAAAAATTCTCAAATACAATTGAGAAATCGGACTTACATAGTCTATAAGTATGGATCCTTGGCTTTAATTTCCCATTGGTCCAAATGAGTGACAAACATAAATGTGCCCACAAATAGCCAAATTCCCGTAGAACTCAACAAAATTTACACAATTTTAATCTTTAAAATTTTATAGAAAAATTCTCAAATACAATTGAGAAATCAGACTTACATTGTCTATAAGTATGGATCCTTGGCTTTAATTTCCCATTGGTCCAAATGAGTGACAAACAAATGTTATAGAAAAATTCTCAAATACAATTGAGAAATCGGACTTACATAGTCTATAAGTATGGATCCTTGGCTTTAATTTCCCATTGGTCCAAATGAGTGACAAACAAATGTTATAGAAAAATTCTCAAATACAATTGAGAAATCGGACTTACATAGTCTATAAGTATGGATCCTTGGCTTTAATTTCCCATTGGTCCAAATGAGTGACAAACAAATGTTATAGAAAAATTCTCAAATACAATTGAGAAATCGGACTTACATAGTCTATAAGTATGGATCCTTGGCTTTAATTTCCCATTGGTCCAAATGAGTGACAAACAAATGTTATAGAAAAATCCTCAAATACAATTGAGAAATCGGACTTACATAGTCTATAAGTATGGATCCTTGGCTTTAATTTCCCATTGGTCCAAATGAGTGACAAACAAATGTTATAGAAAAATTCTCAAATACAATTGAGAAATCGGACTTACATAGTCTATAAGTATGGATCCTTGGCTTTAATTTCCCATTGGTCCAAATGAGTGACAAACATAAATGTGCCCACAAATAGCCAAATTCCCGTAGAGCTCAACAAAATTTACACAATTTCAATCTTTAAAATTTTATAGAAAAATTCTCAAATACAATTGAGAAATCAGACTTACATTGTCTGTAAGTATGGATCCTTGGCTTTAATTTCCCATTGGTCCAAATGAGTGACAAACAAATGTTATAGAAAAATTCTCAAATACAATTGAGAAATCGGACTTACATAGTCTATAAGTATGGATCCTTGGCTTTAATTTCCCATTGGTCCAAATGAGTGACAAACAAATGTTATAGAAAAATTCTCAAATACAATTGAGAAATCGGACTTACATAGTCTATAAGTATGGATCCTTGGCTTTAATTTCCCATTGGTCCAAATGAGTGACAAACAAATGTTATAGAAAAATTCTCAAATACAATTGAGAAATCGGACTTACATAGTCTATAAGTATGGATCCTTGGCTTTAATTTCCCATTGGTCCAAATGAGTGACAAACAAATGTTATAGAAAAATTCTCAAATACAATTGAGAAATCGGACTTACATAGTCTATAAGTATGGATCCTTGGCTTTAATTTCCCATTGGTCCAAATGAGTGACAAACAAATGTTATAGAAAAATTCTCAGATACAATTGAGAAATCGGACTTACATAGTCTATAAGTATGGATCCTTGGCTTTAATTTCCCATTGGTCCAAATGAGTGACAAACATAAATGTGCCCACAAATAGCCAAATTTCCGTAGAGCTCAACAAAATTTACACAATTTTAATCTTTAAAATTTTATAAAAAAATTCTCAAATACAATTGAGAAATCGGACTTACATAGTCTATAAGTATGGATCCTTGGCTTTAATTTCCCATTGGTCCAAATGAGTGACAAACATAAATGTGCCCACAAATAGCCAAATTCCCGTAGAGCTCAACAAAATTTACACAATTTTAATCTTTAAAATTTTATAGAAAAATTCTCAAATACAATTGAGAAATCGGACTTACATAGTCTATAAGTATGGATCCTTGGCTTTAATTTCCCATTGGTCCAAATGAGTGACAAACATAAATGTGCCCACAAATAGCCAAATTCCCGTAGAGCTCAACAAAATTTACACAATTTTAATCTTTAAAATTTTATAAAAAAATTCTCAAATACAATTGAGAAATCGGACTTACATAGTCTATAAGTATGGATCCTTGGCTTTAATTTCCCATTGGTCCAAATGAGTGACAAACAAATGTTATAGAAAAATTCTCAAATACAATTGAGAAATCGGACTTACATAGTCTATAAGTATGGATCCTTGGCTTTAATTTCCCATTGGTCCAAATGAGTGACAAACAAATGTTATAGAAAAATTCTCAAATACAATTGAGAAATCGGACTTACACAGTCTATAAGTATGGATCCTTGGCTTTAATTTCCCATTGGTCCAAATGAGTGACAAACATAAATGTGCCCACAAATAGCCAAATTCCCGTAGAGCTCAACAAAATTTACACAATTTTAATCTTTAAAATTTTATTAAAAAATTCTCAAATACAATTGAGAAATCGGACTTACATAGTCTATAAGTATGGATCCTTGGCTTTAATTTCCCATTGGTCCAAATGAGTGACAAACAAATGTTATAGAAAAATTCTCAAATACAATTGAGAAATCGGACTTACATAGTCTATAAGTATGGATCCTTGGCTTTAATTTCCCATTGGTCCAAATGAGTGACAAACAAATGTTATAGAAAAATTCTCAAATACAATTGAGAAATCGGACTTACATAGTCTATAAGTATGGATCCTTGGCTTTAATTTCCCATTGGTCCAAATGAGTGACAAACAAATGTTATAGAAAAATTCTCAAATACAATTGAGAAATCGGACTTACATAGTCTATAAGTATGGATCCTTGGCTTTAATTTCCCATTGGTCCAAATGAGTGACAAACAAATTTTATAGAAAAATTCTCAAATACAATTGAGAAATCGGACTTACATAGTCTATAAGTATGGATCCTTGGCTTTAATTTCCCATTGGTCCAAATGAGTTACAAACATAAATGTGGCCACATATAGCCAAATTCCCGTAGAGCTCAACAAAATTTACACAATTTTAATCTTTAAAATTTTATAGAAAAATTCTCAAATACAATTGAGAAATCAGACTTACATAGTCTATAAGTATGGATCCTTGGCTTTAATTTCCCATTGGTCCAAATGAGTGACAAACAAATGGTATAGAAAAATTCTCAAATACAATTGAGAAATCGGACTTACATAGTCTATAAGTATGGATCCTTGGCTTTAATTTCCCATTGGTCCAAATGAGTGACACACATAAATGTGCCCACAAATAGCCAAATTCCCGTAGAGCTCAACAAAATTTACACAATTTTAATCTTTAAAATTTTATAGAAAAATTCTCAAATACAATTGAGAAATCGGACTTACATAGTCTATAAGTATGGATCCTTGGCTTTAATTTCCCATTGGTCCAAATGAGTGACAAACAAATGTTATAGAAAAAATCTCAAATACAATTGAGAAATCGGACTTACATAGTCTATAAGTATGGATCCTTGGCTTTAATTTCCCATTGGTCCAAATGAGTGACAAACAAATGTTATAGAAAAATCCTCAAATACAATTGAGAAATCGGACTTACATAGTCTATAAGTATGGATCCTTGGCTTTAATTTCCCATTGGTCCAAATGAGTGACAAACAAATGTTATAGAAAAATTCTCAAATACAATTGAGAAATCGGACTTACATAGTCTATAAGTATGGATCCTTGGCTTTAATTTCCCATTGGTCCAAATGAGTGACAAACATAAATGTGCCCACAAATAGCCAAATTCCCGTAGAGCTCAACAAAATTTACACAATTTTAATCTTTAAAATTTTATAGAAAAATTCTCATATACAATTGAGAAATCAGACTTACATAGTCTATAAGTATGGATCCTTGGCTTTAATTTCCCATTGGTCCAAATGAGTGACAAATAAATGTTATAGAAAAATTCTCAAATACAATTGAGAAATCGGACTTACATAGTCTATAAGTATGGATTCTTGGCTTTAATTTCCCATTGGTCCAAATGAGTGACAAACATAAATGTGCCCACAAATAGCCAAATTCCCGTAGAGCTCAACAAAATTTACACAATTTTAATCTTTAAAATTTTATAGAAAAATTCTCAAATACAATTGAGAAATCGGACTTACATAGTCTATAAGTATGGATCCTTGGCTTTAATTTCCCATTGGTCCAAATGAGTGACAAACAAATGTTATAGAAAAATTCTCAAATACAATTGAGAAATCGGACTTACACAGTCTATAAGTATGGATCCTTGGCTTTAATTTCCCATTGGTCCAAATGAGTGACAAACATAAATGTGCCCACAAATAGCCAAATTCCCGTAGAGCTCAACAAAATTTACACAATTTTAATCTTTAAAATTTTATAGAAAAATTCTCAAATACAATTGAGAAATCAGACTTACATAGTCTATAAGTATGGATCCTTGGCTTTAATTTCCCATTGGTCCAAATGAGTGACAAACAAATGTTATAGAAAAATTCTCAAATACAATTGAGAAATCGGACTTACATAGTCTATAAGTATGGATCCTTGGCTTTAATTTCCCATTGGTCCAAATGAGTGACAAACATAAATGTGCCCACAAATAGCCAAATTCCCGTAGAGCTCAACAAAATTTACACAATTTTAATCTTTAAAATTTTATAGAAAAATTCTCAAATACAATTGAGAAATCGGACTTACATAGTCTATAAGTATGGATCCTTGGCTTTGATTTCCCATTGGTCCAAATGAGTGACAAACAAATGTTATAGAAAAATTCTCAAATACAATTGAGAAATCGGACTTACATAGTCTATAAGTATGGATCCTTGGCTTTAATTTCCCATTGGTCCAAATGAGTGACAAACATAAATGTGCCCACAAATAGCCAAATTCCCGTAGAGCTCAACAAAATTTACACAATTTTAATCTTTAAAATTTTATAGAAAAATTCTCAAATACAATTGAGAAATCAGACTTACATAGTCTATAAGTATGGATCCTTGGCTTTAATTTCCCATTGGTCCAAATGAGTGACAAACAAATGTTATAGAAAAATTCTCAAATACAATTGAGAAATCGAACTTACATAGTCTATAAGTATGGATCCTTGGCTTTAATTTCCCATTGGTCCAAATGAGTGACAAACATAAATGTGCCCACAAATAGCCAAATTCCCGTAGAGCTCAACAAAATTTACACAATTTTAATCTTTAAAATTTTATAGAAAAATTCTCAAATACAATTGAGAAATCGGACTTACATAGTCTATAAGTATGGATCCTTGGCTTTGATTTCCCATTGGTCCAAATGAGTGACAAACAAATGTTATAGAAAAATTCTCAAATACAATTGAGAAATCGGACTTACATAGTCTATAAGTATGGATCCTTGGCTTTAATTTCCCATTGGTCCAAATGAGTGACAAACATAAATGTGCCCACAAATAGCCAAATTCCCGTAGAGCTCAACAAAATTTACACAATTTTAATCTTTAAAATTTTATAGAAAAATTCTCAAATACAATTGAGAAATCAGACTTACATAGTCTATAAGTATGGATCCTTGGCTTTAATTTCCCATTGGTCCAAATGAGTGACAAACAAATGTTATAGAAAAATTCTCAAATACAATTGAGAAATCGGACTTACATAGTCTATAAGTATGGATCCTTGGCTTTAATTTCCCATTGGTCCAAATGAGTGACAAACATAAATGTGCCCACAAATAGCCAAATTCCCGTAGAGCTCAACAAAATTTACACAATTTTAATCTTTAAAATTTTATAGAAAAATTCTCAAATACAATTGAGAAATCGGACTTACATAGTCTATAATGGATCCTTGGCTTTGATTTCCCATTGGTCCAAATGAGTGACAAACAAATGTTATAGAAAAATTCTCAAATACAATTGAGAAATCGGACTTACATAGTCTATAAGTATGGATCCTTGGCTTTAATTTCCCATTGGTCCAAATGAGTGACAAATAAATGTTATAGAAAAATTCTCAAATACAATTGAGAAATCGGACTTACATAGTCTATAAGTATGGATCCTTGGCTTTAATTTCCCATTGGTCCAAATGAGTGACAAACATAAATGTGCCCACAAATAGCCAAATTCCCGTAGAGCTCAACAAAATTTACACAATTTTAATCTTTAAAATTTTATAAATACAATTGAGAAATCGGACTTACATAGTCTATAAGTATGGATCCTTGGCTTTAATTTCCCATTGGTCCAAATGAGTGACAAACATAAATGTGCCCACAAATACAATTGAGAAATCGGACTTACATAGTCTATAAGTATGGATCCTTGGCTTTAATTTCCCATTGGTCCAAATGAGTGACAAACATAAATGTGCCCACAAATAGCCAAATTCCCGTAGAGCTCAACAAAATTTACACAATTTTAATCTTTAAAATTTTATAGAAAAATTCTCAAATACAATTGAGAAATCGGACTTACATAGTCTATAATGGATCCTTGGCTTTGATTTCCCATTGGTCCAAATGAGTGACAAACAAATGTTATAGAAAAATTCTCAAATACAATTGAGAAATCGGACTTACATAGTCTATAAGTATGGATCCTTGGCTTTAATTTCCCATTGGTCCAAATGAGTGACAAATAAATGTTATAGAAAAATTCTCAAATACAATTGAGAAATCGGACTTACATAGTCTATAAGTATGGATCCTTGGCTTTAATTTCCCATTGGTCCAAATGAGTGACAAACATAAATGTGCCCACAAATAGCCAAATTCCCGTAGAGCTCAACAAAATTTACACAATTTTAATCTTTAAAATTTTATAAATACAATTGAGAAATCGGACTTACATAGTCTATAAGTATGGATCCTTGGCTTTAATTTCCCATTGGTCCAAATGAGTGACAAACATAAATGTGCCCACAAATACAATTGAGAAATCGGACTTACATAGTCTATAAGTATGGATCCTTGGCTTTAATTTCCCATTGGTCCAAATGAGTGACAAACATAAATGTGCCCACAAATAGCCAAATTCCCGTAGAGCTCAACAAAATTTACACAATTTTAATCTTTAAAATTTTATAGAAAAATTCTCAAATACAATTGAGAAATCGGACTTACATAGTCTATAAGTATGGATCCTTGGCTTTAATTTCCCATTGGTCCAAATGAGTGACAAACAAATGTTATAGAAAAATTCTCAAATACAATTGAGAAATCGGACTTACATAGTCTATAAGTATGGATCCTTGGCTTTAATTTCCCATTGGTCCAAATGAGTGACAAACATAAATGTGCCCACAAATAGCCAAATTCCCGTAGAGCTCAACAAAATTTACACAATTTTAATCTTTAAAATTTTATAAATACAATTGAGAAATCGGACTTACATAGTCTATAAGTATGGATCCTTGTCTTTAATTTCCCATTGGTCCAAATGAGTGACAAACATAAATGTGCCCACAAATACAATTGAGAAATCAGACTTACATAGTCTATAAGTATGGATCCTTGGCTTTAATTTCCCATTGGTCCAAATGAGTGACAAACAAATGTTATAGAAAAATTCTCAAATACAATTGAGAAATCGGACTTACATAGTCTATAAGTATGGATTCTTGGCTTTAATTTCCCATTGGTCCAAATGAGTGACAAACATAAATGTGCCCACAAATAGCCAAATTCCCGTAGAGCTCAACAAAATTTACACAATTTTAATCTTTAAAATTTTATAGAAAAATTCTCAAATACAATTGAGAAATCGGACTTACATAGTCTATAAGTATGGATCCTTGGCTTTAATTTCCCATTGGTCCAAATGAGTGACAAACAAATGTTATAGAAAAATTCTCAAATACAATTGAGAAATCGGACTTACATAGTCTATAAGTATGGATCCTTGGCTTTAATTTCCCATTGGTCCAAATGAGTGACAAACAAATGTTATAGAAAAATTCTCAAATACAATTGAGAAATCGGACTTACATAGTCTATAAGTATGGATCCTTGGCTTTAATTTCCCATTGGTCCAAATGAGTGACAAACATAAATGTGCCCACAAATAGCCAAATTCCCGTAGAGCTCAACAAAATTTACACAATTTTAATCTTTAAAATTTTATAAAAAAATTCTCAAATACAATTGAGAAATCGGACTTACATAGTCTATAAGTATGGATCCTTGGCTTTAATTTCCCATTGGTCCAAATGAGTGACAAACATAAATGTGCCCACAAATAGCCAAATTCCCGTAGAGCTCAACAAAATTTACACAATTTTAATCTTTAAAATTTTATAAAAAAATTCTCAAATACAATTGAGAAATCAGACTTACATAGTCTATAAGTATGGATCCTTGGCTTTAATTTCCCATTGGTCCAAATGAGTGACAAACATAAATGTGCCCACAAATAGCCAAATTCCCGTAGAGCTCAACAAAATTTACACAATTTTAATCTTTAAAATTTTATAAAAAAATTCTCAAATACAATTGAGAAATCGGACTTACATAGTCTATAAGTATGGATCCTTGGCTTTAATTTCCCATTGGTCCAAATGAGTGACAAACATAAATGTGCCCACAAATAGCCAAATTCCCGTAGAGCTCAACAAAATTTACACAATTTTAATCTTTAAAATTTTATAGAAAAATTCTCAAATACAATTGAGAAATCGGACTTACATAGTCTATAAGTATGGATCCTTGGCTTTAATTTCCCATTGGTCCAAATGAGTGACAAACAAATGTTATAGAAAAATTCTCAAATACAATTAAGAAATCGGACTTACACAGTCTATAAGTATGGATCCTTGGCTTTAATTTCCCATTGGTCCAAATGAGTGACAAACATAAATGTGCCCACAAATAGCCAAATTCCCGTAGAGCTCAACAAAATTTACACAATTTTAATCTTTAAAATTTTATAAAAAAATTCTCAAATACAATTGAGAAATCGGACTTACATAGTCTATAAGTATGGATCCTTGGCTTTAATTTCCCATTGGTCCAAATGAGTGACAAACAAATGTTATAGAAAAATTCTCAAATACAATTGAGAAATCGGACTTACACAGTCTATAAGTATGGATCCTTGGCTTTAATTTCCCATTGGTCCAAATGAGTGACAAACATAAATGTGCCCACAAATAGCCAAATTCCCGTAGAGCTCAACAAAATTTACACAATTTTAATCTTTAAAATTTTATAGAAAAATTCTCATATACAATTGAGAAATCAGACTTACATAGTCTATAAGTATGGATCCTTGGCTTTAATTTCCCATTGGTCCATATGAGTGACAAACAAATGTTATAGAAAAATTCTCAAATACAATTGAGAAATCGGACTTACATAGTCTATAAGTATGGATCCTTGGCTTTAATTTCCCATTGGTCCAAATGAGTGACAAACAAATGTTATAGAAAAATTCTCAAATACAATTGAGAAATCGGACTTACATAGTCTATAAGTATGGATCCTTGGCTTTAATTTCCCATTGGTCCAAATGAGTGACAAACATAAATGTGCCCACAAATAGCCAAATTCCCGTAGAGCTCAACAAAATTTACACAATTTTAATCTTTAAAATTTTATAGAAAAATTCTAAATTCAATTGAGAAATCAGACTTACATAGTCTATAAGTATGGCTCCTTGGCTTTAATTTCCTATTGGTCCAAATGAGTGACAAACAAATGTTATAGAAAAATTCTCAAATACAATTGAGAAATCGGACTTACATAGTCTATAAGTATGGATCCTTGGCTTTAATTTCCCATTGGTCCAAATGAGTGACAAACAAATGTTATAGAAAAATTCTCAAATACAATTGAGAAATCGGACTTACATAGTCTATAAGTATGGATCCTTGGCTTTAATTTCCCATTGGTCTAAATGAGTGACAAACATAAATGTGCCCACAAATAGCCAAATTCCCGTAGAGCTCAACAAAATTTACACAATTTTAATCTTTAAAATTTTATAGAAAAATTCTAAATTCAATTGAGAAATCAGACTTACATAGTCTATAAGTATGGATCCTTGGCTTTAATTTCCCATTGGTCCAAATGAGTGACAAACAAATGTTATAGAAAAATTCTCAAATACAATTGAGAAATCGGACTTACATAGTCTATAAGTATGGATCCTTGGCTTTAATTTCCCATTGGTCCAAATGAGTGACAAACAAATGTTATAGAAAAATTCTCAAATACAATTGAGAAATCGGACTTACACAGTCTATAAGTATGGATCCTTGGCTTTAATTTCCCATTGGTCCAAATGAGTGACAAACATAAATGTGCCCACAAATAGCCAAATTCCCGTAGAGCTCAACAAAATTTACACAATTTTAATCTTTAAAATTTTATAGAAAAATTCTCAAATACAATTGAGAAATCGGACTTACATAGTCTATAAGTATGGATCCTTGGCTTTAATTTCCCATTGGTCCAAATGAGTGACAAACAAATGTTATAGAAAAATTCTCAAATACAATTGAGAAATCGGACTTACACAGTCTATAAGTATGGATCCTTGGCTTTAATTTCCCATTGGTCCAAATGAGTGACAAACATAAATGTGCCCACAAATAGCCAAATTCCCGTAGAGCTCAACAAAATTTACACAATTTTAATCTTTAAAATTTTATAGAAAAATTCTCAAATACAATTGAGAAATCAGACTTACATAGTCCATAAGTATGGATCCTTGGCTTTAATTTCCCATTGGTCCAAATGAGTGACAAACAAATGTTATAGAAAAATTCTCAAATACAATTGAGAAATCGGACTTACACAGTCTATAAGTATGGATCCTTGGCTTTAATTTCCCATTGGTCCAAATGAGTGACAAACATAAATGTGCCCACAAATAGCCAAATTCCCGTAGAGCTCAACAAAATTTACACAATTTTAATCTTTAAAATTTTATAGAAAAATTCTCAAATACAATTGAGAAATCGGACTTACATAGTCTATAAGTATGGATCCTTGGCTTTAATTTCCCATTGGTCCAAATGAGTGACAAACAAATGTTATAGAAAAATTCTCAAATACAATTGAGAAATCGGACTTACACAGTCTATAAGTATGGATCCTTGGCTTTAATTTCCCATTGGTCCAAATGAGTGACAAACATAAATGTACCCACAAATAGCCAAATTCCCGTAGAGCTCAACAAAATTTACACAATTTTAATCTTTAAAATTTTATAAAAAAATTCTCAAATACAATTGAGAAATCGGACTTACATAGTCCATAAGTATGGATCCTTGGCTTTAATTTCCCATTGGTCCAAATGAGTGACAAACAAATGTTATAGAAAAATTCTCAAATACAATTGAGAAATCGGACTTACATAGTCTATAAGTATGGATCCTTGGCTTTAATTTCCCATTGGTCCAAATGAGTGACAAACAAATGTTATAGAAAAATTCTCAAATACAATTGAGAAATCGGACTTACACAGTCTATAAGTATGGATCCTTGGCTTTAATTTCCCATTGGTCCAAATGAGTGACAAACATAAATGTGCCCACAAATAGCCAAATTCCCGTAGAGCTCAACAAAATTTACACAATTTTAATCTTTAAAATTTTATAGAAAAATTCTCATATACAATTGAGAAATCAGACTTACATAGTCTATAAGTATGGATCCTTGGCTTTAATTTCCCATTAGTCCAAATGAGTGACAAACAAATGTTATAGAAAAATTCTCAAATACAATTGAGAAATCGGACTTACATAGTCTATAAGTATGGATCCTTGGCTTTAATTTCCCATTGGTCCAAATGAGTGACAAACAAATGTTATAGAAAAATTCTCAAATACAATTGAGAAATCGGACTTACATAGTCTATAAGTATGGATCCTTGGCTTTAATTTCCCATTGGTCCAAATGAGTGACAAACATAAATGTGCCCACAAATAGCCAAATTCCCGTAGAGCTCAACAAAATTTACACAATTTTAATCTTTAAAATTTTATAGAAAAATTCTCATATACAATTGAGAAATCAGACTTACATAGTCTATAAGTATGGATCCTTGGCTTTAATTTCCCATTGGTCCAAATGAGTGACAAACAAATGTTATAGAAAAATTCTCAAATACAATTGAGAAATCGGACTTACACAGTCTATAAGTATGGATCCTTGGCTTTAATTTCCCATTGGTCCAAATGAGTGACAAACATAAATGTGCCCACAAATAGCCAAATTCCCGTAGAGCTCAACAAAATTTACACAATTTTAATCTTTAAAATTTTATAGAAAAATTCTAAATTCAATTGAGAAATCAGACTTACATAGTCTATAAGTATGGATCCTTGGCTTTAATTTCCCATTGGTCCAAATGAGTGACAAACAAATGTTATAGAAAAATTCTCAAATACAATTGAGAAATCGGACTTACATAGTCTATAAGTATGGATCCTTGGCTTTAATTTCCCATTGGTCCAAATGAGTGACAAACATAAATGTGCCCACAAATAGCCAAATTCCCGTAGAGCTCAACAAAATTTACACAATTTTAATCTTTAAAATTTTAAAAAAAAATTCTCAAATACAATTGAGAAATCGGACTTACATAGTCTATAAGTATGGATCCTTGGCTTTAATTTCCCATTGGTCCAAATGAGTGACAAACATAAATGTGCCCACAAATAGCCAAATTCCCGTAGAGCTCAACAAAATTTACACAATTTTAATCTTTAAAATTTTAAAAAAAAATTCTCAAATACAATTGAGAAATCGGACTTACATAGTCTATAAGTATGGATCCTTGGCTTTAATTTCCCATTGGTCCAAATGAGTGACAAACATAAATGTGCCCACAAATAGCCAAATTCCCGTAGAGCTCAAAAAAATTTACACAATTTTAATCTTTAAAATTTTATAGAAAAATTCTCAAATACAATTGAGAAATCAGACTTACATAGTCTATAAGTATGGATCCTTGGCTTTAATTTCCCATTGGTCCAAATGAGTGACAAACAAATGTTATAGAAAAATTCTCAAATACAATTGAGAAATCGGACTTACATAGTCTATAAGTATGGATCCTTGGCTTTAATTTCCCATTGGTCCAAATGAGTGACAAACATAAATGTGCCCACAAATAGCCAAATTCCCGTAGAGCTCAACAAAATTTACACAATTTTAATCTTTAAAATTTTAAAAAAAAATTCTCAAATACAATTGAGAAATCGGACTTACATAGTCTATAAGTATGGATCCTTGGCTTTAATTTCCCATTGGTCCAAATGAGTGACAAACATAAATGTGCCCACAAATAGCCAAATTCCCGTAGAGCTCAACAAAATTTACACAATTTTAATCTTTAAAACTTTATAGAAAAATTCTCAAATACAATTGAGAAATCGGACTTACATAGTCTATAAGTATGGATCCTTGGCTTTAATTTCCCATTGGTCCAAATGAGTGACAAACAAATGTTATAGAAAAATTCTCAAATACAATTGAGAAATCGGACTTACACAGTCTATAAGTACGGATCCTTGGCTTTAATTTCCCATTGGTCCAAATGAGTGACAAACATAAATGTGCCCACAAATAGCCAAATTCCCGTAGAGCTCAACAAAATTTACACAATTTTAATCTTTAAAATTTTATAAAAAAATTCTCAAATACAATTGAGAAATCGGACTTACACAGTCTATAAGTATGGATCCTTGGCTTTAATTTCCCATTGGTCCAAATGAGTGACAAACATAAATGTGCCCACAAATAGCCAAATTCCCGTAGAGCTCAACCAAATTTACACAATTTTAATCTTTAAAATTTTATAGCAAAATTCTCAAATACAATTGAGAAATCAGACTTACATAGTCTATAAGTATGGATCCTTGGCTTTAATTTCCCATTGGTCCAAATGAGTGACAAACAAATGTTATAGAAAAATTCTCAAATACAATTGAGAAATCGGACTTACACAGTCTATAAGTATGGATCCTTGGCTTTAATTTCCCATTGGTCCAAATGAGTGACAAACATAAATGTGCCCACAAATAGCCAAATTCCCGTAGAGCTCAACAAAATTTACACAATTTTAATCTTTAAAATTTTATAAAAAAATTCTCAAATACAATTGAGAAATCAGACTTACATAGTCTATAAGTATGGATCCTTGGCTTTAATTTCCCATTGGTCCAAATGAGTGACAAACAAATGTTATAGAAAAATTCTCAAATACAATTGAGAAATCAGACTTACATAGTCTATAAGTATGGATCCTTGGCTTTAATTTCCCATTGGTCCAAATGAGTGACAAACAAATGTTATAGAAAAATTCTCAAATACAATTGAGAAATCGGACTTACATAGTCTATAAGTATGGATCCTTGGCTTTAATTTCCCATTGGTCCAAATGAGTGACAAACAAATGTTATAGAAAAATTCTCAAATACAATTGAGAAATCGGACTTACATAGTCTATAAGTATGGATCCTTGGCTTTAACTTCCCATTGGTCCAAATGAGTGACAAACAAATGTTATAGAAAAATTCTCAAATACAATTGAGAAATCGGACTTACATAGTCTATAAGTATGGATCCTTGGCTTTAATTTCCCATTGGTCCAAATGAAAGACAAACAAATGTTATAGAAAAATTCTCAAATACAATTGAGAAATCGGACTTACATAGTCTATAAGCATGGATCCTTGGCTTTAATTTCCCATTGGTCCAAATGAGTGACAAACAAATGTTATAAAAAAATTCTCAAATACAATTGAGAAATCGGACTTACATAGTCTATAAGTATGGATCCTTGGCTTTAATTTCCCATTGGTCCAAATGAGTGACAAACATAAATGTGCCCACAAATAGCCAAATTCCCGTAGAGCTCAACAAAATTTACACAATTTTAATCTTTAAAATTTTATAGAAAAATTCTCAAATACAATTGAGAAATCATACTTACATAGTCTATAAGTATGGATCCTTGGCTTTAATTTCCCATTGGTCCAAATGAGTGACAAACATAAATGTGCCCACAAATAGCCAAATTCCCGTAGAGCTCAACAAAATTTACACAATTTTAATCTTTAAAATTTTATAGAAAAATTCTCAAATACAATTGAGAAATCAGACTTACATAGTCTATAAGTATGGATCCTTGGCTTTAATTTCCCATTGGTCCAAATGAGTGACAAACAAATGTTATAGAAAAATTCTCAAATACAATTGAGAAATCGGACTTACATAGTCTATAAGTATGGATCCTTGGCTTTAATTTCCCATTGGTCCAAATGAAAGACAAACAAATGTTATAGAAAAATTCTCAAATACAATTGAGAAATCGGACTTACATAGTCTATAAGCATGGATCCTTGGCTTTAATTTCCCATTGGTCCAAATGAGTGACAAACAAATGTTATAAAAAAATTCTCAAATACAATTGAGAAATCGGACTTACATAGTCTATAAGTATGGATCCTTGGCTTTAATTTCCCATTGGTCCAAATGAGTGACAAACATAAATGTGCCCACAAATAGCCAAATTCCCGTAGAGCTCAACAAAATTTACACAATTTTAATCTTTAAAATTTTATAGAAAAATTCTCAAATACAATTGAGAAATCAGACTTACATCTATATATATAAAAATGTAGAGCATTGTGTTTGGCATTGATGTTCTCTGTAATGCCTGAACTGATTTCAATTCTGTAAACTTCTCATGAAAGGTGACGTCAATACCAAGGTTTTTATGTATACATATACGGTTTTTGTGTGTGGATTGGTTTATGAGTTATAGTCGCTTCAGTAAGCCCACTTTTTCCAATAGTATATATAATTCTACTGTACGTGCGTTGTAACTGAACTCCTCCTAAACGGCTGGACCGATTTGCATAAATTTTTTTGTATGCGTTTGGGTGGCGCCCCGGGTGGTTTAGATTTACAATTCGGTCCAATTGAACAAAGGGGCGTGGTACCTCTCATACAAACCACTAATTAAAAATCTATTATTTCTGCTCCTGATACGGTATTTGAACAAAATTTGGTATGTCGGTTTGGTGTGCATTTCTTAAGTGCTGCTGCAAATATGGGCGGGATTGGACAAAGGGGCGTGGTATCTCTCATACAAACCACAAATTAAAAATCTATTATTTCTGCTCCTGATAACGGTATTTGAACAAAATTTGGTACGTCGGTTTGGTGTGCATTTCTTAAGTGCTGCTGCAAATATAGGCGGGATTGGACAAAGGGGCGTGGTACCTCTCATACAAACCACAAATTAAAAATATATTATTTCTGCTCCTGATAACGGTATTTGAACAAAATTTGGTACGTCGGTTTGGTGTGCATTTTTTAAGTGCTGCTGCAAATATGGGCGGGATTGGACAAAGGGGCGTGGTACCTCTCATACAAACCAAAAATTAAAAATCTATTATTTCTGCTCCTGATAACGGTATTTGAACAAAATTTGGTACGTCGGTTTGGTGTGCATTTTTTTAGTGCTGCTGCAAATATGGGCGGCATTGGACAAAGAGGCTTGGCACCACCCATGTAACCCAAAAATTTAAATCGCCATATTTTGGGCATTTTTCGACCTACGTCGATGATATTTGGTACATATGGTATTGGCATAATTTGGAATACGTACCGGGAGAAAAGTGGATGGGACCACGCTCCTTTTTAGGAAAATTAAAAATCGTAATATAGTCTTAACTACTGGACCAATCGTCACAATAGGATATATAAATACTTTTAATTTTATTTTATAACGAGCGGGGTAGCGAAGTACACCGGGATCAGCTAGTAGTCTATAAGTATGGATCCTTGGCTTTAATTTCCCATTGGTCCAAATGAGTGACAAACAAATGTTATAGAAAAATCCTCAAATACAATTGAGAAATCGGACTTACATAGTCTATAAGTATGGATCCTTGGCTTTAATTTCCCATTGGTCCAAATGAGTGACAAACATAAATGTGCCCACAAATAGCCAAATTCCCGTAGAGCTCAACAAAATTTACACAATTTTAATCTTTAAAATTTTATAAAAAAATTCTCAAATACAATTGAGAAATCGGACTTACATAGTCTATAAGTATGGATCCTTGGCTTTAATTTCCCATTGGTCCAAATGAGTGACAAACATAAATGTGCCCACAAATAGCCAAATTCCCGTAGAGCTCAACAAAATTTACACAATTTTAATCTTTAAAATTTTATAAAAAAATTCTCAAATACAATTGAGAAATCGGACTTACATAGTCTATAAGTATGGATCCTTGGCTTTAATTTCCCATTGATCCAAATGAGTGACAAACATAAATGTGCCCACAAATAGCCAAATTCCCGTAGAGCTAAACAAAATTTACACAATTCTAATCTTTAAAATTTTATAGACAAATTCTCAAATACAATTGAGAAATCGGACTTACATAGTCTATAAGTATGGATCCTTGGCTTTAATTTCCCATTGGTCCAAATGAGTGACAAACAAATGTTATAGAAAAATTCTCAAATACAATTGAGAAATCGGACTTACATAGTCTATAAGTATGGATCCTTGGCTTTAATTTCCCATTGGTCCAAATGAGTGACAAACATAAATGTGCCCACAAATAGCCAAATTCCCGTAGAGCTCAACAAAATTTACACAATTTTAATCTTTAAAATTTTATAAAAAAATTCTCAAATACAATTGAGAAATCGGACTTACATAGTCTATAAGTATGGATCCTTGGCTTTAATTTCCCATTGGTCCAAATGAGTGACAAACAAATGTTATAGAAAAATTCTCAAATACAATTGAGAAATCGGACTTACACAGTCTATAAGTATGGATCCTTGGCTTTAATTTCCCATTGGTCCAAATGAGTGACAAACATAAATGTGCCCACAAATAGCCAAATTCCCGTAGAGCTCAACAAAATTTACACAATTTTAATCTTTAAAATTTTATAAAAAAATTCTCAAATACAATTGAGAAATCGGACTTACATAGTCTATAAGTATGGATCCTTGGCTTTTATTTCCCATTGGTCCAAATGAGTGACAAACAAATGTTATAGAAAAATTCTCAAATACAATTGAGAAATCGGACTTACACAGTCTATAAGTATGGATCCTTGGCTTTAATTTCCCATTGGTCCAAATGAGTGACAAACATAAATGTGCCCACAAATAGCCAAATTCCCGTAGAGCTCAACAAAATTTACACAATTTTAATCTTTAAAATTTTATAAAAAAATTCTCAAATACAATTGAGAAATCGGACTTACATAGTCTATAAGTATGGATCCTTGGCTTTTATTTCCCATTGGTCCAAATGAGTGACAAACAAATGTTATAGAAAAATTCTCAAATACAATTGAGAAATCGGACTTACACAGTCTATAAGTATGGATCCTTGGCTTTAATTTCCCATTGGTCCAAATGAGTGACAAACAAATGTTATAGAAAAATTCTCAAATACAATTGAGAAATCGGACTTACATAGTCTATAAGTATGGATCCTTGGCTTTAATTTCCCATTGGTCCAAATGAGTGACAAACAAATGTTATAGAAAAATTCTCAAATACAATTGAGAAATCGGACTTACACAGTCTATAAGTATGGATCCTTGGCTTTAATTTCCCATTGGTCCAAATGAGTGACAAACATAAATGTGCCCACAAATAGCCAAATTCCCGTAGAGCTCAACAAAATTTACACAATTTTAATCTTTAAAATTTTATAGAAAAATTCTCATATACAATTGAGAAATCAGACTTACATAGTCTATAAGTATGGATCCTTGGCTTTAATTTCCCATTGGTCCAAATGAGTGACAAACAAATGTTATAGAAAATTTCTCAAATACAATTGAGAAATCGGACTTACACAGTCTATAAGTATGGATCCTTGGCTTTTATTTCCCATTGGTCCAAATGAGTGACAAACAAATGTTATAGAAAAATTCTCAAATACAATTGAGAAATCGGACTTACACAGTCTATAAGTATGGATCCTTGGCTTTAATTTCCCATTGGTCCAAATGAGTGACAAACATAAATGTGCCCACAAATAGCCAAATTCCCGTAGAGCTCAACAAAATTTACACAATTTTAATCTTTAAAATTTTATAGAAAAATTCTAAATTCAATTGAGAAATCAGACTTACATAGTCTATAAGTATGGATCCTTGGCTTTAATTTCCCATTGGTCCAAATGAGTGACAAACAAATGTTATAGAAAAATTCTCAAATACAATTGAGAAATCGGACTTACATAGTCTATAAGTATGGATCCTTGGCTTTAATTTCCCATTGGTCCAAATGAGTGACAAACAAATGTTATAGAAAAATTCTCAAATACAATTGAGAAATCGGACTTACATAGTCTATAAGTATGGATCCTTGGCTTTAATTTCCCATTGGTCCAAATGAGTGACAAACATAAATGTGCCCACAAATAGCCAAATTCCCGTAGAGCTCAACAAAATTTACACAATTTTAATCTTTAAAATTTTATAGAAAAATTCTAAATTCAATTGAGAAATCGGACTTACATAGTCTATAAGTATGGATCCTTGGCTTTAATTTCCCATTGGTCCAAATGAGTGACAAACATAAATGTGCCCACAAATAGCCAAATTCCCGTAGAGCTCAACAAAATTTACACAATTTTAATCTTTAAAATTTTATAAAAAAATTCTCAAATACAATTGAGAAATCGGACTTACATAGTCCATAAGTATGGATCCTTGGCTTTAATTTCCCATTGGTCCAAATGAGTGACAAACAAATGTTATAGAAAAATTCTCAAATACAATTGAGAAATCGGACTTACATAGTCTATAAGTATGGATCCTTGGCTTTAATTTCCCATTGGTCCAAATGAGTGACAAACAAATGTTATAGAAAAATTCTCAAATACAATTGAGAAATCGGACTTACATAGTCTATAAGTATGGATCCTTGGCTTTAATTTCCCATTGGTCCAAATGAGTGACAAACAAATGTTATAGAAAAATTCTCAAATACAATTGAGAAATCGGACTTACATAGTCTATAAGTATGGATCCTTGGCTTTAATTTCCCATTGGTCCAAATGAGTGACAAACATAAATGTGCCCACAAATAGCCAAATTCCCGTAGAGCTCAACAAAATTTACACAATTTTAATCTTTAATCTATAAGTATGGATCCTTGGCTTTAATTTCCCATTGGTCCAAATGAGTGACAAACATAAATGTGCCCACAAATAGCCAAATTCCCGTAGAGCTCAACAAAATTTACACAATTTTAATCTTTAAAATTTTATAGAAAAATTCTCATATACAATTGAGAAATCAGACTTACATAGTCTATAAGTATGGATCCTTGGCTTTAATTTCCCATTAGTCCAAATGAGTGACAAACAAATGTTATAGAAAAATTCTCAAATACAATTGAGAAATCGGACTTACATAGTCTATAAGTATGGATCCTTGGCTTTAATTTCCCATTGGTCCAAATGAGTGACAAACATAAATGTGCCCACAAATAGCCAAATTCCCGTAGAGCTCAACAAAATTTACACAATTTTAATCTTTAAAATTTTATAGAAAAATTCTCATATACAATTGAGAAATCAGACTTACATAGTCTATAAGTATGGATCCTTGGCTTTAATTTCCCATTGGTCCAAATGAGTGACAAACAAATGTTATAGAAAAATTCTCAAATACAATTGAGAAATCGGACTTACACAGTCTATAAGTATGGATCCTTGGCTTTAATTTCCCATTGGTCCAAATGAGTGACAAACATAAATGTGCCCACAAATAGCCAAATTCCCGTAGAGCTCAACAAAATTTACACAATTTTAATCTTTAAAATTTTATAGAAAAATTCTAAATTCAATTGAGAAATCAGACTTACATAGTCTATAAGTATGGATCCTTGGCTTTAATTTCCCATTGGTCCAAATGAGTGACAAACAAATGTTATAGAAAAATTCTCAAATACAATTGAGAAATCGGACTTACATAGTCTATAAGTATGGATCCTTGGCTTTAATTTCCCATTGGTCCAAATGAGTGACAAACATAAATGTGCCCACAAATAGCCAAATTCCCGTAGAGCTCAACAAAATTTACACAATTTTAATCTTTAAAATTTTATAGAAAAATTCTCAAATACAATTGAGAAATCAGACTTACATAGTCTATAAGTATGGATCCTTGGCTTTAATTTCCCATTGGTCCAAATGAGTGACAAACATAAATGTGCCCACAAATAGCCAAATTCCCGTAGAGCTCAACAAAATTTACACAATTTTAATCTTTAAAATTTTAAAAAAATTTCTCAAATACAATTGAGAAATCGGACTTACATAGTCTATAAGTATGGATCCTTGGCTTTGATTTCCCATTGGTCCAAATGAGTGACAAACATAAATGTGCCCACAAATAGCCAAATTCCCGTAGAGCTCAACAAAATTTACACAATTTTAATCTTTAAAATTTTATAGAAAAATTCTCATATACAATTGAGAAATCAGACTTACATAGTCTATAAGTATGGATCCTTGGCTTTAATTTCCCATTGGTCCAAATGAGTGACAAACAAATGTTATAGAAAATTTCTCAAATACAATTGAGAAATCGGACTTACACAGTCTATAAGTATGGATCCTTGGCTTTTATTTCCCATTGGTCCAAATGAGTGACAAACAAATGTTATAGAAAAATTCTCAAATACAATTGAGAAATCGGACTTACACAGTCTATAAGTATGGATCCTTGGCTTTAATTTCCCATTGGTCCAAATGAGTGACAAACATAAATGTGCCCACAAATAGCCAAATTCCCGTAGAGCTCAACAAAATTTACACAATTTTAATCTTTAAAATTTTATAGAAAAATTCTAAATTCAATTGAGAAATCAGACTTACATAGTCTATAAGTATGGATCCTTGGCTTTAATTTCCCATTGGTCCAAATGAGTGACAAACAAATGTTATAGAAAAATTCTCAAATACAATTGAGAAATCGGACTTACATAGTCTATAAGTATGGATCCTTGGCTTTAATTTCCCATTGGTCCAAATGAGTGACAAACAAATGTTATAGAAAAATTCTCAAATACAATTGAGAAATCGGACTTACATAGTCTATAAGTATGGATCCTTGGCTTTAATTTCCCATTGGTCCAAATGAGTGACAAACATAAATGTGCCCACAAATAGCCAAATTCCCGTAGAGCTCAACAAAATTTACACAATTTTAATCTTTAAAATTTTATAGAAAAATTCTAAATTCAATTGAGAAATCGGACTTACATAGTCTATAAGTATGGATCCTTGGCTTTAATTTCCCATTGGTCCAAATGAGTGACAAACATAAATGTGCCCACAAATAGCCAAATTCCCGTAGAGCTCAACAAAATTTACACAATTTTAATCTTTAAAATTTTATAAAAAAATTCTCAAATACAATTGAGAAATCGGACTTACATAGTCCATAAGTATGGATCCTTGGCTTTAATTTCCCATTGGTCCAAATGAGTGACAAACAAATGTTATAGAAAAATTCTCAAATACAATTGAGAAATCGGACTTACATAGTCTATAAGTATGGATCCTTGGCTTTAATTTCCCATTGGTCCAAATGAGTGACAAACAAATGTTATAGAAAAATTCTCAAATACAATTGAGAAATCGGACTTACATAGTCTATAAGTATGGATCCTTGGCTTTAATTTCCCATTGGTCCAAATGAGTGACAAACATAAATGTGCCCACAAATAGCCAAATTCCCGTAGAGCTCAACAAAATTTACACAATTTTAATCTTTAATCTATAAGTATGGATCCTTGGCTTTAATTTCCCATTGGTCCAAATGAGTGACAAACATAAATGTGCCCACAAATAGCCAAATTCCCGTAGAGCTCAACAAAATTTACACAATTTTAATCTTTAAAATTTTATAGAAAAATTCTCATATACAATTGAGAAATCAGACTTACATAGTCTATAAGTATGGATCCTTGGCTTTAATTTCCCATTAGTCCAAATGAGTGACAAACAAATGTTATAGAAAAATTCTCAAATACAATTGAGAAATCGGACTTACATAGTCTATAAGTATGGATCCTTGGCTTTAATTTCCCATTGGTCCAAATGAGTGACAAACATAAATGTGCCCACAAATAGCCAAATTCCCGTAGAGCTCAACAAAATTTACACAATTTTAATCTTTAAAATTTTATAGAAAAATTCTCATATACAATTGAGAAATCAGACTTACATAGTCTATAAGTATGGATCCTTGGCTTTAATTTCCCATTGGTCCAAATGAGTGACAAACAAATGTTATAGAAAAATTCTCAAATACAATTGAGAAATCGGACTTACACAGTCTATAAGTATGGATCCTTGGCTTTAATTTCCCATTGGTCCAAATGAGTGACAAACATAAATGTGCCCACAAATAGCCAAATTCCCGTAGAGCTCAACAAAATTTACACAATTTTAATCTTTAAAATTTTATAGAAAAATTCTAAATTCAATTGAGAAATCAGACTTACATAGTCTATAAGTATGGATCCTTGGCTTTAATTTCCCATTGGTCCAAATGAGTGACAAACAAATGTTATAGAAAAATTCTCAAATACAATTGAGAAATCGGACTTACATAGTCTATAAGTATGGATCCTTGGCTTTAATTTCCCATTGGTCCAAATGAGTGACAAACATAAATGTGCCCACAAATAGCCAAATTCCCGTAGAGCTCAACAAAATTTACACAATTTTAATCTTTAAAATTTTATAGAAAAATTCTCAAATACAATTGAGAAATCAGACTTACATAGTCTATAAGTATGGATCCTTGGCTTTAATTTCCCATTGGTCCAAATGAGTGACAAACATAAATGTGCCCACAAATAGCCAAATTCCCGTAGAGCTCAACAAAATTTACACAATTTTAATCTTTAAAATTTTAAAAAAAAATTCTCAAATACAATTGAGAAATCGGACTTACATAGTCTATAAGTATGGATCAACAAAATTTACACAATTTTAATCTTTAAAATTTTATAGAAAAATTCTCAAATACAATTGAGAAATCAGACTTACATAGTGTATAAGTATGGATCCTTGGCTTTAATTTCCCGTTGGTCCAAATGAGTGACAAACAAATGTTATAGAAAAATTCTCAAATACAATTGAGAAATCGGACTTACACAGTCTATAAGTATGGATCCTTGGCTTTAATTTCCCATTGGTCCAAATGAGTGACAAACATAAATGTGCCCACAAATAGCCAAATTCCCGTAGAGCTCAACCAAATTTACACAATTTTAATCTTTAAAATTTTATAAAAAAATTCTCAAATACAATTGAGAAATCGGACTTACATAGTGTATAAGTATGGATCCTTGGCTTTAATTTCCCATTGGTCCAAATGAGTGACAAACAAATGTTATAGAAAAATTCTCAAATACAATTGAGAAATCGGACTTACACAGTCTATAAGTATGGATCCTTGGCTTTAATTTCCCATTGGTCCAAATGAGTGACAAACATAAATGTGCCCACAAATAGCCAAATTCCCGTAGAGCTCAACAAAATTTACACAATTTTAATCTTTAAAATTTTATAGCAAAATTCTCAAATACAATTGAGAAATCAGACTTACATAGTCTATAAGTATGGATCCTTGGCTTTAATTTCCCATTGGTCCAAATGAGTGACAAACAAATGTTATAGAAAAATTCTCAAATACAATTGAGAAATCGGACTTACACAGTCTATAAGTATGGATCCTTGGCTTTAATTTCCCATTGGTCCAAATGAGTGACAAACATAAATGTGCCCACAAATAGCCAAATTCCCGTAGAGCTCAACAAAATTTACACAATTTTAATCTTTAAAATTTTATAAAAAAAATTCTCAAATACAATTGAGAAATCAGACTTACATAGTCTATAAGTATGGAACAAAGGGGCGTGGTACCTCTCATACAAACCACAAATTAAAAATCTATTATTTCTGCTCCTGATACGGTATTTGAACAAAATTTGGTATGTCGGTTTGGTGTGCATTTCTTAAGTGCTGCTGCAAATATGGGCGGGATTGGACAAAGGGGCGTGGTACCTCTCATACAAACCACAAATTAAAAATCTATTATTTCTGCTCCTGATAACGGTATTTGAACAAAATTTGGTACGTCGGTTTGGTGTGCATTTCTTAAGTGCTGCTGCAAATATAGGCGGGATTGGACAAAGGGGCGTGGTACCTCTCATACAAACCACAAATTAAAAATATATTATTTCTGCTCCTGATAACGGTATTTGAACAAAATTTGGTACGTCGGTTTGGTGTGCATTTTTTAAGTGCTGCTGCAAATATGGGCGGGATTGGACAAAGGGGCGTAGTACCTCTCATACAAACCAAAAATTAAAAATCTATTATTTCTGCTCCTGATAACGGTATTTGAACAAAATTTGGTACGTCGGTTTGGTGTGCATTTTTTTAGTGCTGCTGCAAATATGGGCGGCATTGGACAAAGAGGCTTGGCACCACCCATGTAACCCAAAAATTTAAATCGCCATATTTTGGGCATTTTTCGACCTACGTCGATGATATTTGGTACATATGTTATTGGCATAATTTGGAATACGTACCGGGAGAAAAGTGGATGGGACCACGCTCCTTTTTAGGAAAATTAAAAATCGTAATATAGTCTTAACTACTGGACCAATCGTCACAATAGGATATATAAATACTTTTAATTTTATTTTATAACGAGCGGGGTAGCGAAGTACACCGGGATCAGCTAGTAGTCTATAAGTATGGATCCTTGGCTTTAATTTCCCATTGGTCCAAATGAGTGACAAACAAATGTTATAGAAAAATCCTCAAATACAATTGAGAAATCGGACTTACATAGTCTATAAGTATGGATCCTTGGCTTTAATTTCCCATTGGTCCAAATGAGTGACAAACCTAAATGTGCCCACAAATAGCCAAATTCCCGTAGAGCTCAACAAAATTTACACAATTTTAATCTTTAAAATTTTATAAAAAAATTCTCAAATACAATTGAGAAATCAGACTTTTACATAGTCTATAAGTATGGATCCTTGTCTTTAATTTCCCATTGGTCCAAATGAGTGACAAACATAAATGTGCCCACAAATAGCCAATACCCGTAGAGGTCAACAAAATTTACACAATTTTAATCTTTAAAATTTTATAGAAAAATTCTCAAATACAATTGAGAAATCAGACTTACATAGTCTATAAGTATGGATCCTTGGATTTAATTTCCAATTGGTCCAAATGAGTGACAAACATAAATGTGCCCACAAATAGCCAAATTCCCGTAGAGCTCAACAAAATTTACACAATTTTAATCTTTAAAATTTTATAGAAAAATTCTCAAATACAATTGAGAAATCAGACTTACATAGTCTATAAGTATGGATCCTTGTCTTTAATTTCCCATTGGTCCAAATGAGTGACAAACATAAATGTGCCCACAAATAGCCAAATTCCCGTAGAGCTCAACAAAATTTACACAATTTTAATCTTTAAAATTTTATAGAAAAATTCTCAAATACAATTGAGAAATCAGACTTACATAGTCTATAAGTATGGATCCTTGTCTTTAATTTCCCATTGGTCCAAATGAGTGACAAACATAAATGTGCCCACAAATAGCCAAATTCCCGTAGAGCTCAACAAAATTTACACAATTTTAATCTTTAAAATTTTATAGAAAAATTCTCAAATACAATTGAGAAATCAGACTTACATAGTCTATAAGTATGGATCCTTGGCTTTAATTTCCCACTGGTCCAAATGAGTGACAAACAAATGTTATAGAAAAATTCTCAAATACAATTGAGAAATCGGACTTACATAGTCTATAAGTATGGATCCTTGTCTTTAATTTCCCATTGGTCCAAATGAGTGACAAACATAAATGTGCCCACAAATAGCCAATACCCGTAGAGGTCAACAAAATTTACACAATTTTAATCTTTAAAATGTTATAGAAAAATTCTCAAATACAATTGAGAAATCGGACTTACATAGTCTATAAGTGTGGATCCTTGTCTTTAATTTCCCATTGGTTTCAAATGAGTGACAAACATAAATGTGCCCACAAATAGCCAATACCCGTAGAGCTCAACAAAATTTACACAATTTTAATCTTTAAAATTTTATAGAAAAATTCTCAAATGCAATTGAGAAATCGGACTTACATAGTCTATAAGTATGGATCCTTGGATTTAATTTCCAATTGGTCCAAATGAGTGACAAACATAAATGTGCCCACAAATACCCAAATTCCCGTAGAGCTCAACAAAATTTACACAATTTTAATCTTTAAAATTTTATAGAAAAATTCTCAAATACAATTGAGAAATCAGACTTACATAGTCTATAAGTATGGATCCTTGGCTTTAATTTCCCATTGGTCCAAATGAGTGACAAAAATAAATGTGCCCACAAATTGCCAAATTCCGGTAGAGCTGAACAAAATTTACACAATTTTAATATAAATACTTTTACTTTTATTTTATAACGAGGGGGTAGCGAAGCACACCGGGATAAGCTATTATATACATATAATTATATGTATAATATATTTTACAAATATATATTGCAATTAAACATATTGATTAATTCAGGTAAAACTGTTAGATGATAGCAACTACATTTGTTTAGCTTTAAATAATCTTTTGTATATAATATTGATTACAAAGACAATTTTTTAAATGAATTTCTTACTTTAGTATTATTTATGTTTACCTGACTAAATATTATTTACACATTTGGTGAAGAATGTGGTAAAACTAGAAAAAAACGGAAATAAATGACTATAATCCCTCGTTGGCATCTCTGATATATTTGTCCAAAAATCCATTACTTAAATGTTTTTATCAGGACAATAATTTTTATTGTCTGAATTCAGTTTCTACCTCTTAGCTTTCACTTTCTTCAACAAAATAGGAAAATTCTTTTATAATTTCAGAAAACTAACTTTTTTCTTCATTAATAATATTAATTTTAAAATATTAAAAATTTGGCCAAGAGCTTTATATTTCTTTTTAAAATCAAATCTTGATAATATCTGACCACAAAGCTCTACATAAAAATTAACAAAATTATTAATAATATCATATTTTTGTTTTTCATTTATTTGTGCTTCTCCCAATACGTCTCTGGCAAATATTCGTAAATAAATGTCTTCAAAATTTAAATAAAAATTGTTTTTGTTTTAATAATCAATTAAATAAAAGTTTTCTGTTTTTAAAAAGTTGCTTATTACAATTTTCAGCAGTTCAAGATTTCTTTAATAATACAAATAAATGTTGTAAACTTGAATTATTTAAAATCGTCAAAATTAAAGTATAAATCGTCCCATCGTCTCCTTGTCATTTTTAGAACCCTAAATCGTCAAAATGACGATAAATCGTCAAATCTGGCAATTATGCTTGTGTGAGAAAAACCATATTTTGTTTCATTTTACACTGTTTTTGTTGCAATTCACTCGTTTCATGCGGATAACTTTACGATGCGAGAAATACAGAAACGAGCTACAGGTAACAAATAATATATCTATATAATAAACGCAATGCAATTTTTTGTAATGTTAGAAAGTAACAACAATAATATTTTCATGTGGGAGAACTGTTATACAGTGTTAAAGTAAGAAAATAGAAGAGAGACCAACCAGTTAATATATTTATCTCATTGGAAGGTTTTAATTTTTTTTGCATTTAACTGTTCTGTTTTATTTTTAATAAACGCTAATTCATGACACGGTACAAATAGTTGTATTTATGGTTGTTGTATAATTTTCTTATAAGATTTTTTTTTAATAATGATATGAACATTAAAAAAATTATATACATATATACATCTAGAATACGGTCGATAGTATCCTCAGAGTATAAAATATCCTCACAGAAACATAAATGTGAAAATAAGGCCAAGTTCCTATCCAAAAAATTTCGGCCGTAAAAAGTACTGAGATCAAAATAAGGACCAAGTTTTTGATAGGTACAATTCCATCTCATTTCTAGGCAACCTATAAGCTTGGAAAAATTTTTCCAAGAATTCTTTCCCACATTAGAAAGGCAAAAAAATATTGCCAAGCTTATGGGTTGCCTAGAAATTAGATGGATTTGTACCTATCAAGAACTTGGTCCTTATTTTGATCTCAGTACTTTTTCCGGCCGAAATTTTTTGGATAGGAACTTGGCCTTATTTTCACATTTATGTTTTTGTGCGGATCTCACTGCTTTTTTCTAAGTTGTTTTTGTATAAATATTTATGTATGTGTATTGCTTATTATTATATTGCCTACTTGTGTACGAAATTTCAGCTTTCTAGCTATACTGGAAGTGCCCCATACAAAGAAGGGGCACCCAGATCCCCCTTCAAGGAAAGTGCCCGTTTTTACATTTTTCTGGTTAATTTCTCACCAAAACCTACCTGTGTACCGAGTTTCAGCTCTCTAGCTATACTGGAAGTGCCCAATGATATTGATGAGTGAGTCAGTGAGTGAATATGTACTAGAGTTGTCAATTATTCGCCTTTCAAATTTGTTCGAATAATTCGAATAATAGTTTTTGTTCGTTCGATCAAACGATTAAAGCTAAAAATTTATTCGATTAATCGATGAGAACAACGAATAAAAAGATGCTTCAAAATTATTTATTGGCAAAAAATAAACGTTTGCTATTAACACAAAAATGCATATATAACCAAAATAAATTAAATATAAAATAGTTAATATTTTTATTAACAAAAAAAAAAATATATATATAAAATTAATAATACAGTAGAATCTTAGAAAAGCTAACTCGCGTAAAAGTTAAACACGCGGGTAACTTAACAGTTTTTCATAATCAACGTGCAGCTCTTTTTATAGCGTGTAAATTTTTTAAGATGATGCAAATCATGTGGCAACCTAATAAATATGCACACGAAAATGATGAAGAGATATTCACCCCTATCATGAATAATTTTCCTCGTGAAATTTTTTCACTTTTCACGTATTTGCAATCGTGAACAACTCGCATGAACAAATTTTATTCAGTCCAGAATAACAACGTGAAAAATGTTCACTGAAAAAAATTCCCCTTATCGTAAATAAATATTTCCCTCGGAATTTTTTCACTTCTCACATTGATATTTTCACTTTATTTTTGATGGGGAATAGAACAGAAATTATATGTATTTCTTCTTATAATTCGAATATTAAAGCTTAAAAAGTTTATTGTAATGATAATAAGGCACAAACTGATGATTCCTCAACAAAATGCAAAAAAACAGGTCGATTGCCTGCAGATTTGTGAAACTTTAATTTGTTGGCATTTTCTCGTTTTGTTGGCTTTCCAAAAAGTAGCCGAATTATTTTACCACATAAAAGTTAGAATGGAATAAACAAACGGAGCAACCAAACTAAAGCTCCAAAACTGAATATTTAACTTTGATTTTTGAAGTTTTCTTTAAAATAAATATGTCCGTGTATATTTTTGAACAAAAAGTTGTATGATTTTTTATTTTTTTAATCTTCTTCCCTTTTTTACATTCACTAACAACTGATAGCGGGAATAATTTTTCACGGGAGATTCACGATACCATTTTTCCCTTCGAGTGGAATTAAAATTCACGTGAACAAAAATTTCACTTCTTATTCACGATAGGGGTGATTATACAAAAGAAAAGAAACAAACAAGCCTGGATTTTTATCCGCACGAAAAAACTGAGCTTGACTGTGCAATTGAACACCCAATACAAAATAAACCTAACTTTCTTCTGTAATAATGAAAACTATTTAAGTCTTTTAATAAAAATATAAATTGTTTACATATTACATACTTTATATATTCCTTTTTTCGATTATAAAAAAACGTTAAAAGTTCCAAAAAGTTAATACCCTTTTGAACATTTTGGTTAACTTTTTTAAGATTCTACTCTACATAAAAAACTTAAAAATGTAATAACTGAAATTACTTAACAATATTTTTTTGGTTTCAAACGATTTTTGGTTTTTGTTTTTATTAAATTTGATTTTGAAAAAAAACTCTCGCTAATTATCGATCCACGATATAGTGAGAAGAGCATAAAATAGTTTACATATCTAATTTTTTTGTTCTTTTTTAGATTTTTCCAAATATACCATATCGTCTAATATATCGCTAAATTCGTTTTTATTTTCTGAATTTTATTAGTACAAAAAATAGAAGAATAGAATTATTTAATTCGCATAAAAGATTGTTATTTTCATTACTAATAAATTCTTCTATGTCATTACTTTTATCTGAATTATTATGGTTACTTTCAATATAAAATAATTTAGAGTATAATTCATTTGCATATTCTTTAGTTTAAATTTTTGAAGAATATTTTAAAAACTTTCATTGCTCGGAAAATTTCCAGAATTTAAAAATATTATTAACGTATTTTACAGTTTTATACGTCTCTTATTTAGTCTTATTTTAATGCGTTTTAGTAAATCTGTTGCAAAATAATTATTAATTTTTTTGTTGTTGATCCAACAATTTTGTTTACTCTAGGACACTTGTTATAAGTGATTTTGATTTCTTTCTTTTTTGTTCTTGGTAAAGTACTTCCAAACCGAGCTTATTCTGAAAGATAATTATATAATTAAAAAAATAGAATACAATAACAATATTTTCTACTTACAATGTAAGATTTATATAAAGCAATTGCTTCTTTTTTGGCTTTTAGTGTATTTCTATCTTATTCACCTGAGAGTGAAAAAACCCCATTCTTGAAAATTATTTAACGTTTCATTTAAAACATAGCACGACTACTTGGTATGCGCATTTCTACAACAACTACAAACATCCAAAATAACATGTACGAGGGCGGTTCGGAAACTTCTTAGCCTATCAATGAAAGAGAATAGTTAGTTTTTCAAAAATATTTTTATTTTTCAATATAATCTCCTGAAACTTCAATACACTTAGTCCAACGCTCTTCTAGCAATTCTATCCCACGATTAAAATAGTTTTCTTCAAGGTCTTAAAAATAGTGGTTTACAACTGTAATTGCATCTTCATTTGAGGTAAAAAGCTTGCCAGCAAGGAATTTTTTTAGATTTGGGAACAGGTAAAAGTCACTGGGAGCTAAATCAGGAGAATAAGGTGGGTGGTCAAGCAACTCGTACTTTAATTCGTTGATTTTAGCCATTGTTAAAACACTCTTGTGCGCTGGTGCGTTGTCTTGATGAAAAATAATTTTTTTTTTGTTGTAAGCCAGGACGTTTTTCTCGAATTTGTACATGTAATTGATTCAAAAGGTTGCAATAGTACTCTGAATTTATTGTTTTACCCTTTTGCAGATAGTCAATCAATAAAATACCTTTGAAGTTCCAAAAAACCGTTGCCATAACCATACCAGCCGATTGAATTGTTTTTGCCTTCTTTGGGGCACTTCCTCCAGCTTCAGTCCATTGTTTGGAATGTTCTTTTGGTTCTAGATTATAGTGGTGGATCCATGTCCCATCAACAGTTATGAAACGACGCTTAAAATCCATTTTATTTCGCTTAAAACGATCCAAACAAGCTTGAGAAATGTTCATTCTTATGCGTTTTTGGTCGACTGTTAACAAATGCGGCACCCATCTTGCAGAAAGCTTTTTCAACTGTAGTTCTTCATGCAAAATTAAATGGGCTCGATCATTTGAGATGCCCATGATATTAGCTATTTCACGCACATTTATTCGTCGATCATTTAATACCATATCATGCACTTTGGCTACAATTTCTGTTGTTGTTGCTGTTTTTAGACGTCCACTACGTAGTTCATCTTCAATGCTTGCACGACCACGTTTAAATTCAGCAACCCAATTTTTTACTGTAGCATATGAAGGAGCACTTTCACCATATCATTATGAATTTCTTGTCCCGATAAACCTTTTTTATGTAAATATTTAATGCACCACGCATTTCTAATTTTTCCATTGTAAAAAAATCGCGGATGCGTCTTTTGTGAACACCTGTTTCTATATGAAGGAGTTGCCAGATCGACACAAAATTTAACATGTGTTCATAGCAGAGATGGAAGTTTCCAAAACACTTAACTTTTTTCTGTTTAAGGGCTAAGAACTTTCCGAACCGCCCTCGTATTTGGTTGATATAAAGTATTCGCTTTGTTTCAAATCACACTAACAAATATAACACATTTTTTACGTCTGCAAAACTTTGTTCGATTAATTGACATTAATTAATCGATTTATTCGTTATTCGAAATTCGGCATATTAAAATTTTTCGAACAAGAGTTTCGTTTTGTTTGATCGATTAATCGAATTATTCTTAATCGGTTGACATCTCTAATATGTACTAAAATATGCACTTTTCACACCTTAATATCTCGGGAAGCTTTTACGATAGAACTTTCAAATTTAACCTGTGAGTCACGCCTGTGGGGAGTCCTTATGTTTCATGTTTCATTCTATTATGATCAAGAGGAGCAAAGTTATGAGGGGGTAAAAGCAGCTCGAATGGTTTCGTGTAAATATACACACTGTGTGGCCGAACTTAAATCTCCGCGCGAATAAAAAGGCAGACTTTTTTTGGAGACTTACTTATTTTTTTAATCGATAAATAAAAATTGTAAATATGTAGCTATTTGAAAGTTGTTTAATTTTCAATGTGAAAAATAATGGTAATACATACTGGTAAATAAATTATTTTCTATGTTGCACAAATATGTTTTTTTTTGTTTGTTTTTGTACCGAATTAAAAAAAAGGGAGGAGGTTATCAACCAGTTCGCTTATTTGTTTTTGAGTTTCAAAAATATATACATATGTAAGTATATATTTGTGGAAACAGAAATTCTTGAGACTATCTCGAATAAATTTATACTTTTTTTCTGATGTTTACACACGTGTAACTCCATTTATTGTTTATGAACAATTTTTTACAAATAAAGAAGGTATTGAGAAACTCCTTTTCGTCAGTAACTGAAAAATTTAGTTTTTTGAGTTATGACTACGTTGCAATAAAGGAGCGATATAACCAAATGTTCACAACTATAATGTACTTAAGAACTTTTCGTCAAGTTTCGTCGAGTGTCATTTGCTTAAGCAAACACCGAAACCAATCGTAGTACCTTGCTTAAGCAAACAGCTCCGTATAGTAAGTAGTTAGTACTTTTTTATTTACGAATGTTTTCATTAACTTAACAATAATTTAAATAAATTAATTGTTTATTGTGTTAGCTTAATTATACGTAGGCATAAAATCAATTTTTGGAAAAATAAGAAGAAAATGGTTTTTGAATAGTACATATATTTGCAATTCAGCGAAGAAAGTCTTTAGGTCAAATAAGTACAATTTAGCCACACAAAAGTCGTAAATAATTTGCTTAAGCATTTGGCATGCTTTTCGTATGATTTCTGACAGTACCTTAAGCTTTCTTAAGCACAATATAGTAGGCCATATAGGCTTCTCATAATGCCGGCGGTAATCAGTAGAAATTGTAATAAACCATGTTTAATTTTAGTCGACGATATAGTATGTATGTATGTAATATTATATAGTTTTTCTTATACATTATGTCGGATACATTCTCCACAATATCGATCGAATACTTGTATCACATTTATTTCATAAATAAATAATTTTGGTTTAACAATGAATGTTTCAAATTGATATTCCGTTTACAAACAGTCCTTCAGCCATTTAGTTGTTATTTCCAGGGAGTAGCTCATTCTGTATCATCGTGGTGTATTTATGTGCGGATGTACATAAATGTGTATAGATTTGTATAAAAAAGACCACATATACTTACATATATATAAAAGTTACAAAAGCAATTAACGAATTATTTATATGAATTTTATTTACTCGTATTATTATATTTTTACGCATAATTTATATCATGGAGAATATTAATAGATTTTGAAAAACCTTTGCACATACATACATATGTACATATGTACGTACATACAACCAAAGCACTTACAAATTTATTATATTTCTCGAATTGTTCTTAACAAATATATAAATAAAATATTGCAGACACCAGGCATGTTAAACTTTAAGTATATTTTATTTAATATATACACATATTTTTTTAATATTTTTTATTATTGGGGCAAATTTCGCACATTTTATTTTGAAAATTATTGCATATAATAATTAAAGAGAACTCAGTTTTATACTTTTGGTTTTTTTTTTTGGTAGCACTTTACAATGCTTTTATAAAAAACAACTTTTAGCAATAAAGAGTTAATTAATTGAATTATTACCAGTGGGGTGCATTTGCAATAGTTCAAAAGACAAAAACAGTTTAACGAAACATTTGAATTTCTTTGTGCTCAGTGATTTGTGTCAAGTGCCAAATGGCTCTCAGTTTATTATGATGGAGACATTTCTTGTCCTGGGTCTATGTTTTATACTATATGAAGCATTGGATTTCTTTCAAGGATGCATACATAGTGCAACACCTTCTGCAAGTGATCAAATTGATGCGTATCGTCGTCAGTTGGACGAACAACGACAAAAACAACAAGAAGAACAATTTTTAGCCAATCTAACTCCTCTGCTAAGTGCTCAACTAGCGGCCGCTGGTTTCAACTTTTCTACAGCCACAACACCAACCGCTTCCACGGCCAGTGTTATAAGTGACTTTAAAGCTCAAGTTCAAACGGAATCTGAAAATTGTTCTGTAAGTACCCCCGCGCTGAATTCTGGTGAAAGTGGTGGAATCAGTGGAGGAAGTGGATTCAGACCGGCGAATCGTAGTGTTTTGGAAACACAACAATTACACAATACTTCGTCATTGCCCAGGGACTATTACTATTTACAACAACAACAGCTGAAAAATAAAAACTCATCTAAATCTTTACTTTCAAAGTTTTCGACATCTGGTTCCGATAATAGAATTTTTCCGGAACTCCCAAATATTTTGGGAAATCCAGCAGGTGTGATTACGACACAACCTCTCCTACAACACCAGCGCAACTCATTTGACTCCCCAATACTAATCAACACTGAACCGCTTGCCAGTTTAACAATTGCTCCAGACCTGAAAAGGTCCCTATTAAAAAATCACAATAATAACAACAACGAAAACTCGAAAATACTCTCACGACACAATTCGCAAATAACCCTGTCGTCACACGACTCATCTACTGAAGAAGTGGACGAATCAGAGGCATCTTCAACACAAGGGGAAGCTTCACTTGATTCTTGTCCATATAATTCTGACCACGATATTAACGAGGACAGAACGTTCACTGTGGGCTCGTGTTCATCATCGCATGCCGACTTTCGAGAAATTGAATGTGAACGCCTGCGCCGCCAATGTGTGAGCGTCAAACGCATTTATAGCATATCGGAGAAATTTTAGAAATACAAAAAAAAAAAAATTTTTTTAAATAAAATTCTAAAAACAAACAATTCAAAAAGCAAAAATGAATACTCAAAAACATTATTGGTAATAAATTTGCTGAAAAATTATTGTTAATCAAAAAGGTATAACGAAAAACCGAGTGAAAAACTAAAATTTCTAAAAAAAACCGAAAAATCATAAGAAAAAGCACACAAAACAAACACAACGTTTTCGTATCAATCTTCATATTCGCAATTGCACCTTTATTAAAATTTAAAAGACATTCACGCATTTTCAAGCATTTCACGCATAAGTTTTCGTAGGTAAATTCACAATCATGTCACTTTAAAAGCACAACATCATTCCACTTATAAAAACTAATAATCATTACTTTTGCATCTCAAGTTAATTATTGACTCATTACCAAAAATATAATATATATATATATATATATATATATATAATAATAATAATAATAATTTTTAACGCTTTTACCGATTACTTCATTTCATCGCACATTGCAATCCTAATCATTTTTAAAACATGTTTTAACTTTGCAAATGTTTTTTTTAAAGGCTGAATTAATCTTGTTGTGTTGTATTCGCAACTCTCACAAAATGTCTAAAATGTATTGTACATTTTTACATATAAAGTGACTACTCTTCTTTTTAATAAAATATATTTTTGTTTACGTGAATTTTGTAAAATATTTTTAAAATCACCGAAAATGCACATTCAGTCATTATTTTGTAAAAAATACAAGTCGATATACATGCATACACACATATGTATGTACATTAGGGGTATAACCAATTTTTTGACATAGTACCATGAGGTCAACCATGTCCTAGTAACCACGAAAATCATAATCTTTTGGTTTTTCTAAACAGTTATTATATTGAATATTCATAATTTTATACGGTGTTTTTATTAATTTTTAATTGTTTTTCGTTAAAAAAGGTTAAAGATACGTTTTGGTTTCCGGAAAAAACGCTTAACATCTCTAAATATTAATGAAATTTCATACTTGAGCTATTTTTTGTTTTAAATAAACATATTATTAATTTTTCTTAACCAAAAAGAAAATTAAAAATTTTCAAAACTTCATCGCGGTTGGTGTGTGAATTACATATTAGGAAAACACTAATTGTTGTTATAAAATGTTATATATTATTCTAGTATTTACTCAATTACTCTTGTTGAGAAAAAACAATTTAATTGTTATGGGTTATCTAATATATATGCTGTTTTTCATTGGTTGCTAAATATGTACCAACAAAAAAAAATTTTAACCTTTATATTACCTTTTCACTATTTTTGTTGATTGGTGCATTTCTACCCTATAAAATTTGTTAGATGTATCCACATATTTTTTTAGGTGCAAAAATTATTAATACCTGGTGATGCGATCTAAACTTATTAACTTCTGAATATCACAACATTTTCTCTCAAATTACCAAGTAACTCAAGTGCAGACGACTATAAAATATGAACTACTTGGTCGCAAGATTACATAAGTATATGTATGTCTTTATATGTATAGTATTGCGGAGGTAAGAATGTTTGATTCTGCATTAAATGTTTACGAATTCACTCTTTTATTTTTTTCAGAAACGCTTTTATAAATTTAAAGTGCTTTTTCTCAAAACCATTTTTTTCGACTTGGGCGATTATTACTTTATCACAGATATCTGTATACATATGTACATACATATTTAGAACTTCATTAACACCGGAGAGGGTATTTATATTTCATGCTTCTTCCATTGCTAAAGTTGATAGTCAGTTGATTGCACTCGTATACATTTCGTTTCACATACGAATTTCCTACCAAAGTAAAGCTTTCCATAAGGATTCTAATGTATTGCAATTCAATATCTAGAGGAGAACCCATTCATGTAATTTCCACCATTTTCATGACCATTATTATTTCTTTTCTCTATGAAAGTGATCGATATTTATGGAAGCAAATAAGGCAACAATATTCTCACAATTTTGCAGCACAAATTTGACGAAAAACATGTTATGAAAAACTTATTCGCTAGAGTATTGTCCTGTACTCTGTGAACTAAACTATCCTTATAAATATTAGAGGAAATCGACACGCAGCCTACAATATCAGTCAGACTTTACCTGTTGTTTTTGTTGCTAACAGCTTTAACGGAATTGTTTTGCTTGAAAAAATATGCAGTGTTCTGTTAAGACGGTCGGATACAGACTTTTAGAATACTCGAATACATTTAATACCACATAACCTTCGAGAGCCTTCTAGCTGAGATATTGCTGCAGTTATTTTTGTCTGCATAAATAAAACCCCCATCTTATTAAAATATTTATAGTTTCTGTTTAAAAATCAACTTACGAGTTAAAAATTGAAGTACTGAGTGTATTCCTGCAAAGTGAGGATGAAGCTTGGAGTCAACTGATCATAATCAAACACTTGTTTAAATTGCTGCCTACCACTAAATGCTTTGATTCGAATTTAATGTTGAATAAAGTGATTGAATAAGGTATCGTTCTGTAATTAAGAAAACTGATTATCATGATGAACCGGAACAGTTTATCTATATTTTGGCAATTTTACTTAGGTGCTGTTTCCACAAACCTTAGTTTCTTTAAAAATGTTCATAAAAATTTTACACTGAGACCATTCGTCTGTGTTGTGTAAATCGCACCTTAATTTGAGTTCAAATTGGTTGATGTATCGTCGTCGTGTGGTTAGTGATTTGCCGCACGGAACAAAAAATTTTTTTTTTAGAAAAACGATACAGAATGTCTGGATTAATTTTAAAAATAAACTGTACGATAGATTTTTCTTTGCTAAAAATAACATGGGTTGCGGCGACATATATTTTTTATGAAACTTAAAGTAGTTATAATTTTTTGCACAAAAAATGTAAAATTAATAAGATTAAATTAAAATAATAAAAACCTATTTTGTGCACCATTTACCACTTTTTGCACTAACATTTTTAAATATCTTTAAAGTAGATCAAAGTAATGTATGTATTTGATTATGCAAGCAGAAAATAGAAACCACATAGTGCAATCCATGCGAGATGACGTTCATATGGACTGGGCAATAATTACTCAATGAAATAAATTAAAAAAAAAAATTAAATGTTAGTGCTTGATATCTCTTAAAATACTCGAGATATTAAAAAAACATTTTTATAAATTTTACGTATTTTGTGACTCGTACCAAAGAATTTCGTTTTACTAGATAGACCCTCAACCACCTCACTACTGAAACTAAATTCATAATTTCTTACATTACAAAAAATATTTTTTTTAAACTAGTAAGTCATGAAATAAAAATAAATTCAAAATTTTTTTCTTTAAATTTTTAAAAAATTTCCAATATGAGACAAGCATTATTTACTAGTTAGAATTCAGGATAGCACCTTTCCGTTTTTAAGTAAATCATTACGTATGTAAATCAATTTAGAAAATGATCATTCAAATAAAATAAAAATTTCCTTGAAAGTAGAATTTTGTTGCATTGACATTATGAACATTCGATTTTTTTGTTATTATAAGGAAATTTTATTTGATTTAAAAAAGTTACTACATATTAATTAAATTATGATTATTTATAGAAATTATTTAAACTGTTTTAAGTTTATCTATATACATATGTACTTTCTTATACGTACATAGATACAGACATATAAACAGATAAAAACACACAACATATTTAACTTCTGTCAGAGGTACTAAGCATTCTACATATGCAACATCTATCTTCAGGCACAATGCATTGCATAAGTAGTGCTAATCCTTTTTTTTTTTTTTAATTAGGACCAGCACTCAGGGGATGACCTCTACGTATGCAGTGAACTGTGCCGGAACTCAGGGAGAGGGATAGGGTAGAGAAGATAGATGTTGAAAATTTAAAAGACTTAACTCTTTCACAACTCTGCTTTGCGTGTTATGTTAATTTTTAAGGCATTGTTAAGGCGCCTCCGGTGTTAAGACGTATTTGTAAGCAGAAATTTTTTATTAATTGTTTTACTTCGCTGATGTTTCTGCTAACCGACGAAGGAGGGCGATGTTGTGTACATTAGCTTGGAACACCATCAATCGCTGTCGGAACAGTTTTTTAGTGCTTTGCCTTCATCACTTAAATAGTCCGACAACAATTAATACAATGTCTCAATAATGTACATTAGAGAAATTAATGATGTTGATTGACTTGCTCTGGCCAGGGTTTGATGGGTTTGAACCCAGGCCCCAAGTCATTGTTTGCTTAGTAGTCAACGCTCTAACCACTTCTGCCAAAACAACCACCCTCAACATATTGTATTTAATGCTAACCACACTTCTAAAGGTATGCTTTTAAAATTTTACCACATATCGCTCCTTTATTGCAACGTAGTCATATCTCAAAAAAACTCAAACGTGGCAAAATGCATTTAAAGTTTTCAAAGCGTAAGCATTTATATGGACGGCTTGAGCATGTAAGCGGTTATAACTTGGGTTTAGATAGAGATATGTTTATGCAAATTTTTTACAAATAAAGAAGGTATTGAGAAACTCTTTTTCGTCAGTAACTGAAAAATTTTGTTTTTTGAGATATGACTATGTTGCAATAATGTTGTAATATGTTGCGATATGCACATACTTTTCTTAAAATTAATTTTAATTGAAAACTTTAATTTTGGTTGCACACAACAAAACAAAAAAAAAAAAGACATGTGGCACTCGGGTACTGCCGCGGTAAAGCTATTGCATAGCATTTTTTATCAACTTATGCAATTAATTATTACGTTTTGTTTAATAACTCGGTTTTTATTCTGGCAATACTGTATGTTAATGAAATCAAAATCAATAGCATACTTTAGGGGTTAACATACCTTTGGCGATTTAAATACTTTAAAAACAAAAGACTTAAGACACAAACTTAGTGTTAGGTTTTATCGTTACGGAATTTCTTGATTTAGTCTCCAAAGCCCGCGAAAAAATCTATGCAATAGCTTAACTGTGTTGGTAGAACATTACGCCTCGACCCAGGATGTCGGCCGATCGATAATGTTGGAATTCCAACGATTTAATTTATTTGGTTAGATTTTGTGACAGCAAGCAAATAGTAACTTAAAATTATTAAAGTCGGTTTGTTTTTTTACGTCTAGGAATCCAGCGAACGATATTATTCCACATTTAAAAGGGAAATGGAGAACAAAAGTTCGTTTCAAATAATCAAGTTTGAGCATTAAAAACAAAAATTAAATATTTTAAACTGTCTGCATCTTTTCAAATATTTTTTTTTTTTTTTGTTTTGTATCGATAGTTTAGAAATTTTATTTTTGAAAATTTTCTAGCCAATTTTATTTAATACTAGCTTATCCCGGTGTGCTTCGCTACCCCCTCGTTATAAAATAAAATTAAAAATATTTATGTATCCTATTGTGAAAATTTAATGACGATCGGTCCAGTAGTTAAGACTATATTACGATTTTAAATTTGTGGCGTGGTCCCACCCACTTTTCTCCTGGTACGTATTCCAAATTATGCCAATATCATATGTACCAAATATCATCGACGTAGGTAAAAAAATTCATGTGTGTGAAGATAAATTTAAATTTAACTAGCAAAGATTTCAACCAAAAATTTTAGTCAAGCCAATTTTGCAGTTAACAGAGCACTGTTAAGCACTTAACAGTTGCTGTAAAAGTTGATGAAACTCATTTCGGATGAGTATAAGTGGTCATTATGGAAAAATGGTGATGTATAGGAATATCACACTATACACAAATGGTAGTCCAGGGGGTCAACTATCATGCAGAAAAGGTGAGATATCTGTAATAATCTTGGGACTTTAAAAAAATGCAAATTTAAATTTTCATATGAAAAAAATTTCTGGAGGAGATTAGTGGATTTTATGGAAAAATGGTGATGTATAGGAATATCACACTATACACAAATGGTAGTCCAGGGGGTCGACTATCATGCAGAAAAGGTGAGATATCTGTAATAATCTTGGGACTTTAAAAAAATGCGGATTTAAAAAAAATTTCTGGAGGAGACTAGTGGATTTTATGGAAAAATGGTGATGTATAGGAATATCACACTATACACAAATGGTAGTCCAGGGGGTCCCCTATCATGCAGAAAAGGTGAGATATCTGTAATAATCTTGGGACTTTAAAAAAATGCAAATTTAAATTTTCATATGAAAAAAATTTCTGGAGGAGATTAGTGGGTTTTATGAAAAAATGGTGATGTATAGGAATATCACACTATACACAAATGGTAGTCCAGGGGGTCAACTATCATGCAGAAAAGGTGAGATATCTGTAATAATCTTGGGACTTTAAAAAAATGCAAATTTAAATTTTCATATGAAAAAAATTTCTGGAGGAGATTAGTGGATTTTATGGAAAAATGGTGATGTATAGGAATATCACACTATACACAAATGGTAGTCCAGGGGGTCGACTATCATGCAGAAAAGGTGAGATATCTGTAATAATCTTGGGACTTTAAAAAAATGCGGATTTAAAAAAAATTTCATGAGGAGATTAGTGGATTTTATGGAAAAATGGTGATGTATAGGAATATCACACTATACACAAATGGTAGTCCAGGGGGTCAACTATCATGCAGAAAAGGTGAGATATCTGTAATAATCTTGGGACTTTAAAAAAATGCAAATTTAAATTTTCATATGAAAAAAATTTCTGGAGGAGATTAGTGGATTTTATGGAAAAATGGTGATGTATAGGAATATCACACTATACACAAATGGTAGTCCAGGGGGTCAACTATCATGCAGAAAAGGTGAGATATCTGTAATAATCTTGGGACTTTAAAAAAATGCGGATTTAAAAAAAATTTCTGGAGGAGATTAGTGGATTTTATGGAAAAATGGTGATGTATAGGAATATCACACTATACACAAATGGTAGTCCAGGGGGTCAACTATCATGCAGAAAAGGTGAGATATCTGTAATAATCTTGGGACTTTAAAAAAATGCAAATTTAAATTTTCATATGAAAAAAATTTCTGGAGGAGATTAGTGGATTTTATGGAAAAATGGTGATGTATAGGAATATCACACTATACACAAATGGTAGTCCAGGGGGTCAACTATCATGCAGAAAAGGTGAGATATCTGTAATAATCTTGGGACTTTAAAAAAATGCGGATTTAAAAAAAATTTCTGGAGGAGATTAGTGGATTTTATGGAAAAATGGTGATGTATAGGAATATCACACTATACACAAATGGTAGTCCAGGGGGTCAACTATCATGCAGAAAAGGTGAGATATCTGTAATAATCTTGGGACTTTAAAAAAATGCAAATTTAAATTTTCGTATGAAAAAAATTTGATGTATAGGAATATCACACTATACACAAATGGTAGTCCCAAGATTATTACAGATATCTCACCTTTTCTGCATGATAGTCGACCCCCTGGACTACCATTTGTGTATAGTGTGATATTCCTATACATCACCATTTTTCCATAAAATCCACTAATCTCCTCCAGAAATTTTTTTCATATGAAAATTTAAATTTGCATTTTTTTAAAGTCCCAAGATTATTACAGATATCTCACCTTTTCTGCATGATAGGGGACCCCCTGGACTACCATTTGTGTATAGTGTGATATTCCTATACATCACCATTTTTCCATAAAACCCACTAATCTCCTCCAGAAATTTTTTTCATATGAAAATTTAAATTTGCATTTTTTTAAAGTCCCAAGATTATTACAGATATCTCACCTTTTCTGCATGATAGTCGACCCCTTGGACTATCATTTGTGTATAGTGTGATATTCCTATACATCACCATTTTTCCATAAAACCCACTAATCTCCTCCAGAAATTTTTTTCATATGAAAATTTAAATTTGCATTTTTTTAAAGGCCCAAGATTATTACAGATATCTCACCTTTTCTGCATGATAGTTGACCCCCTGGACTACCATTTGTGTATAGTGTGATATTCCTATACATCACCATTTTTCCATAAAACCCACTAATCTCCTCCAGAAATTTTTTTCATACGAAAATTTAAATTTGCATTTTTTTAAAGTCCCAAGATTATTACAGATATCTCACCTTTTCTGCATGATAGTTGACCCCCTGGACTACCATTTGTGTATAGTGTGATATTCCTATACATCACCATTTTTCCATAAAATCCACTAATCTCCTCCAGAAATTTTTTTTTAAATCCGCATTTTTTTAAAGTCCCAAGATTATTACAGATATCTCACCTTTTCTGCATGATAGTTGACCCCCTGGACTACCATTTGTGTATAATGTGATATTCCTATACATCACCATTTTTCCATAAAATCCACTAATCTCCTCCAGAAATTTTTTTCATATGAAAATTTAAATTTGCATTTTTTTAAAGTCCCAAGATTATTACAGATATCTCACCTTTTCTGCATGATAGTTGACCCCCTGGACTACCATTTGTGTATAGTGTGATATTCCTATACATCACCATTTTTCCATAAAATCCACTAATCTCCTCCAGAAATTTTTTTTAAATCCGCATTTTTTTAAAGTCCCAAGATTATTACAGATATCTCACCTTTTCTGCATGATAGTCGACCCCCTGGACTACCATTTGTGTATAGTGTGATATTCCTATACATCACCATTTTTCCATAAAATCCACTAATCTCCTCCAGAAATTTTTTTCATATGAAAATTTAAATTTGCATTTTTTTAAAGTCCCAAGATTATTACAGATATCTCACCTTTTCTGCATGATAGTTGACCCCCTGGACTACCATTTGTGTATAGTGTGATATTCCTATACATAACCATTTTTTCATAAAACCCACTAATCTCCTCCAGAAATTTTTTTCATATGAAAATTTAAATTTGCATTTTTTTAAAGTCCCAAGATTATTACAGATATCTCACCTTTTCTGCATGATAGGGGACCCCCTGGACTACCATTTGTGTATAGTGTGATATTCCTATACATCACCATTTTTCCATAAAATCCACTAGTCTCCTCCAGAAATTTTTTTTAAATCCGCATTTTTTTAAAGTCCCAAGATTATTACAGATATCTCACCTTTTCTGCATGATAGTCGACCCCCTGGACTACCATTTGTGTATAGTGTGATATTCCTATACATCACCATTTTTCCATAATGACCACTTATATTCATCCGAAATGAGTTTCATCAACTTTTACAGCAACTGTTAAGTGCTTAACAGTGCTCTGTTAACTGCAAAATTGGCTTGACTAAAATTTTTGGTTGAAATCTTTGCTAGTTAAATTTAAATTTATCTTCACACACATAAAAAATTCACAAAATATGGCAATTTAAATTTTTGGGTTATATGGGCGGTGCCAAGCCTCTTTGTCCAATCAAAAATTCATATAGCCTATAATTCATCCGAGAGTTCCAGTTAAATACTATGAAAATTTCAGGAAGATCGGTCCAAGGGTTTGGCCTCCTATAAGGAACAAACAAACAAATAAACAAACACACATTCGATTTTATATATGTACATATATAGATATTTTAATTATTTCACTTAATTTTAATTCAGTGTGCCTTGTGGTAGATCTTTCTGTTCATCTTTCAGTCAATAACAAGTGGAACTAAAACAACTTCCGTTCTTAGGCTAAATATATGAAATCATTTCCATGGCTGTGCTTTGTAGTTCTGTTTATTTAACTTTAATAGATACTTACTCGTACTACCTCTTAGTACGATAAGTCTTAGTAATTGTTAATGCCCACAGTTTCCTTATTTAGACTACTTGGACGACAGACTGTCTAAGCACACGACGATACCAGTAGAAAGAAGAGTCACTATGAAAAATTGATTAACTTGGTTTGGAAAAATAAAACAAACTATTACAATAGAGGGCAGAAGTTGGAAAACTAATTCTTTCCATTTTTCTCTATTTTTCTTATTACATATTATTAGAAACGTCTTTTGCACAAAAAGTTGTTGGTATTTTCTTATAAGACATCTGTGAATTGTTTTAAACCAACTAAATACAGCAAAAGAATGTAAACGACCGACCAAATGAAATATTTATTTCAGTCAATCTCCTTTAAAAAGAACAAAATAAAATAGAAATAAGAAGTTTCAATCTGCAATGTGATTTAAACCAAATTGAAATGAAAAAAAAAAAATACATAAATTGAAAATAAAAAAGTGTTTGTTATTTCTATAGTTTTTATTTTTAAATACAAATACGGTCTTTCCACAAACAGTTTTAATTGAAATTTAATTAGCTTGGAGTTATATTTGGATTGCTAATGACATTTTGTTAAAATCGTAAAAAGTCTCGATGGTGCATTAAGTATGATGGACTTTGTGAATAGTCGTTACAGTTGTATTCAGTAAGATGGTGCTTAGATGTTACAGAGAATTTTAATTAAAAAATTAAGAATTAATACAACCGATACAACAGTTAGTACAACTTTGTGTATGTCATTACTACCATTTCTTAATTTTGTATTCTGTTTAAAATGATAAGACTAAATGTCGAATATCGTACACTTTTTTGTGATTCTACAATCATCGTAAATAGCGTTACGTAATCGGTGCAGAGTTTCATATGAGATTTTATTGGTGTATTATTGTTTCTTTATTTCGCAAATTGATTGCTGTTCCTTATTTTTTGTATACCAGGGTCCGAATGATGAATTAGGAAAACAACATACGATTGAATAACACAGCATGTACTATTTTTATTCCCATCTTTATTAATTTAGCTAAAATCGGTGTCTACAATATTTTAACATTAAGATGGAATGCTTGAATACAAAACTAAAAGGAAATGTAAATCAAAATAATATTAAATGGAAATTGGTAATTTAATACCGACTGTTATATTTTTCATATAATGGCCAACAAGAACAAATTAGATTAGAAAAATACGGGGTTCGGCATTAAATAAATTAATAGGACTGCCTTTTCGTTATGAATGTAAATAATGCTGGAGTTCATGTAAAGTAATTAATTAAATTTAAAATTCACACTTAAAATTATCAATTTTTCTGACTGAAATGATCCTTCACTTAAAATTAAGAAAATTAGTAACTTGACTTACTTTTTAGAAACTGTATTTATAATAAAAATAACAAAATGTATGCAATAAAAATTACAACACGACACCCGGGGGTGAAATTTATTTAATAAATAAGTAGGTATAAAGTAAAAATATAATTTTTCAACAAAACATACATATGTACATATGTATTTGTAACATATAATCATACATACATGGGTATGCATCTACAGTTGGATTTGCAAATGAATTTATGAGGCTATAAAGTTAAATTTGCTAAGGATATTTATTTAATAGTAAAAAATTAAACAAAACAAAAAAAAAAAAAAAATACGGGAAATAAGAAAATTCGTAAGAGAAAACTAAACAGAAACATTAATGGAATTTAAATAGAAAATCCAATATTTACATAATTATATACCATTTTAATACTTTAATACAAAAGTGGAATAGGTATAATTTAAAAATGTTAAAATGGAAAAATTAAGGTGTGTTTGTTTGGGTGTTTGCTTGTTTATGTCACTTATTTCGTTATTTCGTTTTATTTCTTTACAATTTTCTTGGTGTTTTCCATGCTGTTGTTCGAGTTTACAGGTAAACATTTATAAACCTTTCTTTTTGTTGTTGTTGTTTACTTTAACAACTTGCAAGATAAAAGGAAGGCTTTTTAAAAGAACTAAGAAAGAGAGCAAAAAATATTAAAATATATACATACATACACACACAAACGCACACACTCGCAGAATGATATATGGATGTAAACTTAAACACATTCACACATTATGATGCATGTGTTTGTTCTCTTTTGTTTTGTTTTCCTTTTTTATTTCATTTTTAGGTAGTGGTGGTAGCTTTTATGTTGTTAGTTGTTGCTTGTATTTCAATTGAAATTCTGTTTTTTTTATTCATTTTCTTTGTATTGTATAGTGTAAAAGCGATGTAAATCTGGTTTACAGGTATTTTATTCAATTTATTCTGTAAACCACCACGTACATACGTACACGCAACAACTACTCGTATGTACCCAGCAGTCGGCGTAGCTAGCGAATGGTTAACGATTTCGCTAGCTACCAGTCGTTACCACTAACTACCAGACTAACTACCAGCAATGCACTCGACTGACGATTTTAAAATGGGGATGACATTGACGGTAGTCAATTGACACGATCAGACCGGTGAAATCACTAGTCAGCAAGTAGTTAGTTCTTTCGCTAGTCATAACGTACCAGTTAGATCGCTAGTGATATTTCCTTAATGAAAATACTACAGAAATTAAATTTTTTTTTGGTTTTTGTTTATTAACCAAAAAAAAAAAAAAAAATATAATAAAATTTAAATAATTCATTTATAGATTAAACTAAAAATACATTACTTAAAGGTTTAAAAGAGTATACATATACTGTATATAAAATATTATTTGTCAGTTTTGAATGGTTGTTTTTTGCGACTGAATTTGCCTTTATCTCCCTATTTTATTTTATTTTTTGAAGCTGAATAGCTCCTCTCAACTGGTCTTCAGCCGGGCCAGGGAATTTTGAGTTTATTGGTATGGATTCTGAAAAAGGGGTAAATAAATAATCTGGAAATGAAATATATTATAATATTTTAAATACATACATATGTATATAGAATATTACCTATGAGAGCGGAGTATACATTTTCCACTTCTTTTAAACTTTTTTTGCCATGGATCCCATCAATGTTGTAGGCCATGACAACATTAGTACTTAAAATATATTTTAAATTGTTTTCAACTCCATTTTCAAGTACATATTGACTTCATAATTTTTACCTAAAAAATAATATTAAAGATTTTTTTATGCAACGTTTTAGTTGACTTCTGCTGCTCATGTTACCTTTCTAAAAAAAACACTTTTTAATAAAAATTTTAATATTCACTTATTTTCTTCTTTGTTTTTTTTTTGTGGATTTTCTTGAAATAAGGGCACAATTTTTTTCAACTCGTAAAAAAATTGATGTTGAAGGCATCAATAGTTATGCATGTACTGAGTGCATGCACATGTACATGAGTGAGAGAGTCAAAAGGCGACTCTTGCACTACTTGTAGCTAGTGAAGTAGTTAGTCCATTTTTCGTTAGCGAAATAACTAACGATTTGGAATCAATTTCTACTTTTAAAACTGGAGGGTATATTAACAAAAAGTTATGTATTGGTTTGTCTCATGTACACACACATGCTTAAATGTATGGTAATGTGAATACAAGTATATATGCATAAATAAATAGTATACTTTTAGGCTTTTACGATAGAATTGTAAAAAAAAAAAATACGTGGAGTGGAGAAATAATGCCGACACCATAGGATTTGTATTTTACAATTCATGTATACATACTTGTATTCAAACAGTTAAATCTGTAGATCTCATCACCAACATCTTTAGATGTTAAACGAACTTAAATGTGGAAATAATTTAATTTGTGTAGAAGTTCCATTCGCCTATTTTAACCTTTTTTATGCTTTACAAAGTGTTCAACATCAAATTATCTTTTGCTTAAAAATATGTATACATAACATTAATAGGCAAATAACATTATACAAAAATATGAAACTGTGTACTTATATACGAGTACCTTTTCGCATTTTGTTTGTAGTCCAAACACTAGTAATCACCTCAAAATGTAAAAACACTCTTGCTACATATGTATGTACATACGTACATATCTACATAGGTACATACATATAAAAACATTGTTAATATTTTTCCACTTAACTCTGCTTTTCAATAATTGATGAAGAAACATATTTAAATACCTACGTACACACATTCATTAAAAATTCAATATAACTTTGTGCCTCAATTCACGAACGCATAAATACATCTTGTTTATTTTCCCACCACATGATTAGGGGCCGCCATGTCATAATTTGTAAAACACGGCGCTAAGCTTTGACAAAATTTTCAATATGTTTTGATTTTGTAATTTACGCATTCCGAAATAAGACCTTACCGAACTCCATATCAATAGGTTATTTTGTAGTATTAAGTGTATCTTTTTGTTAAATATTTTATAAACTCTGAAGAATTATTTGAATAATGTTTGATAGGTTTAATAAAAAACTAAAGTTAATCAATGTACGATGACTCTAAAATTTTAAGCTTCGATTAGAGATTTACTTAAAGAAGCGATTAATCAACACCTCGAGTAAATTATAAATTTACTTATTCGTTTCTTCATCCACTGAAACATTTTTTAGTTTATGTAAATTTTTCCATTGAAATTAATTGTTTGAAAGTCGTGATGTGACTCTTTTGAAAATTTTCCTTTAAACATTAATTTTGGTAATTAAATAATTGTCACATGAAGATGTTTTACTTTCTACTCAAGCTTCTGGAAATATTTCTTTAACTATTTAACGATAGTGGTCCTGGTAAGTATGTTCGACGTTGACTGTTATGGTTTCTCCTGAATCCAAACCGAAGACAACTTCATCAGTATATTTGTTCGCTGCAATAAAAATTAAAATAGAATCGGGTTAATCTAGTCTATGCATGAGTGTTACTTAAACTGCTGCAAGCTCATCGGTAGACCTTCATACCATGTTTAAAACTCCTTTCATATAAAATATGTTAAACTTAATATTGACTTAATAATTAAATTTATTTACGAAATCACAACTCTCAAAGTGGGAGTTATTGAATAATGGATAACCAGTCCTCAATAGTATTCCAGTTCCGATTAGCAAAATAAGTTAAATTTGTATTCGCAATTTACTATAATGTTTCTTATTGAATAAATTTTGCGTACACTTTGTACTAATTAAAGCATTTCCTTCGTAACAAGTTAAAAATTTATGAAAAACTTTAAATTAATAATGAAAGTGTAAAAGTTTTATGTATTAAACTTTTGAAGAAAGATTCATACATATTCAGCAAAAAAAAAACAAGAATCATGAAACAGGAGTGTGCTTTTTCTTATATTTTTCCGGAAAACTCATTTCATCCCACCATAATAATAAAATGTTAATAAACATTTCAAAGTATGTAATTTAATGAAAACATGAACAATTTTTTTTATAATCTTTTTAAAGCTAGATTCCAGTGAAAAAGAAACAACACTTGAACGTTATTAAAAAGTTAATCAAATATTTAAAATTGTTAAAAGCATGTAAATACATAAAAGAAACTAAAATAAAATAAAAACGGTTTTGAATTAAGCAATTACATTTCTTAAGCAAATAAATAAAAAATTTAAATAAACGTCTACCAAGTAGATGTTGGAGGTGGTTGAAACTACAATAAAAAGGAAAAAAGTAAAACAAAATATAAAATAGAATCAATGACCACAAAACAAAATAAAGAAAAAAAAATATTAAATAAGACGAACAGCATGTTAGTGTTAAGTGGTGTTGCAAAATGCTGCTTTAATTTCAACTTGAAATCAAAATTTTAATTCAATTATGGACTCTCTAGAACGTATAATGCGTGCGGCTCCTTTGCCGCGCGCTTTAAGTGTTAATTCAACAAATACAAAAGGACAACAGCGTGCTCTTGTTCATGCTTCCTTAGCTGCCGCTACTGTTGGTCGCAAGGGCAGACATTTAACGGGCACGTTCTGTCTAACCGGTGACACAATGGAGGGTATAATTCAATGTTTAGTCTTCCTGAAAGCATTTTCGGTGAGTATTAATATCAAACGAACTAGAAGTGAAATAAAGAATCACTCAATTTAAAGTTTTTTCCTTTTTTTGTTGGTTCTTGTAAGAATTGTAAAAAATCAACAAAAGTTTTATTACAAGAAATATGTTTTGGTACATATTATACAGGGTTATACGAGAGAACTTGCAATAACATCTTACGTCTGTCTGTCTGTCTGTTTGTCCGTCTGTGTGAATGTTTGTCTATCAAACTTAATCTATCGTAACCACGCTTTGACCCATATAAAAAGAAGGTTCAAACATCCTTTTTATCCTTTTTTTCATCTTTCCTCACATATAAAAAACGGTTTTTTTGGATTCTTTATTTTTCCATTTAAAATTAACATATTATAAGTGAATTTAAACATTTAGTTATAAAATACATGACATGACATGTAACCTTTTTGTGGTTTAAATTAAGTCATGCATACTTTTGGGTTCGATTTGGCAAAAAAGATGTGCCAACATTCAGGATCACGAAATTTATTAGACAGCTGTAAGTTAAAATATAATTTTAATAAATTTATAAAATTCGCATTGCCTTAAGGTTGCTTTTCTTAACTTCATTGTCCTGAAGCCACATGTCTAATTAGTTGAGTACTCGTAGATTGAATACTCGTTTATAAGCGCCATTGTGCAAAACGAAAACTTAGTTAAAGTTAGTATAAGTGATGAAATGCAGTTTTTTCATATATTGTGAAACCAGAAATATTCATAGAATATTTTCATGTGTGTCGGCTAAAATCTACACTGATATTCAATGTTAAATTGTGTAAAAAGAACTCGTTAAGCTCCAGTTCAATTTCGTCTCCTGTACTAACTTCATACCAAGTTTTCATTATGCATATTGCTGAGTCTTATTATTTTCTTGTTTTACAATTTAACTTTACATTTTTGAGAAACAATAAAACAAAAAATCAATAAATGAAACAATTTGCGTTTATGAAAATATTTACGAATTAATAGTAATTATTTTGTAACAAATTTGATTTTTGCATATTTGTGTAGTTTCAATTCTGTTTGCCACAAATATCTAAAATACAATATCCTGACAAGAAAATTTACTTTCAATTAAAAGGTTAATTTCCTGTAAAACTCTGTTTCTTACAATAACTAAAAATCTAATAGATACTAAAATGATATGAAAAACTCAACATGTACAGTGGTTGCTAAAATGATGTAAATTCATAAACATGCCGATACATACATACGTATATCCGAATATATGCCATGCTGTTAATAAAATAATTTGTGTAAAAACGGTTTTTTCAAGTGTTTCTCTTCCAAATACTCGAACATTAAGAAATTGACAATAATGACAGAGAGAAAAATTCAGAAGTTGATATTGATATCGAGTAGATATCAATCAAATAAGTTTAAGAGAAGGCAAATAAACGACATGTCCAGCACGTGGACCCGAATAACATTTGTATCCCAGCAAAACTTGTTCACCTTTTCTTTCATTAACATGTACGTATTCTATAAATAATTTAAACCCACATTTTTTTACTAGTTGTTGATCTTAGGGCTCTTCAAATAAGCCAGAGTACTAAATATCACTCTGTCATTTAGTTGTTAATTAGAGCTGTGCCAAATCGTTCCTTTTGGTGAGCGCTTCTTTTCGTTCAATTCAGAGGAACGGGCCCGTTCGTTCATTTCGTTCCATCGCTCTTTTCAATAAACCTATCAAAAAAAATGCTACACTATTCTAGTTAATGTATTTTTTTTTGTTTACAAAGTATTCATACACATACATACATATATGTATGTATAAATGTATGTTGTAAATCCGTAATTTATCGCCAATAAAGTTAACTTAAGCCTATTTTGTATGTGAAATTTTATTAAATGAACAACATTTTGTTATGCAACTGAACTAAAAGATTAGTTAAATATTTCTAGATTTTAACTATTCATAAAAATTATAAATGCCAGGCATACATATGTATGTATAAATGTTGGTGTATATGCAGATTAAAAAAATATTATTCCTATTGAACTAAAATAGAAAGAAACTTACAAACGAACGAACGAACGAAGTGAAAGATGAAACCAAAACATCCGACTACGAGTAGACCGCTCACTGAGCCAAAATCGCTCCGCAAAGTAACCCGATCCCTTCGTTCACTACAGTGAATCGTTCCTTTGTACCCGTTCGTTCCGGAACTACACAGCTCCATTGTTGATGAGACAGTAACGAATACACACACGGCGGTTGCCTATCCAATTTTTGGGGTTTTTTTTTTGCAAACCAGCGAACAAATGAGTTTTAATTAAAAGTGATAATGATATGTGAAAAATATTTCATTGTTCACAATTGAAGCTATTTTTAATATTTCTATAATCAATGAATTTCTGCAATATAAACTATATAAAATAAGTGGTTTTTAAAATATCTATTATCTACCTCTGTCCTCTCACTAACAACAATAAGCAGAAACAAATACGAAATTTTCGGTTTGATTGCTTCTGATTTACAGCCTTATTCTGGCACATTGGTAATAATTAATTTTTGTTACCTACATTTTTAGGTGATACTTTTGTTTACATGTGTAAATTATTAAAACCTATTCCCGCAGCACATAAGTCAGCCTCGCCTGTTAGCGAACTTTACCATCTTAATTATGGTTTAATTTAAATCTATTAATTTCTTGAGTTAAATATTAATAATTAGAGATTAACTTAAATTTTTTTGTTTGTGCAAAATCGAAAAATCATTTTTTTTTGTAAAATTATTATTTATTATTTGTTTAGCTATTTTATGTTTCTGTCTTGGGTACCATTTTAAGCGTATTAAATAAACATTTATTAAATGTTTATTTTTCAAAACTAAAGATTTTTACGAAATACATATTTTTCGCCAGCACGAACTAATTTTTTTTCTATTATTTTTTATGATTTTAGCACATTTTAATTTGATTTAACTTAAATTAAAGTTTGAAAGTGAAACGCATAATCGTTACTGCAAACAATAAAATTTGTTGAATAAAGCTACGTGCATATTTGTCAAATATTTGTCGAAAAAAACGTAACCAAGAAAAAAACTAATAATTAATTTCCTTTTTAAAAACTGTAACAAATACTTTTTTGTAGAAGTATTATGACCAGTTTTTGACTTCGTATTTAACTAAATATGTATGTAATTAGTTAATTTTTATTTAAATTTATGTTGAATTTAAATTACATTCCATTTTTGTAGTGAGTAATTAAAGTTCTTATTTAGTTACATAAAATAAAAAATTTCCCACAAATTTCTCTAAAGAACAGCTGACTAGAACAAATAAAGAAAATTTTATTTTATCTAAAAATAAGAATAATTAAGAACAATTGAAATTTTACATTTATTTGAGATGTACTCAATAATTATGTACTCAAGTATTTACCCTTTATGTTTAAAAAATTTTATAAACATAAAGGGTAAAACATCTACTAATGAGTTGGTATGGCTACCAACGAAATATATATTTAGATATTGCTAACCCCGCAACAAATAAATAAAATTTAGAACTCTTGAAATGTTTTAAAAGAATAAAAGCCACTTTCAAAACGATTAAAAGGTTAATAGCGAAAAAAAAGACAAAATTTTATGCAATTTGCCAGCAGCCACAAATAATTTATTGGCTTTATTTTATATTAAAAGAACAAGCAATCAAAAACATATAAAAATTCGTAAATCTTAATTAATATTTAAATACACAAGGTTGTTCATTTAATTATTAATTAAGTACTTTTTTTAAATATGCAGTCAAAACAACAATTTGGTACTTAATTACAACTTAAAAATAATTATAACTTAAACTTAAATATCAAGTCAAAAATTGGCCCTTAGTTTTATTATGAAATATAAAAACCAAGTTAAATGACACTATCCGCGAGGAAAACTAGTAGTTACGTTTTATTTTTTTTTTAGAAATATTAATTAATTGCGAACGTAGCTTAAGTTTAATTTTATGAAAACTTTAGATAAATTAAGAAACGCATTTATCTGGGAGGAAACTAGTACCACCTGCTGGCTTAAATTGAGGCAAATAAACGAAATGTGTAATGGAGTATATAACTTGAAAAGAGAATATGTTGATGGTGTCACACGATAAATTGAAACATCTAAAAATCTAAGCATAAAAACAAACAAAGGAAAACAGTACACAACTTAAAGGAAGCCTCATAAAACTTATCTAAGGACAACATGTATTCTGAGTAATAAATGAAAAAAGAAGAAAACTTTTGAATGAAAAATAAACATGCATACATATTTACAACATTCATCAGTTTTAAATACTGTTCAGTCTTTCGTATCCGACTACTTCAGTAAGCCATAAACTCTGTGCTGAAATATATGATATGTAAACTACTTAAGCTTAATTTTACGTTCTAATACTCGATACCTAGTAGTCAATATTTTGTCAGCATTATTAGAAAGTTTCGATCCATCTTATTACTTCTTTATAGTTTCATTATGTTCATAATGAGCAAGAAATAGGCCAGTTATTGAAATTTTTTACATATAATTGGGGTGTTCACACTGTAGTCATAAAGTCATGTCATAAAATAATAGCACACCAAAATATGACAAGTGTGAACACTCCGTCATAATTGTGCCAGCTGATAAACATTTAACAACACCCCATTTTTTAGTCGGATTAGTGCGCATACGTTTGAATTTTGGCTTAGATGTAAATGTTTCTTAATTCAGTCCGACTTGTTAATAAAGAAAATTAAAAATTACCTGTAAATCTTCTAAAATGTACTTTATCAAATTGTTTTTATCTATACGAACTTGCTGAAATAAATATAATCAAAGGCAGCTAGTGCCGGTAACATGAGCTGAACTATTTTTTTTTTTTTGACGGCGGCAAGTGAAAAAACGTTCACAAGCTGCCAGGCAGATCAATTACACAACACTTGTTCTTCTCCTTGTTTTATTTTTAAGTAGCGACGGCTTGTAAATATTATCGCCGGCTCGACTGAAGAGTTTCAAAAAGTTTTATTATTATATGACTTTTTTGCTTGAAGCACAACAAAAATTTTTTTTAACTATTGTAAAATAATAAGATATTATGACAATATGATTGATATGAGTACAGTGTGAACACCCCAAATGTATCTGTTTAAGAGTTATGTACGTATATGGATTTTATGTATGTATGTTTGTATACGTATTTTACTGTATATAAAATACTTTGTTGATAAATACTTTGTTATTAAATAATTTTTATATCTAAACGCCTTTTTTAATATTATATAAATTTTATTATTATTTTGTTTTTAAGTTTGACTTGGAATTAAAAATATACTAATAAAAATATAAAGTTAATTAGTTTTTTTTTTAATTTTATTTATTTGTTGCGGGTTAGCAATATCTAAATATATATTTCGTTGGTAGCCATACCAACTCATCAGTAGATGTTTTACCCTTTATGTTTAAAAAATTTTTAAAGCTCATCTATTTATACAAAAACTCACAAATATATTTGTGAATTACAAAGCATAAAAATAGTCTTTCAAAACTTTTCAAACATACACAACAAATAATTTTCCATTATGAATGTGTTTACTTCTCTACACCTATAACAATTAGACAACCGCTGGTTGCCATTAAAAGTATTTATAAGGTAAAAAATTAAAAGTAAATCTCTCCTTTACAAAATTTTATATTTATTTGAGCAATGTTTTACCCTTTATGTTTAAAATAAATATAAAATTTAAAAATTTTTTAAACCAAGGGTAAAACATCTACTGATGAGTTGGTATGGCTACCAACGAAATATATACAGTGTAACCTCGGTGAACGAAACCAATAGAAATTTTGGGCTGTTGCGATAACTGAGTTGTTGCGCAAACCAAGTCACAAATATCTAGTAATATTTTAAAGCTTATTTAAAAGCTTATTTTAAACCAATCAAGAATTTTATAAAAAAACTAAGGTTAGCTTTTAATAGTCGTATTTATTTGATTGAAATAAAGAAAAAAAAAAAACAGAAAAACAAAATATACATCTAATAAAAAATTAATAAAATACACATTCAAATGTATGTTAATTTGTACTGATGGTTGTTATCGAATTAAAGATTCATGTTTTTAAGGGAAAAAGTCTGAAATTTTTTTTATTCTATCTACTGTTGATTTGTGAACCTTGTATTCATTACATATCGTTTTGACAGGTGTGCCACTTTCAAGTTTCTAAGAATTTCACACTTTTCTTTTATTGTTAGTTTAACAAATTTTGTCACGAAAGGCATTTTTGTTATTTTGAGGAAAGAACCATTTATAAACAAAGAAGTTTCTAAACTAAATTGATTTCAAAAACAGAAGTAATACGCACAAAATATTTGCCACGTTTTGCATTTATTTATCAAAAACCAAACTAAAAAAAAAAAAAAACAAAAATGCCTTACTTGTTTTGCAAAGTTGCGTTAATTGAGGCATTGTTTTTTGAAAAGTTGCGTTTACAGAGTCACCAGTGTTAAGAAATTGGGAGTTGCGTTAAGCGAGGGGTTGCGCATATCGAGGGTTGCGTTCAACCAGGCTACACTGTATTTAGATATTGCTAACCTGCAACAAATAAATAAAATTTAAAACAAATACTTGAGTACATGCTCAAATAAATATAAAATTAATTAGTTTTGTTTAAATAAAAAGGATATATTTTTTTATATTATTACGAATAAACGTAATTATTATTCGAAGTTATATTGATGTACATATGAAAAGTAATATTATAAGGCTCAAGTTCAGGTTTTTATTGAATTAATGAAAATTCAAATTACTAACACTATGTTCACATTAGAGAATTTTTTTTTGCCGTCAAACAAATTTGCTTTCTGTAAATATTGTTTGCCTTCAAAAATATTTTATGGTCAGATTTACGGCAATCAAAAATTTCATGTTTTTGGTCAAATGTTTTACACATCTGACCGTACCTTAAGAGTTATTTTATGTTTGAAAATACATATTATTATTAAATCCAATCAGTTTTTTTAGCAACTCGTATCAGTATACCGATTTCAAGGCCGCTACACCTCTCATCAGCGTTCAATTGTCCATCTTTACAAATTTTCGTAAAGTGGATACTAATTGGGAAAAATATCAACTATTTAACCAAGTTCTCAACAGAAATTCTTCGATATCGGCGAACAGGTAGTTAGTAATTTGAATTTTCAATAATTCAATAAAAAACTTAACTTGAGCCTGATAATATTACTTTTCATATGTATAAAAAGGATATTTTAAATAAATGTCCAAGATATATTTAATAAAATTATAATTCTTAAGCCCATTTCCAACGAGTACCTGTCGCCATATAAGTTGTAATAATTAGTCACGTTAGGACCATTTTCGGAACAAGATCTACAAGATCTATATTTGAAATCAAGTTAAGTTATAATATACGTATAGTTAGACTATATTGTTTCTGGGGTTTATAATATGCTTGGATTCATTAGGATGAATTCGACACATTTCTCTTAAATCTATTAATTATGTTCAAAGTATTTTGGAATATTTATGTGCTGTCTGGAATCCTTATCATGCTGGCTAATGTAATCGTGTTTAGTGGACGAAAAATATTTAAAAATACAGCTTAATTCCGGTAGTTTAAAAGAATATCACCTATACTTGAGTATATACAGGTATACCCTAAATAAAATAATCTGAATTTCGTGAAATTCAATGGATATTTTTACAATAAAGTGAATTACCTGATTTTGTTAAAATTGAGTTTTGGAGAGGCTACTCCACATGTCATATACATACATAACTTGCGAAACGAGTAACAAAAATCAATATACTTTTGTGTACGAGTATGTAAGTATATGTATACTCCGTTTTATCTACTGCATATGTATCTATCAGTGATGGAAAATGTGGCACAATTGGGCCATTTGTGGCACTTTTGAATGTTTGATAGCCCTGTGGTACTTTCTAATCTTTTTGGCCCTTTCAGCTCAAAATTAAACTAACTGCTTCAAATCGTTCGAACGGTTTAAAATGTACTGAAAGCGTTCAGTACATTTTCAATGTAAGTTTCTCCCTGTTTCGAACCCTACTTTTGTTTACAACATTGTTTTGTTTGTCAAGAAAAAACTCCGTACTTTTATTTGCAAACCTGTCTTGTGCTAGTACCCAAACCGAATTCATTACAGGTGAACTTGTAAGTACAGCTGCTAAGTTTTTTTTTTCCATTTACATCATTGTCGGATGTCAAAATACACTATTGGCTTCTTGAGTTTGACATTGATTTTACAAAAACAAAATGCTTGTGGTTTTAGTGCGATCACCTGTTATGAATTCGCCTTGGCTAGTACCAATATCATGTAAACAATAAAAAAAACTAAGTTGACTGTCTAAATGCCGTGTCAGATACAACTTCGTCGCTTTGCGTGACGTTTCTAACTTTAATGAAAAAGCGTAAAGCAAAAGCTGTATGACACAATAAAAACTTTGACAACACTCACTTTACCTATAAAAAGTGTTGGTAGTTTTTACATATAATTGTCAAAGCGCACAAAAAGTTGAGAGTTGCCTAACTTTTGGCTTCGCGTTGCGTCAAAAGTGCTTTATGTGACATGTTTCATATAAGTACCTACATTTTATCTTAGATGTCAAAGCGAATTCACAACGCAACGCGAAGCAAAAGTTTTATCTGACATGGCCTTAACAGTAAAAAATTCTTGATGAATAAAATTTGTATTGAAAAATAACATTTCGTGTTGCTTTTGAGTAATGGTATTTGTTTAAATTTATTTAAAATAAAACACATACATATACTGTATTAGTATTACTATTGTTTTTATTTAAATAAAAAGCTTGTTATCAAATATATTCCAAAAAAGTTTTGTTGGCCCTCTCGAAGCTATTTTGGCCCTTTTAAATTATCAATTTGGCCCAAAGCAAAAAAACTCAAAATCCATCACTGGTATCTATATAAAATAAAGCTTTTTTTACTTGAGGTACGCGTATGAATGTATGTATGTATCTTTATGATTATAAATTGTTTATCTGAATCAGCGGTGCCCACAAGTTCCTTATGGAAGAGCAAACACCAATACATTTAAAGAAAAACAAATTTTTACTCAAAATGTCGTCAATGTTTATCAGCAAAGCATACGAAAGTGGGTTTGCTTTGCTCTTGCGTGTATAAAGTGAAGAACGACAAAAAAACTAATAAGACAAAGTTGTTTGTGTATTTCGTATTGCCAGTGCTGAGTGCTGTATGAGTATATTAAAACACACAGCCTATAGCTAAGAGTATTACAAAAACAAATGAGCATGAAGAGCATAGGGCCTGGGCACCGCTGATCTAAATGTTAAATTTCCATTGTTTTATGGCGTTTTCTTTTCTACAAAAAAATGCTACATCTCCATGCAGAAAATGTACTTTGGTGTTCGTTTCTTAAAAATGCTATCTAAAAGGGCAGTGTGTTTGATTCTAAAAAAATTGCCCTCACTTAGGGTGGAAGCATTGCACTTTTTGCTCCGTAAAATTCGACAGTGTTGATAGTGCCCTGTAAAACTTAGCTGTCAGCTGTTGAAAACAGGGCGTTCCACTTTTTCATAAGTAGTGTTCAGTTCTTGTGAAATAATAATAAGCTGCATTATTACAAGGTTGGCAAGACATTTTATATATGTACCTTTCAATAAGGTGCCATTTTGTGTGTAGAAAAGAATACACCATTATGGATCGTAACAAATCAAAACGATAATGACGGAAACACACTCAATTTTATCCGTCATTCTTCAAATAAAATCACATCACATTTGAACTGTGTAGAATAATACATACAAACAATCAGGAAGGAAAAGTAAGAAAAATGAGAAACGAAGAAAATAGTGTGAGTTTTTTTTTAACTATTGGAACCAACAAAGAATCAAATTAACTAATTGTACTTTATAGACAGTTTGTAAGTATTAGAATAATTTTGCTTGCTGTTGGCTTCCATTTGTTATAATCCCCTTTTGTGATTGGTTCTTTTGTCATAAATATATATGTACATATATAATTTTAGATAAAAAGTTTTCCTGGTTAAACAAATACATACATACATACCTTCATAATAAAGTTTTTCTCCATTCTTTGAAATATTTTCTTGCCAGTTTAGGTTTTTATTTCAATTCGAGCGAATAAATAAAACGTTTGTCTCATAGAAGTAAAGAAAAATACTTTATCGGCAAATACGAGTGATTTAAGTAGATTATATCATCTCAAATTGTAAATTTTGTGTGTATATGTGCATATGTGTGTTTAAGTTATTGTTGTAGCAATAATGAATGATTGCAAACAATCAGTTGCTAATTCCGGGAGGTGAATGGATGGGGAAGTAGAAAGTAATAAAAGTAGTGAATCGACTTCGTAATGGTGGTTAAATAATGAATTGGCAATTTGTATAGCTTAACTCAAACATCATTGACATGTTCCTTTATGCCATATTGGATATACACATACATACATACATACATCCATACTTCGTCGGTGCAAGTATTTCCCAAATTTACAAGGTTTACAACTAAAAGGTGTTTCTGCTGTAACTTCATGCGGTGGTGAATTCTGTATATACATACATACATACATACATACATATATATATATATATATATATATATATATATATATATATTGGTTCCTTTACTTCCTATAAGGGCCTCACATACATACATATAAGTATATAAAATTTGAAAACCTAGACGCAAACCAGCCATCTTAACACGACATTTAAAAATGTATTTATTTGTAAAAATATTCAAAATTGCAAACTTTTCAAAAAATAAAAAATATTTGCATAATTTATTATAGTCATCATTTATTATCGTTATTGTGATAAATCGGCATTAAATATGTATGTATGTGTGAGTGATCTTATTCGATTATTCGACTATTCGCCAATTTCAAGATACTCGTATACGTATTCGCCAAATTCAAGCGAATATTTATCGAATAATTTGCACATACTTTCCAACGAAAAAAAATACATAAAGTTAAAAAAGTACATAAAATGTACAAAAATATATTAGTTTTTAATTATTTTTATTTAAAGAAAACCCTTTGTTTTTAACGCAAAATAATAACCTTCTTTAAAAACAAACACAAATTTATATTTTGCAACTACCCTGCAGGAAATGTCGTTAGTGAAATTATACTGACTCGCTTTTGACTTTGTCACCAGTACTACTCTCTATTACCCCCATACAATGCTTTGTGCTATAGACATTTAGCATGTGATTGTCATTGAAAATATACTAGTAACATTAAGAGTGTTGACTAGGTAGTGATTACGTACATTGTTGTAATGGGACCGAGGGGAGAAATTCAGACCAGAATGTTACTAGTACATTTATATAATTTTAGTCTAGCTGTTAAAAAAAAACTAAAAAGTGTAGACGTATCATTAACAATGTCATCAAGAAGTCAGCACTAGTCGTCAAATTGGTGACCTGTCAACAATAAGCCTAGTAAGAAGTCACCAAACAAGTAGACAAAAGTGGTGACTTGGAGACAATTGGCCCCGAGTTTACTAAATGGTAGCATTTAAAATTTAAAGTCTTATATGTATATTCATATCATGTTAAGTTAATAATAAATTCTCAGTAGAGGAATGATGGACTTCAAAAATAGAAGAACTAAAATGTAATATATGAAAGTTCATCGACACAGGTGGCTGCGACTTCTGCGAAAATACGTTCTCCTAAACAGCACTGAATTACTAATTAAAAGCGCAAACAAAGTAGGTTAGGTTAGGTTGGCAGGTTGCTGGTGAAAGGAAAATTAGATTCCAGCCCAGTTGGGTTCTGATGTGGTCCCATTGTGTTACCTGTAGGGAAGAAGAGTAGAAAATAAGGGGAGATTAGGCATAGGAGAGTCTAGAAAGGGTCGAGAAGAATGAGCGAAATAGTGAAAGAGTGAAGCAAGTGGGAAATCGATGCAAGGGTAGAAACTTGCAACGTTGCCAAGCCAGCTATTGGGCAGAGGAGAACCATCCACTGCTGCTGAGAAAGGAGTTAAGGTTTCCGTGTTCCGCTGCTGAGAGTTCGGAGAGAGTTCTATAGCTGGGCACAGGCATAGAAGGTGTGTGATGTTTCCTTCTTCGTCCTCGTCATTACAATTGGAGCAGTATTCATATATGGTAGACCCATGCGTCTAGCATGAGTACCGAAGGTGGTCCTGTGACTGCGGCCACAAGATTGCGCAATTTTATCTTGGCGTATTTCAACAAAATTTTAGTTCTGTGTATATGCAGACGAGGCCATACTGTCCTTGCTATGCAGCAGGTTGCCTCATTGTACCACCTGGTTTGACCTATCTGCATAAGAGTTTCATCAATTCGCTTCCAGCAGGACGTCAATGTCGACATCCTGTAGCTCTCCTCTATTGGCCAGATTGTCAGCGGTGATGTTGCCCGTGTTTTCCTCGTGTTCCATATAAGGGTAACACTTGAATGATTCACCATCATGTTTAGTTACTTCCTACATTCCAGGGTCAGAAAGGGTGTGGTATACACACCCGTAAGGGCAATTATTGCCGGTTTACTGTCGGTTATGATTTGGATATCTCTGTTTGTTATCCGGTAGTACCGCAGCCAGTTCATTGTCTTTTTGATGGCGGATGTTTCTGCTTGTAAGATTCGTCCGGGAATCTGAATGAAATCCTGATCCCGAATTCCTCAATGTAGATACTCCTGCCATCTCTAGAGCCCCGTTTGGAGCCAGCCATGAACAAACGTGGTGTAGCGGCGAAGTCCTCCGACAAAGATTAGCTAAATTCTCTATTGAAGAAAGATTTTGGAATACAATAGTCTATGAGATCAGGTCTCTACAATGCTAGCATGACCCCATGGTCGATATTTCCATGCTATTTCCATTTGTACCCAGTCGTACCGCAGTGCTAACTTCCTAGCTAACAGATCAACCAGAAGCCAGCCCAGCATAGCGAAAAGAGCCTTTGTAGGCGTAGTTTTTAGGGCACCAGTTATCATGATTGCCACTAAGCGAAGTCTAGTGCTTTCCACCAGATTGATATACCGTAAAATAGTATTGTTTTAATTACCGTTTCTTATATCCAATTTGTCCCTTTAGGATTTATATCCCAATGGCTTGCAAACATAAATTGATGTTAAGGCTTTTGTTGCTCGAGCATGTAAATTATTTCTCTATATGTTAATTTATGATCAAGGAAATGCCTTGAAATTTTACCTTATCCAATAGGGCTAGTGTAATGAAATTCAGTTTGGGTAAAGTGAAGGTGGGAATTTTTTTATCTTATATTGGATTTTTATCTAAAATAAAATCGAATAGACACTCACATCTTGCATTGGTGTCTGAGGTACTCCAGATATGGTGATGTGCCTTTGCGTCCGCAACCATCAGAATGGGTATGCCTTTCATGTTAGCATTTCTTTGTTGGTCCTCGTGGTCATGCACCATTGTAGTGCATCCTAAATAATCTCTTATTATATTTATCATTATTTTATATGTAAGTAAACTTATTACAAATACTGTTCTTATTATTATTTTCGCACACGGCACTCTGTTAATATTACTACCATTTTTACAACAACAATACAATTGTTATTTTTTATATTACAACAATTGTATTGTTCAATACTGAAATGTTTGTTATTTTTATACAACAACCATGCTTAATATATTTTATATTTTTTTTCTCAAACTACAATTATATATAGTGAATAAGAAATTTTGTAGTTTTAGAATACAGTTAGTTTAGAATATTAGAGACAAATTTTCGAAAATAAAATTAATTAATACTTTGCCTTCCATCGGCATTACTTATTTCAAAAACAAAATTTTTATCTTTGCCTTAAATCGGCATGTTAATACTGGCATTCATCTGCCGTTTACTTTTCCTTGCCAGTGGCGTTTATTAGCGCCGGCAATTTAAATACATATAAATATATATTCAACATACACCAAACATTACACCATGTAGCAGGAAAGAACCCATATGGTGGATCCCCCTGTCTCCCATGCAGCAGTTACGGTATCCTCATCACTAAATTCGGAAAGAATAACCGACCTGTCGTCCGTGCAGGAAACCAATTTTACACCACCCTGCATCCAGCCTGCGACCGTGAATTGTGGCTAGGTTTCGTGGACCTCGCTGGTGTTGTGCAGGTAGACGTCAAGCTGCCTTTGATAGATCAATCCGCATTTTGCATGATCAATTGATCTGTCGCTGTTGCTGCGATCAAGAATACCTCTTTTCAGTTGTTTTAAATGTGCCCTCAGAAGAAGATCCATTTAGAGTAGCTAGATATGATTTTGCCCATGCTTTATAATCTCAATTTTTCTAAATTGGATTTCTTCATTTGGTTGTGAATAAAATCGTAAGTTGTATGTAAATAATTTGCATAAAAGACGAGTTCTTTGGAACGTAAAGGATTCTTCTGCTTGAATTTTTTGTAAATACGTATAAATCTTATATTATTGAAATTATGTCTGTATGTATATGTATATGCATATGTATAAGAGTATGTGATAATTAATAAAAAATTCAATTAAAATTAATTGCTGTTCATATTTTGAATAAACCGAAACTTATTTGCTTACCTGTCAGGAACGTAAGCTGCATTCAAAAAGATCGCTGTTCCCTTTTTTTAGTACACTAATTTTTTTTTGGTTTTCATTGTATGTGTCTTTTAACACATTCTAAAATAGCAAAGAATTATATTCATTTTTGCACATTCTTTTAGAAAAGAGAAAAAAAATAGTTAAACTGACATAATTGCTTAATAAATACCCCAGTTAGCATAAAAAAATTAATAAAACAATGATATAAAAGGATATGTAAATTTGTATGTGTGCCTGTAAGTACGAAAAATTATAAAACACTTTTTCCTACGTAAAATCAGTGTTACCAATGACAACTTTCGTATTTGCAAGTTACCGGTTCCGTTCCGACACATCTCAAGAAGAGAAGTTATTATTTTATTTACAACATACTTACTCAGGCATGTATCGAAAATATGTATTTTACATTAGTATTTCCATATGTTGTAAGTTTTAAATTTGATGGCTCTCAAAATATCTATGCCAATACGTTTCGAACGGAATAATATGCAGCCATCAAGTTTTCAATATGAAATCATGCGTCTAATAGCCATCTGGTTCTGAACTTATATATACATATATATATATATATATATGTATCCAACTCAAATTTGTCATGATCTTTTCAAACAAATATTGATAAAAGAACTTCATGACTAAATCTGCAATAACATACTGATCATTATTCAAATAAAACTTCGATAACCCATTGCGTATGTACTCGCATGTGCACACCTTAAAAAAGGCGGAAACATTTCGTTTACGAATCGAATTTCTTATACATGAAAAAAAAATTGCATACATAAAAAACGTAGATACCCAGAGCAAATAACAACTATTCAAATTAATTTTTAACTTTTGCGTCATCTAATGCCTCTATTATGGAGTCAGTGGCCCGGCCCCTAGCGGATTTAGATTTGACTTTAAAATGCGTTTGCCTCATGAATATACGGAAATACTACTTTAAATAATAATAAATTTAATACTTGTTAATTTTTTCAAATCGTAGTGAAATCCAATAATTTTCTCCAGAGATCTATTTCGAATAACTCAAATGCCTAATTTCGTTCGTTGTTGGGATTACTCACTTTTGATCTTCGTCACGGATATTGAGCTGTTCTGATATTATTTCTTGCGTATAAGAAATTTTTAATAAATTTTGTCTAAAAATCCTATCAATGTGTGTATGTATGTATATACTATGTATGTATATACATGAGTATGTGCCAATATTGCTATATAAAAATACTTGTGTCCTTATAGCTTTGATGTGTATTCTACAAAAAACGGCAACATTGTCTCCTAAATACTCACAGGTAAACACTCACACTGCAACATTTTTTAAATGATTATTCACACAAATTATAAAAATGAACACACAAGGATTGAAACAAATACAATAGCGATACTTCACTGTAACTGGTATTTACATTTTTATAATTATTTGTAACGTAAAGTTTGTTAAACGTTTCATTGTATTTGAATAAGCAAAATTTTTTTGTATGAGTTATTATTTTAATAAAGAAAATTCTTTAAAACAAAATGCGTTTGCAGTTGACACACTTATGTTGGTACTTTTGTTTAAAATAAGAATGAGATTTAGGAAAATATGGGTCACAAATTGTGTACCGCGTACCTGTGTTTTTTCACAGTAGATATAAGAATTATTAAAATTTTGGTCCGCTTATGCCAATAAACTCAATGATAACAGCCAAAATCTCACGATGACTACATACATACATACACATGTATGCATGGATGTGTAGACCAATTTATATAAAGTCAAGAAGGTACTCAGATGGCATGTACACATTAATTTAATTTAAAATTTACACTGTATCACAACGAAAATTAACTTGTGAAATAGTCTACATTTCAATTTTCGCAATGAGACTTTTTCCGAGTCCAATGTAGAGCAGATAGATTTCAGATGTTAAATTTAATTGACTCTATAATCTTACAAAAGTTTTCAGTTTTGTTCACTACTTACGATTAAGACAAATCATTATTGGCATATTGTCATCATAGTTTTTATTTTGTCTCATAAATATTACAAATATTTTATCTATTTGCTTTTTATTTAAAGATTTAGTTGTGTCCGGACGGCTCAGAAAAAGGAAATTTTTGATTAATGCTCACTTTTCCCGACGGTTAGATAAGAAACGGAATATAAGAAATGGGCAGTACCAATATCATTTTTGCATACATTGTACATATACTTATGTAAATACGTCCAAACGTAAAAGTAGGAAAAAAAATTTAATATGGATGTTTATTATTTATCAATTACACATATGTACACATGTTCATATTTGTACGCATACGTAGTACGTACATACTCCGTAGGCAACTCAGTTATTATTCAACGCTCTTCAAGCTGAGTTCATCGTGCAAAAAATTTAAAGTAACTTACTAACAAGATACTCGTAGTTATAAATTAACTCTATTTAAGTTAAATGTTAGTTAGCAGAGTTTAAAATTAGTTTTGTACATATAGTGCACTCGCAAAAATATGAATACCCTATTACATGAACACCCTCAAATATGAACACTTTTTTTCTTCCATTGGGTACTCTAAAATATGAACTTAGTGCGAAAGCTTTAAAATGTGAACTTATTTTTGAATTTTTTAACGGATTTTTATCGAAACAGTGATGAAATCTTTCTAAACAGGGTTGTAGATAAATTCTGCTTTAACTGCATAATAATTTTGGGATTTCCATATTTTTTTTGAATTGCTTTCAACTGCCAATCAAAATTTCATACAAATTAGATGCCATTTGCAAATATGAACAATCTTGCAAAAGTGAACTGGGTTGGTTTTAATTATGTAGTTCATATTATCGCGAGCTCACCGTATTAAATATTTTTATTATACTACCGATTATATTGATTAGCCAACGTATAACAAATATATTAAATTTTTTAAAACATAAATTCTTGAGTACTTGCTCGAATAAAATGTCAAAGATTTTGATTATTCATTAAATAAGAACATTTATTGTAATAGTACCCTGTCTATCCTTCTCACTTTCAACTTGAAGTTTAAAACACTCGAATTAAACAACACGTAGAAAGTAGTAAAAATATAATAAGTCAATTTATTACAACTTTTACAATGTGAAATTTTATATAGATTCATATGTCACATCCAAAATTTTTAATATGTGCCAAAGAGCTTTAAAATAAATAGAAAAAAATCACTTTGTTGTTTGAAAAATAATAATTTTGTTTTAAAATAAAATCGATAAAAATACACATGTTTGTATGTAACGCATTTGAAGTGTCATATTCAGGGTTAAAAAAAAACTAATATACATATATACTGAAAATTGTCCCCATATTTCATAATTTTATGTGCAAACAGAAAAATATTTACGTGATAACAAATACATTTACAGTTTTCTAAAAAAAATTTTATAGTTGCAAACTAAATAATATATTAAGTAGCTTACACGCCAGAAATATCTCCATAGTAAATTTTTTTAATAGCACACAAAATGAAAATAAATTCTCTGTAATATATTGCTCAGCAAAACTTTATTGTTAATGAAAAATAGCTATCCATGCAAAAATGTGTAAATGTATTTGTTATCAGGTAAATATTTTTAGTTTTTCTGCTATTAAAAAGGGAAACGGATCATATTTTCTCAGTAGTCGGTAGTATAATAAATAAAAATAAAAAACTAATTTTAAACCCTGGTTATATTTATAGATAAAAATGAGTCATGTTAAGGTTCTTCTTGTGCTTACATATATATATATATTTGCACACAATTGTACATGCTTTCATACATATCTAGTATGTATGCGTATACGCATACAAATATAGGTATTTAAAATGTTTAGGTGCTGTTTCTACATGACGGACGAATGATTCCAGTGTATAATTTTCATGGTAATCACAGAAAAACTAAATGCTCTTCATATAACTTTTTTCACTTAAATCAATCGGCTGTTATGTGTAAACAGCATCATAGTTTCTTTACAACACGATTAATAATTTTAAAGTAAAATAACTGACAATTGACATCTAAGTAAAGGAGAGTGTTGGCAATGTCAAAAATAATGCCTTATTGGTATCTCCTGTATAACATAAGTATTATGTATATCTATTGGGGATGTTGCAAAAATATCACGAAATTAATTAAACAAAATATATTTTGCTAAATTTTGCATTTATTTTGGATTTAAATTATTTTTCTAAAAAGCGTTGAAGATACATAAGGAAAATCAATCTAAATGAAAATGTATGGAATTTATTTCAGAGTATCGAGTATCATAATATTTTTAAGATAAGGGAACCAATGTCCTTTCACTAATCTTTTTTCAGGCGTGCCAGAATCTAGTTATTTCTAAATATGTTTTAGTGAAAAATGATTATGCAGATAAGTTATTAAAGGTGCGGTTTCACATGACGGACGAATAATTTGAGAGTCAAATAATAATAATTAATAGGGCAGGTCATATAATATTTTTTAAATTCCAATAAGTTGTTTTTTCTCGTATGTACTTTCCTTAAACGGAAACAGCTGATGTTACTTACTAAGTAATATTAATTGAATTTAAATCAATTGGCTTGTTCGCAAGACATGACAATATTTTACAGTGGTGACATTGACAAGGCTGATCTAAAAATAATATGATATAAACCCATTTACAATGCTAAAATTATCTAAATTAATGTCAATACATCACGATAAACATACATACATACTTATCTGCATGCATATCATATGTACATACATACATATGTATGTATCCATCAGATACGTATGTAATAAAAACTTTAAAATCCATAGATAAATAAAAAAAGTAATAAAATGAGTGTGATATAACTAAAAGGAATTTAATTTATTCTATTAAAAGTCACTTCTATTTCTTTGACTTATCGTATTTGAATTTTAGATACAATCGATTTTTATTTGTTGTTTATGTACACATACAAATGTGTATAGTTGTGATTACCCAATAAACACAAAATTATTCACATATTGAAAATTAAAGTAGAAGGGGAGAATATTAAGAAAGTTATAAATTGAATATTTGATTGATTCATCCAATAAAAACAAAGTGTTAAAGTCAATGTAACAAAATTTGTAGAAAATTTAATTTCGAAACTCAAAAGTATACACATGTTTGTATGTACATATATATGTATGTGTGTTTTTTTCAAACTATGAAAAAATATTTCCAAAATAAAAATTATATACATATCGCAATCGTTCAACAATACTGTATTAACTCAAAATTTTTAAAATTTTGTTTTTTTGCAAGAAATCGATGAATAGTGTTCATATCTATCCACTGTAAAAATTTTACACAATTTTCTCCACTCTTTCACCCAAAAAATACAGTTGTATCTCTCTTTGTGATAGAAGAATAGTATAAAAAAAAAACAGTTTTTTGTCTCTCCTGAACACTTTGAAGTTTTTGAGTTAATACAGTATTGTTGAACGGGTGCGATATGTATATAAGAATAAAAAAAAAAAACAAAATAAAACATTTTCTACGATAATTTTTCTGAAGATTTCTATTATAATTAAAAATGTTAATAAAAAAAATATATTGTTTATAGTTAAAGATTGAATAACAAGCTATTTTGGGAAAAATCCGAAAGATAATAAGTTAAATATTAAAAAAAAATTTTTAATTTTGGAATTAAAAAAAATTTAAAATAATTGATTAATATGAGAAATTATAAATATTATAAAAATAAAAATTGTTCTAATTGTTATGAATGAATAAAATAAAAAATAAATTATTCATAATAAATTTCTATTATATATTGCTGTTAATATTCATCCTAAATGATTAATAGAGGAATAAGCTATTAATTTACGTAAAGAGGTTTGATTTAATCCTATTAAAGTTCCAATTATTGCTGAAAGAATAATTTGTATAATAATAATTGGTTTAAAGGTGCAATTTTTTGTCATGTTATTAAAATTAAACTATTTAATCATGATAATCCTTCCATTACAGTAGGAAATCAAAAATTCTTTGGTTTCATCTTTTGGAACTTTAAAATAGGTTCCTTTTCACAATTTTGCACAAACGCAAATTTATGTATATACATACATATATTTATTTCGTATCAATTATCAGTTGGGCTTGTAAGATTACCTTATAGTCATTGTATCATTTTACGTGCAAACAAACAGGCAGGTGTAAATTCTTTGTTGATATATTTAAAATAATCTTAAATAAATATGTACATTCACAATAATTGAATTTTGGCATAGAATATTTTATGAATAATTTAGATTATTAAGACAGTAATTACATACATAAGTACATATGTATATATTAACTTTTTTCAAAAATTGTGTGGCATATTTGACATTACACAGGGTCTATTGCAGGTATCGAAACCACGATATCTCAACTGACTCTCTAGCTTCGCTACCAATCGGCCACATCGGCGCACATATTAATATGAGAAAAGTAGTCGTACTATCGACAACGTGTTTCCTGTAAGTGAAAATAGAAAAGTGGGCTTAAGTTAAAGCTTCAACTTATTAACAGTTTAAAAAATTTTAAATTTTATACTGGCGACTAGTACCGGTGTTTGGTGGGTAAGACTTGGAATTTGGTTTCAACAAATAATACATCCTTCCTAACTATCTCAAGAGATAAATGTAATTGTTTCTGCAGGGAGTTAAAACTAAATTTTACTTATCGTTACCTAAAGAATCTTTCTATCTTTCATTTCCTTTACGGTTTGTGAAACAAATAAATAAATTGCCATGGTTTTTATTCGTCTCTTCTTTGGAAAAAAATATGAAGACTCTCAAAGTGGCGCCCGGATTATTGGCAACCAGGCAGACACAACAGAAAAACATAAATAGTAAAAAAAAAGAAATCCTATTCTAATGATAAGTACCACAACTGAGTGTGTATCTATAGATATAAAAATGACGACATCCTTAATACACAAATACACGTACGTTTTCCAACGACCACCCGCATTTCTTTTCGCCTGGGCTGTTTACAGAGTTTGCAGATATTTGAAATGATAAAGATGTCTCATAGTGTTTGAATTAGTTTTTCCATTAATTTCTTGAGACTTGCTTTTTATCTTTTTTTTGTTTTTGTTTTGCATAATAATGATGGGAGGAACTTGTGTTGCTACGAAGCATCTAAGGTTTTTTCCCTGCACTTGTATTACATAACAACACACACAAACACACAGATACAGTAGTCGCCATTTAAGGCCGTATGTTAAGTCGCACATATTTTGAAGCATTTAAGCGGGGAATAATATCAGCAATTTTTAGATAACTAAACTTGTTGTGAAATTATAATACAAGAATTATCTTACTAGTTAATTAATTTTAATATGTTACTTATCTATCAGATTAAATACCATTGCTAACGTTGAGTTATATCTCACAATGCACATTTTCAAATGTCTAAAGCTTGTTTGAGTTTGTGGTATTAAATCGATATTAGCCGTAGTATACTTTATCGCTAAGTCGTCTCTCAAATATTTTACCATATATTTAAGATCCCGAGAATAATGCTAAGTACATATGTATACACTTGCATGTAACAAAGATAACTAATGCAAAATATGTTGAGAATTATTGATTTTTGTAAATTAAAAAACGTCAAAAAAAATGGGTTCTAACTAATTTTACAAATACGTAACACCAGGTTTCTTTACTTTCTACTGTACACAATATACCACGAATATTGTTTTTCCTATTAAGTAATCAAAGTTTTTTATATTTTAAATTTAAAATAATTGATTTACATATAAATAGTTGACAGACAACATTCTTACCCGCAGCTGCTTCGTTTCGTCATTTTTGATATATTTTTGATCACACAAATACCACATCTCAGAAAAGAATCTTACACCAGCACAATAAAGGTAGAATTGGCTATTTGACGATTTATAGCTGGAGGACGGACATTGATGTAACAAATGAACTCTAATTGAAAATTGGCATGTTTTTGATATATTTAACAATTAAGTTATATATTAAGAAATATAACCGTTACGCATGTGTAACAGTGGGCGCTAATAGGTTAATTGAGATTATCTCAGATACATAAAATATTATCTGGGTGTGGTTTTTATGTGGGCTGTACGATTATTTAAGTGAAAATATTGTATTTTTATCGCCAGCAGCTTTTGGGCATTAAAAGATTTAAGCGGGTATTACTGTACATCCAAGAGGCATTGGAAATAAGAAATACAATTTTTTTCATATAAATATCTTACGGTTCATTTAATACAGATTAATACAGGGATTTGCAAACTTCTAATAAAATTAATTAACATTAAATAAATTTGAATGATGAGCGAGCGTAAGTATGAATTATAGTTTGTAGTAAAATAAGTTTGCCGTATGGAGAAGAAATAAAATATTATTGTTTTAGAAATATGTTTGTTTTTTTTTTCTTTTGATGATAATTTATAATAAATGTATTTGTGTTTTTCGTTTCATTGCAGCTCGTTGGTGGTGAATTTGATATGGAATTAAATTTTGTCATTCAAGATGCTCAAAATATTAAACACATGTTAGAGTTGTTGGATCATTGTCCTCCAAATTTACAGGTGAGAAAAAAAAATGTTATTATTTTTCTTTTGTTATTAATGTTTTTTATCACAAAAATAAAAAACCCAACATTTTTTAAACTTCCCCATGTTCACACAATTTTCGCAAAAACTCAATTTAACATGAAAATTTCCTGTGGCATCGGTATGTGTTGTATGTATTTATTTTTATAGTTGACTTTCTTTACGTGACATTTTCTTTATTAGTTGTGGTGATTTAAGTGCTTCCCGCCTCACAGTGTCTTTTGTTTTCGCACAATATGGTGTCAACAACATGTCATTTTAAATTATTTTACGTTTTTCATCTTTTCTTTGCTTTCACTGACTTTATCACATCATCCACATATAAATAAATAAATATGTAAATATTGAAAGTGGAAACCATCCCTCGGTTGCAAATTATAACTTCACTTCCTTGTGTATTTTAATCACGCACTTGATTTGTTTATGGTTGTAGCTTTTGTAAAGCTGAAAAATTACGAAAACGTGGAATGATAAATAAATTTAATGCTAGAATGGCATTCATTTGTGTAATTATTATTGATTTACTTCATTAGAAGTAAAATAGGAAAAAAAAATAATCTGTCTACATCATTATCTACATCCACCAAATATGACAAGTCAAAAGTTAATTATGTAAATAAATAAATAAATATATCTAGTTTTCTTCTAACATTTCGTGGTATAAAAGAAATAAAAGTCTGTCGAGTGACATGTCATCATTGATTTTCATATATTATCATGGTTTGAATATTATTGATTCGGGGTTGTATTAAAAAAGATCAATTTTGCACGCACTCTCCACAGTGAATTGGATAGACTGTGCTCCGTCAATAGCTCCGACTTAAATAACTCAGCGGATCAATTAAGGATTCAACAATTTAATTTTCATATAAGCCTCCTTCACAAAGGCAATGAAAGAACACCATAATCTAATAACGTACTAATTTCCAAAGTGAAGATTATTAGGCTTTGATGCCTATGTAAGTTTAGAATGACTTTATTACCTGGACACTTATTTCCAATAAGGACTCAGCTGAGTAGACTTATATCCGCATTTTTTTATCGACTATTAGGATATTCAAAATAGTCGAGTAGCGTTTGATGAAATGAATATGTGCGTATTATTCGAACGGCCTTTAAAGCATTATCAACTGTGACTTAATTTGGAAATTCTATTTATTGACATCGCTAAATGTGCTTTTCCAGTGAGATATTCTGCTATGATTTTCCAGAATTAATTACAAATTAAAAGAAAACAAAAAATCACCCGTACATAAAGTGCATTAGTAAATGCAATGATTGAAAACAGCATATCCGAAATTAAATTTCAAGTCATTTGGCATATTCGAATTATTCACATATTAATTTTTCTTCTTATTTTTATGTGTTACATCCTTTAATTAGAATTGTTTTTTAGAATACGCTAATATGAGTTTCTTTTAACGCAATGTGATATTTAAATATGACTAGTTAAGCCTTTAAAATATTTGTGTGTGACAAAAATTCCCAAAAAAGCATACACAAAGCGTTACAGAGTACAAAACAAGAATGATAGAACTACAGATTACGCCTTCCCGAACACAAAAGTTAAATCTTCTGCGCATGTTGGTTAAGTGACGTCAAGAAACTTTCCTTAAATTTTTCCTTAAATAATTTTGTTAGAAAAGTTTTTATTTTGTTTTAATCAAAATTAACTCAAAAACAATGTTAATATATTTACAAACTAAATTTGCTTACTATGATGGATTCAGACCTCTAAGGAAAATTTTGATAAAATGCGATATGTACATTTGGACTTCTAAAATTTTTATATAAAGTTGCAAACTGTCTTCGTTTGTGTCAGTGTTGGTTTATTTTTGTTTGCTCTTCATATGATAGTATTTCCATTTCAGTTGCGATAGCGCTGGCTTCTATAGTCGGGATTGCTCCCGGTTTACTAAATCCTATTAAATAAAGAACTACACAAACCAAATCAGTTCTAATTTACCATTTTCATATATTAAATTTCTTTTAAAATCTTCCTGCTTAATATGTAACGAGCAAATTCTCTCCCTTAGGATCTTAATAGTGTCCCGCCGATTGCAAAATTTTATCCAAAGCTTTTTTTTTTTTTTGTTCTTCATTGTTTTTGGAAAATTGTAAAAGTGAAGTTAAAGTTATTAAAAACGCGCACAAAATCAGTTTTTAGCACAATTTCTCACTCATTCTTGATACAAATTATTTAATTAAAAATTGAAGTTCAATCCAAATGTTATGAAATACTTAAGCTCCGTTCACATTCAACAAATATTTGTCGAAAAGAACGTAACCAAGAAACAAACTACAAATTTATTATTTTAAATTCAAATATTTTTTTAACTGTGGGTCTGCATTTTTTATAAACTGTATAAAAATACTCTTTTTGTGGAAGTATTAGTTTTATTTTGCAAAATAAAAACCAAGTTAAATGACACAGTCCTAAGCGAAACTAGTGGTTAAGTTTTTTTTTTTTGGACAAATATTTAAAAAATGTGACCAGAACTTTAGGATAGCTGGAAGCTATATTTTAGAAATATAAATTTATAAATTGAATCTTGAACAAGAGTAAAACGAAAGAAAGTTAACTTTCAGTATCACACAAAATTATGTTTGAACGAAATACAAGTAAATATTATCCTGTGTAATTGCTTTCTTTAACCTTGTTTAATATTAAAGTTGACGTTGAATTTGAAATTTATATTTTTAGCTTTAAAAAGTTTTTTTTTTTTAAGTTTTATACCATAAAAACTTGTGTAGTTTTTTCTAAACTTTTCTATTTAAAAGAAATGTGTGTATAACATGTGTACAAAACAAAAAATTTTAAATTAAAATTCTAAACAGGATTTTTATGGTGAATGCACAATATTATACCCACGAGAGAGGTGATAAACCTTGTATAAAATACACATATTTGCACATACATATTATCGTAATAGAAAATAAAATCAAGAACTCATTCATTCGTTTGCTTTGCAACTCTAAGAAAATATAAAGTCAATAACATTAAACTGTAAAACCATGAAAAATCAAGAAAAAAAACAAACACTTCTTCTCGAATGTGGCAAAATAAGTAGTGACAGACTGGCTGAATGACAGTCTGTCTGACTGTATATCCCGTCAGAGTTATACGGCGAACAATCAATCTCTTAAGTACGCAAAAGGATAAAATTCTTGGTTTATGGTTAAATGAGTAACAAGAAACTGCACATGCGTACAACTAATGAAAATTAATTATTTGTATATATATTTTTTTTAAATTGGTTTGTGAAAAATACTGCAAACCCTTGATTAGTTAATGTAATGATTTTACTATTTTTATATTATTATTATTACGAATAAACGTAATTATTATTTGAACTTATATTGATTTACATATGAAAAGTAATATTATCAGGCTCAAGTTCAGTTTTATTGAATTAATGAAAATTCAAAATTACTAAGAGTTTTTTTGTGTTGGAAAATATTATTATTTATATCCAATCAGTTTTTAGCAGAACGTATCAGTACTGATTTCAAGGCCGCTACACCTCTCATCAGCGTTCAATTGTCCATCTTTACAATTTTCGTAAAGTGGATACTGATTGAGAAGAATATCAACTATTTAACCAGTTTTCAATAGAAATAGAATATGAGAATTAATTTTTAATTCAATTTTTATTCTACAATGAAACAGTGCTGGTTAGTACGAAATTCCCTCATTACTGTTTGGAACTAATAATCAACAAAAACTCATAGTCCGTTATCATCAAAGTATTCTACTTTGTATTCTAACGTTTTTGTTGTTTTTACTCTATATTAGGGAAATTCACATATTACTGTGACCCCTGCTATTAGGGTATTTGTAGCTCGTGCCCAAGCGGAATTAATATTTTTATATTATTATTATTACGAATAAACGTAATTATTATTTGAACTTATATTGATTTACATATGAAAAGTAATATTATCAGGCTCAAGTTCAACACAAAAAAACTCTTAGTAATTTTGAATTTTCATTAATTCAATAAAACTGAACTTGAGCCTGATAATATTACTTTTCATATGTAATGATTTTACTTATTATAATATTTGCTGAAATAATTCTCAAATGGGATGGGAATAGTTGAATAAAATTTGTTGTAACGAAATGTTCGTCTTGAATAAAAGGCCTATAAGTTTATAATTATGATGACATCGCACTGTTGTTTCCAGTTCTTCATATTTTGAAGAACGCTTTTACATAAAGCTTTCAAAATGTTTTTTTACTTCTGAAAGAAAACTTTTATAAGACTTAAATAAAACAAAATCCTATCATTATGATGGTAATAATGGAAGACAACATTTACACACAGTAATTGCTACGTGTCTTCTGCACATTCAAAGCTGATAAAGAGGTAAAGTTGACTTTGTCTAGCAAATCTATAGAGCATATTTCATAACGTCTGTTCTAGTAACTGATGTGTTGTAATTAAATATAAAAAAAACATTTTTGCTTCATTTGTACAAAAACATCTTGAAAATCTTACAGTAAAATAAAGATAAAATAATCAGGCACATTTAATTATTTGGTTTAATTCACCTTTTCCAATTCTTACGCAAATAACAGGAAATGAGTCCTTTGTAGTACAATTCTTTTCCAGATTTATAAACTTTAAACCGCTTCTTTTATATACATACATATATTTGATTGATGAGCTTGATGTGATTTGTTTTTTGAAAAACGTTATAAAATTTAAAATTTTATTTATTGTTTTTCCGCTACTCCTTTGTGTAGCTTCTTGAAGATTAACAATTTAACAAAGAACAAAAAACCGATGACTGATAACAAATATTTGATATCAGTTAATTAATGAACCACAAAGATATATTTGAATTGAACAAATTTATGTTTGTTTTCCGGTTCTTGAAATAAATTTCAAAAATTGTTTTCTATACTTCCCGATAATAGCAAATGGTTTTTGAATGATTTTTCTTTTATTTGTCAAGTAAAAAAATATTCATGTTTGAAGCATGAAAAAATTACAAAAAAACTTGAAGTAAATTAAAAAGTCTATTATCTATATTTATCCCATGGTATAATAAATTTATTTATTATGTGTGGATATGTGTGTATACGTGTTTTCTATTTTTAAGGTATTTTTTTAAATAAATTTTCCTTTAACTTCCAAAATTCAATCGGTTCTTAACATAAAAAAACACGTAATTTATTGGGCCTTACTACGGTTCTCGAATCGACTTCGACTGTTGTACTAGATTAAAGAAACACACAACATTTTTCTTTAATCTATTACAGCAGTCGAAGTCGAATCGAGAACCGTAATAAACCCCATTAAATGTTTTATTAAAATCAATATCTATGAATTGGCTTGAAATTTCACAAAAAGTGTTATTTTGTATTCTAAAATCGATATCAAATCGATCGTTCTTATTTAATCAATTTTTATGACTTGAAAAACTGCGTTGAGTACTGTTAATTTCGTTATTGGATACTGGAATATTTGGAGAAAAAACCGTATTTGATTAAATGATTCGAAGCAATGAAAAATTTCAAGCTCGAATAAATGACAGAGCTAATAAAACATTAAAAACACTCACGGCCCACACCACGATATCGACCGATCGATAATGCTGAAATTTTAAACGAAAAACAACTGACTAACGACCTGCCGACCATCCATTTTCATCCATTTTATTCATTTATTTAGCTTTTGTGCCAGTAAATAACTAACACGTTAAACTAAATCGGTTATTAAGAAACTTAAGTTAATTATTTTATGTCTAGAAATTCGGTGACCGGTGTTGTTCGACATCTTGGCCGTTAATTTATAATAATTCTGCAGTTTTATTTCGTACAATTATTTTTATTATTACAGACTTTTGTTTAAAATAAATCTGCAACGAATACAAATTCAATTAGAGTTTTTAATTCACACGCAAATTTTACTTTTATCTGTTCTTGGCATTCCACATTTTTCGGCAACACGACATACAAAGAAATAAAATAATAGAAAATCTTTGTCCATTACAAATTTACAAATTAACATATAAAGTGAAATGCAGATTTATGAATTTGTTCATACGGTAGTGCGAGCACCGTAAGTCGTTTTCATTCATGTACAGCAGTTATGGCAACTGAAAACAGAATCGCTATTTAAAAAATGGTAGTAAATTTAAGAGCATAAACAATAAAAGAAAACTTCCCATTCGTACGATACTCGTATAGACATATAAAATAAAATAAAATAAATATTTATATTACATTTATTATGTCTCATAATTTGGGTTAAAACGTTTTAAGTTTGTCAAAAAAGGTTCAACTCGTTAATTTACGACGTAGCAGACATTATGCCCTTTGCGGTTGGTTATGTTACACCACAGTAGCTTTCAGCTATAAATTATAAATACAACTTGGCGGAAGGAAAGTGGAAGGATATTATAAATACTTACGCATACGAAAGAAACATAAGCACAAGATGTTGTGTTGTTAAGAGTTTTGCAAATAAAATTATACACTTTTTGAAAGAAATGTAATGAAAGGAGGTTTCAAAAGTAAAATACTTAATTGAAAGAACATGAAAAACACAAGCCTGCGATAGTTTTCTCTTTAAAATAATTTCTTGACTTTAAGTTTGGGGCATGAGGTGAAATTTTCTGCTGGCGTTGTGTCGTGGCCATCTGGTGTATATTCGCTTAGAACGTTAAAAAAATAATAACTTTGACAATAATTTTTTAGTAAAAGAAAATGTTCTCTCTAAAAATTTGCCAAAATCGTATTAACAAATCAGCAAATCTAAACAACAAAGATATATCTTCACATACGGTAACACTGATTATGAGTTCTATATTAGTGATGGATTTTGAGTTTTTTTGTTTTGGGCCAAATTGACAATTTAATAGGGTCAAAATAGCTTCGAGAGGGCCAACAAAACTTTTTTGGAATATATTTGATAACAAGCTTTTTATTTAAATAAAAACAATAGTAATACTAATACAGTATATGTATGTGTTTTATTTTAAATAAATTTAAACAAATACCATTACTCAAAAGCAACACAAAATTTTATTTTTCAATACAAATTTTATTCATCAAGAATTTTTTACCGTTAGACAGTCAACTTAGTTTATTTTAGTGTTTACATGATATTGGTACTAGCCAAGGCGAATTCATAACAGGTGATCGCACTAAAACCACAAGCATTTTGTTTTTGTAAAAACAATGTCAAACTCACGAAGCAAATAGTGTATTTTGACATCCGACAATGATGAAAATGAAAAAAAAGTTAGCAGCTGTACTTACAAGTTCACCTGTAATGAATTCGGCTTGGGTACTAGCACAAGACAGGTTTGCAAATAAAAGTACGGAGTTTTTTCTTGACAAACAAAACAATGTTGTAAACAAAAGTAGGGTTCGAAACAGGGAGAAAATTACATTGAAAATGTACTGAACGTTTTCAGTACATTTCAAACCGTTCGAACGATTTGAAGCAGTTAGTTGAATTTTGAGCTGAAAGGGCCAAAAAGATTAGAAAGTACCACAGGGCTATCAAACATTCAAAAGTGCCACAAATGGCCAAATTGTGCCACATTTTCCATCACTGTTCTATATGCCCCTATGTACATATGTATGTATGTATGTATGTATATATGTATATGATCATTCACCTCTCACAAACTTAATTCTACACAAAATAAACACACATCACACACACATGTGCGTAAATACTCCGTACTATAAAATTAAATCTGAAATGATTAAAATGAAATTCAACACGTATGAATAAATTTCTTACAAAATATAATTTTTTGCTGCTCAAATAAATACAAAAGGAACAAGAGACCACCGACCCATATCCAGCCCACCTTGCAGTCAGTTAATATTGAATAGTACATATGGATGTACGTATGTACATACTCGTATGTAGTCGTACAACGAACTGTTAAGCAAAGTTTGGCATGTGTCAACTCAACATAAAATAGAATAGGCTCGTTGAGCAACGTTGTGCTTCCTTAGAAATGTGTGAATATGAGTGGTGGGTCGGTCGTACGGATGTGGCGACACAGTATCGCATAAGCAAATATCATTATAATATTACTTGTTTATATTTCGGTTATTATCCTTGTGCTCGCAGTACATGTTTGCTTATGTTTGCTTTATATATATAAATATATACAGCACGGCAAAACTTTAGAACCGTTCTCGTATGTATGTATGTAAATTAAAATTACTGTTATTGGAGCATAATCTCAATGTACAATTATGTGTGAAATATTGATATGTATGTATGAGTGTGTACTCGTATATGACTTTAATACCCTTTATTCGATAGAGCAGTCGATTATTTCATCATAAAATTGTTCGAATAAAAGTCCATGATAGTTTAATACGAATAATCAAATTTCTGATAGATTGGTAATTATTTTATTTTTAATGATAACTGGAATGAAATTAAAGAAAATACGTTGCTATGCTGATTTCTCCTTAAACCACTTTGATTATACATGTTTTCGTTCCACATCCAGTATTCGAAATAGAAAATTTCTATTTTTTTTTTTTTCAAAAATTAATTTGTTTGTTTTGGGGGTACCGAATATCTCAACAGCATATCATCATTGGCTGCCAAGTCAACTCATCAGTAAATCTTTACCACCATCTTGAAAAATTTTCAAACCCATTTACATATACACACACTCCTAAGTATGAATTGAGAATCACTAAAGTAGAAATAGAATTGTTTTAAAAAACAACACAAACAACAAACTATTTTTTTTAATCGATATGTATCTGTTTACTTCTCTTACAACTTTTATGCAGAAAACAGAAGCCGTTATATGCAAAAAAAAAGAATTTCTTTTCGATATAATCATGTTGGAATTTGTTGAAGCAGAATCACATAATGTTGCCAGAAAGATCATCTGTCTCTCACAGCACAAGCAAAAACGTCGGCTGAACAACAACTTTATGCATTTTTCACACCGAATAATAAAAACATGAAATTTAACATTAATGACAATTGAATGTGCTGTCGATGCTTAGCAACAGCTGCTCAAGCAAACACTAGAGCAATAATGTCGCATTGGATCGACAATTTGCATATCGCAAATTGTGTGGAGGCAATCAAATTGCTACGTGGAGACCTACGGATATAGCATTTTCAAAGAAGAAGTAACGAATACTAAACAAAAAATATAAGCAGTCTGTCTTTTTTTATATTAGTTATTTTTTTATAGTACTTATCAGGTGTTTTCAATTAAAAATTGAGCCAAATTTGCCCCATAATCAAATGTTCACAAAAAAAGTAAAAATGGTCTTAATAGGAAAAATTTACTCATAATACGAAAATTTCTACAAACAATTTTTTTTCTTTTAATTAGAAATAATTTTGGATAATTTTTAATATATCCGTTATTTTTCCTCAGCAAAAAATTTTTGGACAATTTTTGTTTTGGGTATTTTGGACCATTTTTCATAAAGTTAGCTATAAAATAAAAGATTTAAAACAAAACTATTAAAACCTAAAACAATGCACAACAACACCAACTTCGCATAAGATTATAATTTTGCTGCATAGTTTTCCACTAATATGAGTTCTGCACCATCATTGTTGTATATTAGTATAATTATAAGTTTCAAAATCGCATTATTAGATTTAAAAAAAAATTCTATATATTTTGCTGTCGTTTACAATTACATACTTAACAAATTTCTGATAATATAATTTAGTTTCATTATATCAATTTTTCTGAGCAATCACCATCTGACAAGAATAAAGATTTTGACATTGTCGTTAAAATTGTGCCACGTTATCAGTTTAGTATATTCATTCGCCTTTTTTCCGTTTGATTTGAAATTCTGTTTAAAATGCATTATATTAACAAATTTTGACTTTCATCATGAATCAAAAAATAAAGTAAATATAAATCTAATATAACGCAATATATAAGCAGCCGAAATGATTGTAAAGCTTAAAAAATTCATTCGTTCGTTTTTCTTAAAATTTGGCTGAAATCGAACTCCTAAGTTTAGTCTACTACAATATGGACTAAAAACCAATATTCCTGCATAAATACGTACAGACATTAATACGATTACAAATGAAATACAATATACATTAATTTGTTAAAAGTTGGAATTGTGCTACCGTAGCGCACAAACTGCTGAACAAATTTTATTAATTTATTTTATATAGTTTTTCATATTAATATGTACATACGACTATGTACGTATGTATGTATGTATTGTAGTGTATTCTACATTATTATTTTATATTACATTATTATTTATATTTATATTACATTATTTAGTATCACCCTAATGTAAATTCTTGGAATTTACATTGGAATAATTGTAGTTTAAGACAACAACTATTATTAAGTATTATGTAAATTTTGTAGCTTTAAGATTACCGTTAAGTTAGTATTTAAGTCCTGATTTTTAGAAAATAAATCAATCATAATCATAGCCTTAAATCGGCATTTTTACTTTAAATCTCTGGCATATAAAACTGCCTTATTATCACCTCTAGCCAGTGGCGTTTGTAAGCGCCGGCTAAATTATAACTTTTTAATTCAAGTAAACACTATACCCTTCATTTACCACAGTATGTACGTATTACATTTCACAAAATTAAATGAGAGTTTAAAATTATTATTACAACTTTAATGTTGGATACATATTTTATATGCTAAATCATATATGTATTTTTATAATGTGTCATACTACAAAACTGTTTAAAGCATGAAAAAAATGACCCAAATTCATGTCAAAAACAGTTTTAACAATAACCACTAAAAGTACTACATATTTGAAAACTACAACAATCTTTGTATTCCTAGAAGTACTCCTAGAAGTTTGATGTAAATACCTTAAACATTGTGCCAGTGAGCTTAAAATATACAAAGAGGGTAAAACCAGCCAGTGCTTACATACATTTTTGATAGAAACACATAAATATGTACGAGTCCATACAAATATACATCCATGCTTGTACTCTCGTACATTAAGTAAACTTACATCACTAGAAATGCCAACGACATACTTAAACTTGTTGAAAAGTTAAGAGAATTGTCATAAAATTCCTATAAAAAAATATGCCTTCTCGTATATACATACATACATACATACATGTATCTATGTATAGAGATGATTCTGTAGTGAAATACACTACATATCGCAGATTAAGGATTAGAATATTCTAAATATACGAGTTGTTATTGTTCAGGTAGGTATTCATGTGTAGTTGTATGTGTGAGTACATATTTTTCTATACATGTATTTAAAAAATTTACCTTAAACGAAATTCAATCGTACTTTACAGAAATTATTCTCATATGCTATTTAATTTTTGTTTGCTCTGATACATTCAAGTGTAAATTGTGAAGATTCAGTTTTAGAAAAAAAGTTGACACGGCATCGATGCATCGCGTGAATTCAGCTTAACATTATGATAGCATTCACACCACAATACACATGAAATACAACAATAACTGATAGAATGATCCACACCATTCATAAACATATGAACTTGTGAGTCACTGTCCACTACACAGCAGAGCAATGAGAATAATATATGCACAGCGAATAAAAACTATGAATTCACAAAAAACGGCATCAGTTTTCCTTTCTTGGTTTTTTAAAGTAAAGCAAAAACAAATGTATTGAGAAAGATCAGAAGTGGTGCCGTTTTTTGTGAAATTATCAGGAAAAATTTAATAAAAGTACTAATATAAAAAATCTTTTTAATTTTGTAATTTTTTCGTAAAATTTGAGGGTGGTGTTGGCTGAAGTGGTTGGCGCGTCGACTACTAAGCAAACAATGACATGGGGCCTCGGTTCAAACCCTGGCCAGAGAAAGTCAATCAACATCATTAATTTCTCTAATGTACATTATTGAGATATTGTAATAATTGTTGTTGGACTATGTAAGTTATGAAGGCATAGCACTGGTCACTAAAAGACTGTTCCGACAGCGATTGATGCTATCCAAGCTAATGTACACAACATCGCCCTCCTTCGTCGGTTAGCAGAAACATCGACGAAGTAAAACTATTAATAAAATGCCTGCTAATACAGCTTATCAAAGTTAATGCGTCTATTTAACACCGGAGGCGCCTCAACAATGCCTTAATTAACATAACGCGCAAAGCAGAGTTGTGAAAGAGTTAAGTCTTCTAAATTTTCAACATCTATCTTCTATATCCTATCCCTCACCCGGCATAGTGCACTGCATACGTAGGGGTCATCCCCTGAGTGCTGGTCCTAATTAAAAAAAAAAAAACATACTCATGCGCATATACATATAAATAAATATGCGTGCTCACAGACACGTACTACACGAGTAGATACAACCCTACATACATATGAATGTAGGTATAAAAGAAAATTCAGAATAAGTTCTCAATTTGAACTGAACTTTTATTTCCTAATCAGTCTATTAAAACTGGTAAATTTTAAAAAATTTTCTTTATATTATTTTGAGATGCGACCTCATTGCAATAAAGGTGCATTCATACATGTACATATGTATGTGTGTAAACACTGTGCTATTTTATGTATGAATATAAATATTTATTTTTCTATAACAATATTTTTTTTTTTTTGCAGGCGGAAATATGGAGTGTTTTTATTGCAATTCTACGGAAAAGCGTACGTAATTTACAAGCTTGCACAGATGTTGGTCTTATCGAACATGTTCTAGTGCGACTACAACGCTCAGAAACTGTTGTGGCAGGTAAGAATCTTAATAAACATACATATGTACATACATATGTATGTTTAATCGTATATACATACATAAGTTTATAAAATTTAATTTATTTATTCTTACGTTTTGTTGCTGTTAAAACGAAAATATTTCTATTTAATCAATATACTCGTATATTGTTTATTTTATTGCTTATTAACCTCTCGTTGTCAGTGTCAGTTCGATTATATACATACACATGTGTCTGTGTGTTACTGTGCATGGGTGTGCTATAAAGTAAGAACAATTGTTGCCAATTTGTTATGTATTTGTGTTAAACAATGTCAAGTCAAAGTTATAATTGAACACACTACGAAGAGGATAGATACCATGTTCAAGTGTCCTTGTACGTTTATACAAGATGAATATGCTCTTCTAATAGAGTTAAGAAACTCTGCTTACAAGCACGTCATCTAAACGTGACACAAAATATATTAAAAAAGACAGAAAAAGGACCATGACACTCAAACTAAATTTATGTACAATAAACTCTCAATTGACAAATCCACGCAACAACTTAAAATATACTCTCGTATTAATATCCATCTTTCATGTACTTAAGCGGATGGTGTATGTATTTTCAAGTGAGTGTTAAATGTACATAAAGGGTCGTGAACTTAAGGCGCATATGAAGACACATGCCCACATTTCGATGACAAAAACATAAAATGATAGATAAAACTGAAAGGAGATAATTAACAACCAACTTTGAGCAGAAACGTATTTGGGAGTGTATTTTTATGTGAATGGATGTATGTACATATGTACGTGTATGAGCTTTTTTATTGTATTAGTACGTTGTAGAGGATACAATTATTCTACTTTAATTTATCTTCGACTAATTTTGCTCTACCAATAGGGTAAGGCATGATTAATTATAAGAACATTTATTCAATAGTTTTATTATATTGTCAAAAACGCCGAAATAAAACATTAAATAATTCTTCATACTTTTCTTTTAAGACTAAATATAAATCATGGGAGTAATTCATTAAACCGACTTTTTAATTGCCGATTTTATTTCCATTGAGTAATAAATAATGTAATATGTATGTATATGTTTAAAAAAGTTTGGAAATAATGCGTTGGGCCACTGAATATAATACTTATATATAAAGAATTGCTCCAATTCTGGGTGATGTTGAAAATTGTACATGGTCCGAGACTGATACATTATTAAAATGGAAAATAAGCAAAGTCTACATCAGAGAAAAATGTATAGAAAGTTAGACGTAGTATCGGGCAAATTTCTCAGGTAAAACAAAGTCCAACTGGTAGTTTTTTTGTGAGTTATGCGATTTTTATCCAATCTTTTACATTGATTAAAATGTGAACCATTCTTAACCCAAATTATGGCTTTGTACAATTTTGCCATTTTTGTTGTTGAGTTTTTTCATTTTCGCGATAGATATGATTTCTGTCAGTTTTTTGGCGTTTTGGTGCTACTATAACAAAGTTTGTGATAGGTACTTATTCAATATTAATAAAATCAGTATCCCACTTAAGCTGCAGAAACACATTAGATTCCATATTTCTATTTATATAAAAAATATTTTTTTTCCATTTACAATTATTAGTTGATAGATTTCATTATATGTATTTTCATTGCAATTGGTAGAAAAATTTAATCATAAGCTTTGTCATTTATTGCAAGTTGAAATTTTTTCCATAATAATTTAAAATAATGTCAATGAAAATATAAAACGCCCATGTATGATTTTTAAAAATATTATGAAATAGTGAAAAAAATCAATTAATATTTTAATTTAAAATACTTAACAATTCTTTTCTTATCAATTAATTTCTTAATTGGTTCAATATTTGTTTAAAAAAATATTTAAGATCAGGTGGTAGTTATAAAGTGTTAGTCGTAATCAACTAAACTATGAACTAATATATAACAAATTTTTCTTATTCAAAACATGCTTAATAAAAATAAATACAAACGAGAACGTGAAATTTTAAATGTAACCAATAAGAAATCATAAAATAATGAACAACTGCAAATTCAATGAGAATTTAACGAAACATTAATTTTGGTTAATGCAAAATAATGCAGTAATCAAAATTTTAAATTTTGATTATTCGATCTAATTGTAGACAAATATTTCAAGATTATTCGCACAATATTTATTCGTTCGATACTTCACGTCGTAATCTAGTGGGAATTGTTCCAAATTTATGTGCACTTGCAAGTATTTGTGTAAAAATTAACTTTTCTCAGAAGTTTTATAAAATTTTCTATTTTCTTCTTGTCGCACATCCATAAATTTACCCACTCATGCACAAATAAAAAAAACTAAATGAACACAACACACACATACTTAGTTACAGTCAAATTGCCTGGGATACATAGAAACATGTCAGCATGTCAATCTAACCAACATAAGAAAATTAAGCAAAGCAGGTGGTGTTAAAATCTTGACGTCGTCATTTACAAACACTCTGTCTTTTAACAAATAACTCCCCAGCCAACATTTTTCTGCTGAATTCGATAACAAAAAAAAAAATGGCGTAGACCATTCATCTTGGAGGAAAACTTTCTACTATTGAATTTGAACGAGAAATTTGCTTCTTCTAAAAGTCGGTCCGGTCCACGCAAGATTAAAAAAATATTATACAACAGCTTGCTCGTATCGTAATATAAATTTTAAAAATGATCGGATCATATAGTGCATATTTTCGTACAGAAATAATTATTTATATCCAGGCCCTTATGTGATTACTCAGTCTGAATTTCCGTTTCCGACCTGTAATGTTTGATGGATTGTTTGATGTAGTCGCCTGGTTATGTTTATTGAAATGTTCATACTATGTTTGTTTGTATGTGTATAAATATTTACTTACGGATAACTGTTCCTCCTCTCTTTCGAGCACTGCTATATATGAACTCGTACGTAATATGTACGTAAATATGTATGTACGTCTGAATGTGACTATACACAAAAGCAAAATAATGCAAACCATAAAATCGTACTTTGTTATTTAGCAAAATTAGTTAAATTCCACATTCCTTTATGTTGACATATTCATGCAAATTAGTTTCATGTACATACATAAATATATGCATACATATGCATATACATATTTTTGTGGATTAAGGGGCTGTGCACATATTACGTTTTCAGAGATATTGTAGACCCCCCCCCCCCCCCCCGTAACGCTTTTTACTAATTTTTCAGTGCAAAATTTCCAATCCGTAACAAATCTTTACCCCCCTCCCCCTGGAGCGTTACGTAATATGTGCACAGCCCCTAATGTATGGAAGCATATGTACAAATGTATGTGCTTCTACCTATCATCATATGCATGCATATGTTATCAACCATATGTAAGCGCACACATTAAGGTATGCAAGTGTATAATTGATAACAAACTTATGTATTTATATAGTAGACATACATATGTATGTACACGTATATGTGTGTGTGTATATATCTGTTTACAAGTTTATACATACTCGTACATATATAAACTTTATAAAGTAGATTATGGTAATTTGATATAATTTCTCTATTGATGCTTGACACAAATGTCTTATATTTACGGCAGTAAAACAATAGATTTCGTAAAGAAAAATCTTTCTTGTGCTCCTGCCACAGGAGTTGTTTACAAATAAGATAATATTTTCGAGCAAGATTTCACTTTGTGTATCATGTATAAGAAATTTGATTGATTTAAAGAAAATGCATTTTGTAAAATTAATTAAAGGATCAGTAACATAATGTTTTGATCAAAAGAGCAAAATATTTTACAAACGTAATACATACATATGTACATCTAACTAACGTTCTACATTTGCGTATTTTCCTGTTTCAATCTCACAAAAAAAAAAAATTTAAAACATTTTTATAAAGTTTTATTATGTTCATATGTATGTACACGCATATATTTACATATTTATGTAAAGTGAAAACGTTTTTCTTTATTATATATTAGATTTTTTTGCATTACATATGTATGTACGAGACATACATAATTATTATTAAAGTCGAAAAAGTTTCTTACATGTGTACATACATACATACATACAATATTTATGTATAAATACCAATTTGAAATTATTTTAGATTAGTTTTAAACAATGTTTGATTTGTAGTGGATTCGCAGCAGATTTTATAATAATTTGGAAACCCCTATAAGAAGCAATCGTACACGTACATACATACATTCACGGAGAAAGCCGGATTCAATTATGTAATAAAAATTAATATTAATTATTTTTCAACTAATCAAGGAAATTGTATAAACACACAATATATAGCGTAAAGTTCGTAACGTAATGATGAGACATGTACTTAAAATACCAGATTTGTCTTATTTAACCCCAGAAAGTACACTGCATATTTATGTAAAAAATTAAAAAACAGCAAAAAGTGCCAAAATTAACAATTTGTTCCTTTTTTAAGCCCTTATAAAGGACCCTTCATATTAATCTGGGTCACATTTTATCCGTCTACCAAATTTCATCCAAATCCATGGAGTGGTTTTCGAGTTATAGTGGAAAAAACATCCAAACACACAAACTTTCACATTTACGTATAATTTTAGTTAGATTATCTATATCTATACTAGTCTATACTAATATTATAAAGAGGAAAGATTTGATTTTTTGTTTGTTTTTTTGTTTGAAATGAATAGGCTCCGAAACTACTGGACCGATTTTGATGAAATTTTCAGGGAATCTTCAGAATATTCAGGCGGGTGACATAGGCTATATGAAGTTTTGATTGGACAAAGAGGCGTGGCACCGCCCATAAACCCACAAATTTAAATCGCCATTATTCGAAACACGTACCAGGCGAAAAGTGGGTGGGGCCACGCCCCTTTTTTAGGAAAATGAAAAATCGTAATATAGTCTTAACTACTGGACCGATCGGCATTAAATTTTCACAATAGGAATTTTATTAATTAGAATGTTTTCTTTAAGCAATAGGTCTCTTGATTTAATATATATATATATATATATATAAATATAAACAACAATATATATATATATATATATATTATTAAATCAAGAGACCTATTGCTTAAAGAAAACATTCTAATAAATATGAAGAAAAGGTCAAATAAAATAGTATACAAATAGGAATTTTATTATATAACGAGGGGGTAGCGAAGCGCACCGGGTATATCTAGTCAGAAATAATTAAGTAAATGTTTGCAAATGATAAAACATTGTCGCATACAGTGAAAATTTATACAATTGTTACCTTAAAATACATCAAATTACTGTAATTAAAGAAAAATATTTTTTATATAGAATAAAATCCGCTTGCTCATGGAGGAGGGTATTTTGTTAACCCTTTTGTTTTATTTAATTGGCGAACATCGGTATTATGTCACTCCTGTTTTTACAATCCGTGGGATTATTTTATGTTTTCACGGTAAATTGCGAAGAAAATTTAAAAGTTATTATCAAATCACAAAGTTAATTAAAGTTTCACTAAGTTATCTACAAAACTCGTTGGTAATATTAAAATAAAAAAGAAAAATCTATTTGTTGTTTCAATGTAATTCTCATTAATTTTGTGTAAATATCCAACATTTTTATGTTGATGTGATAGAAATAAGAAATACAACATACGATGATACTTTGTGTCAAATAATAAATAATATTACAACCAAAACAAATTAAGCATAACAATCTTTTCTGTTGTTTAAATAAATCGTTTTACTTAATTTAATATTGTGTAAGGCCGTTTGACACTGTAATACAATTCTTAAATGGTTTGAAGAAAATTAAACCAGGAGGTTGTTTTAAAAAATTTTTAAAAAATAACCGGATCGGGGTCTCATTTTCGTCAAAATAATTAACTCTTCGATTATAGTGTGCAAAGGGTTTTAATTAAAAATATGTATAGTGTTTTTCAATTAAAACCAGTGGTGTTCGATGTAGGGAATTTTCTCTTTTTGTAGGAAATTTTTTAAATTTTCGGTTTTTTCCTTAAGTACGCTATAGTTTATTTAAAGAAATAGTTAAAATTCAAAATATATTTAACATTCCCAACTTATTTGAAAGAGAACCCCTACAATGAATTTTTCTAGATGTAGAGAAATTTTGGTAATACAATTTGAAAACTTTAATGATAATTTAATACATACTGCCTATTTCACTATGGCGAAAGAATTTTTCCATATGTTTTCATTCGGATAATTACATTTGAAGCAAAAACAAATTCTAAAATTTTCTTTTTGTATTAAATGTATTTATTTGTACGAATGAAAAATAATTCGAATTCTTTCGACATCGTGAAATCAGCAGATATTTCCAAACTTTTCGAAATTGGTAAAAATTATATTAGCTTTACCACCTGCTAATGCGGACGCCGAGGGAATATTTTCAGTTATAACAGATTTCCGAAAAAAGGAATAATTTAAGCTACGACGTTTTAAACTCAATTTGTATCATCAGATCTCATTTAAGCTGGAGTTACATACCACGCGTTATACGCGTCGACGCGTTTCATGCGTCTGTCAGAAAAGTAGAATCAGTGCATTTGCATGTGATAAGTTAACAGCACGACGCGTAGAACGCACGCGACGCATGCGACGCGAAAAGTAGATCTACTTTCTACTTTTGTACGCGTCAGACGCGTCATATAAATAAACACAGCTGTATTTGTTAGTCATGGATGGTAAATAATATTCAATTTCCAATGTTATCGATAAATATTTTGGTGTCGTGGATAATTTGTTTCATTTTTTTTTCATAAAAAGTGCTGAATATATAAAAATCTTTTGTAATTAAGCTTGTAAATATTGAACACAATAATAAAATGCATTTTAATGCACATTTTACTACAATTATGTAATCAACAAAATTTGCATTTAATTATCGATAACTTTTAAGTTGTTTGTATCATCTCCATTGCATGTTTATTAAAAACACGTGTAAAATATTGTGTGCGAAATGGAAGAGCAATTAATAAATTCTATTAATTCTTTTAAAACATCGATTTCACTGTCCATTTTTGCCAAAACAATTTTCTTTATTTAACTGGTATGTATGTAAACAAGTTCACTTTACTTGAACAACAGCTGATCAATACGAACATTTTGGCGCATAGAACGCGTTGCATGTAACTTGAATTTCAAAAAAGTGTACAACGCGTACAACGCGTAAAAAGCGTAGAACGCGTGACGCGTAGGACGCGTGGTATGTAACTCCAGCTTTACTGTCTAATACAATGAACTGCATAAGGTTTAAGTACACTACTAGTCATTTTAAAAGAATGAAACGTAAGGAATTTTGTAATTATAATATTTTTATTTATATTTTTATAATAATAAATATAACTTATACTTTTAGATTTTACTTCATTTTAGTGATATTTTTGTTTTGATATTTTTGAAGTTGAACTGTGCCTGAATTAATAATAGTGCATTTTTATAATTATTGTCTGACATCACTGATTAAAAATATTGTATTAACATTACAAATTTTGTGATTGACAAAACTTAAGATTAAATTAACGTGTTTTTAATTTATTATTATTATTTTTTTTTTTATAAACAAACACAATAATATTTAATTTTAATAATAATTCAATATTTTACTTCATTGTATCAATTCATCATCATTTTAATTAACATAATTGCCAATTGTCAAACACTAGACATAAAAAAATTAATTTATCATGGAAGTAAGAAAATTCTTTGCTTTCAACTAAGTTGATTTTAAATTCTCATGTGTCGCAAAAAATTTTCGTATGTTCCCTTCATTCGACCAAGACAGCATTTTTACGAAAAAGTTCAAAAGCTTTAATAGAAATCTATGAGAAATTTATATTGATCTCCAAACACAATTTAGGGACCGAAATTGCTCGATAGATTTAACCGATCGCACTTTTCAATTTGCAGTATATTCTTTACTAGCGTGTCAACGCTTTCAAGTTAAATGTTACTATTTTCTGTGGATTTGGTATACCAGTCACATCTCGTTCCCTTTACTGTATTTTTTTTAAAAAATGTAATGATTGATGTAAATTATTCCAACCAGCAGCTTTCTTAATACAAAACATTTTGTAAAGATTGTGATTCTTTTTCTATTTTTTAACTCATGTGAATAAATTTATTATGCAGTCAACACGTGCACAATTAATAAAGCCTAATGAGCATACAATCAACTTTGGTGGATGCATGATAAAAATAATGAAAAGGAAGGAAGAAAGCAAACACATCATAAAGTTGATTTTTTTTGTTTTCTTTCGAGTGAAGGGATTAATGGTTGCACAAATAAAAGCAAAGAAAATATTAAAAACTTCTTAGGTTAGGTTAGGTTGGCAAGTTGCTGGTGAAAGGAACATTAGATTCCACCCCCTTGCGTTCTGATATGGTCCTATAGGCCAAAATTTTCAGTTGGCTTAAATGTGCTCTCAGGAGAAGATCCGTCTCCTAGCGAAGATCTCTCTTGGACACACTTCGCTGCAATCTTGCCCCACTTAGCGATATGGCAGTAGGCTTTGAACAGTCAGCAGGCACGGTTTTACCCGTTCCTCTGGCTGCCACCGTTTTGTTTGTTTGTTTGTTAGTTCGGTTTTGTTTGTTTTATTAATTTTTTATTTATATGATTCCTACGAGTAAGCGCGTAAGTGGTTGGACTATACATGCATGGACGCCGTACATGGATTAGGCAACTAATTGTTTAGAAACGATCCATGCCCTGACATCGGAGGGGAGTTGTTAACGACCAGTTCTCTTTATCCACTTACTGATCATCCAGGCCTTGGCACAACATCTACTCACCTTGCTCTTAAAAGCGGGGTAGTATTTATTTTGGTCCGCTAGTGCAGTATTCTTAAACACATACATACATATGTATTGAAAATAAAAACTATGTGATATTTTAAAAATAAAACCAAGTGAAATTGTTACCAACATCCGTTTCGAAAAATAAATATTTAAACGTGGAAAAAATTGACAAAAATGAACATGAACAAAAAGGCTGACTTCCAAAACGTCAATTGCTCTGTGTTTGAACATAGCATCGTCACATTTCATAACGCCGCAGTACAATAATTATACAATGTATATCATTTCGAAACGCCGCCGCCAAGTATTTTTAACGCAGTAAGAAAGCAAACAAGGCATCGGTTTTATAGTTGTTGCATTGTTTGGGAACTTTGCATATGTAGTGGCAATACTGTATATAAACTTGGAATACTTCCAATACGAACGTTTTGGAAGTCAGCCAAAGTAAAAACTTGAGACTTCTTCTCTTAACGAGGGCATATATTATGATATATTTTGACCAAATTCACATCACATTTCTTATAGAAAGCAATTTACACCGGTAATTCAGACAAATGATTGCAATTTTAATAATTTTTTGGGAAATGCATAATTCAAATGTATTTTAAATATTTATTAGTCCCCGGAATTTATCATTAAATCCCGCTGAAAAGAATGGTTGTTGTCTAGAAAAATTTGTTTTTGTAATTAACCTTTTTAAATAAGAGTATCTATTTATTTCCGGCTACCAAAGACATACATACATTACTTTGTTACCATAAAAAGTTATTTTACTATTTTTTTTTACGAAAATAAATAAACCCACATATTTTCGTAATATATTGAAGTAAACAAACGCGTTTAAAAAATTTATTTCATATAAATTATAAAATACGAAAACACATGACCTTTGATTTCGATGTGCGTCCAGAAAACGTTGTCCGATTTGGCTCAAATTATCGGAACAAAACAAACATATTTAGAATAGATTATATTCAACTCGTATGAGAACTCGATTTAAGTTTTGCTTTTTAAAATATTTACATCTTTTATTTTTTAAAGATCTCCTTATTGAGATGTTGGGAGTCTTGGCCAGCTACAGTATTACAGTAAAAGAACTAAAATTACTGTTTGGCACCATGAAGGCTGTCAATGGAAAATGGCCTCGTCATTCCGCCAAACTGCTAAATGTTTTAAGACAGATGCCTCACCGTAATGGCCCGGATGTATTTTTTAGTTTTCCAGGTCGTAAAGGATCCGTAAGTTATATACATATTTTTAGTTGTTAATATTTTTATTAGCCAACTAAAGTCCGTCTTGTTTTGGGCGGGCTGGCGGCACCTAATTCTATTATATTTAATAATTCAATTATTTATATTTACCAAATGAGTATTTTTATCATATCAGCAAATTAAATATCAAAAAAAAAATTATTTAAATTAAATTGTTATGACTTCTTTTAGGAATGACAGGTTGTTTTTATCTCAAAATATTAACCCGCTATTAAAAAAAAAAGGTTCTATCAAATTATGTATATCACCTAGCAGACGAATGTAAAATTTAAAAAAGCTTCTAAGTATTTCCGCATTCCGAACAATTGTGATTAGGGATCAACATCTCAAAAACAATCAAATTTATATTTAGAAAGAATGAGTATTTCACGGAACAAGGGAAAAATCGATGTCAATTTAGATTTTAAAATACGCGACAGAGCAGACTAACGCCACTTGTTCGGTAACTCTGTTGAACTAAATTTCTTATATATAATTTTTTAAACCAAATATCAAATTAATGTTAGTCTGTTGCGTCGTGTTTTGATCTCTTTAAAATGAAACCAATTTGAGATAATTAAATATTGAACTTTAAAAAATCAGATTTCTAAAGAATTTGGGTTTTTAACTTGTTTTTTTAATATTTTAGGCAATGGTTTTACCGCCATTGGCGAAATGGCCCTATGAAAATGGGTTCACTTTTACCACATGGTTTCGCTTAGATCCAATTAATTCTGTGAATATTGAACGTGAGAAACCGTACCTCTACTGGTAAGTTTTTTGTATATATTTACATATGTATATACATATGTATGCATGCATGTAATTTATCAGGCATGTTCTGAAATCACGGTGATATAAAATTACGAACGATTTAAAAATCACGGAAGTGATATTAAGGTGTTCTGAAAACCATGAGTTTTTTCATGTATAGTGGTAATGAAGTTCTAAATCACGAGTAAACATCTGATTTTTTGTCTTTACAAACTTTTTTTTTATATCATTAAGAAATTTATCACAAAAATATAATAAATATACGAATTGAAGTTAAAGTTTTCGTAAACGTGCCTGGAGCAAGTTCGTTAGCAATAATTGAGCAAAATTTTAAAATAATCCGCAAATAATACAGTGTTCATAAATTTGTAAATTTTGTAGGTTGTTCTGAGTAAAATAATTAATTTTATTGCAAAAACAAATAAAGAACAACCCATTTTAAGTGTGTGTGATAATTTTATTGCGGAGTTTAATGAAAAAGCTTAAAAAATTAAAGTGATTTGAAATCGTCATGCGGTTATCTGACCGTTTTTAAATCACGAAATTTCCAACATTTGTGCGCTTTTAAGTGATTTCAAATCTCTTTTTCGTAAAGTGATTTTCAGAACATGCCTGTATATATTAAATTATCGATCTTTCTCACAAATTGATTGTGAGAGCTTGAGCGCGATTTAAAAATTAATTAGTGTTAATCTCACTCACTGACGGAGAAAAAAAATTTCTGAGCCTTGCCAAGACCACTAGCATCCATATACATAAACATCAAATTTAAGACTTATTTGTTACATCTAAATACTCTCAAATTTAAAATACATACGTACATATAATGTAAAATTTTTTGCTAACACATCCAAACAATGACAAAATATATAGAGATAATTTAAATTAAACTGTACTAGAATTACATTTGAATACGATTTTTTGTTGTTTTTTTTCAACAATAAGATTTCTCAGTTTCAAATAAAAATTAATCGGAACAATATTTCAATGTAAGTTGCAGCTATAATTTTGTCTTAACTTGATTTTGGATATTTAAAATATTATTATAAATCTAATATAATATATTTCGAATTAATTATTGTCGTACGGCCGAGAGTACTCCTTGTAACCCGAACATCAAAGCGAACTTTTTCTTTTTAATTAACAAAAACAGTTTAAGATTGTGTGATTTATTTATTTAATTTAAAAAATAATTAGAGCAATTGTTCGTTGTACTATTGGTACTTTAGAATTTTATTTGAATTTGATGTTTGTATATCATATACAAAATTTTATATAAAAATGTTAACAGAATGTAGTTTCATCTCAAACTCCGAAACTACTAATTATTCAAATACTTTCGATGAAAATAGAACTAAATAAACTGAAGAGAATCGTTTACAAATAGTGACTAAAAGTTTAGAATCTGAAGAATAATTTTAACGGGTGAATAATCGTATTACTTAGAATATTTATTATCCAATCATTTGATAATAAAATTACTAAACAAATATCATAGAAAATCAGGAAATTTAAATAAAATTGTAAAATATTCGTTTGTTTGTTCGTTTGTTTATTTCTCGGGTGCAAAATTCCGAACTTGAATGCTATTAAAATTTTCAATAGAATAGAAAACTACCCTACTTTAGGCAATTATCGTTTACATATCTTTCTTTTATATTAAACAGTTTTAAGACGTCAAAAGGAGTTGGATACACCGCTCATTTTGTTGGTAATTGCCTCGTACTGACCTCAATGAAAGTTAAAGGTAAAGGATTTCAACATTGTGTCAAATATGAATTCCAGCCAAGAAAGGTACTTAAATTTTTTATAAAATATTTATTAATTATGTTTCAACTTTCGATAAAATAAAAACACAAATTTAAATAAATATTTGTTTTAGGATCTTACGAACAACTTATCGTATGTGTATCAGCCAATTCACACCATGAATTTTAGTACGTCCAATTTTCTTAATTCCCTTTTAAAGTTGTTACCAAAAATTATTTGCATTCATGCGGTGTTTTTTTTTTGCATATTTATATTTTAATATGTACCTATATTCTTCATATATTCTTCGCTAATAAAAAGTTGCTTTGAATTTTAAAAAAACATAATTAGAAGAAAGAGAAAGAATAACAACAAAACATAACAACGAGAACAGAAATTGGTCTAAAAAGAAATATAAAAAAAATTATGAAAACAGAAATCGAGTCTCTTTCTTCTCTACACCGCTCTCTCACAATCTAAAAGTGATGCCCAAAATAGGAAGTCATAAAATTCATCGTGTGAATCGTGTGTGTGTGATATACATATACAGTCTAATTTATAGAATATGTAATATGTATGTATGTATAACGGCAAATGAGTAATTAAAATAGAATTTCTTCTATGAATTAGACTCGAAAATTTTCTTAATTAAAATATGTCCTTGGCATAATTATTTTCTTTACTTAAACACGATATGTTCTTCAATAGTCGACGTAACAGAACTAACTTGTGCTTTTACTCCCTTTATCCTCCTTCCTAAAACCTAGGAAAATCCTAGTTCCGGCACAACGCTTTGCATACGTAGGGGTCATCTCCTAATTGCTGGTCCTAATAAAAAAAAGGTTGTGTTTTACTAATAACCGATTTGATTTAACTTGGCACAAAATCTTACCTAATCTGTTAGTAAATTAACATTTTGACGTTTGACGACAGTTCAAATTTAACATTATCTGTTTACCTGAATGGTACAAAACGTTCACCAGTTGTATTTTTTATATATGTGGTGCCGCTGTTTCATTTTTGACATAACAGCACATCTTTTTAACTAAATCCAATTTGAAGAAAATAACGAGTACAGATTCGAACGCCCCCACAACACCAAATAAAATACAACCCATTCCCGCTGCTCCAGTTTAAAAGTTGATCTTAATTTTAAATTATTTTTTAATATTTCAAATTAACAGTTAATTCATATAATATTTATTTCTACAATAAAACCTGCGAACGCTTCGTTTTTTAAAGACATTATCTTTCGTTAATGTCTGCTGATAAACTTGTGCTATTCTGAACAATTCTAAACAAGTTATGGATTTTATTAAGTTCTACATAGAACTGAATTGTTAGATTTTCAAAATTTAGTAGTTTAAATTTAGCTTTTTTGCAACAAAATCATCTGAGAGCCTGAAACAAAAATATTTCTTTTGTCTTTCTTCTAATTAGTGGTACATGATAGCCATTGTGTACATTTATAATCGGTGGACAAAAAGTGAAATAAAGTGCCTAGTTAATGGACAATTAGCATCCAGTACCGAAATGGCGTGGTTTGTCTCAACAAACGATGTAAGTGAAGTTGCATCGAGTCATTAAATATATGAATATGATCATCTATAAAATATTATACTTATGTACATATGTATGTATTTGTTTACGTATTTATTTTTAAGCCATTTGACAAATGCTATATTGGGGCAACACCCGAGCTGGATGAGGAACGTGTCTTTTGCGGCCAAATGTCTGCCATTTATTTATTCAGTGAATCGTTAACCACCCAACAAATTTGTGCAATGCATCGGCTCGGACCGGGTTATAAGGTAAAAATAAATTATCAATTATAAAACTTTCTAAATTTAATTTTCATGTATCGCAATCACTTGATTATTTTTTCAAATGTATGTATGTATCTTTTATTAAAAATATCTTGTGTAAAAAATTATATTTGCGTCTAATGTATTTAATTTAAAATTTACACGTTACCTTGTTTTTCTTCTTCTTCTTTTTCTTTTTCTGTAACAAATTGAACAAAATCTTTAAATTCAATCGCACTATTCCGCATTGTACGTCTCACTAAATCTTCTGATAAAAAAAAAAAAAACAATTCACCGCTAACAATTATGCGCTTAAAAATGTGAAAACTTGTCCTTTTTAATTTTCGTTTTTTTTTCTTTTCTGTTTCTTCGTTTTTTTGTTGGTTAAACAAACATGCACCAAACCAAAAATTTTAAAATGTGACAGTCACAATTTCGCTTCGACAATGAATGCTATTTGAACCTGCCGGACAATCATAAAAGGGTGAGTCAACAACAGTTGCTGCAGCAACAACCTACCCAACATGCAGCTGCATTATTACTTGCCGAAGCCGATGTTCAGTCCATCGATTGGGCAGATGAAAAGTTAGACTTGCAAGCATCATTTGCAAAAATACGTGCCGTTTTAGCAGTACGAAGTGTTAATGCAAATGCTGTTTCACAGGCCTTAACTAGTGGTGCAACAACTGTAAATTCCAGCGAGATCCACTCTTCATCGGCTACGGCAAATGCAACTTTAGCCCAAAATAGTTTAGCAAATAACAATAGTCACAATTTAACAAAAATTGACGAAATAACCACAGCAATCACAACAACACCGGTAACACCAGGAACAAATGAAATTCATTTGGTTAAAATCACCGACTCTTTAAGTCAAATGCCAATTGGTGCAACATCTTCCTCACTTGGTATTTATTTTTTGGTTTTCTTTTTTGTTCATTTTTGTTTGTCTATTATTTTTATCTGTATTTATTTTTTGTTCTTTTCTATTTTTTTTTATTATTATTTTTATTATTCTTAGATAAATTGCGACGAATGTCTTCTTCGTCTCTTAACACTTTGGATTACACAAGACCATTTGATGGCGATGTGGAAGAAATAAAACAATTAAAGACTGTAAGAATTTTTCCTTTCACGAGTTTAATTTTAATTTATTTTTTTTTAAGATTTTACTATTATTATAAGTTGCTATTTATCAACACTTTATTATGAACTGAACTGACTAGTTTATTATAAAGACTTATTTATTATTACCCAACGAAATACAGCATATAAATTAGCAAACTGCGCATTTGCAAGACGGTTTCATGAAATGAAGAACAACTTTACTTGATAAATGAAAATGAATATATTCGTTACGGAAAGACAAACTAATCAAATTATATATAATAACATTGTTACATTTAGGGAAATGCCGAAATTGTCCAAAGGAGGAAACAAATTTATGCTACACGATAAACCAATTTATTTTTTTAATTTGTAAACCAACATTTGACATGTTATTGGCGACATACAGACTGAATTGGTAATTAACATGAGAAAAATATGACAACTATAATGGTGGCCGGAAAATATGATTATTTGTCCGGACTAAGTAAACCCGGTCAAGAGATATTCAGACTGTAGTTTCCTGGAATTAAAACCTCTTACCATTTTTTTTATTGAAATCATAATGTGTTTTCGAATAGAAAAACTTAATTTTCACTTTTTTCATTTGTTTTCCACCACTGATTATTTCATGCAATCGAACTACAAACAACTTTTTACACTTTTATAGACAAGGATTTTTAAAATCGCTTTTAATATAAATGCAAAATTTGTTGAGTTTTCTTTCATCGTTCTTTTATTTACAACAAACACCTTCTTCAACTAAATCAATTGGCTTAATGAAGAATAACTTGTAAAAATAAAAAAATAACACAAAAATACAATTTCATCAGATGCAGGTTTTATTTTTCTTTTAATTAACGAAATTATTAGAGTGTAAACTATTGAAACAAATCAATTGTGAACATGAAAAAATTTATACACCATTTGAAAAAAGGCCCCATTAACACATACACATACTATCAGTTTTAAGGGTGCTCCTTGCATTTGAAGTGTTAAAATGTTGTTGTTTAAAAAAAAGTAAATACAGTAGAGGGGCACGTAAATTATAACCACTTTGTTCCTGGCGTAATTCTAATTTTCGAGAAGTTCTAATTTCCGAAGGTTTTGTGTTCAATAAAAAGCAACATAAAAGTGTATCTTTGTTTGGAATATGTACAGAAAAACAATTCTGCTTAGATATATATAATTTTATTTATATAAAACGAACACAATACAATTTCTTTAAAATTTATCACTCTTTTAAGCAAAAAAATATATATGTATATACTTTGGTAGGTATAAAAAAAAATATAGAAAACTGTTTAAAAAGCCTTAATTACTTTTTACTACTCAGTAATATTTGTCTTTTTTTTTTTTCATTGAAAACAAAAATAAATAAAACCGCTCTGAAATTAGAACCGTCAGTACAATAAATTAAAAACTTTGGTCCCTATTTCCGAAGAATTCTAATTCGCAAGAGTTCTAATAAAAAATACACGAATAAAAAACAATAATTTTGTCATATAAAAAGTTTTAAAATTGTATTGTATGTGTGTAAAGTTGATTAGTTGCTGGTGTGTTAAAACATGAGACGAAAACCCAGAATTAAATATTTGAAAAATTAAAGAATGTTTCGTGCAACCATATTTGCTTCAATGAATAATTATATGGTTGCGGTAGATATACTTAGTTGACATGAACATTTTGCAATCATGTCTTTTCTTTGCGTGTACAGCTCAAGTATCGCAGTGTGCTTTTGTTGTGGAGAAACCCCAATACAATTATGGTGCAATTTGCATATTTTATATGTATGTGTGTGCATGCAGTTGGCTATATTCTTCACAAATAGCATTAGCACTTTTGCATTTAATTTAGGACATCGCAACAGCACACGTAGAAACAAAAACATCTGCACAAAAATTTATTGAGTGAAATGGTTGTTAAAAAAATAAAATTGATCAATTGATTTTCATTTCAAAACATTTACTGAACACATCATCTAACATTTAACGTTAGATTGAATTTCCATCGAACAGAGTTGTTTGTACGTTTTTAGTGCATTAAAATTAAAAAGAAAAATTTTGTTAAAAATAAACCAGGTTAAAAAGCTAAAAACGAAGTCCAAATTCTCGAAGTACATTGTAAGCATTGCACCTTGGCTTGAAATTGGAAAAAAAAAACTATGTAACTTATTTACTCAAATCAAACTGTACGCATTTCTTATTTGCAAATACAACTATTTGCAAATACTTAACTTGGTGTTTATACGCAATACCATTCAGAAATATTATTATATTTTCGTGATGACAGGCGGCAAATATACTCGTATAGTCAGTCATCTTTTCGATTCGCTGGTTAGTTTTACTAGGTGAGCTTAATGGCACCTCGGTTTACACCCAGTGTAGCCAGGTAAATATTGTCTAATGTCCCCAAATTAAAGAGTAATGTCCCCGAAAATCCCCATTTTAAAACTGGAAATCCCCAATTTTGACCCCAATAAATATATGTATACTAGCTTATCTCGGTGTGCTTGACTACCCCGTCGTTATAGAATAAAATTAAAAGTATGTATGTATATATCCTATTGTGAAAATTTAATGACGATCGGTCTAGTAGTTAAGACTGTATTACAATTTTTAATTTTCCTACAAAGGGGCGTGGTCTCACCCACTTTTCTCCTGGTACGTATTCTAAATTATGCCAATACCATATGTAGCAAATATCATCAACGTAGGTAAAAAAATGCCCAAAATATGGCGATTTAAATTTTTGGGTTATATGGGCGGTGCCACACCCCTTTGTCCAATGAAAACTTCATATAGCCTATAATTCATCCGAGAGTTCCAGTTAAATACTGTGAAAATTTCAGGAAGATCGGTTCAGAGGTTTAGCCTCCTATAAGGAACAAACAAACGTTTATTTCGGTTTTACATTCGGTTTTATATATATAGATTAAGTATCATAAAAAATAATTTTTTTTATTAATTTTATTACATACATTTATTTAAGTTAATGCATTCGTATGTGCTCAATGGAACTTTTGAATCCATAGAATATTTTAAAATTCCATACACGGAATCAAATTTATTTTTTCTATGCTTTCGAGTTGTAAATTTATAAATAACTCAAAATTTTCCATACTCTCAGTAAATATTTTAAGCATTTATTTTGCTAGTTACATTAAATAATCTAAGAAAAAATTGTTTGAACTCCTTTTGCTTTTAATTCCTTTGAACATTATCTGCCAACATCAATTTTAGCAACAACCAAATTACTTTCCTTATCGTCAATTAGTACATCCATTTTGGCAATATCGAATTCAATAAATTCTGGTTTTTAAAATTTTGAACAAATTGTTATAAAAGCCAACATCCTCAATACAATCGCCTTAAAATAATCGAAATATGGATAAGAAAAACGCTAAGATACATAAACATATATGCAAATATATGTATGAAAGAAAATGGTAAAATAAAGCAAAATTGATAATAAATAGGTATACTGAAAATGAAAAATCCCCAAATCCCTCCCCACGATAATCTATCCACAAAAACGAGCTAAAATCCAAAATTTGGGGAGAAATCCCCACACCTGGCTACACTGTTTACGCCAACTGTTCATACTAACTGACACAGTTTTAAAAGCATACCTAAATAATTGTTGGACAGTCTTAATACATTCGTAAGAAATTACTATTCTTTCGAAAGAATGTGGTACCGTAGCCACGACTCTTCTGAAAGTTTTCTTTTATACCTCGCATATGTAATACTAGCTTTTTCCCGCGGCTTCACTCGCATTGAAGCCATACTATAGTAAATTGGATTGGATATTTACGTGACTGTCGGTAATACAGTGCGACGGTATTACAGCACACAGGGTTGGAGCTTCATTACATTGAGCTATTTTACACTGGATTAATTATGCTGGCATAACATGACAGTTTTTGGCGAGAGGGGTGAATTTTTCAACAAGCCTCAAACCCGCATTAGCAGCACAAAACTAATACATACACACTTACGAATACACAGGTTCTGTGTTTTCTTTTTTACAGACCGTATTTATTCGTTGGTTAGCTACCGTCGAGTGAACACCAATTTCAAAGAAGAAGGGGGTTGGTAGCGCCAACAAACTTTATGCATTTATATTTTAATAAAACAGTATGAAACATTTTCAATTCATTTTTAATTTTTTTTTAAAGGTATTTTATATTTGTTATTTTATTTATAAGCAAAAAATATTTTTTATAAATAAGGCGGTTTATGTTTCTTAATTGTTAATTGATTAAATTTCTCAATAAATCTTTTAAAAAACATGAAATTTTTTAAGGATTAATTATAAAAATTCTCACAATTTACTTAAAAAACTTCAAAAGTTCTAAAAGAATCATTAAGTTTCATACACAATTAAACTAAAAACTTTGAAAACTGATGGCTATAGTTTTTTTATTAGTAGGTATAGAAGATGTGAAACAATTTAAAAATTTTTTATATTGATGTTTAAAATTTTCCCTCATTGCAAAATCATTCAGTAATTCTTATACTTGAAGTTCCTCCTAAAATAAATGCCAATTTATCGTAATGTACACAACGAAAGACAAACTTCAAATGAATAAAAAACCACTAACACACAAAGCTGAGTACACGTATACATTTTATGCCAGATGAATTAGTCTAGTGTAATTTGGAAAGAACAAAATTGTGCGGCTTAAAATTGGTTTAGTGTAAATATGCTCATTGAAAAACTATTTTTTTTTATCTTTCGTAACTAATAAAATTTTTTTTTAATAAAAAGTATCCTATGTTACTTCTAAAGGCCGAGACACATAGAATCCGTCATACGTTATCCGTCGCCTTTTTCAACTGACGTAAACGTATTGACGGAGAAGGCTGTCACAATGAGTACTTTGTTAACGGAGAGAAAATCATTGAAAATTGATTTAATTATAAACTTTTTCTTTATTTTTTATAACACCACCAAAAGTTTATCAAATCGAATAAATTTGACTTTAAATTATTTTATTTTTGAGCGAACAACAAAACCTAAACAGAGAACAAATCAACTAATAGTTGTCAAAGTACTCAACGTACGTTAAAAGTTAAAAGTTGCCCAACTTTGTACTTTGCGTTGACGGGGAAGTACTGTATGTAATCAAGTTCATAAGAAAATATGTATTTTAACTTAGCTGTCAGTTGAAAAAGGCGACGTATAAAGTATGACGGATTCTATGTGTCTCGGCCTTAATAGCTCCAAGAATATGTGTACAAAGTTTCATGATGAACGGTTTAGTAGTTTTTGCGTGAAAGCGCAACAAACAAACTTACATTCACATTTATAATATTAGTATGATGTATGTAATACGTAATTATGTGCATATGAATATATAATTAGAAACTATATAATTTACTTTAAAGATAATTTAATTTTTTATTCTCTATTTTGTTATTGTCTTTTCGTCTTTGGTTTGTTAACGCACACACTTTTTTGCTAACAAAAATACTCGTTAATTAAACGGACAATAGAGCTGTGTGTACCAAATGTACTCACCGTGTACCATTTAGTCTGATCTCTATTAAAGCTTTTGGCAATTGTTATTCACAATAAGAACAAATTTAGAAACACACATACTTGACCAAGAATATGATTTCGAAAAGAGATAATAAATACATACTCGTATGGATGTGTGTACATATGTATATACATACACATATATACAAAAAGATTAATATACGTACATGTACAATTTTGTATTTTCCTTTTGTTCAGGTTCTATACGATGGTAAATTATCTAATGCCATTGTATTTATGTACAATCCAGTGGCTACCGATGGTCAACTTTGCTTGCAGTCAGCACCCAAAGGAAATGTATCATATTTTGTACATACACCACATGCTCTTATGTTACAAGTAAGTATTTTCAATAATTTAAGTAAATATTTTTATTTATTGTAAGCAAAATTTGTTCGGTGCTGTCCTTTTTTTTTCGAAATTGAATCCTTAGGCGTAAAATTCTTGCAGTCGTCTTTCTTATGAGTCGTAATTCTTTATTATTTCTTTTTTCCAATAGTGTACGGAAATATTTTATGCCATAGATTTTTCAATAAATTTGTAGAATTGTTGATTTCTTAAACTTTTGATATGTGTGTACGTACTAAAGCAAATACATATATATTTACACGTGTATGTGCTTTCAAAGAAAGTACTTTTATTAAAGTTTCTAATACCTATTTTTCTGTTTTATTTGTATTGTAGGATGTAAAGGCTGTTATTACGCATTCCATACATTGTACATTAAATTCTATAGGTGGTATTCAGGTTTTATTTCCACTCTTCTCACAGTTGGACATGGCTCATGAGGGCATTAGTGATATGAAACGTGATCCAACATTATGGTAAGTTATAGAAAGTTTCATGGTTTATTGGTTTTATGTACATGCTTGCGATTTATTATTATAATCTATCTACAGTAGTATCTACAACATGTCATATACCTTAATATAGAAAGGCCTTAACGCATTTTTTGCATATTTCGATCGATAAACCCCGAAATATTTAAAAAATAGTCAGTTTTAAAAGAAAACTTATTTGAGACCTTTTTCTACGAAGGTAGTTATATAAAAATAATCAAATCAATTTATATTACTTTTCAGCTCGAAGCTTTTAGGTTTTATTTGTGAACTAGTAGAAACATCGCAAACTGTGCAACAGCACATGATACAAAATCGCGGTTTCTTAGTTATATCGTTTATGCTACAGCGGTCGTCTCGAGAGCATTTAACTTTGGAAGTTTTAGGCTCATTTCTTAACCTCACTAAATATTTAGTTACATGTTTATCAGTGAATAGTGATTTATTACTCAAACAGGTAAGTCCTTTGCTTTTAATACGATTCACAAAATATTTAAGCCGTTATATGCGAATTGCGTTGTTTTTGTCAGAAATTTTACCAAATCAAAAATTTTAAATTTTATTTATTTGTTGCGGGTTAGCAATATCTAAATATATATTTCATTGGTAACCATACCAACTCATCAGTAGATGTTTTATCCCTTATGTTTAAAAAATTTTAAAGCTCATCCATTTATACGAAAATTCACAAATAAATTTGTGAATTACAAAGCATAAAAATAGTCTTTAAAACTTTTCAAACATTCACAACAAATAACTTTCCATTATGAATGTGTTTACTTTTCTACACCTATACAATTAGACAACCCCTTTTACTTTTCATTTTTTGCCTTATAAATACTTTTAATGGCAACCAGCGGTTGTCTAATTATTTTAGGTGTAAAAAAGTAAACACATTCATAATGGAAAATTATTTGTTGTGTATGATTGAAAAGTTTTTAAAGACTTTTTTTATGCTTTGTAATTCACAAATTTATTTGTGAGTTTTCGTATAAATGGATGAGCTTTAAAATTTTTTAAACATAAAAGGTAGAACATCTACTGATGAGTTGGTATGGCTACCAACGAAATATATATTTAGATATTGCTAACCCGCAACAAATGAATAAAATTTTTTAACATAAATACTTGAGTGCATGCTCAAATAAATGTAAAATTTTGCAAATAAAAAATTTTTATAAAATACATAATTTTGCTTACGAATATTCTGCATGTTAAAATACATGTGTAGAAATTATAAAATCGAAAATGCATGACAATGTTTATTATCTTTATTATAATTATTGATTTTTTGTGTCTAAACCAAATTAATTTGGGATGTATATGTTTGTTTTCTTTTTCATTTCTATTTTATTTAATAAAAAAAAATGCAAAACAATATAATGAAAAATACACATATACACGCACAGTTAAACATGGGTTTACGATCTCCCTTTAAAAAAGTAATTTATTTATAAATTTATCAAAACCGAGTTACAATTTTGCCGTTTTAAAATTAAGATATTCATTTGTATTTAAAATTTCATGAACATCAAAAATATCTAGTGAACGAATGATTAATATTATTGTCGATATTATTATGTATACGGCCCCATACTGTATACTACTCATATGTACATAAAGCTGGAACATAATTTTGGCCCATAATCATAGTCACAGATTAAAGCCGTTTTGTTAACTAAAAAAATATTAAAACATATTAAAGGAGATTTTCCTCATAATTTCCTACATGCTTTGTTGTTTTCCTAAAGAAGGTTATTAGATTAACACACACATTTCAACAACAAAGTTTTTTTTTCACATTCAAGCTTCCATTTTTGGCTTAAAAAAAGTGTAAATCAATTTAGAGGCGATACCAATGTACTGTGGCCCAAAGCATTTAGCAACAACTTTTTAGAAGACGATTATAAAGTAGTTGCCCAATGTCGAAATATTTGCATGTTAATAAACAATTCGTAAACAACAATACAGAACTAAAACACTTTAATGCTAATGGGAATTTGTTTATTTGAATTTGTTCCATTTGATCATTAACTTTGGTAACAGAACCAGTTTCCCAGTAAGCGAAAGCTGGAATCACAAATGTCATGCAAAGGGCATGAAGCTTGGTAGACGCGGAAAAATATGATTGAGTTTTTTTCAAGTTTTTTTTTTAATTCTAGTTTGGTCTTTTCCATATGAAAATCAGAGCGGGTTTTATATAAAGAAATTCGGATTTAATAGTTTTCAAATGAAAACTCAGATTTCTTTTTGAAATGCGCGAATTTTAGTTTCTAAAATGCTGAACTTGTGTCGTAAAACAATAAACTGGATTTAAAAAATTCCCAATCTGTTTTTTTAAAAAACAGAATTTTTTGATAAAGATGGATTTCAGAATAAGATATCAATACTTCTAGAAATAAGCATTGGACGACAGAAGGATATAGGACTGATTTTTTAAATACTTTTGGAAACGACATTAAACAATAGGATATTTTTAATATAAAATTTTAATTGAAGACTTCTTTTAAAACTCTTAAATTTGAATTTATTTACATAAAATTTCTTTCTTAATTAAGAATATGGGAATATAGAAGTGTAATAAATAATTTTAAAAAGTGTAACAACTATTATTTTTGCAATTATCGAGTTATTTTGTCATTTCGGCAAAAACAAATTGCGTATTCGATTTAATCAACTTTGAGTAAGTAATAAATTAGTGTAAGAAAAGTCCCTCATAACTACGGTGACCATCCGTCCTGTATTTTACAGGACAGTCCTGTTTTTTAACATGCTGTCCCTTGAGATTTTTTTGTAAATACAGGACAGTACAATGTCCCTTATTTCCTAATTTGATATGCAAATGTCCTCTCTTTAGCATATACATTGCACGAACATTAATATAAAATTATCATAAAAATCCAACTGTATACTTTCCCTACATTTCCAAAAGTGAAAAATTTGTTTACTGGGATATGGGAAATTTCCTATAATCTGGCAACATTGTGAATTGTCAGCTTGAAATTGAATTGTCAATGTCAACTTGTTAAAATAACAATGTGAATGATTTGTGGTTAGTAATTTATTTATTTATTTAAATTCACATTTAAAATAGCATTCATTTTATTAGAGATATGGCTCCAACAAAAAGAAAATGTAATTTCAATGATGACTTAAAAAGCGAGTTTCCATTTATTAAAACAACAAGTAGCTCCAATGACGTGAGATGTGAAAAATGCTTGGCACATTTTTCTATAGCAAATAGTGGACGTACTGATATTAAACAGCATTTGCAAACACAAAAGCATAAAAGAGCAGATTTAGCCAAATCATCAAGTAAAGGTTTAACGAATTTTTTAAGAAGTAATACATTCAATGATAAAGAAAAGGACCTGGCTATTGTAGAAGGTACTAGGACATTTCATAGTGTTCAGCACAATTTTTCATTTAGGTCTAACGATTGCACATCAAAACTGATCAAATCGTGTTTCAATGAAAAATATTCTTGTGCTAGAACAAAGGCTGACTTCCAAAACGTTCGTATACAATGTTTGTATACAGTATTGCTACTGTATTTAAATCACATCCATATGCAAAGTTCGGAAACAATGCAACAACTATAAAACCGATGCCTTTATTGCTCTCTTACTGCGTTAAAAATACTATGCGGCGGCGTTTTGAAATGGTATACATTGTATAATTATTGTACTGCGGCGTTATGAAATGTGATGCTTTGTTCAAACACAAAGCAATTGACGTTTTGGAAGTCAGCCAAAATGTGAATCCATTGTTAACAATATTTTTACACCAATGTCATTAAATACAATCAAAGCAGATTTGTCAAACGTTCAATGTATCACAATATATTTAGATTGTTCGAATCACAAAAATGTTAAAATTTGTCCAATATTAATTCGATACTTTCTGCCGAATAAAGGAACTCAGATTAAGATTTTGGATGTTAAAGACCTTATTGGAGAAACTTCAGATATTATTTCAAAATATGTGCAAGAGACTCTTGAAAAAAATGAAATAATTAGTAAAATGATAGCGTTTTGTGGAGACAGCACAAATTGTAATTTTGGTGGTGCAGCCAGAAAAGGTCAGAATAATATCTTTCACAAAATGCAAAACTTCATTGGCCAAAAACTGATAGGTGTAAATTGCGCTGCACATATTTTGAGCAACTGCATACAAACTGCAGCAGAATGCTTACCTATTGATATTGAAGTTATTATTGTCAAAATTTATTCTTTTTTTTATATTTATACAGTTAGAATTGAAAATTTTAAAGAAATATGTGAAGTTATTGAAATAGAATATAAAAAGTTACTAGGACATAGCAAAACTCGATGGTTAACTTTAATGCCTGCTTTGGAAAGAATCATAAAACTATTTGAAGCTTTAAAATTATATTTTATGTCTCAACCAAAATGTCCGACAATATTACGAAATTTTTTTATGAATCCTTGTGCTGAATTATGGTTATCTTTTGCATATAGCCAAGCTTCAACATTTCATAAAGCTATTCTTAATGTAGAATCACAAAATATTTCAATGCCTGAGGCTTCAACTATTTTAAAAGATTTAAAATTTAAATTGGTGGAACGGAAAAAGGAACTGTTTTTACCCCTTACCGTCAAAAATATTATTCTCGAATTACAGAAAAGTAATGATTTTGATGAAACAATAACTAAAGAACATATAACAAATTTTTACCAAACATGCATTGATTACCTAAATCAGTGGGATAAAGCTTTTAGAGATGTAGAAATTTTAGACGGGATATTGTTACGAAATATGTTATCTTGGGACAAGATTGAAAAAACTTTATCCTATCTAAATGAATTTAGAAATGATTTAAAAATAAATAATGAAGATTTATTTGATGAAGTGAGCTGCGTGAAAAATTTTGCAAGTAATGAAAAAATAGAAGGGTAAAAAATATATCAGTAGATGAAAGATGGATTGAAATTTTTAATCACTTTAAGACAAATGTGGTTGCATATAAAAATATATTGATACTTGTTGAATTTTGTCTATGTCTACCAGCTTCAAATGCTGCTACCGAGAGAGTGTTTTCAATAATGAATAATATTTGGACCACCGAAAAATCGCAATTAAAAGTAAATACTTTAAGATCATTATTAATTACAAAATGCAATTTTAAAATGAATTGCTCAGAATTTAAAGGATTTTTAATTAACAATCCAGATGTTTTAAAAAAAATCCATTCTGTGGAAAAATATCAAACTTCATAACTAACATTTATGACATTTATGTAGTTTTTTTCTATTTTTTTTTTTGTTAGCCTTAGTCAAGAAGACTGTTTATAAAACCAAATTTATTTTTTTAAATTATAATATTATAAAAACTTTTTATTTAACTTTTTATTCTAGTCAAGAAGACTTGTTTTTGTTGTTACTTAATTTTATTATAATAATAATAAATATATTATATGATTATTTTTTCTGTTTTTCTTTTCATTTTTAACATAATTTTGTATTTTTCCTGTATTTTCCTTTCCCAAAAATGGTCACCGTACTCATAAAAGACACAGACACAGCCAAAGATAAAAATAAAAATTAATTTTGTTAAGACATAATTGCCTCGACTCAAATCGGTCAAAGAAGAAGAAAAAATCAAATGCATTGCAAATCGTGTGTTAAATTAGTTGTTCAAAACAACGTGCCTGTTCGGAAATTCATCACTGCGCCGCATCTGATGCGTTGTACGTTCTGAAAATCAACGGCTAGTAACACTGCATATGCTGTTTTGTGTCAGCTGAGCAAACTAATCAGACATGCGCACCATATGCGGCGCAGTGATGAATTTCCGAACAGGCCCAACTTCAGCCAGTTGCGTTTAAGGCAAAAGTAAATTATATAAATTTTTGCGTTATTTATTCCAAATGACTATTATTATGGACCACTGTGTTTATGACAATAATAGAACAAAAATGTTATCTACAATTAAAATAAATTAACTAACATTTATAATTTATTTGCAATTTTTGTACAGCCGGAGCATGTTTACGTTTATTCGGTCATGAGCATTTTACGAATACTTATCTCATTGAATTATCCATTTCTATAGTCTTTTTATCTCTAAAATACTTATTTAATTATTTACATACATATTTATTTCTAACCACTTTTTAATGATAATCAATTTTTGTTTTTGCTTTTTTCTTCATTGTAAAACTTTTTTCTACGTTTCGAAACTAAAAATCAACAATTGTTTTCCTTTCAACTTATAATGCTTACTAATATTGAAATGGTACTGACTCGTTGAACTAAACACTTAATTAAATTCTAATATTTCCATCCTTCGAATACTTTCATACACAAAAAAAATATATATTAATAAAACTACATGTTGAAAACAAATCATCTTAACAAAAAAAAAAAAAACAAAAGTTCTACCAGGTGAAAAGTTTAATATTAAAAAAAATAATAATAATAAATGTTATACGTTCTTTGTAGTCTAAAAAGTTGAAAAGTATTTTAGATGACATTTTATGAAGATTTTTTTGTTTCCGTTTTTATTAATTTTTTAATTGCTTAAATTTAAAACGCGTTTTAAATGTTATTAACAATTATAATATATTATAAAAATTATAATTTTCTTTGTTTGTAGTATGTATATTGTATGATATGAAATTAAAGAAAATTATCACAAAACTGACTGACTGTCGGTTGTGCTTGGGAAACTAAATCTCAAGAAGTATTTTAATAACTGAAATGAAAAAAAATAATATAAAAAGAAAGTTAAGAAAATGTTGGGATAGTCGTATTTTATCAGTCTGAGCTCACAGTGATAAGTTTTGTATTGATAAATTGCCAAAATGCGTACATACATATCGCATACTAAATTGTAAACATTCTCAATTCAAAAATAATAAATGTTCAGAAGAGGAAAAAATCGTCGAGTGTACAAGTAATGCCAGCAAAATAAAAACATGCACCACGACATTTTTCCATTTTCTAGGCGGTAATGGAAAACAATTTTCATGTGGGTGTGAAATTTGAAATAAAAAGCATTTTTTTTTTTTAATTAGGACCAGCACTCAGGGGATGACCCCTACGTATGCATGGCATTGTGCCGGAACTAGGAAAATAAGTTTTGGGAAGAAAGATAAAAGGAGTAGTGTTTGTGGACTTTCGATTTGAACCATAACACACTGAAAGTGGCTGGAAAGACCTCTGCGGGTCCACATACTGTTCGTATGTGGAATATTTTTTTGGAAAATTTTTTGTTGCTATTTTTTATGATTCAGTGTGCGTACGATATGTAGTAGGAAAAATATATTTTAAAGAAAACTTAATTTTTTCTGACTTTTATTGTTTTATTTTAGTATATTTTTATTTCTTAGATACAAAAATATACATATGTATGTACATATATGTACATATATATGAATTCTATCAGCCATGTCACAGAGATCTATTTCGTTCGGAAACGGAATTCAATCCGTATTTTGATACTTTAAAAAACCGATAAAATAAATGATTTTTCCAAATGAAACCATTTTTAAATTTATAAACAGACAAATTTTATTATTCAAAAGTGGTTTTATTCCGAAAGCTATTTTCGTTATTCGCGTTTTGAAGTAACAAAATACAAATTGAATTCCGTTTCCGAACGGAATAGATCTCTGTGACATGGCTGTATATAACGTAATTTTATAAAAGTATATTCTTCTTACCTAGATATGGACTGACGGGCACATGCATACATTTGGTGGTTCTATATTTCACGACAGACGGTTTTTGAAAAGTCCCTTACTACTAATTTTATGATTTTAATTCGGTGAAATGTTATAACTGTGTAGTAAAAAAATATAATGGGAATAGTAATTCAATAACAGGTTAACTCGCTCTGCAGATCGTGATAGAAATTGAATATACACATATCTGTTAGACTTTTTCTTATGTGCATATGTGTCATTGCTAATATACGAGCAAATATACAAAACTCAATAAAGTGTTTCTGCCTACCTATGGATGTGTGTGTGCTCATATGCCAACAATTACTGTCTTCCGAAATGCCAGTTGCAGCGATCCTTAACGCCGTTTTTATGCAAAGCATTTCTCTGCAATGCAATGTTGCTACTACAACATGCTTTGCATTGCATACGCTGTTTTTTAAATTATGCTATGCAACATGCGTTTGGGAAGTCGGCCTACATTGTCATGCATTACATTTGAAATGTACTAAATTAGAAACAAAATTACGTTGTGAATTGTTTTTATTCGAACTGAGTGCTGTTTAATCAAAGAAATTTTAATTTTTCAGACTTAAGTTCGTTTTCTCTAAATTTAATTTTGTTATAAATTAAATTCTTCCCTCCGCGCAGTCCAATCTTTCTTTGTCTGTTCAAGTATTAAGAGTCACTAGATTTTTCTTTCTAATTTAAATAATAATTTAATTTATAACAAAATTAAATTTGGAGAAAACGAACTTAAGCCAGAAAAATTAAAATTTCTTTGATGAAACAAAACTACTTTATAATAAATATTATTCATTAGTATTGTAAGTTAAGCCTGTCCGGTGCTTAAATGAAATAAAAATAAAAATTAGTCGTCAGTATGGATAGATCATCGTAAGTGATTCTTTTCCTATATGTATGAATGTGTGTACATATTTTGTTTAAGCGATAATGAATATACATAACCCTGCAGGAAATGTCGTTAGTGAAATTATACTGACTCGCTTTTGACTTTGTCAGCAGTACTACTCTCTATTACCCCCCTCATACAATGCTTTGCTCGATAGACATTTAGCATGTGCTTGTCATTGAAAATGTACTAGTAACATTAAGAGTGTTGACTAGGTAGAGATTACGTAGTTCTAATGGGAACAAGTAGAGACATTCAAACCAGTTGCTAGTACATTTCTATAATTTCAGTCTATACCTGTTAAAGCAAACTAAAAAGTGTAGACGTATCGTTGACAATGTCATCAAGAAGTCAGCACTAGTAAGCCCAGTAAGAAGTCACCAAACAAGTAGACAAAAGTGGTGACTTGGAGACAATTGGCCCCGAGTTTACTACAGGGAAGATACATACCAGTACATACTCATTTCTATACATATGTATGTATGTACAATGAACGTACAGACATACATACATAAAAGTTTTCTTGCAAATTAAAAAAGGTATGTGCTTTACACAGGAAAGTTGTAGTGAAATTTTAAAATTTCCAAAAAACACATACATTTAAAAGTACTTTTTTAAAAGTACCCTGAAGGAAACATGGGGTTCAGTGTACCCATGTCAACATTTTTGTCAACAATGATGGTAGAATAGTAGATAGCATTACTTGGGGTATAATTTGTCAATAGAACTGTTGACATCGTCAATAGAAAAAAAGAAGAGAGGTGTCTTAGGACACCCGGTTATAGCTTTGCTCATTTTTTTTTATAAGGAACGAAGGCGAATAAGAAGAAGTAAGTATGTACAATGTACAATGTACATTGTACATATGTATGTACACATAATATTTTCGGTTTTTTGTTAAAGTTGAAATCAAAATAAAAAAAAGCAATTTCGTTTCTTGCAAGGCGAATATGATGTAAATTTGCCAAATTGTGGTGGTTTTTTACTTGCATACACACATATGTACATATACATACATATATATACATACTTGATAAATTCTGATATATTGCAGATATTATAGTGATAAAATACAAACGATCACTGAAAACAAACTTTAATTAATTAAATAATAAAATAAATATTTCACATACATACATATGTATTCATATGAGTATATTTATTGTTTTGTTTTTGTTATTGCGGTTGAATGTGAGTAACCCACTATATATGTACATACATATTTTCTCGTCTTGATTTTAAAAAACAACAACAAAGTCGCTTTTAAAGGATGAGCTAATCAAAACAAAAAAGAAAAACATAACGGGAATAGTGTCGATTATTTATCTTACGAAAAATAAAATTCAACCCCTACCGCGCCATAAATAGCAAAGCTATAATAAGTATAATTTTACTATTGACATTTCCTGCAGGATAATAAAACGCTTCTAAAAATGTGTGTGTGTGTTTTTTATTTTATTTTTTTTTTATTTTATTTTTATTGAGGAACTTATAATAAATTAATTTAGGGTTATGAGGTCAGTATATATTTGTGGACCTACCAAACAACAACAAGTCTACAACTAGTCTTATTGAAATAACTTGAATTTCTTATTTTATTTTATTTTCATGTTCCTTTCTCATGCAACATAATACAATTATTGTTATCTACATAAATATACTCGTAATGTACTCGTAAATAAATATTGTTGATGCTGTAAAACTGAATGAAAATGTTTTGTTGCTGCATGCCGTTTTGTTACAAAATCCCACTTAAACGTGGGATCAATTCCAAATAATTCTTTCTGTACTCGTCTCGTTTTTTATGAAAAATAAAAAATAATTAAAAATAAATTAATTGACTGCATTGTGCATAAACATGTATGTATATATTTTAACATATTATTGTTGTATCTCTTAAACTTTAATTTGTTCTTTATTTTAAAATGTATCTATACTTGTGCATATAATTTAACATTTCATGAGATACTTGTGCGCATTTTCAAGAAAAGTAATAATTAATTTTAAAATTTATTTTCTGTTTGTAGTTGTTTTGTTTTTCGTTTCTAACGTGGCAGCTTTTGGATCACGTCCTATTTAATCCTGCCTTATGGATTTATACACCAGCAAATGTTCAGGCTCGTCTTTATTCGTATTTAGCTACAGAATTTTTGAGCGATACACAAATCTATAGTAATGTTCGCCGTGTTAGTACAGTTTTGCAAACAGTGCATACCTTAAAATATTATTACTGGGTTGTGAATCCACGTGCTAAAAGTGGTATTATACCAAAGGGATTGGGTAAGTGAAATCGAAACAAAACGAAATGAAATGTAAAATTAATGAATGCAATTTATTTCATCTAAAAATTTTGAATATTTCATTTATTAGATGGCCCTCGTCCAGCTCAAAAAGATATTTTAGCGATACGTGCTTATATTTTATTGTTTTTAAAACAATTGATAATGATAGGTCAAGGTGTCAAAGAAGATGAACTGCAAAGCATATTAAACTATTTGACGACAATGCATGAGGTAGGAAAAATATATTATATCGTTCGTATGTTAATTAGTGTTTGGCCGATCCGAAAAACTTTATATATTCTTTTTTCTGTGATTTAATTATTTAATAAAAACTACATATATTAAAAAATTCATAATAATGTGAACACTAAACTATAAAGAAATAAGTATATCTATCATATATTCATAAAAAAATTTGTTTTTCAATAATTTACATTCATGAACGAATATGAAGAAATTGTCTGGAATGATCACAGATTAATATGTATTTATATATAGCGTTGTCAGTTTCATTTTCAGTTTTTATTGCCAAATCGCTTCTGGAATATCGCCAATATATAAAAAGTATTTAATTATAGTAATAAATGCATTTTTACTTCAGCATTACAAATACTAAAAAACATAAAAATTAAATTAATTATAACAATTATAAACATATATGTACCTTAATCCAATTTTTTTAAAACAATGACAGACTTATAACGTGTGTATAAATATGAAATTTAAAGCGAATTTGCTTTGTTGACAGGTATCTCGCCAATAGCAAGTTTAAAATTGTTATCAGCAGCCTGTTATTTATTTATTTATAGATATATTTTTGAAAACCGTACTAATTTGGTCATAAAAGTGCTTGTACTCGAAATACTTTCCTCTGTGATCTCTTCACTTATCAAATGTTACAATTTTTTTTTTCTAATTTTTGTATAATAATAAAAAGTACATACGTTTGTAAGTACTACGTACTTGATTGATAAAAGTGAAAATACATCGGTACTCGGTACATATTGTTGTTGTAGTTAGACATACTTTTGAATTGTAGCATATATAAACTGCATAATCGGTCAAACACTAACATACACATCCAAAAATGTGAGAAGTTAAACTATTTAATGAATTCTGCGACACATATTTCAAAGGATGAAAATTTACATGATGTCCTGCAAATGTTAATTTCGCTTATGTCTGAGCATCCCAGCTCGATGGTACCTGCTTTTGATGTTAAACATGGTGTTAGAACTATTTTTAAATTGCTGGCTGCTGAAAGTCAATTGATACGTTTACAAGCCCTCAAGCTTTTAGGATTCTTTTTATCAAGAAGCACTTATAAGTATGTACATTTCATACGTATGTGATAAATACTTTTTTCATAATATTCATTCAATCTTTCGTACTCTTTTTTTATTTATTTATGAATTTATTATTTTGTGGTTCCATTTTCATTTTATTAATTTTAGAAGAAAATACGATGTTATGTCGCCACATAATTTATACACGTTATTAGCCGAACGTTTACTCTTGTATGAAGAGTCATTATCAATGCCAACGTATAATGTGTTATATGAAATAATGACCGAACATATATCACAACATATAATGTACAATAGACATCCAGAGCCCGAAAGCCACTATCGTTTGGAAAATCCAAGTAAGTTACAATTATTGTATTTCATTGTTGTAAATACAGACATTGGAAATGTTTTGATTTTAAAAAAATTTAATAAATGGTATATATATTTTAATAAAGTGTCATACGAACTCGTTTTTGCACTTTTATTTTTGTACTTGTACAACCAACCGTGTGATATTGTTTATACAAACGGTCCAACACGCAACAAAAATTTAAAAGTTTTGTCCAATATACAACAAATACTTCAAACATGTTTACTTTTGCTTAAATTTTTTGGAATTTTTTTTATCGTTGGTTCATATGTGGGGCCTGTGCACATATTATTTAACGCTCCAGGGGGGGTTAAAGATTTGTTAAGGCTTGCAAATTTTGCACTGAAAAATTATTAAAAAGCGTTATTAATGGTTGGGGGTATAAAATCTCTGAAAACAGCGTTACGTAATATGTACCAGCCCCTTGCTAGATTTCTTACAACGTAACACTGTTTGTTGAAAATGTAAAAAATATATTACAAATAATGACGAAATATATTTATTTTTCTCTTTAATTCCAGTGATGCTTAAGGTTGTAGCGACTTTGATTAGGCAATCCAAGCAAACCGAATCTTTGATTGAAGTTAAAAAACTGTTTCTTTCCGATATGACTTTACTATGCAATAGCAATCGGGAGAACAGACGTACAGTTCTGCAAATGTCCGTGTGGCAAGAATGGCTGATAGCAATGGCATATATTCATCCTAAAAATACTGAAGAGCAAAAATTATCCGATATGGTCTATTCATTGTTTCGCATGCTCTTGCATCATGCTATAAAATATGAATATGGAGGCTGGAGAGTTTGGGTTGACACATTAGCCATTGTACATTCAAAAGTTTCTTACGAAGAATTTAAATTACAATTTGCTCAAATGTACGAACACTATGAGAGACAGCGAACGGATAATATAACTGATCCTGCATTAAGACAAGCAAGACCAATCAGTACTATTAGTGGATGGGAACGTGAAGAGTTACATCAGCAACATCATGGGACTGTTAAAAATGCTGCATCTGTTGCATCACTAGAAGACGTACCCCAAGTAGATGAAGATGAGATAGATACGGAAGAAGGAATTAATAACAACAATAACAGCGAAAACGATATCGATACTGTTCAAATTGAAAGCGATGAAGCTGAAAGGAAATGTGAATGTGCACTTGAAGCGGATTCGTGTGAAAAATCAACAGATCCAAACAAAGAGATTGATGAAAGTGTCAAAACTGGTATATCTAGTGTGACCGATGTCTATAACGAGCACATTAAATCAGAGCTAATAGTTACTACAGTTAACTGTAGTGGCAATATATCGTCTGCCCCAAATGATAGTGCAGTTACAACTCCCGCCAAAGTATCAACTGCAGGACAAGAGGCCTTAAAAGAAACATTGAACATTAACGATTTAGAGGAACTGGAAATTGAAAACGCTAAAACTGACTCAAACGATAATAATTTTCACATTGAATCAGTTATTGAGAATTCAGAAAAGTCTTTATCTGACTGCAAAATATTGGCCGATGAATTGGACGAGTCGTCGTCAGTTATTAAAGACGAAGAAATTGAATTGGCCGTAAATGAAGTAGTAAAGGGTGTTTTAAATAATGAAAAGAAGCAAATCAAGGAACCGTCCTCAGAACATTCACCAGCGGGTGTAGAAGACAATGAAGAACAAGTAAAAGTTAGCCAACTTAATTCAAAAAATATTTTAAATAACAACGTAACTGAAATAACAACGCAAACATTTTTAACAGAAAAAAATGCAAATAATCAAATCATAAACGAAATACCTGAAATTAGCGAAGGATCTATTAAGACTGAACAAAATCGCCCGATCGAAGAGAACAAGTTAAATAACAATGATGGTCAAATTATATATGAAGCAACACCCATATCGATGATAACTACAGATCGAACAGCACATAAAGATTTAGCTGAATTAGAAGTTAGTTCATCTTTGTCTTCTACGATGGGAACTACAGAGGAAATATCTTCACTGAGTCCTGAAACTACAGTATCAAGCACTTCTATGGGGGATGACCCATTATTGAACATAAGTGAAGATCCTGCTGTCAAAGATATTGTGGAAGACTTAATAGATAAAGTCATTGATATTTCTTCTTTACATCTTGATCAAAACACCGAAAATGACAAATGCATTAGAAATAATGAAATAATTGAGAAACTTTATTTCAGCGATACCCTATCGTCTGAGGAAAATCTAAATGAAACGGCGCAGAAAATAGTTGAGGATGTTATAGAATCTGCTTGCGAAAAGGCAATTTATTTAGATTCCTCCGTCCAAAGAGATTTTCAAGAGGAGGAAAAACAGAATGGCAACAACAGTGAAACGAATGAAAATATTATTAATATAGTGCAAAATGTTGTTGATGATTTATTAGAACAGACGATCACTACAATAGGAGATGCAGCGGATCGAGAAACCGAAAATCTGATAACTGAAGATCAAAATGTTACAAAATCAGAAATTGAAGATCCTTTCGAACATACTGAAGATAAGCCAAACAAAATACAACTAGAATTGGAACACGATAATCCAAATGAGCAAGAGCGAGTGTCAAGTCAAGAAACTCAAACGATTCAGTCGATAGAAGAAACTGAGGAACAAATATCTTCTCAGGTCCCACATCAAAAACAACAAAGCACCAGCACTCAAGTGGAAAATCAACATTTCGGTAAATATACACATACATACATACTTTATTTCGGTCTATGAATTAATAGTTTTAAAAATAGTCCAGAAAACTATTTAAGGGGGTCGGTCTTATCTTTTAAAAATAAATCATTAAATGTTTTTATGTACATATGTCTGCACATTCGCTTACACACTTTTCATAAATTAAAATCTCTGCGCCATTAACGAACGACTCGCAGTAATTGAATCATTTATCAGCTTTTAGGGAAGTGGAAAGTGTGTTGTAAAATCTCTTAAAATACCAAGCAAACAGTTTTGGCAAACATTACAACAATAACGATAATAAAAAAAAAGAGAAGAAATGAAAATAGCAATTGATTATACATAAGATGTATGTACAGATGTACAGATGTACATATGTACATGAATGTGTCAGTAAATTTAAAATTTTCTTTTGCAGGTAATAAAATATTAAATGTGCGACTACATGGGCGCCAAACCCACTTGGCCACGTCTTCAATATAACTTCGAGAAGACGTGGAAACCATCATACATACGTACATACATTTGTACTCGAAAAAAAGTGACGTCGTTTTACGACAATAATTACTGATGAATTTATCGAACTAATTACACTGATATCGTACACACCGTTATGAGTGACATTGTCATCCTAACACATATTCAAAAAATAAAGTATTGAACAACAAAATTTTTTGTGATATGAGAGAATACCTCTAGCTGTTAGGCTTTTAAATTAGCACACTTTTGATTAATTTGTAAAGATTTGCAGTCAGAAACTAAATTTTTCATTTGTCCAGTTTGTTAAATAAACCACAAAGTTACACACAAGAAAACAATTTAGAAATCCATCCCTATTAAATAAAATATATGTACGTAAGCATGTAGTAGTAAATGTGGCTTTATTTTTTACGATATAAACATTTGAGAAAAATCTGTGTATAGATGCAATCATGAATGTACGAAGGCACAAATGTTTTTATTTTTGTACGTAATTATATACCAAAAGGTTTGGCTATTCAGTCTTATTTAACAACAACTTGCCTGAGGGCTGAACTGTGTTTTATTGTGTCCCTTTATTTACTCACAATTAAATTTAAATGAGCTACACGCTAGGCAACAATAACATATAGATTAGCTAACCCATAACAAATAATATTTTTTGAAAACATAAAAAATAAAACTTGCCACAAAAAGCAATTTATGGGGGACATCAATAAATTTATCGATTATCACTTAATAGTCAGATAGTTGCATCTACATATGAAATGGCAAAATATAACATTAAATATTTGTTTTAATTTCGTTCTTTTTCACTTGCTCTAAATAGAAGATACCAAACAAAACAATTATGCCCCTCAACAGCAGTCGCAGGCACACCATCAAACACGTCCAAAGTCTGGTTCAACTCGTCCAATGTTTAGTCCTGGACCTACGCGACCTCCCTTCCGTATACCCGAATTCAAATGGTCGTACATACATCAACGTTTACTCTCAGATGTTCTGTTTTCATTGGAAACCGATATACAAGTCTGGCGCTCACATTCAACAAAAAGTGTATTGGATTTTGTTAACTCTAGCGAAAATGCCATTTTTGTTGTGAATACAGTGCATTTGATTTCGCAGCTAGCAGACAACTTAATAATTGCTTGTGGGGGATTATTGCCGTTATTGGCTTCGGCCACATCCCCAAACGTAAGTACAGTCGAGTTTTCCCGTAATAAATAATTAATACAAACGAATGTAGTTACAACCAGAAGAAAAAAATAAAATCACTTGAAAGTTTTACATTTTAAAGAAATTCCTGTATCACCCACATATGTTTTCGTTAGATTCGTAAATTAAATTTTTTATTTTTTCTTCTTAGTCCGAACTCGATGTCTTAGAGCCTACACAAGGTATGCCACTAGAAGTTGCAGTTTCCTTTTTACAACGGCTTGTTAACATGGCTGATGTGCTAATTTTTGCAACATCATTGAATTTTGGAGAACTGGAAGCGGAAAAGAATATGTCAAGCGGTGGCATTTTACGTCAGTGTCTACGTTTGGTTTGTACTTGTGCAGTCCGCAATTGTCTCGAATGTAAAGAACGTACACGGTATAACGTTGGTGTTATGGCACGCGACGTACCTGGAGCTGCTCATCTACAAGCACTTATACGCGGCGCGCAAGCGTCACCCAAGGTAAAGCAATTTTTTTCATTCCTGTTGAGTACATTTATTTTATGTTGATCCTTTAGTACTGATGTAAAAAATTTACAAAAGTTTATTAAAATAAATAATTTTAAACATTTCAATGTTTTACTGCTGATAAAGAAATAAAAAACATTTAACTTTATATTTACAGAATATTGTGGAATCAATAACAGGTCAACTATCCCCGGTTAAAGACCCTGAGAAATTACTACAAGATATGGACGTTAATCGTTTGAGGGCTGTTATATATAGAGATGTGGTAAGTGTTTAAGGAGCTGTTAATATATGATGTCAGGTTGTTCAATAAATATTATCAATATATGAAAAAAAATGCATTTGGGATGTTCACTCTGTAGTCATATCAGTCATATATGTATGTCCTAAATATTTAAGCTAGTTTAAAATAGTTAAAAAAAAAAATTAAAGAACTCAGTAATTTGAATTTTCATTAATTCAATAAAACTGTTTATGATAATGTCATAAAAAATATAAAAATAAATAAAATCTTCTAGTGCGTTCGTGTTTTTAACAGTTCCAACTAAAAAACTAAATCGCTAAAGAAAAAATTTGCGAAAATTGCAATATATTAAATAAGCCAGAATCTTGATCAAAAATCTAAAATTTTAATTTATGTTTGATTAAAAGTCCCTAAAGATGTAAGAATGCCAAAAACTTTGCAAAAATTACGCACATTGCGAAAAACTGCAAAAATTTTAAAGATATCATAATTATGATTAAAGATCCCTAAAACTTTAACGAATATAAAGCAAATTGTAGGAATCAAGAAAATGGCGAAAATGGGAAATGTAAAATATTATAGAACGCAATACTGAAAAATCTAAAAAACCAAAAACTTCGCCAAAATTACACCATTCGCCATAATTTTGATTAAAAATTGCCAAAACTTTGAGAAATGCAAAAAAGGCATTGAAAATCGCCAAAATAAAAAAACTTAAAAGACTTGAGAGCAAATGCAAGAAAGTAAAAACTTTGAAAAAATTACTCCTGTCACACAAAAAATTTATGTAAATAAATTCGATCCGATTAACTAAAAGTATTTGATTCGATTTAAGTCTTCGATTTCGTTTCAAATCGAATCGATTTCTATCACATACCTGTATTTTATGGCATATGACTTTATGACTTAACATTTTTCGCACCCGTAATTTCAAAATAATACCAACTTTTTTTTAATTTTTTATTATACTTCCTGAATTTTTTGCATAACTTAATCCTATCCGGAGACATAAGTTTACCGCTTTTACTCGTTTTTCCCCTTTTTATCTTCTTAAAATATAAATTTTCAAAATTACATGTTAGCTGATCTATATGTACTTATATCGAAGGAGAAACTACATATAGTACTTCAAGTCTCTGGCTACGTCGTTTGGGCTGAGCGTTGATTTGTCATTCAATCAGTTACTATTTTATATACATATGTACAGACTAGGCTTTTGCAAAAGTACAAAAAACAAATACTTAAATGCATTCTCTTTTTTTCGTGTATTTGTTTTATTATACCCTCTCTTTACTATAACTTCTTCTGTTCTCTATTATAAGAAACAAATACAATAAATACTGTTCTTGTACGAAATAAATACATCGAGTATTAAAGCATGTAAGAACTAAGCATAATAAGAACCAAGCACATTAAGTAAAGACAACCACTACTTAAACTATTTACTAAAATACTCGAGTATTTTTGTAAGTTTTATTTGGTTTGTATGAAATTTCGCTTTTATTTAATTTGATGTTAAGATCAAATTATCAATATATCAATAGTTGTATATACTTAGATAGGTATGTACATATGTATATTCCATAAAATTAACTGCTAAATTAATGCTAAAAATAAAAACCAAGAAAATGCTTAAAATACCCACATGGTAAAATAAGAACTTTGCAAAATACTTACAGAATATTAGCAAAAAAAATGTTTACTTTACTCTACTTATAGTGAATAAGAATGAGTAAATACAAATACTCCGAGCGTATAAAGAGAATAAAGCTGGATTCACCCATTGTTTCCGAACAAAATTTTTGTCCGGACAAAATTTTTTGTTCTGAAACATTTTTGCAACTCGATTCACTCATTTCGAACAATTTGTCTGGAAAATCAAAGCTACCGTATGTGTTTTATTAAATTTATAAGGTGGGAGTACAGTGACAGATGAATTAAATTTGGTGTTTTATATGTCAAACGCACTTATTTTTTATTGTTTAATAAGAAAATTACATGTTAAAAAAAATTAATAAAAATCAGCTAGTTTTTTTACTAGCAATTGAGCTTTTCTTTATTTTTATTTTACTGGATATAAGTTACTATGTGCTTTTATTATACATACTTATAACATAATGTGGCAGCTCGCTTCAACTTTGGCTGAGAAAATAAAATAAGTGGCATCTTGTTTCAACTTTGTCCGGACAAAATTTAAAATTAAACCAATTCAACCAAAAAATGTTCCGAACAAATTTTATTCTCTTTTTCTCTCACTCTCAAAAAGAGAAACGCCAAACTTCATATAAAAAAAATTTTGTCCGGACAAAAATTTTGTTCCGAAACAATGGGTGAATCCAGCTTTAGTGCAAAAGCCTAGTACAGACATACATATATGTATATGTGCATAAATACATATATGAATATGTACATACGAGTACATACTTACATTGGAAATACGGAGCAGTTAAAAAAATTATTTTTTATTTTATATAAAAAATTTATTTAAAAAATAATATATATGTATGTACATATGTATATGTACATATGTTTTTGTTATGTGTTTTTAATCTACATACATACATATATGCATTTCATTGGTTGCTAAGTACGATCTCATCAGAAAATATTTACCATCATGCTTATATTAATTTTTGAAAACATCAATTCTTGAGTAGTTGCTCAAATAAAGACTTCACATTATCAAATGTTGAAACGAGTTTTGTGGCGAAAACCACACTGAAATCATACATTAACGTATGATTTTGAATTGATTCCATATACCTTGGAAGCAGATGCAAGTTTTGTGTCGCTATATTTTTACTTTAGAAAGCGCATAAACGATTGATGGACTATGACAACACAATTTTATTTAACTCTTTTTCAAATAAAATTTTTATTTTAATTTATGTTTTTAGGAAGAAACAAAGCAGGCTCAATTCCTCTCGCTGGCAATTGTATACTTTATATCTGTATTAATGGTATCGAAATATCGCGATATTCTTGAGCCACCAACCGAGTCTCAAATACAGAGACAATCACCGATCATGCAAAGATCTACTGGAGGTAAGAATAATTTATAAATTGTTTTTGTTGCAAATCATTTCTTTTTTATGTCTTAAAAAAACTGCACAACATTTTCACCATTTTAATCAAAGTATCGAAATTTTTTATTTATTGTCTTTTTTTTGACAATTGATGTCAGTCAATTTGTTTGTAGTATTAGCTCTGAATACATTCTTGCATACGACATGCATACGTACATGCACATTATTGAAATTTAAATTCATTTTCAAGGCGAATTCACTTTACAGGTGGTGTTAATTCTACAACAAGTCCAAGATTACAACAGCAATTAGCATGCCTGCATATACGAATTTTGACATTTCCACCCCCATTATGCAAAAAAAAAAAAATAGCTCAGCTATTTTAAGAACAGCGCCTATGAAGTGAAATCACCTTGGGAATTTTCATATATTTATTTCATATTTTTATTTAAGCAATTAGTTTATTATTACATATTATAAATACATACATATGTAATATGTACATATACATGTTTACATTTGTCACTTTATAAAAGGGGGTAGCTATTATGTTTTTATAATGTATGTATGTAATGTTTAATTTTTAAAACCAATCAGAAAACTTATTAATCGTTTTACCACATTTTGTTGATTTTTTTAGTTCATAATACCTAATAATTTTTTTTAATACAAAATATCAGTGTTACCCTCTATACAACGACAGATAGAAAATGATGTAAAAAAACTTAACTTTCATTATTCCTTGTAACTGTAAACGTGTCGCGCTTATCATTTGGCCTGTGTTTTCCTTCTCATATCTTCTTTTTATGTCTAATGAAAGTTCTCGTTTTTGTTTTTGTTTAATAATGCCATTTTGCTAGATGTATTGCTAACCATTTCACCCCTTTTTATATGTTTTTTTCTCTGTTCTTCTGTATTTAATTTTCCATGCTGCTTTAAATTCGGATTTTTTGTATAATGATATTTACGTGAAAACAAAACAAAACCAAAAAAAAACACACGAAATTATAAATAAAATTATGTATACCCAATAACAACGCCAACAACAACATGATTTTGTAAATAAACATTTCAACGGAAATGTCATCAAATGTACAATATTTTCCCATCTCTTTTATATGTGACTTGATCAATATGAATTTGAAAATGAAATGTTTTTAATTTATTTTATTATTGTAACTAACCTTCAAATAAAAACGACAACGCTGCCGATTCTTCATGATAAATTATTTAAACAAAACACTTGGCTTTAATGGATTTGTGAAAAATTTATATATTCGTTCTCCGCATTATTGTTACCGTTTTTTCATATTTTATTTAATTTTGAAATCATTATTTGATGAGTAGAATCGTCAGGTCGTCCTCTTTTTCCACAATGGTCACATCATGTGTACCCACAATTTTTATCCGGTTCTCATCATAATCATGTAACAGCATCAAATATGCAACATCACCCTACAATGCAACAGCAGCCACATCACCAACAACAAATCTATTATCAACAACAAATGCCATCACCGCCACACCACTCACATCTTCAGCAGCAACAGACAAGTCATTTGCAACACAATCATCATCATGTGACACATCAACAGCAGCATCAGCAACATCAGCAATTTTATCAAAACCATAATCACACAATAAATAATTCATCATATGCAAACCATTGTCCATCACCGCCTTTAGCAGTCCAATCGACAAGTCCTTCGACCTCTTCAACAAATACATCCCAACCTTCAACATCTTCACTTTCAAGTTTAGCATCACAACCGCATCAGCACTCTGTACATACACATAGGCATGCACAAAAGCATAACTATCATCTTCAACAACAACAACAGCTGCAGCAGCAGCAACAACTAAATGTTACAGGGGGAAGCACTCACTACAGTATGATGAATGGTAATCAAGTAATAAATAGTAAACTTTCAACACAGCAACAGCCAGATCTCAATGGAATAGTGGTCGGTGGGATCACAGGTGGCAATAATATTGGTAGTGCAAATGTTGGCATAGATATGAACAATGTTCCTTATCAGAACCATTCTCAACAAACATACATGCGTGCACCACCATCGGGCATTATGATGAATGGCATAAATGGTACGACATCACATACGAATGGCATTAATGACTATCATACACAACAACATGTCATACTAAATGGCAATCCGGTTACAAATGGCAACAATGGTAGCAGTAGCGGCGGCAACATCGGCTGCGGAGCCAGCAATAAGAATAGCAATAATCACAATTCTATGGCCATCATGAATAGTGGTCACCATATACGTAATGGTCATGTTTTGGGAGCAGGTGCTGTTGTTAGTGGTGCTGGTGGAATGCATGTAGGTGATTTAGGTATCGCTGCTTCATCTGTAATGGCAGTAGCAGCAGCAACAGCAGCATCAAGAGGATCAATAGGAACTTCCTCATTATATAAACATAACATCGGCATTAATAACAATTATCGATTTAATAGTCGTACCGCAACTGGAACAGGTATTAAAGTGAAGAGAGTGACAACTCCTTTAGCCTTCTTTTCATATTTTATTTTGTATAAACACAAACAATAGTTTCTTTTCCCCTCAACTATATGGATGTGTGAGTGTTATCCGATCCCATCATCTTTATTTCATCTTTAATTTATTACAGCAAGTTTTTTATTCGTTTTTAAATATTTCTTATTTTGAAGATTTCGAATGAGTACGAGAACAGGAGCAAATCTAAGTTTTAATTTTGTTTATCCTTTAATTAGTTACTTTTTAGTTAGTTTTTTTCTTTCTTATTTTCTTATGCCTGGGGCACCTTCTTGATTTTGAACATTTTGTTGTTGTATTTTTGAGATCTTGGTTTTGTTTTGCTTAAGTTTTTTATGATTTAAATAATAGTATGTTTCCTTTGTTTTTTCCTATATGTGTGTAAATAGGAGTAAAACGGCTACCTCTTTTTTCTATTATCATTCACTTGTCTGAGGGAAGGGGGCATCCTTTATTTGCTGAGGACAAAAGAAATTGTTCAGAGCTTTAATTAATATTATTTCTTCTTTAATTCAAATTCATCGTTTGTCCGTTGATATTTTTATATTTCAAGCACTAATTATTTATTGACTGCACAATTTTAATGCACCTTAAAGCACATACTGCATAATTGGAATAATGAAACATTTAAAGCATAAAATGGAAATTTGTATCTTTAATTTTGGGAATTGCCACCAGTTTTTTTTAAACAAGTTCAAAATTAAACTCGAACTTACGGAACTATAAAAATCAGATACATACTTAGGCAGACAAGAAGAACGTTTCACGAAGAGCATATTTTGGGTAGAATTTTTACAAGGCCTCTACTCCACATTTTGTTTTTTCAATCATTAAAAGACGGGTAATAAAAAATAACGTCAAATACTTCTCTCTGTCCGAGAATAATCAACAGGCGTATGTTTCAAATAATTAGTAATATTATAATACCAGCGATCTTGAAGGACACACACTCGTAGAACTTAATTTCACTTCAGTTCTATAGCAAATTCAGCTTCTCTCCTTAAAGAATGTTTTTTTAGAAAATTTTGTTTAAAATATTCAAAGGCAGGGATGCAAAATCAGGTTTACAATAATATTATAATACCAGCGATCTTGAAGGACACACACACGTAGAACTTAATTTAACTCAGTTCTACAGCAAATTCAGCTTCTCTCCTTAAAGAATGTTTCAGAAAATTTTGTTTAAAATATTCAAAGGCAGAGATGCAAAATCACGTTTACAAATTGTAACACGAGCGAAGCTACAGTGAGCCAAAATTCATTACATGGGACTAAAAAATTCTTAGGCTTGTATCTAGGTCATGCTCTTCACACGAAAAAAATGTGGGTAGATATAACCAATTTTGTTGGTTAGAATTGCACCAACCAATGAAAATAGTTAAAACAACCAATAAAAAATTATGGTAACTGCACAATTTTTGTGGTTTCATTACAGTTATAATTATTGCACATATTTATCCTGGAACACAATTGCATTAATATTTTTAATACGCTAAATTTAATTGTTTACTTACTCATTTAAATATCAAATATATTTTTGTCCACTCTTGGTATTGAAAATACATCTCACATGATTGTAACACATCGCCTTAGACAACTCAGCCACAGCAGAGTTTTAAAATCGACAAATAAAAGCAAATCCATAGATGTGTATATCTTAATTTTCACATACACAACACGATTGTTAACGAGCTACACTAAAAACAGCGTAACAAAGTATAATTTCATTCAGTTGTAATATAACTAGTATGCTAGCTTATCCACATGCATGTTGTTGTCGTTGTCGTTGCTGTTTTTGTTTTGTGCTAACAGTGTGTGTTAACAGTTGAAATTGAAAATAAAATAAAAAACAGCTTAACTGAGTAGTTTTATGTTTATTTTTTTAGCATTTTTAATAAACTTGGAATAATTCTATTGGTGTATGTAAATTTCAAAAACAACTTAATTAAGTAGTTCATGGTTACTTTAACCAATAGTAATATTGTGCCACTGAAAGTTGCAACACATCAAGAGTTCATTAACAACTGAAATATATTGGATTAACCAACAATATCTTTTTTCTGTTCTTACACCAGAAAGCCACCCAGGTTTATTACCATTTATTTGGCAAAAGACCCCACTGTGCAGTGTTCAAGTCTAGCCATCACTTGGTGGAATTTCTCTCGTTAAACTCAGCTCGTTACTGTTGTCATGAAAATGCAAAAATTTAACTTTAATACATTATTACGGTAAAAAGCGGAAATTATTTTTCAGATAACCCCTTTTTACAGAGTTCCATGCCTCAAGCTTTTTAATAACTTGCATCTCAAATAACTTGTCCTTTATAGAGCGACGATTGCTCTGTCCATTAAGCATTTCTGCAAAGCACAGAATATGAATTCAAATTTCAAACAAATTTCTTTTATTTTAGTAAAATTTTATTAAAACAAAAACAAATTTTTTAGAGTCGAAACATATCCATCTTCTTTTAGATCCTAAAAAGTATGGTTTTCAAATTAAAAAAAAAATTTGTTCTTTGAAGTACATACGAATATACGAAAAATTTTCATATTTTATTATAATTTCTGTCATTCATTTCGGGCACGATTAAGTTTGTTTTACATACTCGAATGCATAATATAGAGACGCGTGCTGAATTAGTAATACCGAAGGTGAAATCCTAGTATCCAAGATCACAAATATCTTATGGATTTAAATTTTATAAATATATCACAAATTTGTTCCTATTTTCTTTATACATACATATGTATATAAAACAATAAAATGGTAACGTAAATTGTTTATATATTCAATATATTAAAAAGTCTTAATACTGTCTTCTTTTTAGTTTTCTAAAAACTAAAAAAGCGAGCAATCTGCAAAGAGTCATTGAAGATCGTTAAGCTGAAGGTCCATACCACACGTTTTACGCGTTACATTTAAGTTACATGCAACGCTTTTTACGCGCTAATTGTTTTGTTTTGTGCAGCTGTGGTATAAATATTTTCATCAAAAAAATTATTATTAGTACAAAAAATAGAAGAAATTAATTCACGAAACAAACATATTTATCGATAACATTGAAAGTATAATATAACTTGTCATCCTTGGATATCCAAAACAGCTGTCATTTTATCATGGCGCGAGCGACGCGTACAAAAGTAGAAAGTTAACCTACTTTACGCGTCGTACGCGTTTAAGCGTTCTACGCGTTCTGCTGTGTAACTTGTCACATACATTTACACTGATTCTACTTTTTTGACAGCCGCGTACGACGCGTAAACGCGTGGTACGGACCTCCAGCTTTAAAGATCTGAATTACGTTGATTCAATCGCAGTTATGAAGTAGTTTGCTGAAGATTGCAAGAAGAACGAGATAAAAAAAAATTATTGAGAAAAATTTATGAATTTCGAAAAATTGGTAAAAAAATTAATTAATATCTTTTTTTTTTGCCACAGAATAGATATCTGTATAATAAAGTAGGTAGCATTGTCCCTGAAACAAATACAACGTCTGTTTGCCAAAAGCAGAGAAACAAGCCGATCGCTTCGAAGCCGACAATCACCGGCGCTTTTGTAAATCGAGCGGCTGCCAAACACATCGGTTTTTTACTGCTCTTACAGGTAGTCCGGCTGTTGAAAATGCATTGTTAGGTTTAAGTATCTTAATGTGATAATTTTTTCTTTACAGCAGATATTTTTATTTTTTATATAAAATTTCCAAATAAAATTTTATACTTTAGCGGCAGGTTGAAATATTTTTTTTTTGCTTAGGCGCCGCTACAACTTTTTATTCACCTTGTTGCCCCGCTACATGCAGTTTGATATTTGTAAAACATAAATACACGTCTACAGCAGGCGGGACGATTTTACCTGTTTTTATTAACATTTTTTTTTTTTTTTTTTTGATAATTTTATTATTTATTGAATCTTTAATTATTTATACTAAATTGTCAATAAGTTTTTCAAATTTTAAATCTAAAAATGTTAAATATAAGTTTAGCCAATGCTAAACTAAATTTTTAATTTCAACGGTTAATTTTTGTTGTTTTACATCTCTCGTGAACGGCTGAGAAAAAGAGTATCCCTTCTTTTCAGCCGGGTGTGGCCTCTGTAATGAAGAATATTGCGCGCAAATGGATTAGGGTGCAACTCAAGTTTTTTTATATATTTTTTCGCATGTTTTGAAAATACTGTCTTCACCAAAGGAACGTCTAGGTCTTTATGAATTCGATGGTTTCTGACATACCAGGGGGCTGCTGTTATTGTACGTAGAATTTTATTCTGTCGCCTTTGAATTCTTTCGACATTCGATGCTGAGGCAGTGCCCCATAACTGGATTCCATAGGACCATATTGGTTTCAGGATCGCGTTGTATAGTAGAAGTTTACAGTCTAGGCTCAGTATAGAATTTCTTCCCATAAGCCAATTAATTTGGGCAGTTTTTAATTTCATTTGCATCAACTTTGCGTCTATATGCGATTTCCATGTTAAACGGCGATCAAGGTGAACGCCTAGATATTTGACTACAGTATGTTGCGGAATAGTCTCGGTGTTGATTTGTATAGGCGGGCATGTTTCCCTTCGCAACGTAAAAGTGACGTGTACATATTTCTGCTCGTTAACTTTTATACGCCATTGTTTTAGCCATTTTTCCAATTTGGATATATACCCTTGTAAGTTGGTGGAAGCTTCTACTGGATTTTCATGGACGCTTAAAAAAGCTGTATCATCAGCAAATGTTGATGTATGAATGTTATTGCTTAACGGTAAGTCAGAGGCATAAATTAAATAAAGTAAGGGACCGAAGATGCTGCCTTGGGGAACTCCGGCTTCGATCGACTGCGGAGGGCTTAAAAAATTGCCTTCCCTAACTACAAATTTTCGTTCCTTTAGATAGCTTTTTAAAAGCTTGACGATGTTTGCGGGGAGATTGCGTGTTAATTTGTGGATAAGACCTTCGTGCCATACTTTATCGAAAGCTTGAGAAACATCTATAAAGAGCGCAGAGCAAAATTTCTTTTTTTCAAAGGTGTCTCTAACTACGTTCACAAGTCTGTGAGTTTGTTCAATTGTGCTATGTTGTCTGCGAAAACCGAATTGATGATCTGGAATGCATCCACTTCTAGTCACTATAGGCATCAGCTTGCTCATATACAGCTTTTCAAATAGTTTTGAAATGTTGGGCAATAAGCTAATAGGCCGATAGGATTCAACCTTCGTATGATCCTTGCCGGGCTTTGGTATCATAATAATCATCGAAACCTTCCATTCTGCAGGATAGTATTGCAGCCGTAGAATACTATTAAAAATGAAGAGTATAACTCTTTTTGCAGTATAAGGCAGTTGTTGAAGCATTTTGTTGCTTATTTTGTCGACACCTGGGGCTTTTCTGGTGTTAAGACTAGTGATGGCCTTTTCAATCTCTACAATGTTAAATCTCATCGGTATTTCTGGTAAAGAGACGACTGGTGGCAGTTCAACAATATCAGCAGAAATATTCGGGGTAAATACTTTTTCTAGGTGCTTAACAAATAGATCACCTTTTTCAGCATCAGTTCTTGCCCAGTCACCATTAGAGGCTCGTAATGGTGGTTTGCAAATCACTGGCCTTTTAAGTCCTCTGGCTGCACGCCACAGCGAATAATCTGTTGATGGTGTTGCATCGAGTTCTTGCAGAAATTTTTGCAGCGAAGCTGTTTTTTGTGATTGTAAAACTTTTCTTAGCTGTTTGGTACACTCCTTAAGCCTTAATTTTAGCTGAGGTGATCTGTAACGTTGCCATTCTCGTCGAGCTCTCCGTTTTTCAGTCAATAGCCTTTCTATATCTGCACAAAAAATATTGTTAAATCTCGCTTGTTGATTTGGTTGAATTGAAGAAGCATTAAGAGCAGCTTGTTTAGCATGTGCTTCAAACAACCTAATAGAATTTTGTATGTCAGCAGGTGTTCTCAATGGCATATTTTCCGTGCAATGAGCACTCAAATATTTTTTGTATTTCAGCCAGTTAATACGTGCAGGTGTCAGCGGTAAATCACATGTTGGTGTTGTAGTTGTGTGTGAGTAAATAGTGATAATAGTAGGCGAGTGATCTGAAGACAAATCCAGAGATGCTTCTACTTCAATCATTTCACTGGGCACGCCTTTCATAATCCCAAAGTCGATAACATCAGGAATTTTTTGACGATCCGTTGGCCAATATGTTGGCTGACCACTTGAAACTACATTCAAACCCATTTTTGAAATTGTGTCAAACAAAACACGACCCTTGGGACTGATTAAACGTGAGCCCCAAAAAGTGTGTTTAGCATTGTAGTCGCCAGCTGCTAGAAAACGGGACCCCAGTGTTGTATAAAATGCGGTATATTGACTCTCTGAAATTGAAAACCTGGGAGGAGAGTAAACAGATGATATCACAAGCTTTTGATAAAAATTTTCAATGCAGATGTTCGTTGCTTGAAGATATTCTTCACGAAGGTCGTTTAGTAGGTAGTGTTTTATGCGAGTTTTTATTAGGATTCCAGAGCCACCACAAGCTCTACCTTGAGGATCCTTGGTGTCGTAGAAATTATATCCACTAATTCGAAAATAGCTTCGGGACGTCAAGTGAGTTTCTGAGATAAGCATAACATCGATTTGTTTATCCAGAAGAAAATATTCAATTTCATTTTTATGTTGGCAGATGCCGTTTGCGTTCCAAAAACAGATTCTTATGTTCATGGTTTGTTCAATACAGCCTGCAATAAGGTAGACTGCATTTTCAATATTTCCTGCATCATACAGGACATGTTGAGAATGAATGTATTTACTGTTTGTATAAGGATCTCTATTGAGGCTTCAATACGACTAAAATTATGCCCTGATTCTTCATTTACTGGTACAGTTTTTTGCGCCGGAATCTGGTTACTCTTTAAAATATTAGCGTATGAAAATTGACTATTAGGTTTTTGTTGAGTAAGAGTCGTGTTAGACTTTAAAACATTTGAGTATTGATTATGGCTAGACGACGGTTGAGGTAACTGTGGGTAGTTTAAAGGAGTGTTGGGCTGAGCGGGAGTAGCATTTGTTTTTCTGTTCGACGAATTTTTAAAAAGAGAATAAAGAGGGCAGTGTGGTTTCCGCCGCAATTACTACATTTTTTTGCTTTGGTATCACCTTTTATTTTGTCACAGTTAGCGGTACTGTGTAACTCGCCACATACAACGCAAACGGTAGGCAACTTGCAATAAGTTTTGGTATGGCCAAATTCTTGACAGTTCATGCATTGGATAGGTCCAGTTTTTTTATGTGGCAACTCAACGGTAACTCTTCGATGCAACAAGTATTTTAAGCTATAGATTTGGTGCGATTCATTTTTTTTAATTTTCAAGTCGCCTGGCTGTAGTTCGACTCTAAAAATAGGTTGGGGGATTTTTTCCCTGTTTTTAATGTTTGAAACATTTTTCACTTTGAAGCCACTATCTTCAAGGCCAGACTTTACCTCTTCCGGAACCACGCTTGAATCTATTCCTTTTATAACTACTGTTAGGCCTTTAGCACTCTTCAGTTGATATGTATAAAAGTTTTTGTTTTTAGTCTCAAAATCTGAGACAATTTTCCTGTAATTATTTTCTCGTGTTACCTGAATTTTAGTTTCGTTGATTTTGCTACGCTTAATTGGAGTTACATAGAACTCATTTTCTCCAATTAATGAGATAAGGCTTTTTACCAAAAGGTTGGAGTTCTGTTCTCTTAAATATATCGGCGGTGGTTTAGTGGACCTTGTTGTACTTGTATCTTCATCGACTTGTTCATTCAAAATCGCAAAACGATTTTCAGAATGTTTAATATTATTTTTCCCATCTTTGGGCATTTTCGCCGTTGACGCTATTTCAGCTGATTTGGGACTTCTTCCCCTTTTTAGCACGGTTATGTATCTGTCCATACCAGTTTGGATTTTATTATCACTATTTTCACTCACTGCATTTACAATTTTGTGCACGTTGGTCACCTGGGTATTTATTGTTTGTTTGTTTGATTGTACAGCTAAGCTGACAAGTTTGCTACTAGGTGCAATTGTTGTTGCTTCTTGATCGCTATTTAACATGTTAAGAGATAATGATCGCGCACGAGTATTTGTGTTTTCTGTTAAATTCAGGTTTGTGTTTACTTCATTTTTTTTTGTCGTCGTTAGCAACCAAAGTTATATATTGTACATTCCTACTGCTTGTAGGTTTATTGTTGTTGTTAGAAGGTGAACTCATTTAGAGTTCTCTTTTTTGTGTTCACTTATGAGTTGGTGTATGCAAATATTTATGTATTTACACACAAGCAAAAAATAAAATAAAACCAGTAAGATAACTGTTTAATAAATGTTTTGTTTTTTTATATTTTTTTTTTTTTTTGTTAATTTTCTTTCAATAAATTTTTAATATTCAGTTGCGACGATTATAAAAACGCGTCTGTACACTACAAAAGTTGAAACTGAAAAGGATTATTAACATATGCCCACAAGAAAAAATGTGTGAAATCTGCTCTTAAGAATGTAATAAGCAAAAACATGCCATAATAGTGCAAGAATATGCACTGAAGAATCGATGTCAAAACTCTTAAAAATAAACATTTTCGTAGATATGCTTATTGAATTAGTCACTTTACTGCTTCCTTTATAATTAACCGAATAAAGAGAAGTCCGATTAAATGCGCATCCTAGCGAGTAATGCATGTTACGAGTATTTAAACAGTTTATGCGACATTAAACGGGTTGAATATTAACAGTTTGATTTTTATCTGCTTTTATTTGTGTAACAAGCACAGCTAACAATAAAATTTATAGAATTATTGCTGGGATTACTTAATTTAATTAAATATGTATTTACAAATATATTGTTAATTTCGGTATTTACATAACTTAAGTATTCTTTTGTCATGAAAATTTCAAAGCTTTCAAATGACCTATAAGTAGCCACTTTCTCTATTATTAACAAATTTTTATTTTATCATCTATTAAATTACGAAGGAGGCCGAACGGTGCAAGATGATGACTATGAAATCATTGTTGTTGACGAAAGTAATCCCTCGGTATTGGCCGATAATGACTCACATTCCAGTGGACCACCTTCAATTAAGGTAAGCAAAAGTACTCTTTAACTACTACTCGTACATTTACTGGCATATGTACTTGTATGTAATAAATATACACTCAAATGTATGCATACATAGATACTCTAAATAAATAACATTTATAAGATATGTATGAATGTATGTTTATTTTATTATGAGACGGAATCGTTTGATTTATATAAATTTATTAGGCTTATTTTTTATACTTAATTCGTAATATTTTATTACATTTCTATTGACTTCGTTTGAGAAGAAATCTTTTTATGAGCTTGTTACCATTTCTGCATTTTAATATCTAGGTACACACATACATACACAAACGTATGCATGGGTACAAGTACACGTATATAAATACTTTCCCAAGTGTATTATGGTTATAATAGATTGTTTTCTGCCCCAAAAATCCATTAAATTGTCTTTTGAAATCATTTCAATCAGCTCATGTTAAACTAAGTAAGATGTGCTCTACAAAAAACATCAAGTATTTTTATATGTATGCATTTCTTAAATAATCCTATTCCCAAAAGATTTTGGGTTCTTTTAGGTTAAATGTGATTCGGTTAAATAAAATCACAATTTACTTTATTATTTTCTCTCCATACTATTATTTTCTTTAACTAAGTAGAATGTTGATGTAACGAATATTAATTATTGAATGTGCACATTTTCTTATCCCATCATGTTTATTCGTTCTGGATATTTTTGTATTTGAATTTTTATGCATGTTGAAAATTTAACGCTCAAAAATTTATTCCAAGCTATGCAATTTTGAAATATTACATTCAGGCAATTTCATAAGAAAATTTTCAAAAATGTTTGTTGTTTGTCTCCTTAGAATATAAATAAGTTTATCCTCTACCGTTTCCAAAATACCTTTCGGAATGCAAGAAATTTCCTTTCGAAAGTGCAACTATTTAGTACGAAAGCAAATACCATTTTGGTTGTTGTTCTTTAAATACAATACATAAAAAAAAATTAAGAGTACAATCGGTTTGAAGCCATTATTATTGGAGTTTAGCACGTAAATAAATGCTTCTTTATGGAGGCAAAATTTTTCTATGAATCTTAACAAAACATTTTTGCATTCAATTCAATCTTATTTATGTACACATATTTTGTATTTATAAAAATATGTAAGTATATTGTTCCAGAATTTTCACTGAGATTCATAATATTCGATGTATGTATCTATTACAAACCTCCCTTGGAATATCTCTCGAACAAAAATCCTTTTCATCACCTTCCCAAAACAAAACACTACTCATTTTAGTTACTTGTGTATTTTTAAATTGGCACTAGAATTTTTTTTAAATAAATGTGACATTTGTATAAAACAATGCAAAGTGGTAGTGGTGCCAAGTTTTAACAGACAAAAAAAACGTTACTTGAAATTTTTTCTTAAAATTGTTCACACAACTGTGCAGGCCTTTCAAAAATATTCCATAATACGATTTTTCCTTTCGAAAGCCTTTTCGATTCGAAGCGAAATACATAATAACCGCCCAGGTCTTCGCGAAATAACTCTAGATACAGCAAATTCGATTGGGTGTTTTAGTTATTTCGTGAGGAGTTATTTCCCCACCGACACTTATGCATAATAAAAAACCACAAAATATTTGTCTTGATAAAATTTGTCGTTATGAGTTTCAAGAAAATTTATTTAAAATCTTAAGAAGTTTTCCCTACCAGAAATATATGACCTGTACTAACACACTCAAACATTTTTACTAACACTTTTGCAATAATTTTACGTTGAAGAGTTGTATTTATTTGACAATTGTCATGTTAGACATTCGAATTGTAATTTTATGGTAATTTTACTGGTTATTTGACTGCTCGTTTTACTTATAAATTGATTGGCAAATTGACGGATAATAACTTTCATAAATTTATAATATGTGGAAAATGAAAAATTATCTTCAGCTGATGTAAAAAATATATTGGACTATTGTCCAAAAGGCGCATGTTTTCGTTTTCGGTCTGTGGCGCTTCATTTTTGTGTGCTTATTGAAAATATTGCGCTTTTGCAAATTTTTGTCTCTAACTTAGGACGAACTTTTAAAGCCATTAAATATGCTTTAGCAATTTCTATCACCTCCCGGCACTGAGGAGATATCTTCTCAAGAAAACTTCAAAGAGCGTTTAGGGTTATCACTACAAATAATACGTAAAATTCAATACGATGTCCATCCCACTTGCAATCTAAAGTCACGTGGCCTTACACTTACACAAAATTTAGTATTACGGAATCCACTGATTGAGCAATTTAAAGACGTATGGAATACAGTTCTTGAATATGGTTGTGTGCCTGTCAGAGCAGTACAAGTAAAGGAATCTGGTAGAAAAAATGCTTAAATGTAAATATAAAACGGTAAATAAGAAAACTTTTTATGCAAAAAAGAAAATTATTTACTCAAATATATTATTTCATTTACGAAAAGGATATGATGAAAACGATGGATATAATATTTGCCATTTTAGATTTGGATATTGAAAGAACGACAGAGGCTTTGTTAAAAAATGTGCCCTATATTGTACACAATCGTCAAGGGTATTTTTTATATATTCCCAAATTCATACGCATATGCATATAATATACATACATACATATGTACATATTATTAAATAAAATAATTTATAAATTTACAAGATAATTAGAAGTTCGTTTATTTAATATCAACTAGCGGTCATCTGTGACCGTTTTATACATTATCAATGAGTGGTAAACTGTGGCTGCTTTATCCCTAGTCAATGAGTGGTAAAATGTGACTGCTTTATCCCTAGTCAATGATTGGTAATCTGTGACTGCTTGTTGACTAGCAAAAAGTATTAGAGTGAGCAGTACAGATATATGTTACTCACTCGAGAAAAATTCACAAGTGCGAGAGAAATGCAAAATCACACGTACACAAAATAAGAGGTAAAAATCTTCATATTGCTCTTAAGAATGTGACTTGAGGTTGTGACCACTTGAGGGGTTATCAATGACAGCAAATTTACTTATCAATAACCCTTCACGTTCTGGTAGGGTTTATTGCATTATAAGAAATTGGTTTTGAATAACTCATTCTGTAATTTATAATTATATTTCCTTTGATTTTTGTTTTTATTATTACATATTATTATTATTAATATAATATCTTTGTTTTATTATAACTTATTGCTTTTGATATTGTACGGTACATACATACATATAACAATTAATACGCATGTTTATTACAATTAAATTTGAATTAAATCGACCCAACTAAAGAGTCCCAAACTGCAATTGAAATCCCAAACAAACATTTCATCAAAAACATCAGAAACCACAGTGAACACTCCCACAAATACTACAAAGATTAATTCTGCATTATTGAGCCATAAAAAAATTAATAAACTACAAAAACAACCATTGTCGCCGCCAATTCCTGTGGTGCCAGAAAAACTACCCAAGGTAAAAATTTAAAAGTTCCCAACAATACCCAATAAACAAGCAATAAATAATTTTTTGTTTGTTTTGTTATTTAATACGAATTTATTTGTAAAATTATTTCTGTGTTTTTATTTTCTCTGCTCATTAACTTTATATTGCACCAGCGACACGCACATTCATAAATTTTATATATACATACATACATACATAAATACGTACATTAATACGTTTGCCAATCTGGTTAGAATGGTTTCGCACCCATTTTCAGGTACTTACAGTTGATAAGATCTATTTACTTATTTCTGTATCCATAAATTGATTATTGAAATTTTCTTTTTGATTTCTAAATAATTTCTCTTACCTGATATGTCAGATACAAACTCTCTCCATTAAAAAATGCGGAAAAGCCGAAATTAACGCAGAAATGTGTTAATAAATTCATCAGAAATGTCAAGAGCCCGCCCCACGATGTCGATCGATCGATATTTTGAAAAATAGAGGTCTACACCTGCAAGTCATTGCACTTTAAATGTCGATGTAATATGAATTATATTTTTTTCTTTTTTGTAAAATGAACCATTTTTAAAATTTCGACTTGTGTCCATAATTTTAATAACTAATTATTGAAGTCATAAATTACTCATTAGCTATTTTAAAGTAGCGATAATTAAAATTACTTACAATCGTTACATACATATGTACGAATATATGCTAGTTAAAATTGTCAAATACGAGTACATATGTATGTATATAACTGTACGCTAAAGGCGACAACACAAGAGGAAATATCTATTTTATAAAAATAGGGGGATTTCTCGATATTTGAAAAATAAAGTGGTCGCAATATCATTCTATGTAAAATCAGTAAAGGCAAAAATTAATCTATAGTTTTGTAATGACGTCAATATTCAAGATGTTGATATTGTAATTTCAATAGCTGGGCAGTATACAACACAAGTACTTTATTTTGGATCGTGGCGATCATTGTAAGGGTAACCGGCACAAATTTTTGTTTTTGTATGTCTGCTGAATCGATTTTTGTATTGTGTAACATCCTCATTTTTTTAAGGATTAAAAAGATTTGGTTTAGTAAAATTTTTTTACCACCATTTGTTTGTTAAGTTTTTGATTCAATTAGTAATGCTTGTCGTATTGTTGTATATGTTTATTTATCTATTTTTATTACTCACAATTATTTTCATATTCCATTTTACATTTAATGGAATCGAAAAATCACTAAACACATGCATACATATACATACATATCTACATACTTATGAATATTAATCATTATGTTTCAGTAATTTTAAGAGATTCAGTTAATTTAAGTCCACTGTTTTAAAAAGTTTACCTAAAGACTGTTTATTAGAAAGTATAATTCATATATGTATGTAAATCAGAAAACCGTGTACATTTTTCAGAAGAGTCAAAAAGATTAATGTTTTCTTTTTGGTTATAAATGACGCCCAGCATGACAGTGGAGCGGAAAAAAGATTTACAACGTTTTTGTTTTGATCCAAGCCCTTCAGGAATCATCAATCATCGTTAAATAATATTATCGTTCCTTTTATTTTTCGGGAAAAAAAATTATGGTAGTTTCTAAATCTATCACTATCGTGGTTGTACGGAGCAAAATAATTTTTATACATATAAAATTTTAGTACATTTCATTATCGCCTGGTATGTTATATTATTCATTTCTTCAAGAAAAAATAACTCATGGACACTAAACTTAAAATTACAAAATAATATCAATAGGATTTAGTATTATCGATTTCATACACTTGACATGTACATTTTGTTCAATATTCACAACCACACAATTGTATGCAATTTGTGTATTTGTGTGTGTTTTGCAAATTATCACTTATCGTGTTTTTAACATGCACTTACATACTCATATACGATCTTAATACGTATGTAAATATATACATGCATACGTTGACATTTTCGGCAAGACCCGTAATAATCTTTTGCCGCAATGGTCGTCAATCTTACAGAGTGATTCGGAATGTAACTCACTGAATATGAACTCAACTGAAAACGAAGTTCCTGAAGTGGAGTCATCAAGTGAAATTATGGTTGATGATAGCAAGCCCATAAATTCTAATGATGAAAGTTGGACGGATGTCAATTTAAATGAGGATGCGGGTGTGCAGGCATCTGCCACATGTATAATGATGTCGGGAGATGGAAAGCTGCGGGATATGGGTGGTATGCATGCATCACAAGCAAGTCATATGCACAATAATTCAAATGTTGGCGTTGGTGTTGGTGGCGTTAGTGAAAGAGGAGATAAACTTGATTCAGAAATTTCAGTAGTTAGAGTTCCAGATGGTTATGCGAATTCAACAAATTTATCTGGTGGTAATGTGGGAAATGCTGGTCCACAAAGAGGTTCCAGATCAGATGATTTGCCTATGAAACCGCCTCTGGTGGGTCAGCTGCCAATGACTACGCCATCTCGAGAAGCTAGTCTTACGCAAAAGTTGGAAGTGGCTTTGGGCCCAGTGTGTCCTTTGCTTAGGGAAATTATGGTAGATTTTGCACACTACTTGTCCAAGACTCTGGTGGGGTCACATGGCCAAGAGTTACTGATGGAAGGTAAGGGCTTAACAACGTTCAAAAATTCACACTCTGTAGTCGAACTGGTGATGCTGCTTTGCTCTCAGGAATGGCAAAACAGTTTGCAGAAGCATGCAGGATTGGCTTTCATCGAACTAATTAACGAAGGCCGACTATTGTCGCATGCGATGAAAGATCACATTGTACGAGTTGCAAATGAAGCCGAGTTCATTTTGAATCGTATGAGAGCAGATGATGTTTTAAAACATGCAGATTTCGAATCGCAATGTGCTCAAACTTTGTTGGAGAGAAGAGAGGAGGAACGAATGTGTGATCATCTAATAACAGCTGCTCGTAGAAGAGATAACGTTATTGCTAGTAGATTATTGGAAAAAGTGCGTAATATTATGTGTAATAGACATGGCGCTTGGGGCGACTCTTCGGGCAGTGTCCAAAAGCAAACTTACTGGAAATTAGATGCTTGGGAAGATGATGCTAGGAGACGTAAGCGCATGGTTCAAAATCCTAGGGGCTCATCTCATCCACAGGCTACCTTAAAAGCTGCCCTAGAGAACGGAGGTCCTGAAGATGCTATACTTCAGACACGAGATGAATTTCATACGCAAATTGCTGTTAGTCGTGCTCATCAAGCTACACAACACACTGCCGATCTTTTAGATGATGCTGAACTTCTAATAGAAGACCGAGAACTTGATCTTGACTTAACTGGTCCTGTGAATATAAGTACTAAAGCAAAACTTATAGCGCCTGGACTGGTTGCACCGGGAACTGTATCCATTACCAGTACTGAAATGTTTTTTGAGGTAGACGAAGAACATTCCGAATTCCATAAGATCGAGGCTGAGGTCCTCAAGTACTGTGATCATTTACATGGCAAATGGTATTTTTCTGAAGTCAGGGCTATATTTTCACGAAGGTATCTGCTACAGAATGTCGCTTTGGAAATCTTTTTAGCCTCTCGAACCTCAATTTTGTTTGCGTTTCCTGATCAACACACCGTAAAAAAAGTAATAAAGGCTTTACCGAGAGTAGGTGTCGGAATTAAATATGGGATACCACAGACAAGACGAGCTTCAATGATGTCGCCACGTCAGTTGATGCGTAACTCGAACATGACTCAGAAGTGGCAGCGTCGCGAAATTTCTAATTTTGAATACTTAATGTTCCTTAATACTATAGCAGGTCGCACATACAACGATTTAAATCAATATCCCATTTTCCCTTGGGTTCTGACTAACTACGAAACCAAAGACTTAGATCTCAGTTTACCTTCGAACTATCGAGATTTATCGAAGCCGATTGGAGCTTTGAACCCTTCAAGGAGAGCTTATTTCGAGGAACGTTATGAGTCTTGGGAAAGTGATACAATACCACCATTTCATTATGGAACCCACTATTCAACTGCAAGCTTTACTCTTAATTGGTTGGTAAGAGTGGAACCCTTTACGACAATGTTTCTTGCACTACAAGGAGGAAAATTTGACTATCCAGATCGCCTTTTCTCTTCTGTTAACCTCTCTTGGAAAAATTGTCAACGTGATACTTCGGACGTGAAAGAATTAATACCAGAATGGTATTTCTTACCCGAGCTGTTTTATAATTCATCCAGCTATCGCTTAGGTCATCGAGAAGATGGAACAGTCGTTAATGACGTTGAGCTACCGCCATGGGCAAAAACGCCTGAAGAGTTTGTGCGCATCAACCGCATGGCTTTAGAATCGGAATTCGTCTCATGCCAACTTCATCAATGGATTGACTTAATATTTGGCTATAAACAGAGAGGACCTGAAGCAGTTCGAGCCACTAATGTTTTCTATTATTTAACATACGAGGGCAGCGTAGATTTGGATGCAATAGTTGACCCTGTTATGAGAGAAGCTGTTGAAAATCAAATACGTAATTTTGGTCAAACACCAAGTCAATTGCTAATGGAACCTCATCCTCCACGGAGTTCTGCAATGCACTTGTCGCCGATGATGTTCAGTGCAATGCCCGATGATTTATGTCAAATATTAAAATTTTATCAAAATTCTCCTATTATTCATATATCGGCAAATACGTACCCACAACTGTCGCTCCCATCAGTTGTTACTGTTACAGCTGGCCATCAATTTGCAGTAAACCGATGGAATTGTAACTACACTGCTTCCGTCCAAAGTCCCAGCTATGCAGACTCCAATCAACAGCAGGGAGCTATGAAACCGTTAACAATTGATCCAGTTTTAAGTGAGTTAATCTTTTCGTAACTGAGTATTCTTTATATGATTGATATTTGCCTTTTTTGTACAGCTGCCCAAAATACTGCAAATAACAATCCGATGAATCGCAGACATTTAGGAGACAATTTTAGTCAAATGTTAAGAATACGATCAAATTGTTTCGTAGTAACCGTAGACAGTCGTTTCCTGATAGCTTGTGGTTTTTGGGATAATAGTTTTCGTGTGTTTAATACTGAATCTGGTAAGAAGCTTTTTCTTAATGCGATCGATATGTAATTTTCTTAAATTGTTTATTTTAGCTAAAATTGTTCAAATTGTTTTTGGACATTTCGGTGTTGTAACATGTTTGGCTAGATCAGAGTGCAATATCACATCCGATTGTTATATAGCTTCTGGTTCGGCCGATTGCACGGTACTTTTGTGGCACTGGAATGCTCGCACTCAAAGTATTGTTGGAGAAGGTGATGTTCCTACTCCCAGAGCAACGTTAACTGGTCATGAACAAGCCGTTACATCGGTTGTGATTAGTGCAGAATTGGGTCTTGTCGTGTCAGGTTCTATGAGTAAGTGATTATAACTTTATTTAAACAGTAAATAAATATAAATTGAATCTTCTTTCTAGACGGTCCTGTTCTCATTCATACAACTTTTGGCGATCTGCTACGTTCCTTGGATCCTCCTATGGAATTCCATTCGCCAGAATTAATTGCTATGTCACGTGAAGGTTTTATTGTAGTAAATTATGACAAGGGAAATGTTGCTGCCTATACTATTAATGGTAAAGAGCTAAGACACGAAACGCATAACGATAATTTGCAGGTAAAATTTAAACATACAATCTCTGCGCTTTATTATTTAGATACAAATTGAGTGCCTTTTTTTATTTATACAGTGTATGCTCCTTTCACGTGATGGCGAGTATCTAATGACAGCTGGTGATCGTGGTATTGTTGAAGTTTGGCGGACTTTTAACTTGGCTCCTCTCTATGCTTTTCCGGCATGTAATGCTGGTATACGTTCATTGGCTTTAACTCATGATCAAAAGTAAGTTAAATTAAAACTTTCAATATAAATATGTGTGGTGGTTCTACTTATTGCGTCATGCACTTTATCGAAGTTGTGCTTAACAATTCTGTTATTAAATTCTTAATTTTAGATATTTACTGGCTGGTCTTTCTACGGGTTCAATCGTTGTCTTTCATATCGATTTTAATCGGTGGCATCACGAATATCAACAACGTTACTAAAACCGAGCTGTAAAGTCATGTTCAGAAATGTAACTACAGAAGAAGCACAAGAAGAAAAACTAACAACTGGTTAATTTTCGTTTTGAAAGAGTAAGTCCAACTCTATCACAGAGATATTTTTAAGATTAATCTTTTTTTGTTTTTTTTTTTTTTTATACATACGTACATAAATGTAAGTATATGAAAAGGCGAAAACCAATAACGTTTTATAGACTAGAAACCATACATAAAATTAAAACTTGATAATTCCAAAAACAAAAACAACTTGTTTGGGTTTGCTTTAAGTTTCTAAAGCATTTAATATTATTTAGTTTGCAATTTATAATCTGAAAAGGAGCACTCACTCGGTTCCAAATAATAAGTTTATTTTAAATAGGAATTACATAATTCATTTTATGAATAATTCTGTAATTCAGTTTAAGATTAGAAATGAAAAGAAAGACAAAAACAGTAAACGTATGTTATCGTTTGCAAGATCGATTTACAAATGAAACTAAGTGGCCAAAAGTGAACGTACTAAAATAGTATTAATGCAAAAACAACAACAAAAAATAGAACATTATTCTTAATTATACAAAATTAAAAATTTATATTAACTTATTTTATTGAACAGGCAAGTGTTAAAAAGCATTTAGTATTTTAAAGTAAATAAAAAAAAGAAAAGAGTTTAGGTGAAACACCCTGTTAAGGCTTGTACTAGTCGGTTTTTAATTAAAATAATAAAAAGCACTTTTAATTTTTATACATATGTATATATAATTAAATTTATATTAAAAAATGCAATACATTCAACTTGAAAAAAAGAAAGACATACAAACTCTTTCTCCCATACACACACACACACACACATATATATATATATATGTATATTTTGTATATATTAAAAATTATAATACATAAATTTAATTAACCACGTTTTTTTTTTAAATCCTTAAATCGGTCGTCGATATCTTTTATTTTATGTTGTCCATTATAAAGTAGAGAAAAAACTAAAAGTATTTTAGAAAAAAAAAAAAATGATTGTTTATGTGTTTTGAATATTCAGAAAAGAAAACGTCCATTTATGTATATTTTTATGTGTTGTTGTCTATGAGACTTTGTTTCCAATCCCTCCAGATTTGTGTTATTTAACACATCTATTGCCTATTTATCACTGTGTGTGTGTATAATTAATTGTCTTCAGTCCTCCTCATGCGATTAATTGGTTGTTGTTTATAATTATTTCTCTTTTAAGTAAAATTAAATTGAATTTTCATTAGGTCCTACAAAATTTTTACAAGAAAAGAACATAATATGTTAAACACTAGAAAATTTAATAAATTTAAATATAAAACATCAGTTAGTTTTTATATTTATTAACTTAAGTTATAAAATATCTTTGATATAGATTAAAGATTCTTCTCTTTTCATTTTCTTCTATTTTCTATTTCTCATCTCAATTAGTTTTTCAATTGTTTATTCTTGTGTTATTGAACATGTTGTATTAAGATGTTAACTTAAATTATTATTTGCTTATAAATAAAAAAATTAAATCACAATTTGCGCAATTATAAAACATTTTTTTATTGCATCAAAACAAGAAACAAAAAGCCAAAAAGAAGATGAAAATTAACGTAATTAATTATAACTATTCTGTCCACTTTGCAATTTTTATTCTTGGTTAGGAAAAAATAAAAGATTTTTGAAATTTATCAAGAGGAAAAACTAAATATTAATAAAATAATATTAATAAAGTACTTAAAAATATTATACAAACATACAAACATAACATACATAAATGTTAATGTAAATAAGTAAAAATTTTCAAAAAAAAAAATATAGTTAAAATAAGAAAAGCGGTGAGGGGTTTGTTTTCAAACATAATAATAAATAATATCAACTAAATTACAACTAAATGTAAATAATAGCTTATAGATTTAAACAAAAAAAAAATGGTGAAAAACAAAATAAACAATTCAAGGTTATGTACTTAAATTAAAATATGCGCAAAAATATTTTTTGATTTTTTTTTCTTTTTCTTATACATAAATACACACAAATATAT